>SIDB01000013.1:0-600000 GCA_023343905.1 Chlorella vulgaris | reverse complement strand
TTCCCTCCACTTGCCTGCACTCTCATCGTTTGAAACCTCCCTCCGCACCTCCCTCAACCGCCTGCAGCGGCCTACCGGGGGGTGGAGGTGGAGCGTGTGTCGCTGCAGCAGGCGATGTACGCCGAGGTGGAGGCGGCGGTGGAGGCCCTGCAGCCAGACATCAGCGCGGCGCAGGTGCGGTACCGCTTGCACTACTGTGGTATCGCTTGTATCGCTCTGGTACTGCACTGGCACTGCACCGCAGCGGCACTGTGCGCTACTGGGGTTGCCCTGGTCCAGCAGCATGCACTGTTGGTGGGGATGTATTGAGGGGGGCCATTGCGGAGGTCACACCACTGGCCTTGCACTGCTGGATGGGTGGATAGCAGGCGGCAGGCGAAAGTGCACCTGGTTATGATAATCCGCTGCCACAGTGATAGTTTGGTTGAGCTCACCACGCCTTGCCTGGCGTATTGTCCACCTGTCATCCGACTGCCGCTGCCTGCCTGCCTGCCTGCTTGTGCCACCGCTGCCGCAGGCAACAGCCTACATGGGCCTGTTTGTGGTGCAGCACGACATGCGCAGCCTGCTGTACCGCAAGGTGGGTGCAAGGCTGTGCTGTGCCACGCTGTGCTGTGCCATTCCATGCTGTGAGCTGCTTTGTTTGTCCAGCTCATACGTTGTGTCAGTTTGGCGGCATGAAGCTATACGGGCATGGATGCTGGCGCCCCCCCCCCCCCCCTTCCGCCAAACGTTGCTGCGCTGGCTGTGTCTGAAGGCTTTATGCCCCTGCCTGCCTGCTTGCAGGTGGTGGACTGGCAGGCAGCAGGCAACCGAGCCCTGCTGGTGCAGCATGTGCGAAGCCTGCTGCCGGCTGACATGCGGGACTGAGTCTGCATGCCGCTCTCAGGCAGGTGATCGGCTGCTGCGCTGGGCAGTTCTCTCGACGGAGCAGGCGTTGTGTGATATGTTTACTGAAGGCAGAAACCATCCTTGACACCACTGCATGCAAAGTTTCATTTGGCAAATGCCCCCCCTGCTTTCTATTGTGTAAACAACCATCTGGGTGGTCAGCACACACCAGCGAGCACAAAGGAAGCCAAGGGGCACGACCTCCTGCAAAATGCTGTGGCCCTTTGGCGGCGTTGAGCGATTGGCCGCCTCGGCGCTGTCGTTGCTCTTTTCTGGCGCCGCCCTGTGCACATCACAGGACTGCGCAGGGGTTTGTGTAAGCTGGCCAGCGTGCAGCTGCAGGTGCAGCACCCCACGTCACATTGCAAGGGGTTGACGTCACAGTACAGCATCGAGCCCTAATGCCTGATCACCCGTCCCGCGCTGCCTCTGCATAGCCGCCACACAGGTTTGATGCGCCCGACTCATGCTGCCGTCACCGCTGCTGGTCAGGTGCCACCATTGGCAATAGGTGCCTCTTCGCCTCCCTGCTCATTTCTGGCATCATTCGACTCCTTCACTTCCCAGGCTGACTGTGTGCAGAGAGTGAATTGCAAGGGGACTGCAGGTATGACAGCAGTTCAGCAGGGTCAGAGCGCTAACGGCTGGGCAGATTGGATGCTAAAGTGGGAGGATATGGGCAGGGCGCTACGGGCTGGCAAGTTGCCGCTACGGGCTGGCAAGAAGTGCTAAAGGGTAGGGGCAGGGCGCTACGAGCTGGGCAGGTTGGGTGCTAAGGAGAAGGGTAACAAACAAAGAGCACGTGGGTTGATGGGAAAGGGAAATCTGAAAGTTGGAAGGCTAGAACGGGGGGGGCGGGTCTGAGCTTCAAGAGCTGCAGATCTCCCAGGCAGGGAACCCTTCTACTCAGGCTCTCAAGCCCACCATTCCGCAAAGTGCAGCTGCATGTGCAGTTGTGGCAGGAAGGCCAGCGCCAGGGACACCTGCTCCTCAGACAGCAATACGGCTTCAAGGTACAGGTCTTGCAGACGCATCAGCGGCTGCAGGTGCTGCCAGCCAGTCTGCGGATAGTCCAGTTCGTTGCAAGAAAGTGCTAGGCGGGTGAGGTCCGTCAGCGCCGACACCTGCAATGGTATTGCTGTGAGGTTGCAATGCGACAGGTCCAGGTGTTGCAGCCGTGTCAGGGGCTGCAAGTGCTGCCAACCACCAGCCAGCTTGCTGTTGCCAGACAGGTCCAGGCGGGTGAGGGCTGTCAGCATCACTAGCACCGCTGGCAGGGTTGTCAGGTCGCAGTGCGACACAATCAGGCTGCTCAGCTGAGTTGGCAACTGCTCTGGCAGTGCTGTTATTGTGCAAAAGTACAGGTCCAGGTCCCTTTGCTGCGGTCAAGGTTAGCAGGTGCTGCCAGCCGCCCGCCAGCTTGTTGCATGAAAAATCCAGGCAAGTGAGGGCCGTCAGCGCCGACAAGTGCTCTGGCACCGCTGTGAGGTTGCAAGAGAACAGGTCAAGGTCTTGGAGCTGGGTCAGGGACAGCAGGCGCTGCCAGCCATCAGCCAGCTCTCTGTTGCGCGACAGGTCCAGGTGGCTAAGGAGTGTCAGCATCAACAGCGGCTCTGGAACAGCTGAGAGGCTGCAGCTACTGAGGTCCAAGCTCTGAAGACGCTGCAGGGTAGCTAGCGACGCTATTGCTGACATCCTGTTGCCGGAGAGGCCGAGAGAGGTCAGCTTGGTGAGGAATGACAGCGCCGTGGCGCTGCTTGCAACTTGCAGCGTGGCAGCTCAAGTGCTTGCAGCTCCTGAAGGGCGGGCAGCGCCAGCATCTCCTTAACATTGATGCCCCCATTCACATTCATCATGATCAGCTGCCGCAGCCGGGACAGTGGCCTGAGGAGGTCAACAGGCATGTGCGTGGGGTCTGCATTGACTGTCCCGCTGAACATCAGGCTGGTGAGGGCGGTGAGAGTGGATGCACCTTCCGGCAACCAAGGCCCAGTATTGAGAGAGCTGAACAGGTGAACTGGAAGGGCCGCAATGGCGCTGGGCTCCAACTTTGTAAGGCTGGCCCCAAACCGTCGGACCAAGGTCAGGTTCAGCCGGGCTGCAAGGGTCAGACAACCAGAGGCAAGCAGGTAGTGAGTACCACTCTGCCAGCGCTGCAATACACAGCCAGCGTGCAAACACGTGCGAAACACAACAGCAGCCTCTCACCCTGGTGCCGCTCCAGCCAGGCAGCCAGCGATGCCACATCAGTCTTGCCAGGCTTCACCTCCACAGTCACCTCCGGGAACCAGGCCAGGCTGGCCTGCCGCAGGCTGGTGCAGGTGGCATCGAGGTTAAGCCTGCAGCAGGGCACAGCGTTTGAAAATTGTCAGCAGAAGCGATTCAGCCAACAGCCAGGGCGCTGTTCACCGCCGCTCACTTGTCGTTTTGCTCCAGGTGGCTGAGGATGATCAGCTGCTGTGGACCGGGAGCGGTAAGCACCTTGACCGCAAGCTCGTCATCACCTGCAGTTGCAGGCGTGGGATGCACAGTTGCATGTGTTGGGTGCAGGAATGGACATGCAAGTTTAGCACCCACACAGCAAAGCAGGGACAGATTGAGGCGCATGAGACAGGTGCAGTACAGCAGCTAGGTCAGTGGCAGAAGGCGCTGCCAGCCACTAGCCAGCTGTCTGCAGACAGGTGCAGGTGGGTGAGAAGTGTTAGCCTCGACAGCTGCTTTGGCAGCGCTGTGAGATGGCAGTTGGACAGGTCCAGATATCTCAGCTGGGCAGCAGATGCTGCCAGGCGCCGACTAGCTCCTTGTTCGAGGACATCTGTCTAGGCAAGTGACTGCTGTTTGCGCTGACACGTGTGTGGTTGAGCTGCCCTGCGATTGCTGGCCAGCCCTGAATGCTGCCGAATAACTGGCAGAAGCGATGAACATGTGGTTGAGACGCCTTGCGGTTGCTGGCCAGCTGGGCGTGCTGGAGAAGCTGGCCACAGTTCTGGCTTTGGGCCCTGTATTGCGCAGGAGTCACTTGCTGTGGCGACAGCTCTTAGCATGGCCAGTCATGCCAACAGAAACGTTCTTCTGATGCAGCAGCTGTGCCTGCAGGTGCAGAACCTGGGTGCCCAAGGAGGTGCTGCAGCGGTGCAGGGGGGGCGGAGGTGCAGGCAACAGCCCTGCAAGCCGAGCAGCGGCGGATGTGCGAGGAGGCGCAGGCTGTGGTGCAGAAGCAGCACGAGCTGGAGCAGGAGAAGCACCAGCTGGAGGGCAGAGCGCGTGAGCTGGTCGGCAGCATGCGCAGGTGGCGCTCGCCAGCACGTCCACCAGCCCCGGAACCCGCAACCTGCTGGAGATAGTGGTGCAGGTCAGCCTGGTATGGGGCGCGGCCCTATCCTGTTGGGCAGCGGACATGTGCACAGGGCTGACCCTGTCTTGATGCCGGCCTGGCAGCCTGAACTGCTTTCTCTGCCCCGGCTTGCTGCCGAGGTAGTGCACACACCCACATCCTTCCTCACCTGTGCATGTGTCTACCCTGCCCTGCAGGCCCAAGCACAGCCGTTTCTGCATCTGTCACTGCCCTCCAGTGCCGCATCCAGCGCGCTGCCAACCCCGAGCACCTCCCCATGCAGGCCTGGCGCTGCCTCCCAGGGGCAGGTGGCCCCGCCCCCGCCGCCGCTGCCAACCAAAAGCAGGGCAGCTGTCGCGCCCCCACTGCCACTGCCACCACCCGCAAGGCCAGGTGACCGTGCGCAGCGGTGGGGCGCGGCAGAGGCTGCAGCTACACCGCCTTTGGTTGGCAGCGGCGGCGGGGGCGGGGCCACCTGCCCCTGGGAGGCAGCGCCAGGCCTGCATGGGGAGGTGCTCGGGGTTGGCAGCGCGCTGGATGCGGCACTGGAGGGCAGTGACAGATGCAGAGACGGCTGTGCTTGGGCCTGCAGGGCAGGGTAGACACATGCACAGGTGAGGAAGGATGTGGGTGTGTGCACTACCTCGGCAGCAAGCCGGGGCAGAGAAAGCAGTTCAGGCTGCCAGGCCGGCATCAAGACAGGGTCAGCCCTGTGCACATGTCCGCTGCCCAACAGGATAGGGCCGCGCCCCATACCAGGCTGACCTGCACCACTATCTCCAGCAGGTTGCGGGTTCCGGGGCTGGTGGACGTGCTGGCGAGCGCCACCTGCGCATGCTGCCGACCAGCTCACGCGCTCTGCCCTCCAGCTGGTGCTTCTCCTGCTCCAGCTCGTGCTGCTTCTGCACCACAGCCTGCGCCTCCTCGCACATCCGCCGCTGCTGGGCTGAACCTTTGTCGCCTGCGCCTCCGGGCCCCCCGCACCTCAGCAGCGCCTCCTGGGGCACCCTGGGTCTGCACCTGGAGGCACAGCTGCTGCATCAGCACAACGTGCCTGCTGGCATGGTTGGCCGCGCTGAGAGCAGTCGCCACACCCAATGACTCCTGCGCTATCTTGGGCCTCGGCGCCCAGTCTTGCGGCCAGCTTGTCCAGCAAGCCCAGCTGGCCAGCAGCTGGCCAGCAGCGGGGGTCAAGGGAAGGCGGAACAGCATCTTGCACGTAAGCAGGTGTAGTGTGCAATTTCACTGCATGGATGCGTTGCATCGCTGTGCCAGGCATGCTGTGGAAGCAGGCAAGCGCTGGCGCCTTCTACGGTAGTAGTACAAAGCAGGCAGTACAAGCAGACACACCCAGGCCACTCACTGCTAAATGCTGCTCGTCCTCCACACCAACCGCAGCACCCAGCAGCGTGACCAGTGGCTTGCTCAGGTAGGTGAAATCCTGGGGCAGCTGGTCAGCCACGCTGAGGGCTGCGTCCTGCAGCGTGGACGGCAGGGGTGCGCCGGCGCTGCCACTGATGTGACCTGACTCTTCTACGGCCAGGTGCGTGGTAGCGAGTTTCAGGGGCGCCAGCTGGCACTGCTGCAGGTTGAGGAGGTTTTCCCCGGAGATCAGGCAGCCCACCAGCCACTCGGCTGTCTTGTGCCCTGCAACACATCGTGGGCAAGGAGGTGAAGGGCAGGTAGTCGATGTTTGGAATGTGAGGGGCCAGGAGGTGAACACACTGTGGCACTGCACTTGCCTGCACTTAAGTGCCTGATTCAACACGGGGTTCGCTGCACGTGCAGGCAGCGACTCGTCGCACCTTGGGCGCCGCACAGCGCATGCCAAAGGCGGTCGGTGAGGGTGGCACCGCTGGCTGCCTCCAACTCAGCCTGCTCAGTCTCTTGGTCAGCAAGGTAGACAGCGAGGGTGTCAAGGGCGACGGCGACAGTGGGAGAGGGGCAGCTGTCGGTGCCTCGTGCCACTGCATGAACAACAGAACAGGTTCAGCGTGGGCTGTCGGGACAGGGCAGGCCGTGACTGTGTGACAGGTGGCAATCCCAGCCATTGCCACATGACCCAGTGCAGCAAAAACGGTACTTGTGCTTATTTTGAGCAGGCAGGCAGGCAGGCAGGCAGGCGGGCATCCCCAGCCCGCACCTGTCCCGTCGTCCATGCCCAGCTGGGCTGGTGCGAGTCGACGCATTGCGGTCCAGCGCACGCAAAAGGCGCTGCCCACCACCAGGGTCAGTCTGAAGCCGCGCTCCTGCGCATCAGAAGGGTGAGCAGGCATATGAGCGCTCTCTTCGAAGTGCAGGGGACAGCCGCTGCAATGGCAACACCCAGGCATGCACGTTTGGCGCAGTCCATGGGCGACGCTGCTGCAGGCTCGCAAGATGCGGACGATACGCCTTGCACCCTGCTGGGCATCGCGCAGGCATGCTCACCAGTTCTGGCAGCATCCACGACAGCTTCACCAGGCCCAGGGCTATGCCTTGCACCTGCTCGCCAGCTTCTTCAGCTTGCCTGGGGTCGGCCAGGTGCACGAGCCTCATCTTCACCCATAGCTGGCACTGCTTGCGCAACGCTGTGCTCGCCGCGGGCCACATTGCTACCACCTCAGGCTGCACAGCCAGCAGCAGCTTGATCGCCCCTTTCACGTATGCCTCCGCCGCTGGCGTGACAGCACCCAACTCGAGAGCACCCGACAGCTTGCGCCGCAGGCGAGCTACCTCGTCTTGCAGCGGCTGTGCGAACGCAGCCAAAGAGGTAAGGTCGTCCTTCGACCGCTTGCCAAACTACAGAGCACGCGTCGAGACTATTTGAGCACCCTTGCAAGCTGCGGCCTCGGCCACAGCCGTGACAGAGCCGCCAGCAACCGCGTGATCGCGACACACGTTGCAGATGCGCAGGGGCTGCAAAGGGGCGGCCGATACGCACCATCCTGGCGCCGAAACCCGCCGAACTCGCGCTCTTTGCCCTGCACGCCTCGATCGCTCGCCCAGGAAGCCGTGATGATCGCCCAAGCTGCAGGGGATTGCCCGCGGACAGCGAGGGAGCCGCTGATGGGCGATTTCGTCGGCTGAGTGGCAAAAGACAGCTGGCTGGCAATGCAGTGCTCGATCGAGCAGGAATCCACTCCAGCACACACCGGACACTTGATCAAGCTCTATCAGTGCTCAGGCAGACAGCAGCCGGGCTGTGCCGAGTCGCCCCGCCCACGACGAGCCTGAGCTGTGCACCTAGCTTCACCTGTCAATCGTAGATCATCATCACAGGGCCGCCAGCCGACATGCAGCAGCCAGGAGATCACCATGACGAGCACACGCCGCCGGCGGCAGAGCCAGCTGCAATGACTTGGATCGAGGAAGTCATAGCCTGTTGTGAAATGTTTGAGCCAGTGGCCTCCACCACCGCCTCCTTGCACTCAGCCTCGTCCTCGTGCTCGTCACCCACGGCAAGCTTCAGGATCATGCCTTCCATTCCTGCAGAGAGAGCAGCCGGACACCCGCGGCGCCGCCCTTGCTGCATACGCCACATTGTGTTGTGAGCTATGGCCTCCTTCGTTGCGGTGCAGGCAGCGGTGTGCACTGACGAGATTGCCAACCATCCGGGCCTGGAGCCGCTGTTTGAGGTGAGCAGGGCTTTTGTCGGGCAACAGGCAGGCTGCTTTTTGCAGTGAGCAGGGATGGAAGTGCAAGGGCAGCAGGGTGCCCGGCTGCCTCCCGCAGCCAGCAGTGTCCAAGGCTTGGTCCTTTCCACCTGCGCTGCAGGCTGTCTCCAGCCGTTTGGAAGGCCACCTGGACGGCAGAAGCCCTGCTGCCGTGCCTGCCTTCAGACCGCTGCCCGTCTCAGACATCGATATAGGAACCAGTGGCTCCATTGCTGACACAAGCACCCACCAACAGCTGCAGCGAGGGGTGGCTGACCTGGCTGCAAGCCTGCAGCACGTTGCGCAGCAGCGCGCTGATGCTGCTGTGGCACACACGCATGCCAGCTTGGAGTTGCGAGTCGGCAGGCTGGAGAGCCAGCTTGCAGAGGTTCGGATGGCTGCTGGGCGAGACAGGGCAGCAGCAGCCGCAGCGGAAAGTATGTCTCAACAGTTTGGAGCGCAGATGGCCGCAATGCAGCGGCAGATCGTCTCGCTGCAGCTGCAGCTGGGTGCTGCAGATGTGGGTGCTGCGGAAGACACGACTGGCGAGCGTGCCGAGCTGCCAGAGCCTGGGAGTGGAGGAGGAGGTGTGCAGGAGGGCTGCTAAAGGGTCAGCTGGCTGGGTTGAGGTTGCTTGGCAAGCCGGTCGCAGCAGGGGTTCAACGCTCATTGCTGAGTTACTTCTCTTGTTTGCTCGTTTCTCTTTGTTTTTGGTTCATTGTGCGTATACGAGGTAAGACAGATCAAATCAAGTCCAATTGCTGATGATGAAAGAGACGAAATGAGATGAACAGATGAAAGAAAGATGGATGTGTGGTAGACGAACAGAAAAATAGAACGGGAGAGCTGTGCATCAACCTGTATCAACATAAAAGTGCATCACAGCCGCTGGCAAAAATCACATGTCACAGCGGCTGCTGCTGGGGGCGCTGCAGCACGGACAGCATTGCGCCTCTCATAGGGAAGAGGGTGGCTGGCGGCACACCCAACCGCTGTGCCGCGCGAGCCATCAGCGCATCAACCACCTGTGCCGTCATCTCTTGCACCACCACTGTGTCCGCTTGGCTGCCACTGCTGTTGCCGCTGCCACTGGACAAGATGGCCAGTGCCGCCTGCAGCTCCTGCACCTGTTCATTCGGGGAGAAGAGCAGCTGCTGCAGCAGGCGGGTGTCTGGAGCCTCCAGCTCTCGGGGCTGCACGCCCAGCAGCCCGGCCGCAAGCTCTACGATTGTCTGCGGGGAGCATGGACGGGCGGGAAGGGAGGAGAGGCAATGGGCATGCGCACTGGCTAGCAATGGATGAACTGACACCGACAGGGCAGGCCAGGATTGGCAGGCAGGAAGCATGGCAAGCAGATTGTGTGTGCGTATGTTGCGCTTCCGCTCGCAAAGAACAGCAGCAACAACCTGCCCGCACTCAGCGACCAGCAATCAAAGCAACACACCAAACATCAGCAACTGGTAACCAACCAACCAACAAACAAACAAACCTGCAGGTACACCTCCTCCCCTCGGCTCAGCGGCGGCGCCAGCTCATCGACAAGCTGCTGAGCTGGCATCAGCCCCCGCCCGGGCACCGGCACCGGCGGCGAGAACCCCGCCGGCAGCGGCAGCGAGGGCAGACTGGGCAGCAGCCCCCCCAGGCCCAGCGGCAGCGGCAGCCGCGGCCGGCTGAAGGCGCCCGCTGCCGCGGTGGCGGCACGCCGCAGGCGGTCCCGCAGGAACAGGTCGGCGGCGTTGGTGAGCTCTGCGGCCAGCAGGGGGCGCAGGTCACGCGCCTGGGGCCCCAGCAGGAAGGCCAGCAGCTCCTGCAGGGCACAGGGACAGGGCAGGGGAGGCGGCGGGACCACCAACCATTCAGCAAGCAATCAGCAAGCATTGCAAGAAGAGCCAGATTGAGTTTGAGTGTGAGTTTGAGCCAGTTTGAGAGTTTGAGATGCCTGCCTCAACCACATTGTCCTTGCTGCTGTCAGGGCGTGATAACACATGCAGCATATGAAACGCAGGCTGCCACTAGGGTGCAGCAGCAGCAGTTCCTGAGCAGCAGGAAGCAGAACCCAATACGCTGCACACACCACACCACACCACACCACACCACACCACACCACACCACACCACACCAGCAAGCGAGGCAAAGGCGGCATGGCCCCGCTGCCAAGTGCACCTTGAGGCTGGCGCCTTCTTGAGGCACGGCATCAAAATCGATGAACCCGCTGGTCTCCTCCGCAACATACCCCAGGGCAGCATTCATGAGGGCAGACAGCCGTGTGGTGCGCACGCCGCCTGCAGGGGCAAGCAGTTCACGGAACAATTCAGAGTTGCACGGTGAGCAAAGATGACATGATTGCTGGCCGATCTGAAACTGACATGCACTGCAGCAGCAGTTCGAAAGGTGGCCGTGCAGGCAAAGAAGAAGTCAGCACGCAAAGGGCTGATGCTTTGCTGTCAGCTGTGCTAGCTGGCGCTTGCCCTGCTCTGCCTGGATTTGCGGGGCCCAACCAAGGCTTGAAACACCTGCCCACCTGTTGCGGGGTCGTACAGCATCTCTCTCAGCAGCGGTGCGGTGCCCTGCTCGTTGCGCAGCACCTTGCGCACCACAAAGGGATAGGCCTGCACCACGCATCACACACAAGCGTGAGGAGAGTGAGGGGCGTGCGGTGCGCAGTTGACAGCAGTTGCTGAGCTGAGCAGGGCTGTTGATGGATCAGGGCGGCGCGATACGATGTTGGAAGGAAGGAGAGCCCTCACGCAAGTGGACGCCAGTACATCAGTGGGTTAAGGTTGGAAACGGTGAGGTTGGGGGGGCAGAAGAAAGCGAGGGAGCCGAGGGGGCACCCTCCGCCGCCACTGCAGCCCACCCCACTTATGTAATAATTTCAACACCCACCTGCGTCACCAATTGATAGTCTGGATCGCCCACCAACGCAATCCCTTCCAATGTCGCCACCGAGCGAGCCAGCAGCGACATATAGGGCGGCACAGAGAAGGGGATCTCCAGCGTTGCGGCCTGCGGGAGGTGGAGATGAAGGAGGGAGCGGACAGCAGGTCAGAAGCATGCTGCTGAGCAATGTTGCAACATACTCTGGAGGGGGTTGGACACAAGGCAGCCTATGCTTCCACGTGGTTGCAAGACTTCAATATATTCCTGCAGTTGCCTCTCACAGACCACAAGGCACTCTGCACCAGGCATCCCGCCGCCGCTCACCAGCAGATCGGTGGACAGGGCCGAGAAGTTGGACTTGAAGGCCTTGGCGCCGCCTCCTCGCAGGTAGGGGCCCAGCACTCTGTCCATCACAGGTATGATCAGACCTGCAGTGGTGCACACACACATGTGTGTGACAGGGAGTGTAAGGTGAGCGCTACGCAGGCGAAGACAGGCAAGCTTGCAGGAGCAGGCAAGGAGGGATGCCCGACAGCTGGCGGCCAACAGCCAGAGGCGTGCCTGACCAGCCGCCGGAACCCAGTCAAGATCGAGCAACACAGTAGCACCAACGAAGACACACCACCTGCTGCTGCTGCACGTCCGCACTGCAAACCCAGAGGGCCCAACCCCCACCCCACCTCTGTCGCAGCCGCGCGGCAGGAAGCCGAGCGCCACAAAGTCGTCTATGAGCGCGTCCCAGTCACGGTTGGCCAGGTGGATGGTGGCGCTCACCATCGCCTCACGGTCAACCTGCAGCGGAATGAGAAAGTTGGCAGTCGGAGGGGAGGCGTGGGGAGCAGCGTCGGGAAGGGAGCTGGAGTTGAGGGTGGAAGTGAGGAGAGGCGAGGAGAGGGGAGGAGCGAGAGGACCAGGAGTGTCAAGGTTGGATGCTCAGGCATCAAAGGCACAACACAGCCATGCCAGCAAGCAGCTCCATTAACCGCTGCCAGTACTAGCCACATGCAGTGCCGCCTGTCAGTGCCAGTAACTGCAGTACCACCGCACCTCTGGTATCTCTGCCACCAGTCCAAAGTCCAGCAGCGCCAGCTTCCCGGCATGCGGCCCCTCTGTCACCTTCATGAGGTTGCCGGGGTGGGGGTCTGTGCAGGGGGAGGGAGGGAGGGTGTTGCGTGCAGTTGTGTGTGCAATACGGGAGGATGTGTGGCGCGAGGGTGCTGATGATGACTGATGCCAGATTGAGGCAGTCAACACCGTTCAGCACGGCACCCTCGGCTCCCAAGGTTCACATTACACCACACTGCACCATATCACACGCTCCTCCACTGCCGTCTGCTGCCAAACCATCACTACCACCAACCAACGCCCAGGCTGAACACCCAGGCTGCACACCCACACCGCACCCTCTGCTAGCTCCGCTCCCCCTCCACCCACCTCCGTGGAAGAAGCCCACATCCAGCAGCTGCGTCAGGAAGGCCTCCTGGCCAATCTTGACCAGGCCACGCACCTCCTCTGGCTGCAGAGAAAGAAACAACGAAAGAAAGACAGGTCCGAAGAGGGGGGGAAGTGAGAGTAAGAAGAAGCGAGAAGGCAGAGAGGAGGGAGGCAGGCGGGCAGACAGGCAGGGCAGGGCAGGCAGGGTAGCAAGCGAAGGTTGGTCCGTTCAAGGCAGGGCAGGGCAGGGGCGTGGGACCTGGAAACAACGGCCTGCCCCGCTGGTGTTCATGCTCCCCACCCACCTGCAGCGTGGTCAGCTTCACCCCCGTCAGCCACTCCATCACCATCACCCGCCGCGTGGTGTGCTCCAGCAGCGGCTGGGGGATCACAACCTCGCGGGCAGCGCTCACGTCGCTGCAAAGGGAAAGGGGGCACAGGCGGGAAGGGGCGGAGGGGGAGGCGGGCGGGCACTCAATCGGCGAGCCAAGGGATAAGAGCGGCTGAAGCCGGAAGGCAATGATGCAAAAGAAGCCGGCACCTCCAGGGGGCATCCAGCAGCTGCTTGTACACAGACAGCGCAGCAGAGATACGTGAAAGTACGGTGCCAGCCCCAGGGGTGCCCTCTCGGCTCCCTGCCCCTTCTTCCCCTCCAACTACCACCCCCTTTATCAAGGGATTTTCCCAACCCCAAATCCTGCCCCGGCCCGGTCCTAACCTGCCAGCCAGCAGGCTGGCCATGAGCTGCGCATTGAGCGCCTCGTTTCGGAAATCCATTTCCGTGTACAAGCCCTCAGCAAACGTGGACAGCAGGCTCTGGTAGTCTGTGGTCTGCGCAGTGAAGCGGCGCACGATCCGCTCATACACGCCCACCGCCCGCCGCATGACATAAAGGTCTTTGGAGATGGTGGCGAGGGCGTTGGGCCGCTGCACCTTGACGGCTACCTCTTGGCCGGTGGCTGCCAGGCGCGCACGATAGACCTGAGAGTGGGAGGAGCAGGGGCGGGTGGCTGGGATGGTGACTCGTGAGGCACGCATTGAGTAGTATCAAAAAAGCAGCAATGTTGGCTGGGAGTGGGGTTGATGGACTGGGAGGAATTCAAGGGGGGGCCCGCTTTGTTGAATGTCAGCAGGCAGGCACAGCCATCTGTCCCGGGCCGCCGCCAACCAACCGCAGCCCCACACGCCCCACATGCACGACCGCACGCACCTGCGCCAGGCTGGCCGCCGCGATGGGCTGCTCACTGAACTCGCTGAACAGTGTTTCAATGGGTGCCCCCAGCTCTTTCTCAACCAGTGCCCGAGCCTCCACTGTTGAGAAGGCCTCAATGTTGTCCTGTGGTGAGAGTTGGAGCGAACGATGAGGTGGGTAGGTCAGTTGAGGTGTTTAGACACGCCACAACGCGCCACCTGATGCCAGCGCGCCAGCCAGGCACGGCTCGGCACCAGCCCCTATCGCCAGCAGCGCCGCCGCGGCCCTCGACCCACAGTTCTGTGCCCGCAGAACGGTTCTTGCGGACACACAGTAGGCTGTCACCGCAAACAACAGCCACCGAGCAACCAGCAGCCAGCCAGTCGCTCACCTGCAGCTTGGCCAGCTCTCCCATGATCCCGGGGGGCAGCACATCGGGCCGGATGGACAGAATCTGCCCCAGCTTGATGAAGGTCGGACCCAGCCGCTCCAGGTTGTTGACAGCATCACGAGCCAGGGCCACCTGCACGGTACGTGGCCGGGCAGGGCAGGGCCGAATCGGCGACACACAGCAGCGGGATATGGGGCAGAGTTGCATAAACAACGGGAGGCCCCCGTGTCGATGACACAGCAAGACGGCGCCTTAAGGTAAGCCTCATAATAGCCTCTGGCCATCCCATCTCCAAACCCCAACACAGCCGAACCCACCTGCGCCTCAGTGCTGTTCAAGCGGCCAGTGATGAAGCCGTTGGCCAGCTTGGTGAGCCATGGCACTGCAGCAGACAGGCAGGCAGCGGCAGGGGCACTCCAGAAGTCAGGGAGGCAGCTCGGACAGCAGATACGCTCACGCATACACACAGTCTGGGCGGGCAGGCAGGCAGACCCCACAGCAGGCAAGGATACAGCACAACCAGCTGAGCTCGACTGACACGGCCACGCACACGACATGCACACATGCACACGAGCACAAAACAAACACACACACACACACACACACACACTGCACTCACCAGATATGCCGGCAAACTTTGTCCAGCGGGAAGTGAGCTCCCCTGGGCGATTGCGCCAGTAGGCGGCTATGCTCTCCTCGTTGTACACCTGCAGTAAAGTGCAGCACAGCACAGCTAGGCGACGCGGCCACGAGTTGCCGACCACCCCTTTGCGCATCAATCACAGGGTGGCAGAGTGCACTCCACACTCCTTTGGCTGCCCTCCTGCATCACTTGGCTGCTAACGCTGCCGAAACCGCCAGCCCACAGCCGCCTGGACCAGTCCCCCATGAACCAACCATCGCCAATCCACCACCAGCCTTCCATCAGCTATCCATCGGCAGTCGCCAGCTAGACACCGCACGCCCATCAACAGCCGCCTGCTGCCACCAGTAACAGCCCATCGACCCCACCATGCAACCAACAGCCATCAGACAGCCATCAGCCACCCATCAGCTGCCGCCGGCCGCTCACCAATGGCAGCCCATCCTCGTCCACCTCATTTGGGTCGAAGTCAGAGGCATCCATGCGGCGCCGACTCACGTACGACACTTCCTGCAGCAGCAGAACGGTAAAGCAACAAGGGGAGCGCGTGGTGGTCCAGCTGAAGCCGCAAAGAGACACTTGGCTATGGGGTAAAACCCTGCTGCGTCCGCAGCTGGACAAGGGATGGCGGCAGGCGAGGGCTTGCCTTCACATCCCGCAGCAGCAGCTCGCTCTCGCTCATGTCCTTGCTGATGTCAATGCTGATGTCTCGCAGGCTGGCCAGGCCACCAGACAGGTTGCCCAGCGGTCGCATGCTAGTGGCTGCCGCAGCCGCGATGTTGCCTCGAGACGGCGGCGGGTGGGCGGCATGTCGCGGTGCCACAGGGGTCGGGACTGGACCGCCCAGATGCCTATTGGGGACATTCTGGGCAGGCCCAAAGGTGGCGTGGCCCCTCTGGACGGCTCTGTTGGCCGACTGATGGGCGCAACTCATTGCGGCCGCCAGCGAGCGCCTCGCTTGCACGAGGCCAACAATATCGACTGCCGGGCACGAAACACCGCAAGTTGGCGGGGAGGAGCGGAGGGGAGCGCGATTGGCACTGGCACAATAGACAAGAGTTGATGGATTGGATGCACAGAGTGACAGGGATGGAGTAGAAGGAAATGGGAGGCCGTGCCGATGGATTGTCAATCATCACCGCCTCCGCGCCGGGATTTGTCGCCGACTTACCGCCACTCCGTCATTGAGTTTCAAGCAGAGTTTTAGTGGTCTGTGCGGCGCCGTACGTCACTCGTCGCAGCTGATAATTGCTCAACCTCGCTGGCACTAGCCCTGCTGCATGCTCTTCGTCACTCCTTGTGGGTCACCAGCGTCAGCGCGCGTATGAGCTTCATTGAGGATGGGTGGATGTGGAGGTCATGCTGCTGCTGCTGGCTCAAGCTGTGGTTGCGCGTGTGATTGCATGCACCTCCCCAACCAACTGCCCTAAATGCCTTGCAGGCTGGTTTGCACGCCAGGCAGCAGCGAGCCAGGCACCCTGCTACCCGCTGACCAACCAGCCGCTAGAGGATCTGTCGCTACGGCCCAACAGGGCAGTCAGCAGCATGGTGCGGGGGTGGCAGGCGGCGGGGCTGCTGGAGTGAGCAACACGTGTTCATCTGTTGATTTTGTGTGTGTTTGAAACCTCTCTCTTATGTCTGCCATGTTCTGTGTTCCGGTGTCTCTTGCCGTCATTCTAGCTGTGGCGATTCAATCTTGAGCAGCACTCCAGCAGGAGCAGCAGGGGCCATCATTCTTACAGGCCAGCGGCTTGGGATGAGCAGGGCCTGGTTGAGTGAGCAGTGTCTGGCGCCTGCTGTCAGTCACCTTTGTATGGCTAAAGTGGTCAGAACAGTGAAAGGTTCACCAGAACGATTCGTGCAATGCCACGGCGAAAGCAGCGCTTGCGGATCGAACCATTGCCGCCGATGCCGGCCACCGCCACTGAGTGCATGGATCTGGGAGCTGCCTCGCCTTATGGTTCTGCTGCCCCACGGCATGCAGCAGCATCCACAAAACGCCCTGCAACCCGAGTGCGAGCCAGGCGCAGCGTCATCATCACTCCACCAATCGTGCTGGCCTTCCGTCTACAACTCCAAAGCTCACAGCAGCCTCGGGCCAGGCACAGGGCCCGCCAGCAGCCTTCGAGTTGCTGGTGCGGCTCTTCCTCGTTCAAAAGCTCGTGCCTCGCTCCACACGTTGAACCCGCTGCCTGGCGTCTCTCAGCCGCTCACAGCCTTCCAGTGGGCGCGCCTAGACACGCAAGGTGGTTCGCCGCCGCTTTGTTGCGACCCGCCGCCAGCGACAAAACATGATCATTGATGGCCTGCTGTTTCTGCAGATGAGCCAAACAGATGTGGAACAGGCATTGCAGTGCGACGATCTGCAGTGTCTGCAAGCCGTACCTGGACAACACTCTGAGCAGAGCGAAGACGGCTCTCAGTGCGCGCAAGTAGTGATTGCTGCTGGCGCTTGCATCGGCGTCCCTGCGTCCGATCCCAGCTGCATGACACCGCTGCATGAGGCTTCGCAAGGCGGTCAAGTGAACTGTGTGCAAGCGCTGCTGGCAGCAGGCGCTGATATTGAGGCAGTGGATAGCAAGGGGGCAACAGCCTTGCACAATGCTGCAATCAAGGGACACCTGAGCTGCGTGCAGTCGCTTCTTGCTGCTGGCGCCTGCTTCAACATCCCTGCTTCTGGTTCCTGCTGCATGACAGCGCTCCACATGGCAGCGTATGCCAGCTGTGAGAGCTGTGTGCAAGCGCTGCTGGAGGCAGGCGCTGACACGGAGGCAGTGGATAGCCTGGGGATGACAGCCCTGCACTACGCTGCATTCGGCGGTCAGCTGGGCTGCATGCAGGCGCTTCTTGTTGCTGGCGCCTGCGCTGACATCCCTGCAGTTGGCTACTGCTGCAAGACAGCGCTCCACATGGCAGCGTCTGCCAACTCTGAGAGCTGTGTGCAAGCGCTTCTGGAGGCAGGCGCCAATATTGAGGCAGTGGATAGCCTGGGAATGACAGCCCTGCACAATGCTGCACACAGGGACCATCTGGGCTGCCTGCAAACGCTGCTTGCTGCTGGAGCCCGCATCGACGTCCCTGCTTCTGGTCTCAGGTACAGAACAGCGCTCCAGCTGGCAGCGAAGAATGGCTATGAGAGCTGTGTGCAGGCTTTGCTGGAAGCAGGCGCTGACACAAAGGCAGCAAAGACGCTGGATCAATCAGCCCTGCAGCCTGGCACACTCGACAGCGAGCTAGGCTGCTTGCAGGCTCCGATGGCAGCGACCGCCTGCGCTGCTGAGGCTACTGTGTGTTGCAAGACAGCACTTCACTTAGCTGCAATGCAAGGGCACGCAGGCTGCGTGCGCCTGCTGCTGGCGGCTGGTGCAGATGCGGAGACTACTGACAGCGATCGTGCAAGGCCCCTGCACTGGGCAGCCAAAGGGGGGCACCTGGCTTGTATCGAGCTGCTACTTGATGCCCATGCCAGCATTGGTGCAGTAGACAGCCAGGGGACGACAGCACTGCACTGGGCAGCCGGGAACGGCCACATGCCAGCGATTCAGTGTTTGATTGAGGCTGGGGCAGACGTTCTGGGGGGCGGCTTGGCAGCACTGACGCCAAGCGAGACTGCAGATGCCAAGAACCAACTCGCCGCAGCCCAAATGCTGTTGCGGCTCGAGCGGCGCCAAAAGGCCAGGCGGCGACTAGGTCAGTACTACTTGAATGCAATCCAGCTGCTTGTCCTGCTCGCCTGAAGCCCGGAACTAGCAGCTAGTGCTGTGCTCACCGCTGTTTTAATACACTGCCGTATTGCAGCCTCTCGTCCCAGGCGCACCGAGGCAGGCGGAGCTGCCAGCGCCCCAGCCCCAACTGCTGCTGCTGAAGCGGCAGCAACCGCCGCCGCTGCCGAGCTGATGGCTGAGGAGGAGCGAGAGCAGCAGCAGCAGACAGCCAAGCAGGCTGCCAAGGCTGCCAAGAGGCAACGCCAGAAGGAGCGGCAGCGCCAGCAGGCTGTTGCGGTGGCTGGAGAGGCAGGCAGGGGTGCAGAGCCAGCCGCAGCAGTCATACCCGTTGTTGCTGCCACAGAATTTGATGCCACTGCTCAGGTTGCAGCCAACTCTGCTGTCAGCGCTGAGGGTGGGAGCCTGCAGGACAGCAGCATCGGCAGCAGCAACATGAGCAGGAAGAAGCAAAAGGGGAAGAGGCAGCTTGGTGTGGGGCAGGAAGCCTCAGGCGTTATTGCAGCATCTGAGACGGAGCAGTCTCACCACCACCCTGAGGCCTCAGCAGCGACAGCCGAAGCCTGCAGCCACCACAGCGAGAACAACGAGGCCGAGCTAGCTGAGCTGCTGCAGCTGCTGGGGGTGCAGGACGCAGCATTACAACATTACACCTCCGCTGCCAGCCAGCCAGCTGTTGCATCCCAGCCTGCCCCTCACAGCTTCCCTGACAGCACGCTGAGTGGCCTGCTCAGCGACCTGCTGTGCCCCATCACCCAAGAGCCGATGCGTGACCCTGTTGTGGCGGCAGATGGGCGCACGTATGAGCGGACCGCCATTGAGGGTGGGTGGAGGCATGGTTGCAGGTGCAAGGGAGGGATGCTGCTGTTGCTGGGACATCCTGGTGCGTGGTTGATTGCATCAATGCACCTTCCCAGCTGACTGCCCTCATTGCTGCCTTGCAGGCTGGTTTGCACGCCAGGCAGCAGCGGGCCAGGCGCCCTGCTCCCCGCTGACCAACCTGCCGCTGGAGGATCTGTTACTGCGCCCCAACAGGACAGTCAGCAGCATGGTGCGGGGGTGGCAGGCGGCGGGGCTGCTGGAGTGAGCACTCAGTCGATCCATCAGTTTGTGTGCGTTTGAACCCTTTCTCTGCTGTCTGCTATACTGCATGCTGTAACCGCTCGCCATCACTCTTGCCTTAACATTCTGATTTCTGGCAGCACTCCAGCATGAGCAGCAGGACAGCCGGCAGGCTCAGCCGGGTGAGGACCCCTCAGGTCGCTCATCACCGCAGGCCTTCAGATTTGCTTGACCAGAGGGAACAACAGCTCCACAGCCCAGCGCACAACCATGCCCATCAGCGCCAGGTTGCCCAGGTACCTGCGGCGACAGGGACAGGCCACACAGTCAGTCAGCTACCGAAGAGGACCCTAGTCACACCCGCGGCCTGCTCATCTGCCACCACACGGTGCCGGGAGGTCAGGAGGCATGGCAGCCGACCCTTGCTTCCAGGGCAGCAGCCATGCAGCGGCCAGCACCGCAGCCGGGCACGAGTCGCACATACAAGCGCGGGACGCAGCTGAGACAGCTGCTAACAGCTGCTGCTGCGTGGCAGGCAGGCAGGCAGGCAGCAGGGCTAGGCCTCGAGTGCAAGGCGCAGCTGAGGGGCGGCAGGGACCACTAAGCTGCGCTGCCAAAGGGCTCACATGAAGGCACCCCGGTAGCGAGCCTTGGGGTCACCGCCTGAGTAACACAGCACGTACACAACCCTGCCCAGCAAGTAGACTGCGCCAGCAATCGAGGCAGACACGGGGAACTGTGGGAGGCAGGGAGGGGGGGCGGCATGGAGGGTGGATGAGTCAGGACAGGCACCAGCAACCGGCACAGCAGGAGCAGGAGCGCGGCGGGCGGTGGCGAGGAGGAGGAACCGCGTGACAGGTCGCTCCTGCTGCTGCTGCAAACCGCAGTGCTGCCGGGCGTGCTTCTGTCGGTGCTTAGCGATGCCCTGCACAGCCCAGCGCAGCAGGTACCGGTACTGGCTGCAGCGACGCGCCGCGGCTGGAGGTCTCACCCGCAGGCCGGCCAGCAGGAGCAGGATGAGGAAGGCAGGCTGGTTCTCTAGAGAGTTCTGGTGGGCTCGCTGCAGGGAGGCAGGCAGGGAGGGTGGTGAGGTGTGAGCCTTCAATGAGAGGGCTGCAGGTGAGAACGAACGTATGTGATAACCGCGGGGCTGACGGCTGACGGCAGCACCTGAATGCAGTCAAACTCATTCCTGTTCTTGTGGGCTGCAGACAGGCGGGAGCGAGGAGATGAATGGGGGGAGGGGCAAGTTCCTTGAGACAGCTCGGATGAAGCGCAAACCAGCAGCTTAAGGCAGGGCAGGCGGGAGGGCAGGTAAAGCGGTTCTCCAGCAGTGCCTGGCTCACCGGGAGGCGCATACATATTCGGGTAAGAGATTCCGAACTTTTTGCGAGCATTGACGACAAACGATGCCATCCAGAAGTGCTGCAGAGGGCAACACACGTGAGATGGCTGGAGTGAGGCGATCGATATTGGCAGTCTGACGGCGGTGAGGCGGGGCTAGGGCGGGTGTCGGCTGTGAGACTGAATTCCCCGCTTCCCGATCGCATGCGCAGCTGCTGCTGCGCATGCGATCAAAGGTCACAACGAGCTCGGTGTCCCATCATCGCCCGCCTGGTGAAGGCGCCAACACCGCTTGGCATCAACACCACGCCGCGACTCACATGCAGCAGGATGGACCAAACCACCGCTGCAAGCACAAAGCCGTGCTCATCGCGCAGCGCGATCGCGCGGGGGTCCAGCGTCATCTCGTAGGCAGCGCTGTGAGCTGAACGATGTGGAGGAAGAAGTGAAGAGAAGAAGTGAATACTGCACAGTGAGTGCATCTTACTCCCCCGCCTGCGGCATTGCATGGGGCCATTGCACCAGGAGAGCTGCAAACATGCATATGAGCTTACATTAGCATTACATTAGCGCTGCATTGACATGATGATGAATCCGCAGTCAAGCAGAGCCCGCATCCCACGCAGCCCGGAGCTGCAGCAGCACCGCTGTCGCTTCGCCGCTGACAACCGCCTCTCGCAGCCTCACCACTGGGCTACCGCTGGCGGCAGCAGGTGGGGCCACAGCGGCAGCGGCCGAAGTGGAAGGACCTTCATACGCTGCTGCCTGCTGCTGCCTTCTCACTGGCACCAGCACCGCCGCTGCCGGGCCCGCTGCTACAATGTGCGGCGGCGCCACAAGTGCGGCAGCACTCTCGCCGCAGGCAGTGCTGCGTGGGCCGTGCACCGCAAAGCGGCGGGAGCGCAGCTGCCACTCAATCGAGCCGTGCTGCTCACCCTCGCCCTCCGCCATCTCTTCCGCCTTCTGCTGCTGCAGCTGCAAGCCAGGAGGGCTGCCTAGCTGCATCACCGCCGCTGCCACCTGCTGCTGGAAGCCGCCTGCCGGGGGCAGCAGGTCAGCCGCCGCTGCCTGCCGCAGCTGCCGCCCCTGCTGCGCCGCACCAAAAGGTTCTGAGGCAGCCTCTGCGGCCAGGCCACGAGGGCGGCGCAGCGGCAGCAGCCCGGCCGCCTGCAGCACCGCTTCCAGTGCAGCACTGGCTGGCTCTAGCCGCGACCCGATGGCGGCGGCAGCCGACTTGCGCTTGCGCTGGGTCTGCCGCTGCTGCCAGCGCTGCCGCACGCCGCCGCCGCCGCCGCTGCCGCCGCCAGCGGCGCTCCCGCGGGCACCTCGCGCTGCGGCGGCGTTTTCGCCTCCAGCGGCGGCGGCTGGACCTGCGTCGTTGCCGGTCAGCAGCAATGCGAGAGCCTCCCGCCGCTGCTGCTGCTGCTGCTGGCGCTGCTCGCGGCGCCGCTGGTGCAGCCACTGGCGCAGCAAGCGGCGGCGCAGCCGCTGCTGCTGCCGCTGCAGCTGCCTCACAGCAGCTGCTCTTCCTGCCGCCACTGACGCGTCCGCCATCTCGGCTTCAGCAGCGGGTTGAGTGGCAGCAGCAGCCCTTGCCGCAGCTTCCCTGGTATTGCTTCGGGTCCTGATGCTGCCTGGTGCAGCTTGGCCGGCATGTGCCGCCGCTGCTGCTTCCATTCCGCCACCCGGCTGTTTCCCTGCAGCAGCTTCCCCTTCCTCGGCGCTGCCCTCGCCCTCCTCACTGCCACCACTGCTGCCGCTGCTGTTGTCGCTGCTGCTGGCAGACTCATAGGCATCCAGGTGCCGCTGCAGCAGCAGCGCTTGGTGCAGCTCGTGAAGGGACGAGCCTTGCTGCAGCCGGTGCAGCACGGCCGACAGTGCCGCCTGCTGCTGCTGCTGCTGCTGCTGCCGGTGGTGCTGCTGCTGTTGGTCCTGCCGCTGCTGCTGTGCCAGCTGCCGTGTCTGCTGCACCGGCTGCCGCCCAGGAGAGGCAGGTCGAAGGCCGCCCTCCTGGGCTGTCGTCCCCTGCTCCAGCTGCTCTAGCACCAGCAGCTGTGCAAGGGCCACGTGCAGAGGCAGCTGCACCACACTCCCTGCACTCAAACGCCATGGGCGGCAGCAGAGCATGGAACTAGTGAACCCCAGGGGATGGATGAAGCGGCCACACTGCAAAGCTTCCATGCTGCTGTTTGGAACAGTTGTAAAAGCAGGCTTGAGGCACGCACTGCGGGAGACCGCAGCAGCGGCGGCACCCGCATTGGCAGCACGGCAGCAATGCATGCATGGCAGCAATGCATGCACTCACTCCCGCGTTCGCCGGCGGGCACCGTAAGCAGCGGCCGCTCCTCAGCTAGCCTCTGGCCGTGCGGCACGGCCGGCAGCAGTCCAGCCTGCAAACAGAGCAGGGGATGGGGAACAGCAGGGCAGTAGATACCTATCGACCACAGCAGGCGCCGCAGCAGCGGTGCGGCAAGCAAAGGGCAGGGGCGGGAGCGTTTGAGCAGCTCTGGGCAGGTGTCGCCAGCCGTGCGCCATCACTGCCATGTGCCACACTCCACTCACTTTGCTGAGGGCGGCGGAGGTGAGGCAGCTCCTGCCGGCACTCCGGCAGGCACGGCAGCACCCGCACCGACTGCAGCAGAAATGTGGTGGGGGACATCCCAGGCGGCCAGGACAGTGAGTGGGTTGACCTGTGTGGCTGGTTGGAGTGTCAAGCAGCAGCAGAAGGCGGCAGCCCAGAGAGGCAATGCAGCATCACAGCACACCGCGCACGGCGCCAGCCACAAATAACACAAGAGTCCCTTGGCAGCGCCGACTCCGGCCAGCACAGGCTGCCGACCTCGGCAGCAGGAGCAGCAGCACGGCGGCAGCACACCTCAGTTCGCCAGCTGCAAGGGCAGCAACCAGGGCCTTGGGGACACCCGCGACATAAGGGAGCCTGCCCGCCTGCCCGCCTCCCTCTCGCCCTCCTGCCGCTGCGCCGCTTGCTGCCGCCGTGCCCTCCCACTCGCCGCTGCCATCGCCCTCGCTGCCGCTGCTGGTGCTGCTGCTGCTGGCGGCGGCGCGCGCGGCTGGGAGCAGCACCGGGACCGACTGCTGCTGCTGTGGTTGCTGCTGCTGGAAGGTCTGCTGGGGTGCCTGCTGCTGTGCCTGCTGGGGTGCCTGCCGGTCTCCCTGGTGCAGCACAGACAGGGCCACGTCGCCGCTCCTGGTGAGGCTGCAGGGGGGGAATAAGAGAAGGGTGTTCACCAGGCACCATGGCAGCACTCTGACGGGCAGCACAGCGAGCGGGACATAACACAATAGGCATGCGCTCGAGAGGGAGCAGAAGGGGAGCCGGAGTGCTGTCCGGAGAATTCAAGTGCACTGATATCGGGTGCAGTGCGGTGCACACACAGACGTCTTTAAAGAGACGTGCGCCATCCGCGGTGTACACACACAGCCAGCCAGCCATGACGGCTGTGCAGCAGCAAGCAGCGCGGCGGCCCTCTCGGCAGCAAGCGACGTGCCTGCACAGCAGCGCATGGGGCAGGGCGTCCTGCGTTGCCCAGTCGACAGCCGCCGCCGCCACACCCAGCAGCTGCACTTGTTGCCGGTGCTGGCCGGGCAAGGGGAGCTTGGATAGCTGCGAGGAGGCGCGGCAGGCAGGCAGGGAGCACGGGAGTTGATGCAGGGCCGACCCAAAAAGCAGCTGAGGAGAGGGGCGAGAGGCGGCACACGCTGACAACTGGCTGGCTAGTTGGTTGCGTGATTGATTCAGCGACTGATAGCAGACGGCAGCTAGCAAAACACAGGCAGCAGACCCACAACACGAGCGGGGCGGGCAGCAGCAGCAGCACCCACCTGTATAGCGCCGCCCGCCGCCGCCTGCTGCCGCTGCAGCAGCAGCCGCCCCGACGCCAGCCGCTCCGCCAACACCGGCTGCTGGCCTGGTGGCGCCAGCAGCAGCAGCGGCGGCCCCAGCAGAGGCTTCACCGTAAACGTGTGGGCCGGCTGCCACAGCAGCTGGAAGGGCACCGGCAGTGGTGGTGGCGGACGCAGCGGCGGCGGCACCAGGTGCTGAGCTGCTGCTGCTGCTGGTACTGCTGGTTCCCTCAGGGAGGAGGGTCCTGCTCCTCCCGCCTGCTGCTGCTGCTGCTGCTGCCAGCCTCCTTGTTCCACTGCCTGTGCCTGTGCCTGTGCCTGTGCCCCGTCTTGCCGCCCATCACCACTGTCATCAGAGCCCTGCCGCTCTTGAGCATCCACCTCCATTGCTTGCTCACCTTCATTGTTCTGTCCCTGCCCCTGCTCCTGCTGCCGCTGCCGCTCCTGCTCCTGCTGCTGCTGCTGCTGCTGCAGCGCCGCCTGCAAATGCCCCAGCAGGGCCGCCGCCGCGTCGCCGCCATCGGCCTGCTCGGTGATTTTGCCGCCGCTGGAAAGCAGGGCCGGTCCAGACACCTGGAGGAAGGGACAAGGGCGGCGGTACGCTGGCAGCAGTTGGAACACCAAAAACTAACACATGTAGCAGATGCATTAACAGCAATGTGTGTCAACAAACAAAGCGGTGTGGAGCATGCACAGTTTTGGTAGCACAAGGCAGCAAATTGCACCCAAATGCAGCACAGTGCGGTACTAACAACACAATACCTGTGCAGTGTACTGGCAGCCAACCACCCGCCCGCTGTCAACGCACGCCGCCACCACAACGCCCCCGTAGCGCGGCGGCTGCGGCTGCGCCTGTGCCTGCGGCCGCTGCCCGCCCCGGCGGCTGCTGCTCGGCCCCGCAGCTGCTGCGGCGGGGTTTGTGGGCTCAGCGAAGGGCTCTGCGTGCATCCAGCGCAGTACAGATAGCGGCTCGTGCAGCTGGTACTGCATGCCCGGCTGCTGCCAGGAAGCTACGGGGTGGTACGGCCTCCGCAAGTCAAAGATTAGCAGCTGGCTGCCGGCACCCGGGACACCAGTGCTGACCCCTGCCGCCACCAGATGCTCCATGGGAGGCTGGCCGGCTGCTTCGCCGGCAGCAGTGGTGCCGAGGGGCGGTGGGGGAGGAGGGGCGCAGAGGGAGGTGAGGTGCTGGCCCTGCGGGCACTGCCACAGCTGCTGCAGCGAGGGGCTGCGGCAGCGCATGTCCACCCTGCTCAGGCGGTCCCTGAGGCACAGCACGACTGTAGGACGGGAGGTGGGGGACGGAGACAAGAGGGGTAAGAAAATAATCGTGCCATGATCTTATCATCAAGGGCTACAGGCAGAGAAAGGTGCGTGGATCAGGAGAAGGAGACGGAGGGGAAGTGAGGGACAGGCAGAGGAGAGAGGAGGCATAGGGCTATCAACAACCAGCTCTAGGGGCAGCATGCCGCCACCCCAGTGGGACGGGAGAACGATCGAGCCGACGGCAAGCAGCCAGCGAGGCGATTGCTGCTCTCCCCCCGGCCATTGCAGGGCCCTACACGCTGCACCGCTTGCCTGTGCGTGGCTGGGGCGCTGCCTGCACCTGCAGTACGCCGTGCAGCCGCTGCGGTACGGTGCCAGGCGGCGGCCGCCACAACTCTGCCACCTGCACCCCTTCTTGCAGCTTGACCTCCAGCAGCGAAGCATCATCCAGCAGCACCAAGGGCGCTTGTGTGAGGTGGCGCTGCCAGCAGCAGTGTGCAGTGGGCCGCCGCGTGCCGACCACCGCCAGGCGCTGCAGCTCGAAGCCGCCTCTGCACAGCACAGCACAGCACATTCAAGCACAGCACAGCACAGCACCGGTCGTCAGGCCGATCCAGCAGGCGCTATTTAGCTGGGTGGGGAGGGCGTGTATGGGTTCCAGGCGGAGGTTGACAGGCAGCGGAGGCAATGCAAGTGCCGGTGCGAAGCAGGCAGTTACAGCAGAACCGGCCCGCAGCCAAACGGCTAGGCAGCCAACACAGGGAGCAGAGTGCGAGCGGGCCGCCACCCCAGGCACCGGCTACCCACCCATCATCCTCCCAGCCCTCCTCTTCCTCTACACCGCCTGCCTCCTCCTCGCCAGCGCTGCGCTCCTCTGCTGAACTCTCAGTCATGCCGCTGCCGCCAACACTGCCTGCCGCCCTGCGCCCCTGCCGCTGCCCCTGCCGCCGCTGCTGCCGCTGCCGCCGCTGGCCAGCATCCTGTGGCGCCAGCTGCAGCAGCGTCAGGCTGTAGGCTGCAGCAAGCATGGCATGCGGGGAAACGCTGTAAGGGAGGGCTAGCCCTGGGGGGCTGCAAGCCCGGCTCTCTGGAAAGACGGGCAAAGCCGCTGCCCGGTCCGGGCTACAGAAGCTGCAAGGCTGTGCGCGGCTGATGCAACCTTTCACTCAGTGCAATGAGTAACAAGGCAATGCAATTGCAGGTAGCAACACAGCATTGCGGGCAGGCAAGGGCAGATAGATGTGCAACCCTCCACTCACCAGAGCGTGCAGCCAGGGTGGGCAGGTTTGCGTGCCACAGGCAAGAATCCCAGCCGGCAGCCGCGCAGCGGTTGAGGGCCAGCTGTCGGAGCGGCGCCGCTAGGCTGTACTGCCGCAGCGGGTAGCAGAACTGGCTGCCCTCGTACAGCAGCGGCAGCGGCAGGCGTGCCCAGGTCAGCAAGGTGCGGTCTGCTCCTGCGGGGCTGCGGGCCGGCGAGGATAGCAAACGCAGAGGGTTGAGAGTTCGGGTGAGGGCAAGCACAGGAGAAGGATTGGAGGCGAGGGAGGCACAGCACAGACGAGGCGGCAAATCGGGAAGGCAGATGATGAAGAACTGTGAAGCTGCCGCTGCTGTTGTATGCATGACAAGGGGTGGCGGCGGAAGCTCAGGGGCACTTGCTGGCTGGGATGCTGCCTCCAGCTTCCTCGCCTGAACAAATGGAGGTCTTCTTGCAGGCAGCAGGCCTCAAGGCAGTCGAGGGGGCCCTCCTCGCCAGCCGCTGCTTGTGCTGCCGCTGGGCCAGCCACACCACCGCCGGCGCCTGCCACAGCGGTGGGCGCTGCGCCAGGGCCTGCCGCGGCTTGTCGCTGCTCAGTGGCCGCCTGCTCAAGGGCTGCCTGGGCAATCAGGTCGGCAGGCACAAAGTCGCGGGGCAGGAGGCGAGCTGAGGCGTCTGCCTGGCTGACGCAAAAGGGAAGTGGGCGGCGCGGCGGCGGGCGGTCGCCGTCGATGGCCTCAAGCGTGCCGCCGATGACGACCGATGCCAGCTGTGCCCTCAGCATGATGGTTTGACACCTTCTGTGTTGTCAACGAGGCTGCTGGGCGGCACAGGACATTCAGTTTTGCGATCGCCTCAATGACCATCGGCAGCATCTGAAATTGGATTGGCAGAATAGCGAACTCAAACACCATCAATTTGATGACATTTTGTCGAATTTTGCCGCCGTGAAGTGCGTGCTGCAATTTGGCTCCCTGCGATCAGATGAGGCTGGTGGAGGCCTGTGGATGTCATGTCCACACCATCCCCGACCCTTGCAATCATTGGTGCACTCTGATTGCATCGCCGCAGCATAAATGGGCTATGGCGAGGCGCCTTGGGAATTCAGGGGCAGGGCGCTCTACCAGCTGTCGCTTGTGAAGGTTGAAGAGGTGTGGCTGCGACCACAACCGCAATGCGCCTCTCTTACCGCCGCCGCCGCCGCCTTCTTGCCGCCGCTGCCTGCCGTGCCATGCACTGATGCCTTGTTGCCCTGTGTTGTTCCCCAGGCTCGTAAGTACGTGCCCCCCGAGCTGCCCTTGGTCAACCTGTTTGGCTGGACACTTGGCGGCTTCTACCTGGCACGCTACAGCTGTGAGTTTTGACAGCTGCTGGTTCGTGCGTTCCTGGTAGCTGTCGCTGCGCACTGCCTAGCCTTTGGACATTCTGCCAAGAGCCAAGTGATGGCTGCTTTGCATTGTGCACAATTTGCACCTCATCCACTCAACCCCACACCAGCACGCGAAAGCATGAAGAGGAATCATGCAGGCGCTCTGCTCAGCACCCGCCTCCTGCCTCGCTCCCAACCTGCGCTCCCCGTGTGCCCTGCTCCCTCCACAACTCCCTGCAGCCTCCCCAGCGGGAGCGTTTGATGAGTGCGTGGCGCTGGCGGGCCTAGCTTGGAACTTCCCGACCTCGTGTGCCTGGGCAGCCAGGGTTTACGTCAGCGACAGGTTCGTGCGCACATCAATCCTGAGTTCACCGCAGCACCGCAGCCTGCTCCTTTCCCGGATTCCTCTGTCCGGATTCCTGTCGAACCATCGCCTCGCTCGCACCCTCTCTGCTGTTGTTTCTTTGAACGCAGGACGGCTCGCAACCACGGCATTGCGTCTGTCGGCCTGCCGTCACGACTCGCAACCTTCAGAGCGCTCCCGCTGCCAGCTCTGGGTGACGGCGGCGCCAGCAGCGGCAGTAGCGCCACAGGTAAGGGCAAGGCGCAGCAGCAAAAAGGGACGCAGCAGCAACAGCAGGCCCCAGCTCGAGCCATCAGCTGGTGGGACAGGCCTCACAGCGGCGGACAAGGTGGCGGCAGCGGCAGCGGCCAGGCAGGCAGCTCCGTCAGCGCAGCAGCAGCCAGCCCAACGGCCATGGTGGAGCTTTGCAACAGCGAGTGGACTGGGCTGGCTGGCAGGCTGGCAAGTGTGGGCTCCCAGCTGCTGGCTGGGGGGGAGCGGCGGCGGGGGCGGGGCCTGGTATCGCCCGTGTGTTGCATTGAGGTGCCCCAGCTGGTACCGGCATGGGCGCCCAAGATAAACATGTTCCTGCCCAGCTTCAGGTGGGTGCCGGTGCCTGTACCGCCGCTGTATTGCTGTTGCTGCCGTGGCATCGTGCTGTCCTGTGTTGACGCTGTGGCGCCCATTCCTGTGGGCTGCCCCCTCCTTCCTGCCTCCCTTGCGTGTGCTGCCCTTGCCGGCTGTTGGGGGCACTCCCGTGTAACCTGCTTTAGCAGGGAACAGCCCTCAGCTTCCAGCCTGGTCGGAATTTCTGCACCTGGAAACACAGCCGCACTCCACTACTTCGACTTACACCTTGCCCTTCCTGCTTCGCCCTTGCCGTGCCTTGCCTCGCCTCGCATGCAGCGGTGCCACTCCCGACTGCCCCGGACTGCTGAAGTACACCCTCAAGCTGAGTGCCAACGTTCGGCCCGTGCGCGCCGCCCGCGTTACGTTTCCGGAGCAACGGCCCGAGGTGTGTGTGTGTGCGCGCGTGGCTGGCTGGCTTGGCTGGTCGGGGCAGCGGTGGCGGCGGCGGAAGCCGGCAGGGCTCAGCGCTTTGGAACGATGTGCTGCTGGGCGAGCTGAGTGGGCAGGTCGTGCCTCATGGCTGCCTCACATCTTGTACCATGCGCTTGCTGGGCTGCCAGCCAGCAAAGATGCTGACCAGAGAGAGAGAGGACGCCGTTGAGGGTTGGTGGCATTGCTGCGCGGCTCACAACGGCACTTACTTGTTGCTGCTCCGTCTGCCTGCCTGCCTGTGTGCGTCCGGCCCTGCAGGAGGACAGCGGCAGTGAGGAGGTGCTGGATGCGGTGCTGGGGGGGCGCCCGCTGCTGTGTCTGGGTGAGGCCGAGGCGGACTTGAGCTGCTGTGGGGGGACGCTTGCTGTCGTTCGTTTACATTGTTGAAGCTGCGAGCTGAAGGGCTTTGCTCAGCCCAGGCCGTCCCCTGAGTGCCTCCTCGCCTCCCTGCCACCCCAATCCCGTCTTTCGACGCATGCGGAGCGGCGCCACACCCCTCTTTCTGCCGCTTGGCCCAGCCCAACCACACCTGGCTTGTGACCATTGCCTCATGCGATTCTCACACTGCCCTGCGCCACCAATTGCTACTGCAGAGTTTTCAAACATGCTCATGGAGGTGCAGCCGCCCCAGCCTTGGACCCCCAGGGGCGCGCCCGCTGCTGCGGCCGGCAGCTTGCTACCCGCAAAGGCCTGACCGCTATGGGTTGCCGCGTCTTTGCTTGTTATAGCAATCAGCCGCAAGCTTGAGGCACTGCAGCTCCCCGCTGACCAACCTGCCGCTGGAGGATCTGTCGCTGAGGCCCAACAGGACAGTCAGCAGCATGGTGCGGGGATGGCAGGTGGCGGGGCTGCTGGAGTGAGCAGCAAGTGTCGTATTCATGAGTCAATTGTTATCCTATCTCTGCCATGTTCTGCCTACCGGTGTGTCTTGCCGTCATTCTAGCTGTAACGCTTCAATCATGAGCAGCACTCCAGCATGGGCAGCAGGGGCCATCATTCTGACAGGCCAGCGGCTGGGGATGATCAGGGCCGGGTTGAATGAGCAGTGTATGGCGCCTGCTGTCAGTCCCTTTTGTATGGCTAAAGTGGTCAGAACAGTGAAAGGTTCACCTGGGCAGAGAGTGATTCGTGCAATGCCACGGCGGAAGCAGCGCTTGCGGACCGAACAACCGCTGCCGACGCCGGCCAATGCCACTGAGTGCATGGACCTGGGAGCTTGCCTCGCCTCATGGTTCTGCTGCCCCAAGGCATGCAGGAGCATCCACAAAACGCCCTGCAACCCGAGTGCGAGCCAGTCTCGGCATCATCCTCACTCCACCAATCGTGCTGGCCTTCCGTCAACAACTCCAAAGCTCACAACAGCCTCAGGCCAGGCACAAGGCCCGAGCCAGCAGCCTTTGAGTCGCTGGTGCGGCTCATCCTCCTTCAGCGGCTCGTGCCTCGCTCAACACGCTGAACCCGCTGCCTGGCGTCTCTCAGCCGCTCACAGCCTTCCTGTTGGCGCACCTAGACACGCAAGGTGGTTCGCTGCCGCTTCATTGCCAACCCCGCCGCCGCCGACAGGCATGCATTGATGGCCTTGCTTTGCTGATGTTTCTGCAGATGACCCAGACAGATGTGGAACAGGCATTGCAGTGCGACGATCTGCAGTGTCTGCAAGCCATACCTGGACAACACTCTGAGCAGAGTGAAGACGGCTCTCAGCGCGCGCAAGTAGTGATTGCTGCTGGCGCTTGCATCGGCGTCCCTGCGCCTGATCCCAGCTGCTTGACACCGCTGCATGAGGCTGCGCGCCGCAGCCAAGTGGACCGTGTGCAAGCACTGCTGGCGGCAGGCGCTGATATTGAGGCAGTGGATAGCAAGGGGGCGACTGCCCTGCACCACGCCGCACTCGGGGGCCAGCTGGGCTGCCTGCAAACGCTGCTTGCAGCTGGCGCCCGCATCGACGTCCCTGCATCTCGTGCCAGCGGCATGACAGCGCTCCAGATGGCAGCGCAGAACGGCCATGAGAGCTGTGTGCAAGCGTTGCTGGACGCAGGCGCTGATGTTGGGACAGTGGATAGCCTGGGGTTGGCAGCCCTGCACTACGCCGCACGCGGCGGTCACCTGGGCTGCGTGCAGGCGCTGCTTGCAGCTGGCGCCCGCATCGACGTCCCTGCTCCTGGTGTCAGCTGCATGACAGCGCTCCGGCTGGCAGCGCAGAAAGGCCATCAGAGCTGTGTGCAAGCGCTGCTGGACGCAGGCGCTGATGTTGGGACAGTGGATAGCCTGGGGGCGGCAGCCCTGCACTACGCCGCACGCGGCGGTCACCTGGGCTGCGTGCAGGCGCTTCTTACAGCTGGCGCCTGCGCTGACATCCCTGCTCCTGGTGTCGAAGGCTTCACAGTGCTTCATATGGCAGCGTCTGCCAATCATGAGAGCTGTGTGCAAGCGCTTCTGGAGGCAGGCGCTGATATTGAGGCAGTGGATAGCCTGGGAATGACAGCCCTGCACAATGCTGCACACAGGGACCATCTGGGCTGCCTGCAAACGCTGCTTGCTGCTGGAGCCCGCATCGACGTCCCTGCTCCTGGTGCCAGCTGCATGACAGCGCTCCAGCTGGCAGCGAAGAAAGGCCACGCGAGCTGTGTGCAGGCTCTGCTGGACGCAGGCGCTGATGCCAAGGCAGTTGATAGCTTGGAGCTGACAGCTCTGCAGCACGCCGCAATCAAGGGACACCTGGGCTGCCTGCAAACGCTGCTTGCAGCTGGCGCCTGCGTCGACGACCCTGCAGTTGGCTATTGCTGCGAGACAGCGCTCCAGATAGCAGCGCAGAACGGCCATGAGAGCTGTGTGCAGGCTCTGCTGGAGGCCGGTGCTGATATTGGGGCAGCAAGTAGGCAGAGCCGTGTAGCCCTGCAGCCCGGCGCCCTCGACCGCAGGTTGGGCTCCTTGCAGACTTTGCTGGCAGCTGGCGCTCACACTGCTGAACCTGCATGTAGCATGACAGCACTCCAGCTGGCTGCAAGGGATGGGCACGCAGGCTGCGTCCGCGTGCTGCTGGCAGCTGGTGCAGACGCGGAGACAACTGACAGCGATCGTGCAAGGCCCCTGCATTCGGCAGCTTTTCATGGGCACGTGACTTGCATCAAGCTGCTGCTTGAAGCTCACGCCAGCATTGGTGCAGTGGACAGCAAAGGGATGACAGCGCTGCACCGGGCAGCCATGAAAGGTCAGCTGTCAGCCATCGAGTGCTTGGTTGAGGCCGGGGCAGACGTGCTGGGGGGCGGCTTGGCAGCATTCACGCCACTCGAGGCAGCTGTTGCATCAAACCAACACGCCGCAGCCCAGCTGCTGACGGGGCTTCAGCGGCGCCAAGAGGCCAGGCGGCGACTAGGTCAGTGCTACTTGCTTGCAGTCCAGCATTGCTGGTTGTTCTGCACTTGCAACATGCGCTGTGCTCACCACCATTCCACTACAATGCTATGTTGCAGCTTCTCGCCTCAGGCGCACTGAGGCAGGTGGAGCTGCCAGAGCTCCAGCCCCAACTGCTGCTGCTGAAGCGGCAGCCGCCGCAACCGCTGCCGAGCTGATGGCTGAGGAGGAGCGAGGGCAGCAGCGGCAGTCAGCCAAGCAGGCTGGCAAAGCTGCCAAGAGGCAGCGCCAGAGAGAGCGGCAGCGGCAGCAGGCTGATGCGGTAGCTGGAGAGGCATGCAGGGGTGCAGAGCCAGCCACAGCAGTCGTACCCGTTGTTGCTGCACAAGTGGGCGTCGCTCCCCAGACTGCAGCCAACCCTGCTGTCAGCGCTGAAGGAAGGAGCCTGCAGGGCAGCAGCAACATGAGCAGGAAGCAGCAGGTTAAGAGGCAGCTTGGTGTTGGGCAGGAAGCCTCAGGCGTCAGAAGTGCGGTTGCAGCAACTGAGGCGGAGCAGTCTCGCCACCAACCTCGGGCCTCAGCAGCGACAGCTGAAGCCTGCAGCCACTGCAGCGAGAACAACGAGGACGAGATGGCTGAGCTGCTGCAGCTGCTGGGGGTGCAGGACGTAGCACATTACACCTCCGCTGCCAGCCAGCCAGCTGTTGCATCCCAGCCTGCCCCTCACAGCCTGCCTGCCAGCACGCTGAGTGGCCTGCTCAGCGACCTGCTGTGCCCCATCACCCAACAGCCGATGCGTGATCCAGTTGTGGCGGCAGATGGGCGCACATATGAGCGGACCGCCATTGAGGGTGAGTGGAGGCATGGTTGAAGGTGCTTGGAATGTAATGCAGCTGATGCTGCGGACATCCTGTTGCGTGGCTGGATGCATCAATGCACCTCCCAAACCGACTGCCCACGTTGCTGCCTTGCAGGCTGGTTTGCCCGCCAGGCAGCAGCGGGCCAGGCGCCCTGCTCCCCGCTGACAAACCTGCCGCTGGAGGATGTGTCGCTGCGGCCCAACATGACAGTCAGCAGCTTGGTGCGGGGGTGGCAGGCTGCTGGGCTGCTGGAGTGAGCAGCATGTGTTGACCCATTCCACGATCCTGTTGCCCTTTTAGTTTGCTTTTTCGGTACAGAGCCTGCCAGTGTTGCTTGCCATCGATTTGCTTACATCCATTTCAAGGAGCACTCCAGCATGGGCAGAGGGGCCACATCTCTCACAGCCCAACGCTGGCATGAGCGGGGCCTGGTTGAGTGAGCAGTGCGGGTAGCCAGTGTTCCATAGTCGCATGTCAATGTCAGTTGCATGTGAAAGCAACACAGGAGTCGCACAGGGCAGGCAGTGGGCCAAAGCACAACAGCGATTCAAAAGCGGGACGATGGCGCCCTCCGCTGGCGGCGGCGCGTGAGTGCCCGTCCTTGAGCACATTAGAGATACATACATGCCCACAGTTGCTTGGACCGACATTTTATTTCATTTGATATTTGCACGCCGACTTTTATAGCCATGGCGGCCCACAACCTCCCTCACTCGATCTGTCGCTATCCAGCATGCATGCTGATGCCGCGCCGAGTCCCCACTTCCATTACTTTCTGCCACCGGCGCCGCTGCCTGGCCACGCCGCCGTTGACAGTGCACTGCAGTTCCACAACGCATGCACGCGGCGCAGCACGCAAGCAAGGCGCCTACACGCAGCAGCAGTGGAGGGCACGCGCCACACCTGGCCAGGTGTGCAGCAGCTGCAGATTGGAGGCATCACCGCCTTTCCTGCAACCGAAAATGTCACGTCATGTAGCAGCATTGCCTGCTCACATGTTATCTGTCTGTCAAGTTTCCAACGCTTGGCTTCGGTGCTGTGCAGGAGGCTGCCGGCGAGGGAGGAGACGGCCAGCAGCGGCAGCCCACAGCGCAGACAGCCGGCTCAAACCAGCAACAGAGTCGGCATCAGCTGCAGCAGCTAGATCCTGACGTCTGGGCAACCAAGCCCGCATGGTGTCAGCCGGTCACAATCCTGGCCACCGGCGGCGCGCTGGTCGGCGGCGTGTGGGCCCTCAGCAGCGGCTCGCCGTGGTGGACAGGCGCGGCGGCAGTGCCCATAGTCGCATGGTGGTTCCTGTTCCTGGCGATCATGCCAGCGCAATATCGCGAGTATGCCGAAAGCGTGAACGCGGAGCTGCAGCAGCAGCAGCAGCAGCGCAGAGACTGAGCCGTGATAGCTGCTGGCAGCCGACAAGCACACCAGCCGCAGCGGCTCGAGTGTGGCGCAGCGGCGGCAGCAGCTGCCCCAGTGCCAAGAGTAGTTGAACCTGAGGGGCATCACCCATCGCAAGGCGCTGCAAGGGGACCAGTCGTGGGCCCAATCGCGCACGCCACCGAGGCCCAGGCTCTGCTTTCGATCGCTGTTGCTGTTCCCAAAGGCTCGCTTACAAGCTGCAGGATAGGAAGAAAGAATGAGCCAGCTGCAATGCGTGATGTAAAGGGTCGTGGAAAACAGGGAGAAGCTAAGGAGCACACAGAGGCCAAGAGGGAGGGAGGTACGGTGGAAGGGTACTGAAGTGTGACACCCACACATAGCAGGGCAGGGGTCTCAGCCAATTCTCTCGTCAATGAACCCTAAGTAAAAATATCGCAGGCGGTGGTAGGGTAGGCCTGCGAGGCCGGCACTGGTTCGCTCGGGGCTGTCGGTGCTGGGACAGGGAAGGAGACGTGGTGCAAAGGAAAGAAATGGCAGCGGCAAAATGAAAGCTCCAGGTCCACAGCAGACGGGCCGTTGGCGCGTGATGGTGTGTGGCTGGTCCGTGAGGTGAGGTTGCGTTTGGGTGCAGCGTGCGGCAGGCAAGGGGGGGTCATGAGCGGTGTAGGGAGTTGGGCGGGCACGGGCCGCGTCGGTCCAGTGGCAGGGAAGGAGAAGGAAAAGCCTAGTCTAGATGCATCAGAAAGCCAGTAAGTGAGAGGTGCTATGCAGTGCAGCGTGTGTGTGCATGCGTGCGTGCAAACGCTGCGCAGCGTGCTGGGCAGCTGGCAGCAAGCTAAATGACATGACACAGGGTGAGACGTTCGTGTGTGCGAAATGCTTGAGTGCCCTAGGGCCTAAAAGGGTGCCCAGCTGCCAGCTAGCTGCCCCATGGCTCGGAAGCAAGCGGAGCAGGGCGGGGCAGCGCATAAAAGCGGCAGCGGAACGTGACGCAAAAAAAAGGGAAGCACGGCGGGCGCGTGCTGGAAATAACTGATCTAGTGGACTGACGGTGCGCCTGAGGTGGTGTGCACAGAGCAGGCGGGTCGCATGAATGGCAGTTGGAGTATGAATGAGGACAATGAACCCAGTTGAGTGACCCAGTAGCAGTAAGGATGATGATTAGTAGTGCAGGCAGTAAATTTTGGGTTGAGGAGGGCGGCACGTGCGCGCCTGGGACAACGCGCCCAGGCGGCGGCGGTGGTACAGGGGTGGCGGCGGCATCCAGACAGGATGCGCCAGCAGGGAGGGTAGGGGAAGATAGGTGCACATGAGATGAAGGAGGAAGAGCCACAACTTGGGCTGGAGCAGCCGGAGAGAAAGGGGCAGGCGGTTGCAGCTTGCCGCGACAGGCGCTCAGCGGTGGCAGGCGGTGAGCACACGCTCCCGCCGCGCCTTGAAGTGCGTGTGTGGAAAGATGGGAAGGCATGGAAGAAGGATGGCAAGAAGCAGCCAGCTGGGGTGTGCACTCACAGGAGGTTGGGGGGAGAGAAAGCAGAGGGATGGGGCAGTACTGTCCTGGCGCGGTGTTGTACTGTACTATACTGTCGGTCCTAGTCCCAGCTAGAAAATCGTAGCTGCTGTCAAGTGTATGTGTGTGTGTTTGTGCAGGGAAGCCGGAAGCAGTAGCGCTCCAGGCCCCCGCAAAGGGGATGGCATGGCGCCACCGCCCGCGCTCGCATTCAGCACAGGCGGATGGCGCGGAAGGTGCGCGGCTGCTGCTGCTGCTGAAGCAGCGGGCCCGGCAACGGGCCCGCGGCCGCAGCAAGAGGAGGAAGACTCACCGCCGCAGCTGTGGCAGAGGGGTTGCCACTGGCGCGCAGCTCATACGGGATGTGGGCGGCGGCTGATGCCCAAATGGCTCGATTCAAGTCTTCTATCACAGCTCGGGTGCGGGGGCTCTGCACACAGGCACAAAGCGGGGGCAGGCAGGGCAGTTTAGCAGGAGGCCAGCGGTGTCAAGATGTGGGGTCATGAGTGTTCCCGTCCGCAATAATGGGAAGACAGGCAGCTGCAGAGCTGCAGCTTACAGCCCGCGGCACGGTGCCATCAAAGGGGCGCTCGCTCGTCACTACGAGTGCAGGCGCAGTTCAGGCCAACACGCTGCAGCCAGCCAGCAGCAGTGGCCGAGCAAGCGAGCACCTCACCCGCAGCAGGTTGAAGGGCTTGAGCGTCACTCGATTGCTGGGCGGCTTGCCGATGCCGGCAGCCCCCTGTAGCGGTGTCGCTGTCCAGCCTGGAGCACAGCGAAGTGCTGAGGCGGCTGTTGCCGGGGTGCCTGCAAGGCAAACGAGGGGAGGACTTATTGGATTGACTTGATCGATTCGATTTCAGGGCTGTCAAGCAACATAGCCACACACAGAGGCGACACGCACAGCACTTGTGAGAGCCGCCAATGAGTCCGCGATGAACGGTGCTGTTGCTGATTGATTGGTTGATTGTCGCTCGCAAGATTGCCTCCAGGCTGCCACAAAAAGTCAAATCATGCCTGCCTGGCCGCATCGGCAGCAATGTGTTGCAGCACACAGCACAGCCGCAGGCAGGCAAGCGCACCTCTGGTGCCCGCCGGCTGCGGCGGCACTGCCGGCGTGAAGGACAAGTCCCGCGCCACCGCTCTGCGAGCCGGCCCCCACTGCGCCAGCTGCTGCAGCATCTTGCTGTTGCTGCACGCGCCGCTGCCGGGGACAGCTGGGGGTGCAGCCGCGGGAGTGCTCCCAGCAGCAGTATTTGCTGCCAGCTGCAGGCTGCGCTGCCGTTTGGCAGCAGCAGTGTCGTCGCCTCGGTGCAGGGTTGCCACGCAGAGTGTGGGCAGTGCAGGCTGGGGCGTGGCATCAGCCGCCACTCGTTTGTGACAGCAGGTGGCGGCGGCAGGCTCTTGTAGGGGAGTGTTTCCCCAAACCAGCCGCGTGAGGGAGGCCTGCTGCTCTCGTTCAGATTCAGCCGACAGCTTGCCGCCGCTGCTCGTGTCAGCAGCCAGCGCAGCTGTTGCCACCGCCGCTGCTGCCATCAACGCCGACGTGACGTCACAGGTTCGAGGCAGGCCGCTGTGGTGGGTATGCCTGGGGGCCAGCTGGTCGAACAGCGGATCGTGGGGAAGGCAATCTGCAGGTACGGACAGACGTCTGACAAGGGTCAGCCAGCAGATGATGGGCTGCCGGCTGCAGGCACATGTGCAGTTTTTGAGCCTGCTGCGTCAGCGACAAGAGTGCGCCGAGGGAGGCCAGTCGGGTTTGCAAGCTGGCTACAGGAAAGCACGCGGCTGCGGGGCGGCCGCTCACCAGCGTCGTGCAAGCTGAGCAGCGCCTGGCACTGAGCCAGCATTGTGCCTCGAGCAGCCGCCTCCACTTGCACTGCAGGACAGCGCGGCAGGGGAGCGCAGTAGGCGCCGGCCCAAGTGATACTTTGCCAGCACATGCTAGCTGCCGAGGCTGCTGTGCGGGCTGGCTCACATGACTGGGCCTGCTGGTGCTTGCTGGCACTCCCGTCTCAGCAGTGAGCCCTGCTTCCCCCCCCCCCTTGGCGCAGATGCCAGAGTAGGCACTGTTGCCGGCTCACCGTCTATTGCCTGTTGCAGGTCCCGGCTGCGAGCTCGTGTCGTGGCTGCTAATGTCGTCCCTGCGGTTGAGGGGAAAGAGGGGCGGTTGAGTGTGATGATGGAAAACAGCCGTGTTGTCAGCTGCCTGCACAGCTGCGCAGCCTTGGCAGGTATGGTACAGCTGCAGGCTGCTGGCAAGCAGGCTCCTGCACAAGTGCTGTGTGTCGCCGTTGCCATGCTGCATGTGACGCAGGCATGTTTGTGGCACAACCGCTGTTTGAAAACCGTCGCTCATGCCGGGGGGGCGAGTCCGATGCTGGCTAACACTGGGTGCTGCTGCATCCTATTCAAGGCCTGCCTGCACAGCCTCCTGTAGTGTGCTGGCTGCAAGTTGGCTGCTTGCTGCCCCGACTAAACTTCGTGCTCTCACCGTGCTGCCGCAAGCGGCGGGGCTCCACGGCCGCTGCATTTCGCTTCGCGCGCGCGCTTCGCTGACGAAGGTTCACACTGCACAGGGTATCATCACAGCGGGGGCTGTGAAGACGGAAAGCCTGGCGCTGAGCGCAGCGACCCCTCAACGGCTAGTCATCTCCCGGCTCAACGCGGCGGAGGTAATGCATGCCGGGCTCCTGTATGCGTCATCCGATCACCACGCACCAGTTCTCGTCGCCTGTTGGCCGCTGCGGGCAGCCCAGCGTGTTGCAGGGCTCATCCATGCTGCTGGCCTTGCATATGCTCTGCGGGACTGACGGATCGATAATAGATCGCTGTGAAGTCTCCTGGGGATATGCAGAGCGAAACTGGTCGGTGGCGATAGGGGTTGAGCAGCCCCCTTGCGTGACGCAACGGTAACCGACACAACAAGGATAACAATGCAGGACGATGCTCAGGCAATGGTGAATGGCGGTGGAGCGGGTTAAACGCAATGCAAGCGAGAGGGGTAATGAAACGTGTGAAATGCCATTTCGTTTGAACGACTGCGCACGCCGGCAGCCGCTTGCGGCCCACATCGCAGCCCACATCGCAGGGCATGCTAGGGAAGCACATCGGGACACAGATGGCGGCCCCAAAGTCACCTGACAGCCCGCTCTCAAGTTCCCGCCATTTTGATCTGATGCTCTTGTTGAGGGTCCCAGAGACGGAATGAGACTAGCTAGATGCTAGCATCTCACAAGTACAGGAATGGCGCAGAGTGCAGGCAGGGCACGGCCTGCCGCATGCCGCCACTTGCCAGGCCACCACAACCGCCGCAACCGCCTCCAACCGCCGCCTGTGCCCCCGTGCATGTTTGTCGTATGTGTTGCTGAAAGGACGCCGCTGTTACAGCAGGCTGATGGATACGCTCCGCACCAACAGTGCAGCTCATGGGATGAGCTCCAGCACCCCCTGCTTCCCCATGCCCATGCGGCATCGTGCTTGGCTGTAGTGTGCGCCATCAGACAGCCGAACGGCCAGCGCGGGGTCCCACCTGGCCTGCAGCGGCAGTGAGGAAGCACAAGGGAGTGATGAAGGCGGTCCACATGCTTCGCATGGCACACCCTCAAACTTCGTTGAGCCATGGGCAGGCCATTTCCTCCCACGTGATGCAGCTGTGACAGCAGCAGGTCTGTCTCCCTCTCTCCACACGGTAGCCCCTACCCCGTCTCAGCTCCCTCCCCGGGCCCCTGTGCCCTCCACCCTGCCAGCCCACCTGGAAGCGTGCTAGCGCCGCGAGCGGTTGCAGCACAGCATCCTTGACCACGGGTCCCCTCACAGGCCCCTCCAGCCAGCCAAGGGCGCGCGCCGCCGCCTCACAAGTGGTCAGGCAGCCCTCCATAGGCTCTGTGCGCAGCAGCAGGGGCGCCTCATCGCCTGCCGCTGCCCGAGTGCCTGCTGCTGCTGCTGCTGCTGCTTGCGCGCCTGCTGACGGCTCGCCTGCTGCTGCTGACGCCTGCGCTGCACATGGCTCGCATGCTGCTGCTGCTGCTGCTGTTCGCGGCGGCAGCGGCAGCTGCACACGCACGCCGGGGCCGTTGGGGGGCAGTACGAGGGGCAGCACTGCGCGGTACATCTCCTTGGCCTGCTTCCAGGTGCCGTCGATGACTAGCAAGGCGTACAGAGGCTGCCGCTGGCCTCCCTGCCCTGGCTGCTGTCCCTGCTGCATCTCCACGCCTCGATGCAGCTGCTGTGGCAATGCTGCTTGCTGCTGCACCTGCTGCCAAGGCTCACCCTGCTGCTGGCAGCCGGCCTGATGAGCACGGCCCACCTCCTGCTCCTCCTCCTCAGCCTGCCGTGATGCGCACGCAGCGGGCAGCTGGGCGGTGCCCGAGCCGGCACCACCACCAGCACGCAGCTCAGCCGCAAGCTGCTGCAAGTCCCGGGCCCCACCTCCTGGGAACAGCACCAGCAGCGGGTACAGCCCAGCCGCTGCATCAGCCAGTGCGCTGTGCAGCGGCGCGTGGGAATCCAGCTCAGGGCGGTAGGTGCGGCACCGCAGCACCTCCACGCCTACCACACACTTCTGCAGCAGCGGCACAGTAGCCATTCGTTTCCTGTGGGAAGGAGGGGACCGGGACAGTGTGTGTGTGAGTGCACGAGCGTGTGTGCCGGACGGTGCAAGGTGGAACAGCGGTCGTGACGACGGACAAGCCTTGCGGTGCTTGCAGTGTGCGTGGGGGGGTGCAAGGGCCCTCACTTGTGCTCGTGTGGGTGCTGTAGCACAATAACCTTGCCGGCAAGGGCCAGAGGCTTGCTGGGAAGGCTGGCACACAGGCAAACAGACGCGGGACGCCTGCGTGGGGATTGGCAGAGCGGCAGCGGCAGAACGGCGGCGGCATTAACGGCGGCGGCATTAATGGCGCCTTCTGACTGAGCTGCCGTTGTGGGTGAGCCTGGTTGCCGCAACCAACCAGCATAAAAGCAAACAAATCAACACTAAACTCGCAAACTCACTCGCATCTCTGGCAGCTCTTTCTCGAGGCGGGCTTAGTCGTGATTTCAGCATTGCCGTCCGGCGCCGAGGGGTGCTTGCCGACTGACATGGTTGTTGCACGCTCAAAGAATGCCGCCTATCGTAGATGTCGGTTGTCGAAAAGGCATCGGGCCATCAAAACGATGGGGAGTGCGGCGCTCTCCCAAGTGGCGGCACGCTGAGGCCGCTGTGGCGGCAATGGCGGCTTGCTTGCTTCGCCAGTCAGGCCAGCGCTACGATGCAGACACACAGTGCAGTTGCAACTAAGCCGGAACAGATATCATATAGAGCGGCGAAACCCGCATTGCCGCCGCCTCGCTGCCTTGAGAGGTGTGCCTCGAGCAGTGCGTGCCTGGGTTGGGTAGTGCCTCGCACGGCCTCGAAGCAGAGGCGGACCGTGGTCTTAACCCCAGCGGCAGCGCTGGATTGCTCACATCTTTCATCTAACAATCAAGAACCAGCACTGCAAGACCCCACCACCCCACTCAAGGCACCCACCCACGGCGACGCCCGCCGCTCTCAACATGGCGCGCAGCACACTCACCCTGCTCCTGCTGCTGGCGCTCTGCGCCTCCCTTGCCGCCACCGCACACGGGCGCCGACTGAAGGCAGACGCGGCCTTTGCGTTGCCCTCCCTGCACGGCGCCTTGGCCGACTTGGCAGCTGCATGGCTCAGCAGCAGCGGAGCGCAGCACATGCAGCAGCAGCAGCATTTCTGGCGCCATGTTGAACTCTGACTTTTGTCCTTCTTCTTAACCTCCTTTTGCCCAGTGTAAGCACACTGCTGCCATCCACAAAGACCAGGGAGGGGGCGGGACAGATGCCGCTGTGCTCAGCATGATGTGAACTCCACAGTGTGTGCGTCTGCCTCCCTTCGTGCAATGGCTCTTTGCAACACCTAGGCGCGACAGCAGCTGGCAATCAGTGCTTGTTTGACCTCCAGCCAGCCATAAGCATCAAGACCATTGTTTCATTCCGATCACGAGGTGGTGTTGAATAACACCAGTTGGTTTGATGGTTGGGAGTTATGTAGGGCGTCGTTGTTGCCGCTGCATTTAAGCGGAGGTGAACTTGGTGACGGCCTTGGTGCCCTCGCTGACGGCGTGCTTGGCCAGCTCGCCGGGCAGCACCAGGCGCACGGCGGTCTGAATCTCCCGGGACGTCAGGGTGGGCTTCTTGTTGACGCGACTGAGCTGGGCAGCGGCGGTGGCAATCTTCTCAAACTGGTCGGCGATGAACGAGTTGAGGATTGCCATGGACTTGGAGGAGATGCCGGTGTCGGGGTGCACCTGCTTGAGCACCTTGAAGATGTAGAGCTTGTAGCTCTCCACTCCCTTCTTGCCGCCCTTCTTGGCCTTCTTGCCGCCCTCCTTGGCGGGCTTGGCCTCCTTCTTGGCCGGCGTGGGCTTCTTTGCGGCGGGGGCCATGGTTGCTGGTTGTGAGTGAGGAGGAACAGGTGGAGACAACTGGGTGATGGGTGGCCAGACTAAGCTGTGCCGGCGGTTCAAGTAGCTCGCTGCAGCCTGTGCAGTGCTCACCAGGCCCCAGCCATCCACAGCAAGGTGTGGCAGGCGCCCTGGGTGGGTCAGGGCCGGCACCCATCCGGGGGCTCACCCTCACAGCCTGTCCACCTGTCGTCGCCTGTCGCCTCGATTTCTGAATACTTAATCCAGGCCTCGCAGCCATTCAGTCACCCAACTCTCACTCCTCCCCTCCCTCTCAACTCTTCGACCATGTCTGGCCGCGGCAAAGGAAAGACCTCCGGCAAGAAGGCCGTGAGCAAGAGCTCCAAGGCGGGCCTGCAGTTCCCAGTGGGCCGCATTGCCCGGTACCTGAAGAAGGGCCGCTACGCTGAGCGCATCGGTGCCGGCGCCCCCGTGTACCTGGCTGCGGTGCTGGAGTACCTGGCAGCAGAGGTGCTGGAGCTGTCTGGCAACGCTGCCCGTGACAACAAGAAGACCCGCATCATCCCCCGCCACATCCAGCTCGCCGTGCGCAACGACGAGGAGCTGTCCAAGCTGCTGGCTGGCGTGACCATCGCCGAGGGTGGTGTGCTGCCCAACATCCACAGCGTGCTGCTGCCCAAGAAGACCGGCAAGAAGGCTGAGGCCTGAAGTGGCACCGCCCAGCCCCCTTCCCCGTACTCCCTCAACCCAAACCACAAACCAACTGGTGTTATTAAACACCACCTGTTGCCGGAAAGCACATTTGCCACCCTCTGTCAATGGGGGATGATTGGGCTGAATATCAGCGGCATGCATGGGGTACAGTACAGCTGCAGGGTCAATGTAGATGAGGCTGGACGACATGCTGCTGGCATCACATGCTGGATGCGAGTGGCACAAAGGACAGTGCCGGCAATCCTTCTATCAACTGTTGCACTTAACAGCTCACAGCATTTGCAAGCTTGAGTTGCGCCTAGGCAGGCTCCGTCACTGCTCTGAATTTTTGACTTCACACACTCTCACTGGCAATATGTGTGCCGGGTGACTGCGGTTGCCAACGAATGACACTTGCGAACAGGAGCGGCTCAGCGTTAGCTCCTCAACGCCATGGCAAGTACTCGATCTTACTGCTGATGTGTCACTGCTGTGTGAGCAGCATGCGAAGGATGGAGGGCGGCACGGGCGGTACCGTGCGCCTAGGAGGCTTGTTCCTTGCATGTGGCTTCGTACTGGCTGTGTGTGTGCACACCGGCTGGTATTGTTTGCCTGACCCTGGAGTTGGTGCTGCTCCTCGCAGCCCAGCTGAGCCTATTCTTAATCCAGCAGCTTTCACTCGACGCTTCAGGGTGGGCTCGCAACACAATCACAGCCCTCGCAGCTCACTTGGTCAGCTCTTTCACTGCCAGCCAAGAGCTGCCGGCAGCTGCATCCACTCTGACCACCCTCACCAGCCTGAGATATACAGGGCGTCATGGCGATTGCTACCGTGTGCCTGCTAGCGTCCTCAGGCCGTTGTCTCAGCTGCGACAGCTGAGACTGAAGGATGTAGACTTGGCCAGCACTGTCGAGGAGATGCTGGCGCTGCCTGCCCTCAAGGGCCTGCAAGCGCTAGTGTTGCAAGGCTGCAGTTTACAGACGGTGCCTCGCGCGCTTTCAGCCCACACGCAGCTGACTGCTCTTGACTTCTCCTGGAATCGCTTTTCAGCCACTGCGCCTCTAGCCACCCTGCACCGCCTCAGGAGCTTGCAGCTTTAGCTTCTGCAGCCTCAACGCAGTGCCAGAGCAACTGTCAGCTTTGACAGCCCTCACGCGCCTGGACCTTTCGAATAATAGCCGGCGGGCTGGTGGTTGGCAGCACTTGATACCCCTGACACAACTGCAAGACCTGTACTTGTCTGGTCCGGGCCTCACAGCAGTGCCTGAGCACGTGTCGGCGTTGATAGCCCTCACCCGCCTGGACCTGTCTGCAATCAGCCTGCTGGACATCGGTTGGCGGCACCTGGTGCCCCTGACCCAGCTGCGGAACATTCTCTTGAACGGTGTGCCGTTGCCTGGGCTGAAGCCACCGCCCGAGCTGGCCACGCTGCTACACTTGCGCGTGTATTGTGGTAGCATGTGGTGACCATGCAATGTGCCTCCAATACTCTTCCTGACTCCACCCAACCTGCCCAGCCCAATTGCCTACCCCTGCCGGTTGCTGCACACCTCCAATAATATATACTGTCCCCCGTGAAAATTACTTTTCAGCAAAACAGGCTGATGCACTGTGAGGCATCCATTCATACTCTTCAGGGCAATTATTGTTTCATTCCGATCAAGGGGTGGTGTTGAATAACACCAGTTGTTTTTTGAGGGTGGCTGCTGGGGCTGTGTGTTTGCTCCAGGCAGGCCAGCAGCTTATGCGCCAAAGCCGTACAAGGTGCGGCCCTGGCGCTTGAGTGCGTAGACGACGTCAAAGGCGGTGACGGTCTTGCGGCGAGCGTGCTCGGTGTAGGTCACGGCGTCGCGCACCACGTTCTCCAGGAACACCTTGAGCACACCGCGGGTCTCCTCGTAGATGAGGCCGCTGATGCGCTTGACACCACCACGGCGAGCCAGGCGGCGGATGGCGGGCTTGGTGATGCCCTGGATGTTGTCACGCAGCACCTTGCGGTGGCGCTTGGCGCCGCCCTTGCCGAGGCCCTTTCCGCCCTTGCCGCGTCCAGACATGATTGGTTGAGTTGTTGGTGGGTTGTGTGGTTGAAGGAGGTGGTGAGAGATGGCTGGCAGCGTCTGTCGGCAGACTTTTTGAGGTTGATGGCGGTGGGTCGGCGGCAAGTGCCGGCGCCCATCCAGGGGCCGCACTGACGCTGCCGCTGCAGGGCCCACCGCCCCTCGCACCTGCATCAGCCAGGCACGGCCCCCCGATGGGTGCCGCCTGCTGCCTCCCAGCTCAAAGCGACAGCCGCCTGTCGACCAGCCATCCCCACTCCTCCACTCCAACTCAGCAAACATGGCCCGCACCAAGCAGACAGCCCGCAAGTCCACCGGTGGCAAGGCGCCCCGGAAGCAGCTGGCCACCAAGGCCGCCCGCAAGTCGGCCCCCGCCACTGGTGGTGTGAAGAAGCCCCATCGCTACAGGCCTGGAACCGTCGCCCTGCGTGAGATCCGCAAGTACCAGAAGAGCACGGAGCTGCTGATCCGCAAGCTGCCCTTCCAGCGCCTGGTCCGTGAGATTGCCCAGGACTTCAAGACCGACCTGCGCTTCCAGTCCAGCGCCGTGCTGGCGCTGCAGGAGGCCGCTGAGGCCTACCTGGTGGGCCTGTTTGAGGACACCAACCTGTGCGCCATCCACGCCAAGCGCGTCACCATCATGCCCAAGGACATCCAGCTGGCACGCCGCATCCGGGGCGAGCGCGCTTGAGCACCTGGTGCTGCTGACGCCCAGCCCTCCTCACCTTACCCAAAACCCAAAACCAACTGGTGTTATTAAACACCACCCCTCTCTCGGAAAGCAACATTGAGCAATACATTGCAGCCATGCACGAAGCAGCAGGACTTCGTCAAGTGCAAGGCATGCTGCAGCCGTCTGTGCTGCTGAGGGTTGTGCCTCGCGTTGCTCAGCATACCAACCTGGCGATGGGCTCTTGCTAGATCAGGAGCGGCTGTACAATGGCAGCGGCTGCGGACAGCACACTGCCACTTTCAACGCATTGACCAAGGGGCTCACACGTCTAGCCAGCGGCACACAGCAGCACCAGTCGTTGCGACTGGACTGAGGAGCCACCAACTCTTAAACATGCACTTCACTTGATAGCCTGTTCAGAACCTGTTGTGCCAGGGATTTGGCCCTGGCTGCACTCCCGCTGTGATTGCCAGTGCCGTCTATGGGCTTGCTGTAGCATATTTGCTATTGTGAAGGAGCTCAGCCCAGTGATAGCACTAGTGCCTCTTTGCCGCTCGACTGCTGCCCAGCATGGTCCAGTCCCCAGCTCGCCAGACCAATAACCGCTGCTCTGGAGCCAGCAATTGCATCAAGTTCCGCCGCTGCCCTTCCTGTGCTGCGCCTGTCCGCACTGCTATGGTTTTGTGCGTAACAAGATTGCTTCCACGCTTGCGAAATCAATGTTGAATGGCAGAAACACTCCAGCAGGACTGGAATCAGCTCACATCTCTCACCCACATCCTTCTCTTCCTGCTTCCACCTGGTTTGAAGTGCTTTACAATGGATCAGGGGCAGTACAGCATGCGCACGACCAAAAAATCGGTGTGGGGTTGGCCAGAGGGCCGAGCAGAACAAGCAGGCGGACTGAGGGCAGGCCGTAGCGCCGCCGGCCACAGCCTTCTCTGCGTGCGGCGCAGACGGCGACAGTGAGGCCGGCCCCGGCACCCCACCGCGCCACCGCTGGGAAGAGGCAGCAGTACAGACGGCAGGGCAGCGACGACAGGACAACCAAATGAATGCTTGGAAGGAGGAAAGGGGGCGGAAGGGCGACGGGGAAACGAAATGGGTTGTGACGAGCGACGGCGCAAGAAAACTGCGGTGCAAACGCGACAAGGGGCGAGCCGCGGCAGCGCGGCGCAGGGGCCCCAAAGGGAGGGGGGCTGCCGGCGCCTCGCAAAACGCGCACGACTCGCAGGGGTGTGTGGTGTGGGTGCTGCACGGGGCGGCGACGTAGCGCCCGGGGGCGACTCAACACCCCCGGGCCGGCACCAGCAGGAGCTCATTCACAGCTGCTGGGGGCCTGTCTCTGCCCCGGCCGCGCTACGCTCACTCCCACTTGGCTGCGGTGATCTCAGCCAGGTCGACCACGCGCTGGGAGTAGCCCCACTCGTTATCTGCAGGCAGGAGGGAGGCAGAAGGCGGTGAGAAGGTGGTTTGCGGCAGGCAGGTGTTACAACGGAGGTCAGGTGGAAGTGCACCGTGGAGACGATCTTGCAGGGAGGAAGGTGCTGGCCCCACAGCTGCTTGCAACCCAGGCACCCCACAGGCTCAGAGCCACGGGAGGCACACGTCCAAGCGGAAGGAGCAGCAAGGCGCAAAGGTGGTGTTCCAAATGTGTGCTACGTGTTGAGTCTCACTCACCGTACCAGGCCACCACCTTGACCATGTCGTCACCCATGACCATGGTCAGCGCGGCATCAATGGTGGAGCTGACGTTGGTCATGCGGTAGTCGCAAGACACCAGGGGCTCATCGCTGCAAGGGGGGGGATAGATGCAGGGGAAGGCGGTGAGAGAGTGGCAGTACTCGACATGTCGATGCAGGTGAGAGCAATTTGGTGCAGCTCACAGCTCCTGGCTGAGGAATGACCTGACCCTCCTCCTCGCCATGTCATCCCAGCTTTCAGCCGCCGCCAAGCACAGCCGCAGCAACACACCACTGAACAGGACCAAACACAAGGCGCCGGCAAGCGCTAGCAGCGCGGCACGCACCTGACGCCCAGGATGCCCTTCATGGGGCCGTTGGCCGCCTCCCGGAAGGCCTCGTTGACCTCCTCGGCAAAGGTCTTCTTCTCCACCTGGACCACCAGGTCAACCACGGACACAGTTGGGGTGGGCACACGCAGGGCCACGCCTGCAGGTGGACAGGAGGGAGGGAGGGAGGGACAGAGGGACAGGGAAGAGGTGAGAAAGTGACGTGGGTCAAATGAAGGGGAGCAGGACAGGACTGAGAGTGTGGCACAGAAGCTGCGGCAGCAGGTATGACCCGCCAGAGCACACGGTGCCCGTGCCCCTCCACAGGCGGCTGATTGCGGCAGTTAGCTGGCTGCCTCCACTTCCTACTCCACCTCACAAACCAATCAACACGCAGCGAGGTAGTTGTGCCTCTCACCGTTGAGCTTTCCCTTCAGCTTGGGCAGCACCAGTGCGACGGCCTTGGCGGCTCCGGTGGTGGTGGGCACAATGTTGAGGGCAGCGGCGCGAGCGCGGCGCAGGTCGCGGTGGGATGCGTCCAGCAGGCGCTGGTCACCGGTGTAAGAGTGGGTGGTGGTCATGGTTCCCTTGACAATGCCGAACTTCTCGTCCAGCACCTGATGGTTGGGAGGAGGGAGGGAGGGCGAGAGGAAACGAGTGGCGGGATGAGATGACGCACGTGGACATGTCGCAAGATCCAGCAAAAAGCCTGCTGTCTCGCATGCAGCTCGGCTGATGTCTCATGCCTCTTCAGTGCTCCTTGAGGCTGCTCTCCCTGCTGCCATGCCGCGGCACCCAACCGGCAAGGCTGCAAAGCACGCTCACCTTAACGAAGGGCGCCAGGCAGTTGGTGGTGCACGACGCGTTGGAGATGATGTCGTCGCTGTGCTTGTACCCGCCCTCGTTGACACCCACAACGTAGGTGGGGATGTCAGAGCCCTTGGCGGGGGCGGTGATCAGCACCTGAGCAAGGGGAAGGGAAGGTCGGGAGGAGCCGAGGCGTGAGTGCGGCAGCTGGAGGGCCAAGGATGGGAGTGAGGCGAGACCGGTTTGCAGCACAGCACGCTCTGTTTTCTCTCTCTCTACTGAATATGCATCCAGCAGCTGCACCCAGCCGGACAACCAACACAGCGGTCCTGAGAGCCAACCAGCAGCCGGCAGCACCGCACGCACAGCCCGTTGCGCACATAAAAAGACGTCACACAAAACCCGGCTGTTCACAACCCACCTTGCTGGCTCCCGCCTCAATGTGCTTGCTGGCTCCCGGGCGGTCGATGAACACGCCAGTGCCCTCAATCACCAGGTCCACGCCCATGGCCTTCCAGGGCAGCTTGGTGGGGTCACGGGAGGACACCACCTTGATCTCCTTGCCGTTGATGCTGAAGCTGTCCTCGCCGGTGATCTGTGTCGAGGATGGACAAAGTAGGGAGAGGAGAGCAGAACGAGGGAGGGCGGGAGTCAGCGCGGCGCACAAAGGACAGGAGGCGTGTGTGGCAAGCAGTGCGGGTGGAGAGCACGGGAGCCGAAGGAGTCGCCAGCGTCACGTGCCGAGCCTGATCCTGATGCTGACGAACAGGGCAGCATGCACCGCGGGCGCTGGTTGCCTGCTCTTACTGCTGACTCTGCACACGCACGCACCTTGACATCAGCCTTGAAGGTTCCCATGGTGGAGTCGTACTTGAGCAGGTGAGAGGCCTGCTTGACACCGCCAGAGTCGTTGACAGCCACAACCTCGAGGTTGGAGGCCTCGCCGCGGCCCTCCCAGCAGCGCAGGAACTGGCGACCAATGCGGCCGAAGCCGTTGATGGCCACCTTGATCTTCTTGGCGGACACGGTCACCTGCTTGCTGCCGACAGCGGACTGCAGAGAGCGGGCGAGGCGGAGGCGGCAGCGGAGAGGCGTGCGTCAGCGCCGGCGCACGGATGCAGCGGGCTTGCAACAAGTGGTTGGTGACGTTGTGCAATTGGGGGTACGCAAAGGAGATGCGAGCGCGAAAAGAGGCGCAGGTGGCGATGCGTGGTCGACACTCACGGTCACTGTCTGGCCAGCCACGCGGCCGTGGAAGTCCTGGCCCTCGGCACGGCCGAGAGTGAGAGCATTGGTGCTCTTGAAGCCCTGGAACTCGCCGAAAGACGACTGCGAGGCGTGAGGATGGGTGCAGCAGGGGGTCGATGAGTAAGTGGCGGCGCTGCGCTGGCCCAGGGCTATTATTTTGGGATGTGGGTGACTGCCAGTGATGATTGGGACCGCGCATTGCGCCCCAGACGCCCGCAGTGCGCCGTGCAAGGGCGTGCCATCCCAGCCAAGCACCGGCAGCGCCCATTCGCTGCTGCCCCGCCGCCACAAGGTCACAATGACCACCCCTGATTGAACAAAGGGCGCCAGACGCCCCATTGCCACTCGCCAGTGCTCACCTTGCGGGCCTGGCGGGCTCCGCCCACCTTCATGGCAGGGGCAGCGGCGATGGCGACCATGGTTCCTACTGCTGCTCGTTGAGGGGCGAGGCAAGGCCGGGACTGTGTTTTTGGTGGCTGAGGCAGGAAGAAAGGCCATCCTCCCCAGGGTCCCCGCTGCGTTGACGCCGCTCATTCATGCGGGCAGCGCATCGCAGCACATAAGGGCCGCCTGCATCGGGCGACGCACAAGTCGCCCTCTCGCAGTTTGCCGCCAGCGACGCCGCTGCGTCGACCGCCGCAACGTGTTTGCACACGTGTGTGCTGTTCAAGGCCAACAGTGTGCTCCCACATTCCCCCAGCGGTGCAGGCCTTTGATGTTGAATGGATTTGTGAGTACGCAGCAGATGCAGCATGCCGCACGATGCTTGCTGCTGCCTGCACGCCTCCCCGCTGTCACTCGGTAATTCCAGTTGTGACAAGTGCCATGCCCGGCATGCATCCCCGCCACAACAACAGCGGTATGTTGCCATGCTGCAGTGAAGTGTTGCTGCACTAGCAATGTGTGCTTGCTGTCGCAGTGATCGCAACATGGCCTCTTGCTGAATCAGCAATGGGTGCTGATGTTAGCCCTAAGCACACGCCAACATACCTCTTGCAACAGGAGACCGGCACAGCAGTGCCTGCAAGCATCTGGTTCGATCTGGATTGCAGGCAGCCACCGCACGCCTTGCAGGGTGCGTTGTGGTTCGGCTCTGGCACCTTGAGCAATGCGCAGCTTTGACCAACCTGACAGCTGCCTGTCTCTTCGCTGCAACCTCAGCGCGACATGCCCGCCCGGCACACATGCCTTGAGGCTGATCCCTACTGCGATTTGACAGAGCCCTTGGCTTCAGGCTGAGCACGCCTTTATCACGTGCAACCTACCTGCCATAATCACACCTGAAGCCGAATGGCAGCGGCCGCTACTTCGCCTGCCGTTGCGCGTTGAGGTGCAGCGAGCCACAGTCACCTGCCCCGCCCAACACTGCTGCCTCCAAAGCCAGTTACAAAAGCTGCGGGCACGCTGCCGCTGGCTGTTCGCGCCGCCGCCTGCCGCCCGCTGTCCGCTAGCGAGGGCAGCGCGACATCAGCATTGCCGGGATGTGCCTCAGGCAACTGTGAAGGTTCCCCCAAGCGCTTGCACTTCGTGCGGCAAACGGAGGAGCGGGGATGAGCGCCGATGGGGCAAGCATATGCTCAAGTTGTGTGGGGCTCACACCAATCAAGATCGATCGGATTGGGGCTGTTTGGAGCGAAGCCAGGCTGGCTCAAGGGAAGACCCCGGCCTCTCTTCTCGGCCCCCACGCCTGCCTGAGCCCTTTTTCTAAGCCCCTGGCGAGGCGAGTGGAGGGCAGGACTTGGTCACCATGGCACGTAAGTCGATGGAGGCTCCTGCATGTCATGGCGGCCGCGCCGGGGCTCTCAGGCGTGCCTGACCGACGCACTATGTCCCCCTGTGCCATTTGCAGTCGCGAAGGTGTCGAAGAGCTCTTCGTGTGAGTAGAACGGCTGCCGCTCGGGCTGTGCAGCGCGCCCTGCGGGCCGTCTCCCTGTTCTCAATGTTCACACATCGTCCCTATTGTTCTGCAGACTTCTCCCGCTACCAGGTGTGGCACCGCAAGGGTGGCCGGCGCAGCGATGGGAGCGCTCAGCAGCGGCGGGGAGTGGAGTGGGGGAGCAGCCAATGGTCGCGCCGCAGCCAGGCGCAGACTGGACCAGCCGGCGACGATGGGCATGCAGCTGGGCGGCGGCGGCAGCATACCCCGTTGCGGGCAAACTGGCTGTGCTGCACGCAAGCACGAGTGCAGCAGGGGCAATAGGGCAGCAGCAGGCTGGGACCGTGCAGCAGCCGCATGAAAGGCTCTCCTGGCCGGGTTGGCGTGCTATGCCACCGCTGGGATGCAGCCTTGCCTGCTGTATGTTCACCAGCCGACCTGGGAATGCGTGCCTTTGCCCCGCCCGCCTACCTGTGCTGTGTTGCAGGTGAAGTACAAGCGGCGGCGCGCGGGTAAGACGGACTACCGCGCCCGTCTGCGCATGTCCAGCCAGGACAAGAACAAGTACAACACGCCCAAGTACAGGTGGGTGCAGCCGGCCTGCTGCTGCCGGCCTGCTGCTGCCGCCTCGACAGCTTGCTTCCCTGGTGCTGCCGTCCTGGTACTGTTACTGCTACTGCCGTCCTGCGGCAGTGTGTTGGTAAGGTGGAAGGCAGAGAGGCGCTCAGAGGTTGGGCTTTGAAGCAGCTCGGCGCGTTTGTCAGCGGCAGTCCTTGCAGCATGGCAGGCACTCAGCCCGGACAGCAGAGGCATTGGATGCGCCGCGAGCGAGGCAGACGTGGCTGGGCGGACAGCGTGCCGTGCAAGGGCTTGGCGCTGGGGCTTGCAGCAGCAGCTAGCGCAGCAGCAGCAGCTAGCTCAGCAGCGAACCGCTGGCAGCAGGCGGAGAGGACAGCAGCTGAGAATTGCAAGTGCATGCAAGCGCAGCGCATACTGAAAGCTGCACCCGAGCGCATCACCAGCGGGCGAGCTATCAGCCACCTCCCGCTGTGGATGCAGCAGCAGCCACCTACAGCAGCAATGTTCAGCAGCGGCGGCAGCGGCATGCGACGCAACATCAGCAGTTTAGCAACGTCAGCCTCCAATATGCTGGACATCCAGCATTGTGTCGCTCCGCTCGGCTCAGCAGCTCTTGGACGCCCTTGCACCCTGCTTCTGCCGTACAGTGCTGCGGTGCGCTGTGCCGTGCCTTGCTGCCGCTGACCTGCACGCGCCGCCGTTCACGCGCCGCCCTCTGCACGCAGGCTGGTTGTGCGGTTCACAAACAAGACTGTTGTGTGCCAGGTGGCGTATGCCACCATGGCGGGCGACAAGGTCATCTGCGCTGCCTACAGGTGGGTGTGTGTGGGGGGTGCGTGTGTGGGTGGCGGCGAGGGGTGCTGGATATGGATGGGGGTACCTGGCAAAGAAACGCATGTTGCTGCCGGCTGCACATCCTGTGGGTGTGGTTTCTGCTCAAGCACATGCGGCACCCCAGCCGGCGGCAGCAAGCAGCGTGGCTGGCTGTTGTCTGCGGAGCCGCAGATGGAGCAGCATGCCAGGCTATGTAGCCAAACAGATTGCGGCATTACTACAGCAGCTGTGGGCACCAGACAGGCAGGCCGGCAACAGGGGTTCCTGCATTGACTTTGAGCAAGCGGTAGCAGCAGCTGCAGCGCAGGCCAGCAACAGCGGTGGCAGGCAGCACGGCACAGTCGGCCACCATGAACATGCCAGCTGCCTGCCAGCCAGGCGGCGCAGGCAGCGCAGCAAGCCTCCCTCCTGCTGCAAGCTCAGCCCCAGCGCAACTGTACCTTGGCCCGCAGCAACTTAACAGCCCAGCTACTTGGTCAGCGCTCAGCTCTCGCTCCCGCTCTCTCACACACACAGAGACCACTTCTGCCTATATCACTTCTCATCCCTGTGCCCCGCTCACCCCTCCCTGCTAACCCCTGCCCCTGGTCCAAGGTTCTAACCCACCTGCCTCTCCCTGCTCTCCTGCCTGCCTGCCTGCCTGCCTGCTTCCTCCCCCGCCTGCAGCTCGGAGCTGCCCCGCTACGGCCTCAAGGTGGGACTCACCAACTATGCCGCCGCCTACTGCACCGGCCTGCTGCTGGCGCGCCGCGTGCTGAACAAGCTGGGCCTGGACTCTCACTACGAGGTGAGGGGGGGGGGGGCTGGGGCTGTGGGTGGTCTGGCTAAAGGGGTGTGGCTGGTGTGGGCTGGTCTGGCTGCATTGTGCCAGCTGGCCTTTGGTCCAGCTGCTGGCTGGCTGGCTGGCAGGCATTGGCATTGGCATTGGCATTGGCATTGGCATTGGCATTGGCATTGGCACGTCCACACTGCATTGCCCCTCGCTGCGCTGCACCAGTCACCACTCGTGACTCACCTCTTTCTTCACCCCCGCTCCCCACCCACACACCTACACATGTGCCGCAGGGCAACACCGAGGATGTTGGTGAGGACTTCAACGTTGAGGCGGCTGATGATGCGCCCCGCCCCTTCCAGTGCATCCTGGACACTGGCCTCAAGCGCACATCCACCGGCTCAAAGGTGGGCGGGCTCAGTGCAGGGGGCTGGTTCTAAGAGCTGTGGGGCTGGTGGATCTAGTGGGGCTGATGGCAAGGGTAGTGCAGCTGGTGGCAAGGGTAGTGGGGTTGGTGGCAAGGTTAGCGGCGCTGGTGGGCTGGTGGCAAGGGTGAGGCTGAGGTATAGTTTGGGATTGCTTGATACTGCGAGGCGGCAGGTGGTGAAGGCGAGGTTCAGGGACAGTGTGAGCTTGCTCGGAAGTGCGATGCGGTCGGTGCTGGCTGGCATGGATCGTGTGCTAGGCTGCCTGGCAGCTGGGCGCTGGCTGGAAGTCGGCGGCTTGGGTCTGTGGTCATGCAGCGAATTGGGCCCCGGCGGCTGTTTGCTGAGCATGGGCAGCAAGGGCGGGCAGCCCCGGAGGCTCTGGCCGGCCTGCCCGCCCTTCTGCCTGCATGCTGCTGTGTGGCGCCTCAGAATCACAGCCAGCGCCTCACTCATCACGCCATCACATGAGCACACTCCTCACCCCTCAACTTTCCCTTTCAGCCTCAAGTCCTCACCCTTTTGCCCTCCGCCCTGCCGCCACCTGCGCAGGTGTTTGCTGCGCTCAAGGGCGCGCTGGACGGCGGCCTGGACATCCCTCACAGCGACAAGCGCTTTGTGGGCTACGACCCCGATGCCAAGGAGTTTGACGCAGAGGTGAGCAGGGCGGAAGTGCTGTTGCTGCCACAAGTGAAGGATCTTGGTGCTGTGGGGTCGTGGAACGACTGCTGGTGCCGTCGACAGGTGGTTGGACTGCTGGCGCTGGTGCCCTTTGGCGCTTGCAAACCCCTGCAATCGCTTACCGCTCGCCCCCGCCCAGGCTGCGTGCCGGGCGGAGGGCACCTCTACGCCACAGCAACCACCATGTTGCCACCATGTCGTTCTCCATCACACATGCTCCCGCCTCCAGCCCACCCTTCACTACACCCCATCACTCACTCTCACCCCCTGCACCCCCCCCCCTCCCCATTGTACCGCAGATCCTGCGCAAGTACATCTACGGCGGCCACGTGGGCGAGTACATGGAGGAGATGCAGGAGGAGGACCCAGAGAAGTGAGTGGCGGCACTGAAGTACCGCTCGATGTACCGCTCGATGTACCGCGTTATGCACTGCACCGCTCCTGTATCTCGCTGGCTTGGGCGTGTTTGCGGCTGTGGCCGGCCAGGGTGCTGCCTGCCTGCCTGCCTGCCTGCCTGCCTGCCTGCCTGCCTGCCTGCCTGCCTGCTGCCTGTACTGATGTACTGATGTACTGATGTGCTGTGCTGCAGGTACACCGCCCACTTTGCCACCTACCTGAAGGCGGGTGTGGAGAGCGATGACCTGGAGGACCTGTACACCAAGGTGGGTCAATTGATAGGAGGGAGGGGTGGAGGGCTGGGGTTCAAATGAACGATAGGGCTGCTTGAATTCGGGCTTGTGTTTTGTGGTGTGCTTGCTCAATGTGGTGCTTGGGGCTCAGCATGTCTGCTCCGCTGTGTGGCCAGGCCACTGCGGCCCCCCTCTTCACGCCTTTTGCCCAGCTCCGTCTCACATTCGACCAATTGTGTTTACAACTGTTTGTTCTTCAATGCATGGCTCATGCCTCGTCCCTTCCTCTCACCAAATCCTGCCCTCCTCCCCCCCCCTAACCCCGACGCAGGTGCACGAGGCTATTCGCGCCGACCCCAGCGTCAAGGCGGTGTCACGCAGCAAGCCCGCGGGGGAGAGCAAGCGGTGGAAGGAGCCCAAGCTGACGTACGACCAGCGCAAGGACAAGCTCAAGGCCAAGCTGTCTGAGCTGGCCGCTGACGACGAGTGAAGAAGGGGCGGGGCGCCTTCAGGGGCGCACCTTCTTGCTCTTTGGTGCGAAGTGCTTGGTTCCTGGTGCGCGGTGTTAGTGCCCCAGTGGATGAGCCAGCCGAAAACCGGAGGCATGGCCGGCTGGCTGGCCGCACCCGTGTAACAGCACTGGCTGCATGCACAGGCAAACCTCAAACAAAGAATCTGCAGCGCCGCTGTGGCAGCGGTGGCTGCACAGGATTCTGCCGAGCTGTGCTGGTACGGCTCTGGAGCGGCTGTAGTGACGGGCAGGATGGGTGGTGGTGGATGGTTGATGGGTGGATTTGGCAATCAATCTTTACACAAACAGGCAACGAGGAACACCCGCGATCACTGTTGGGCCAAGGGCGCCGCTTCCTCCTCTCCTCCACTGCTGCTATCGCTGCTGTCACCGCCGCCGCCGACGTCGGTCCGAGCTGCTGCCCCTGCTGCTTCAGGACTGCTGGTGCCGCCACTGCTGCTGCTGCCTGCGGTTGCCTCCGCGCCATTGGTGTTAGTGCTGCTGCTGCTGCCGCTGTGTGTTGCGTCCCCAAATGCCACATCAGCAGGCAGCCGTATCCAGGCTGCAGCACAAGGTTGCAAATAGGGGTGGCAGGCCTGAGGACAGCTGGCTTGGCCAACAACCGCAGAACGGCCGTGTGGCAGGAAGCAGCCCCAGTGGCCCACTCCCTGCCCCAGGTCCAACGCCACAACAGCCGCCACAGTTAAGCAGCCAACACCCAACAGCCACAGAGCCAAACAGCTTCGTCGGTGCACCCAACCGCATCAGCACTGAAACCCGCTCCTTGCACCCACCCAAGTCAACTGGTCGATCCCAGCTGGTTGCTTTCGTTTCCTGGTTGAAGTAGTAGACTCTGTTCTGGTCTGCGCTCCACAGCTCGACCCACAAGTAGGCGTAATCCTGCAATACAGCGCGTGGATAGGTACAGTCAGGTGATAACAGGTCTCAGAAACGCATTGTGTTAGCACCGTCTGTGTGTCGACGCATGTCAGCATGGGCCCCCCACTCTGAATGTCATTGGCCGCAACTCACGATGTTGACTGGGCCCGGCCCAGGGTCGTCTTGCCAGCCCGAGCCGTCTGCTGCCGCCCAGTGCCGCTTGCCGAGCTCATCTATGTAGGGCGCGCCTCCAGGGTCCTCCTGCTGCCGCCGCCCAGTCAGAGTGTTGTAGAACGTCCAGCTGCAAGGGGGTTTTGTAGGCTGGAACGAGTGAGAGGCAGGGAAGCGTGGTGTGGTGAGGTGCAGCAATTGGCCGCCGCTCACCGGGTGTCGAGCGGCGGTAAGATGGGCGGCTGCACGGCGTCGTCTTTGTTGCCTTCTGCCGGCACTTCTGTTGGCTGGGGGGTATCCTCGAGGGCTGATAGGCAGCCTGGAGCGAGCAGCAGCCAAAACACGAGGACATATACGGCAAAGTCCGGTAATCGAGCGCTGGAGGCCATGCCTGCCAATTGATGCTGATAGTTGCGGCGCGCGAGGAGTGCAGTTTGCGCAATGCCGTGCCGGTACGGTACCGCAGGCCAAAACCGTGCATCGTTCGGCAATCCACGCTGATCACACAACACCTGGGCATCCATACCTCGCATACACATTCCGAAAACCCTCACCCTTTCGCGCTGCATCGCGGAGTCTCTCCGACACCCCTGCCGCATAGCCAGGACATAACCATGCATTCGTGTGCCCTGCTGTCTGGCGCCGGTCGCTTGGCGCCGCTTAGTCAGGCCCGAAGGGTGAGAGCAGACGCCTTCTGCGCTCCTCAGGTGTCCCAGGTATGTGACCTGATTGCTTGCCGTGCTGCTCTCGCACGCAGGCGCAACACCACCGCGTCGCCGCCTCCGGTCCGGAGCGGCAGCCAGGAACATCTTCTTCTCGGCTGGAGCACATGGATTCGGTGCTGCTGCACCCCTATCACGACCTCAACATGGCGGAGAACGAGCTGCTGGCGTACTGCTCGCAGCTGGGACCCGACGAGGAGCCGGAAAAGTGCTGGCAGGTGCGGTGCTGGAGTGATCGGTTGCGGTCCACAAGCAACGGCAGAAAGGGACAGCAGAGGAGGTGCCCCACCCACCTCAGGCTTCCCATTTGTGGTGTGGGTTCTGGTGTGGGTTCCCAGGACACGTGCGTCTGTTGCTCAGCACCCATCAGGCTTTTCGCCGACGTCTTTCAACAAACTTGCTCCTTCTTTTCCTCCCGGTCTTCTCTTCGTGACTTCTCTCTGTTGGCAGGCGTACTCTTTCTTGGAGCGCCACCGCGACCAGGCACAGGCGGCGTGTGAGACCTCTGAAGCCCGCGACTGTGCGCAGATCGAACGATTGAACGACATGGCTCGGCAGCTGCTCTCCACCGGCAGCGTGAGTCGCTTGCTGCACCCGACGGTCAGGGTGGCGCTGCGTGCTGCATGTGCAGACACGCTCGGGCAGGGCAGCTGGGAGGCCGCCCAGGCCCCCTCCTGCGCACCTTGTCTGGCATCCCTCTCCCTTCCCATCTGCTGCTTGCCATGTCCTGCTCACCCTGCATCCTGCCTGCTGGCTGCTGGAAACGGCACGTCCGTAGCTGCTTGTGCACGGGCTGCATGAACCGTCTTCACCGCCACTCCTCCTCACCCTCTTTCTGGATTGATCCGTCTCTTCTCACCTTGCACCTCCTACCGCCCTCACAATAGGTGCAAGACCTGGCGGCGACCTTTGCCTCTCTGGCACGCTTGGAGGAGCTGCGCAGCGCACGCAGCGCGCAGCAGGAGGCAGCGGCGGCGACGGCGGCAGAGGTGGCAGAGGCAGCTGGCCTGCCGGTGCCTGACCCAGTGAAGGAGCTGTTTGCGCGGCTGGATTCGGATCGTGACGGCAAGTGAGTGGCTGGAGGTTAGGCCCGTTTGATTAAATGGTGGTGTCAGCGAGTGTCAGGGTGCAGTCGTGTTGGCGGCATTGTTGCTTGCCGTGCCAGTCTCACTCCCAATCACCTTCCCCTTCATCTTCACCGTAAGTTCTTCATTTCATCTGAAGCCACCGGTTTTTCCCCCCATAGCTGCCTCACCTCGCTTACGCGCCTCTTGCACTGCCCGCAGGATATCTGTGGTTGAGTTCAGGCAGGGCATGGACCTGCTTGGGGACCGGCTGGATGGATCAACGGTGAGCGGCACACCCCACACCTCCCTCCCCTCCTTGCACCATCGGATGAAATACCTTCCGCGAGCCATAACAGCGTGCACGGCCGTGCCTCCCTGTCTCCCTGGCTCCCCTCCCTGGCTCCTTCTGCAGGTGGCCCTCATCTCGCAAGCAATGGAGTACAACGGACGGGAGGGCATCGACGAGCAGCAGTTTGCAGACATAGTGGATGCGGAGCGGCTCAACTCCCGCAGCGAGGTCGCTACCATGTGGCGGCACCACGTGCCGGCCAGCCGCCTCGGTCGCTTGACCGGCAAGTGACGCGAGGCAGCTCAAACGTGGCTGGCGCCGGCAGCAGGGTGGCTCAAGTGACTCTGCTTGTCAGGGGCCCAGCACAACGGTAGCACTGCTATGCGCATGCTGAGAAATTTGGGTTTCAAGCGCAGCAGTCAAGTAAACGAAACGAATCAATGCATGACTAACAGAGATCCAATAAGGCGCCGTAGCTGCCAGCTTCTTTTCCCGTCGCTTCAGGAGGCAAAATGCAAACGCCACTCACCCACCCAAACGATTGTATGAAGGCTTGTTGGGCTTGTTGTAATACTGAATTGGCCAGCTTGATCAAGAGACTTTTTGGTGCCTTTGAAAGACGACTGCGGGGCGTGCAGGGGGATTGTTGAGCAGGTGGCGGCGCTGCGCTGGCCCAGGAGTCCTGTTTGGCATGTGGGTGACTGCCAGTGATGATTGGGACCGCGTATTGCGCCCCAGACACCGGTTGTGCGCCGTGCAAGGGCGTAGCCATGTCAGCCAAGCACCGGCGGCGCCATTCCACCGTCTATTTGGCAGCTGTAGCGGAATTGCCGCCGTGCGGCGTTACAGGAGAGCAGGTGTGTGTTGCAGTACGCTCACTGATTCCAGGACATGGATGAAAAAATCCAGCGGAAATCAAATTTGGACGGTGAAGGCTTTGACATTGTCGTTGGCGGAATAGGGCATAGGCACACCAGCTATAACTCTCGCGCTCGCCAGACAAACGCTGGCTCCGCAGATGTGTGCGCATCTCAATGTGTGGCTGCTGCATATCAATAATGCTGATGCATGCGAAGCTGAGACTTCGCCCGGGGTGATGGCATTGGTCTAGCAGCCCAACGCCGCGGGAAGAAAGAGTGGAAACGGGCTTCCAAGCCTGGCAGCTCGCTCTCAGTCCTTGTACCTCATCTGTGCCTTCTCAAAGCCGACGGTGGGGAACTGCAGGCGGAGGGGTCGGATCAAGGGAAGGGAGGCGGGAGGCAGGTGAGGAGGACAGGGCGCCAGGCGAGGTCAGAGCTGCTTGAGTGGGTTCAGCAGCGGCACTGTGTACATGCACGCCTCAGCTTCACGCGAGGCTATGAGCAAGGGCAAGGCTGAGAACAAGGGTAGTGCAGCGCAGGGGCGGAGCTGCGGAGGACATAGACAAGCGGAAATAAAGACGCAGGAACGAACAAGGTGCTTGACCACCGTGTGTCAACAAGAGCCATCCCAGCACCGCCACCCACCTGCTTGGCAAACTCCTCCACATCGTGCCGCAGCTTGCCCAGCGCAGCGGGCTCCTGCGGGAGGGGTGGGGTGCGGTACGGTGGGTGTATCGCACACAACGCACAGGACGCTTCCCCTTCTGCCCTTCTGCAAACCCAACACAAAGCTGCCTGCCCTGCCCCCGACGACTTGCCAGCTTTGCAACGGCCCCTTACCAAAGCCCGCCCCCACCATCACCCTGATACTATCCACTATCACCAAACACTCCTCCCACCGCCTCTATCACTCCGCACCACCTCCCCGTTATTGTAACACCGTCACCCCCTCACACCTCCTTCTCCAACGCCTCCCTGAAGTCCTTGAGCTTGGGGCCTGACGACGCCTTGATCTCAGCAGCAATCTGGCAGAGGTGGGGAAAGAGGGGGGCGGGTGAATATAAAGGCACTCAGAGAATCGTAGTGAGGCCAAGACATGGAGGCCAAAATCGTAGTGAGGCCAAAAGGCCAAGACATGGAGGGAGCAACAAGCAAGCAGTCTCTTGGTTCAGGAGCAAAAGGAAAAGAGGGGGGGGACGAGCGACGCGCGACGCTGTGCACCACGACTCACCACCACAGGGCTGCTCCAACACCGCCAGCCCCCCTCCCAAACTCCCGCAGCCAAAACAACAATGCCCTGCCACCGCTACAAGACACACACACGCACACATACAACACATTCCCAACTTCCCCCCCCCCCCTCCCCCTCCCCCTCCGCCCCAGTCCCAGCCCCAACACACAGCCAAACGCACACACAGCACGCACACACATACACCCCCGCTCCCGGCCTCGCCCACCTTGACTCCTCGGTCCACAAAGTCGGCCACCTGCTCAAAGTCGGGCTCGATGAAGCCCCGGCTGGTCAGGGCGGGGGAGCCCATGCGCAGGCCTCCGGGCACCATGGCGCTCACATCACCTGCAAGGGGGGTCAAAGGGGGGGTTTGGAGGGAGTAGGGGGGTCATTAAGTGCGTGGCTGTGCAGGCGGGTGGGTGGGTTTTACTTCTGTTTTCGTTGTGCCGGGCAGGTGGGGGCAGTTCTGGGCACTTGAGGTCGTAAGAGAGGCAAGGAGGAAGAGGGACCAAACAAGGGAAAGGCAGGCAGGCGAGGCCTAGGCAAAACTGACCGCACAATCGCCCTGGGCCCGTGCCGGGTGCGCAAACCAGCATTGAAGTGGGCTTGACGGGCAGCCGCCGACAGTTCTAGCTCCCATTCTGCTTGACTCCCTCCCTCCCTCCCTCCCTCCCTGCCTGCCTGCCTCTACCGCCACCCACCCGGCACCGTGTTCTTGTTGGTGGCGATGTGTGCCAGCTCCAGCACCCGCTCCACACGAGAGCCATCCACACCCTGCACATTTACAGCACAGCACAGCACAGCACATCAAATTACAGCACGGCACAGCATATCGCATCACAGCACAGCACGGCACAGCACGGCGGGCAGCATGAGAGGCTAGAGCAGGCAAAAAAGGTCGCCGCCGGAGGCACTGAAACCGCAGCGGCAGGCGCCGTAGCCGTTGGTGTTGCACACAGCAGCATGCCCACGCATGCACAGCCACAGCGCAGCGTGCACCGGACGGCAAGCAGGCACCGCACACACAGCTGCACTGCGATCGGCACGCTTTGCGGCACAATGCACCATCACCCTCTTGTCTGCTCCCACCACCCGAACAACAGCAAAAGACAGCACAAGACAGCACAAGCAAGCACCCAACCAAAATCCACCCAGTCCAACCCACGTCCCATGTCCCACCTTTGGCCGCAGGTCAGCCAGCACTATGTGGTTCTCAGTGCCGCCAGACACCAGCTCAAAGCCGCGCTTCTGCAGGCCCGTGGCCAGTGCCTGGGAGTTGCGCAGCACCTGCAGTGGAGGGGTGACGGGGCGGGGACGGAGGGTGACGGGGTGCGGGATGGAGGGAGATGAGAGTGACAGCCATCAAGAGAGCAGTAAAGTCGGAGGTGAGGGATGAAGGAGGTGAGGGTGGAGGCGGAGGGGCGCCGGATGGTAGGCAGTGCACCCACCGCTTGTTCAATACACACGCACACACATCGCACATCACACAACACACAACACACAACCATGGCTCCATCTCGACCTCCCCCCCCCCCCCCCCCCCCCGCCCCCCCCAGCACCTGCTCCTGGTAGGCCTTGAACTCCGGGGTGGCTGCCTGCTTCAGCGCACATGCCAGCCCCGAGATGGTGTGGTTGTGTGGGCCGCCCTGGAGGGGTGAGTGAGGGAGGGCAGCGGAGCAGGTGAGCAGGGGCCGGCAGGCAGGCAGGCCGCCCAGGGGTCCATGTTCAAACTAGAATGGGAGGATCAAGTGTCGAACTCAAATTCCGGCGGGAAGCAAACAAACTTCCAGGCCTCAGAGTCACAAGCAGCGTGCGCGGGGCAGTACGCAGAGCAGCACAGCGGTACAGTACGGCCGTTGTACCTGCAGTCCCGGGAACACTGAGAAGTTGATGGGTGTCTCCAGGTCATACATCACCGGCTGGCCCTTCTTGTCGGTGCCCTGCTTGGGTGGGTGGGTGGGTGTGGTGTGTGTGGTGTGTGGTGGTCGGGGAAGGGAGGGAGGAAGGAGGGAGGGAGGGTGAAGGAAGGGTGAAGGAAGGGTGCCAGGATGTCCTCAAACCCAGGTAGTAAGGAGGGGTGGCAGTGCTGATACACTGGCCTCCCGTCCCACCCTCTTGCCACACCCTTTCAGTGCTCACACCCTTCCAGCGTTGCACAGCCCGGCCAGCAGGGATAAGTCCCCAACAAACGCGCCAATCCCACAAACCAACCAAGCGACCGCTTCTACACACAAATCCTCCCAGTAGTATCCATCCACCCACCTTCTGCCCCTTGCGGTAGAAGATCATGGCCCCCCGAGGCCCCCGCAGGCTTTTGTGTGTGGTGGTGGTCACCACATCAGCATACTCAAAGGGTGACGGCACGATGCCTGCCGCCACCAGACCCGATATGTGGGCCATGTCTGCCAGCAGGATCGCCTTTTGCTTGTCTGGGGGGAGGGAGAGGGAGAGAAGGTGGAAGTGGATGATTCAGATAAGGGTAGAGGATGGAGAGGGAGAGAGGGAGAGATCAGAAGGGAGGGTCAGTAAGTACCGAGGGGAGAGGGGTGGCTCGCTCACATGAGCGAAAGCAAAACAGCCTGTGACGCCACAGGCAACAAGGCCGACAGAGGAGACATCAGGTGTCACACTCCAGCTGCAGAAGTCACATTCCAGCAGCTGCAGACGTAACACAAATCCCCAGCAGCCCCCAGCACCCCCTGCTGTGCTGCTGCCACAGCCCAGCTGCCGCGCCCCCCGCCAGCTCTACCAAGCAACCCTGCCACCCCCCCACCCCCCCACCCCACTGGACCACTGTGCAGCGCCACTCACTCACCAGCCACCGCCCTCATGCGAGGGTAGTCGTAGTGACGGGTGTAGGCAGAGGCGCCAGCCACAATCAGCTTGGGCCTGAGGGGGAGGGGAGTGGGGGCGGTGGTGTGTGATAAGAAGGGGAGTACATGAGCAGGAGAAATGGTGTGCCCTGTCAACAGCACAGAAGCTCCGTCCCTGGATTCACTTGCAGACTCCCGAACTGCACAGCACCTGTGTACAGACTGTCCTCCCACACACAAACCCAGTACTGGTACCCCCCCCCCCCACCACCACCACCACCCCACATACACACCTGAACAGCGCTGCAGTGCGGTCCATCATGTCGTAGTCAATGAGTCCGGTGGACTCATCCAGGCGGTACGGCATCGTCTGCAGGCGGTACATGCGGCAGGCTATCAGCGCACCAGCCAGTACGCCGCCCACACCACACACCGTTGATACATGACACACACACACACCTACATTCCATCTAGACACACACAGCACACACACAGCTCAAACCTCGAAGAAGATGGATGTGGCGCTGATCTTCTTGGTGTCAGTCTGGTAGCCGTGGCTCAGGTGGCCGCCTGGTGAGGGGAGGCAGGAGGGGGTGGGTTAGGGCAAGGTAGGGCAGGGTGAAGGGAGGCAGGGAGGGGGTGAGGGAAGCGGCGAGCGGAAAGCGGAAAGCGGATGGAGAGGAGGAGGGGGTGGAATGCGAAAGGAGGAGGAAGGCGAGGCAGGCACCAGGAATGGCGCAGCGACAGTGAAGAGTATGAGGCAGTACTTCAGATGGGGTACAGTCGTGGCACAGAGGGGTCGTCCCATCCTGGCACCCAAACCTGACCCTTGCACCGGCAACCACCCTCACCTCCTCACACAGGCACACGCCGTGTGTGACCAGCCCCCCCACCAACACCACCACTGCCTCCATATCCATCATGCCACCCTGAGCCCTCCCGCCACCCCCCCCCACACCAAGGCTCTCGTCACACCACCCCTCCCTTGTCACTTTGGAGGCGTGTGTCGTGTCGTGTTGGCCCCTCCCTTGCCCCCAGCCCCCAGAGCCCCCAATACCCAGTACCCAGGCCCCAGGCCTTGTGACCCCAGTATCCAGCCCCCCAGCCCCCCAGGCCTGTAGCCCCCAGCCCACCCACCGTGGGGCAGATCCAGAGCCATGATGCGGTCGTGAGGCCGCAGCAGGGCGGTGTACACCTGTAGGGGCCATACACACATGGCGGGAGGGGGGTGAGGGGGGCAGGAGGCACCAGCACACTCGGCAGCACAGCAGCCATGCAATGCAGCACAGGGCCACCACTGTCACGCCACACATGGCAAACAGACGCAAAAGCCGCCACAGCAACACCACGCACCGCCCCCCTCCTTTCACACACACCCACACGCACACATGCACCCCCGCACCCCTCCACACCTGGAAGTTGGAGGGCGAGCCGCTCAGGCTTTGCACATTGACCCCCCACTGTGCCGGGTCCAGCCTAAAGGCCTCCAGGGCCCGCTTCTGTGTGGGGGGAGCAGGGGTGAAGAGAGAGGGTGTGTTAGGTGTGTGCGAGGTGTGCGTGTGTGGCTGGCAATGGCAATGGGGCAGCACCTCAAGCTGCGGGAGCTGAGTGGCCGCAGGTGTCAGCAGCAGGTGCCAGGGCTGGGTGCCCATGCGTCCAACCATGCATCCCCGCCCACCCCCCCCCCTCCTGCCTGCTTCCAGCACCACCCTCCACCAGCCACGCCACCCTCCGTCCCTCTAACCACACCAACCATGCACCAGCGCAGCCCACAACCCTTTCCTGCCAGGGGAGGAGACAGAGCTGCCACCGGCTGCTGCTGACCTGCCAGAGCCTCCACCCCGTCACGCACCCATCCTCCTTTCTTCCACCCAAACTGCCCGTCCGCCAGCCCACAACCCTCTCCCTCTACCACTCAGACACCCAGGTGCTGCTGACCTGGCACAGCCGCTCCGCCTGATCGATGAACTCGTTGCCGCCGTAGTAGCGGGCCCCGGGGTAGCCCTCGCTGTACTTGTTGGTCATGACTGCGGTACGGTGGGGGGCGAGGGCGGGTGAGGGCGGCTGGTGGCGGAGGTGGTGTGGTGGTGAGGTGGTGAGGGAGTGTGCGGCGCTGAGCGCCAGAGCTGGCAGCAGCTTTGAGCCGGCGCTGCAGGGCTGCCTGGAGGGGAGGTGTGATCCGTACCCCCGACCTCGCTTGACCACTCCCTGCTTCGCTGCCTCCCTTCCAAGCAGGGAAGCCTGCCTGCCCTCCTTCAACCTGCCGGGCTTCCAGCCTGCCCTCCTTCAGCCCTCCGCCCCTGTCCCGCCCCACCACATCCTGCCACCACTGCCAGCCACAGCCCGCTCAGGCACAACCCTCTCATCCGAGCCCCCATCCTCCCTCCCAAAGCTGCTGCATCCCGCCATCGCCAGTCGTCAAATCCCTGCAACAACCGTGCGTCAGCCCTGTGTTGGACCACGACCCACGAGCTGTGCCCTCACCTGATCCCACGGCTTCCATCACAGAAGAAGACACAAAGTTCTCAGAGGGAATCAGCTCCAGGCCTTTGTACTGCCTGTTCTTCTCATGCTCAATGATGTCGTACAGCTCAGGGTCGACCTCAGCCAGCCCTGTGTTGAGCACGCGCGGCCACTGAAAGAGGGGAGGACACGGGAGCAAGGGAGGCTGGCCGGGTCGGAAAGTCGGGACAGCGGCAAGGGCGGAGGTGGAGCTTGCAAATGGAAGCCAGCAGGGTGCATGCAACAGCGAGGAGCGGCTGGCGGCAGGATGCTTGGGTGGTGCTGAGGGTACTGCCCGCGCCGCAGCATGCATGCATGCGTGTGTGCGAGAAAATGCAGAGTGGCAGTGATTTTGTCGGGACCAAAGGTTGGCGGCGGGCAGAGATGCGGAAGTGGCCGGCTGCTGGCTCGCTGGCGTCTTCATCAGTATGCTGACATGTTCATGCCACTGCCTGCATTGCCGGCTGTTGAATGCATGCTGCACACAGGCACAGCCTCAGCACGCCCTAAGATAGTAGGCTGCAGACGCCGCCTTACCGTGACGTGCTTGCGGTCGGCGTCGCCCGCGAAACGGGCGTAGTCCTCTTCATTGCTGGCCGACTGCATCAGGGTGATGCACAGGGGTCAGGAGATGCTGCGCAGCGGCCTTGGCCAGAGATCGTTCCTGCCGCCTCACCTGGGTGGCGAGCGCTCGTGTGCTCGATCCCTGCAGCACATTGCGGAGGATGGTCAGCGTGGTGGTTGGATGGAGCGCTCCGCGAGCCACCAACTCACCAGCGCCGTTCTGAGACTTGCAAGGCCCCTGCGGCCCGCGATTGCCAACGCCATGGCTGCCGATGAAGGACTGGCCTTTAATCAAAGACTTTTGTGGAGACGTTGGCTTGATTTTCGACTTTGACGACACGCTGGACCAAAGTGTACAGTTCAATCCCGGCACCGGTGTGACACATACACACTGTCATCAAGCAAGTCACTGGTTGATGGCATGCGCATCAGCTGGCCAGACACTGGCGACGGGCGGGCACCGGCCCGCGGTTTGGCGGCAGGCGCTCCAAGTCATGCCGGAGCACTCTCGTCCTTGCATGCAACAGCACCCTGGATGGCGACGAGTGATGCATGATCACATGATCAGAGGTTGCAGAGGGCAAAGGTCGCCTAATTGCAAGCCCGCCATGCGCCGAGTGACCGTACCGCCAATGTGGGGCAAAGAGGCCCCGTTTGCTGTCATCCACACATCGTCTTGGCAACAATCTGCACCTCGGCTGGTTCACAACCGCTGCAAGTTTTTGCTTGACTTTGCTGGGAACCGACAGCGTGACACGCGTTCGTGATCGGTAGGCAGCAGATGATGCTCAGTGCATCACGGTGATCTCTGCTTCGCAGCGCTGTGCAGCCACAGGCCACCAACTCCACCTTACTCACCCGGCCAGCCTCCAACCTCTCCGAACGCCGTAAGCAAAAGCTACGCAGTGGTGCGGGGATCACAGCCCGCGTTTTGCGCCCACCAAGCTACCTTCAGAGCCGGCGTCGGCGGTTGAGCGCAGGTGCGGACCCCTTGCCGGCACTCGCTGTCCGCCCAGCTGCGTCTCTCTGGCCTGCACTGCTCAGACCACACTCTGCACTATGCACGCAATCATGCGTGCAGGGGGTTGGCAGCATGGTTTCACGGTTAGGCTTTGATTTGCTCGCGGCGGTAGCGCTGACACTGACCGCCGTCTCTGGGGCCTACCTGCCTGCCTATTTGGCCCGGCGTGACAAGCTGGCTGGAGGCACCGGGCGCAGCATGGCTTACATACTTGGCAACATGCTTTCAGCAGGCAAGTGGCATGCCACATGGCCCGGCCTGCTTGCTTGAGATGATGCACCACCCCCGCCGCCGTCAGCACGCATCCCAGCCTCTGTTTGCCTCTGATTTTCTTGGGCGTAAGCTTGTACGCATGCTGCGTGCCGTGCCCGTGCCACTCCTGCAGGCGTCATGGTTTCAGCAGGCTTTTGCCACTTGCTGGGAGAGGCGTTGCTGCAGATGCGGGGCCTGACGGGCAGGTTCCCGCTCGCTCCCTTCCTCTGCGGCTGCGGCTACATGCTCACACTAGTGGCTGATAAGATAGCGGCAAATGCACATGGTGGAGGCGGCCACGCAGGCTGCGGCGGGCACAGCCCGCGCCTGCCCGCAAAGGGCCCTGCCACGGACAGCTGCTGTGCAGTGGAGGTGCTGGCAGGTGCGTAGGTGGGCTGCAGAGGGTGCGGCATTCTGGGCACAGCGCAGCGCTTACGCCGTGCACACTCCGCATGCCTGCTGCCTGCCGAGCTGTGTGGGAGCAGGCATGCTGCCTGCCGAGCTGTTGAGTCTGGGCTGGCAGGCGGCAGCTTGGTGTCCAGTGACACAGGCAGCACACCAGACAAGGCAGGTGGGCTGCCAGCCACATGTGCCGCCCCTTACACTCAACTGCATGTTCGCCTGTGCCGTGTGCTGCTTGCCACCCGGGCTGCAGGCATGGATATAGCAGAGAGGGGCCTGGGCGGGCCTAGCCGCCTGGAGAAGCACAGCAGCAGCAGCGAAACAGAGGTGCAAGGGTTGCTGGACCGCACCCCGCCACGAAACGGCAGCACAAGCCGGCTCGGGCTGCAGCACAGCGTGCTGGCAGCCAACGGCAGCAGCAGCCAGGCAGACGGGCAGCAGCACCTCGCTGAGCTGGGTGGTGCCAAAGACCCCGGCACTTCAGGCTACACACGCAGCAGCTTTGAAGTCATGGCAGGCGGTGCTGCCGCCGCCGGCGGCATAGGCGGCGGCAGCAGCAGTACGCTGCGACGAGTTGCGGGCCTCCGGCAGGACAGCAGCGACAGCCTGGGCTTTGAGGGCGAGCCGCCGAGCAGCCCTCTGCTTGCCGTCTCCTCTGCCAGTGGCGGCGGCGGCGGCGGCGGCGGCGGTGGTTCTGGTGCCAGCCACCTTCGCAGCGTGTCTTTCCTGACCGCGGTGCTAATGGGTGTGGCGCTGTGCTTTCACTCGCTGCTGGAGGGGGCAGCCATGGGGGCGCAAGCGACCATAGGGTGCGCTGCGCCGCCAATCCATTGCCCTGCGCTGCTGCTGGCTGCTGCCTTGGTTCTGGCTGCCGACAACTGCCTGTTGGCAACTGTCATGACTGCGGACTGCTGTTTGCTGCTGATCGCTGCTGCTGCTGTGCCGACTGCCCATTGCCGAATTGCCAACTTGCCGGCACGCCTCCCCTCTGGCCCCCATCTGTGCCTGGCTTCCATATGTTTTCCTGCAGCAACTCCTTCCATATCTTCATTGCCATCGTGAGCCACAAGGGCCTGGCCGCTTACGCGCTGGGCAGCAGCATTGTGGACTCCCAGGCCAGGTGAGGCCGGATGGATATGGCTGGCAGCAGTTGGGGGAGGATGTGAGGGTGAGGGTGAGGTCGCAGTCGGGGGGAGGCCCGGAAGTGCAGCATGCGGCACACACGCTCCTGCCGCTGCCCTGCGCTGCCATGCCTCGCAACTTCAGCTTGCTCTGTCAGCCTGACTGTTAACTATCGCCCTGTAAGCCTGGGCTGCATTCAACTCGAACAACTCGGCGCAACTCCTTGCAACCCTTGCAGCATGCAAAGCTTCTGGAGCGTGGTTCTGCCCTTCACCTTTGCCTCACCCGTTGGCATATTCATAGGCTATGTGATATCGGACATTGCAAAGGGCATAGGCGCAGCTTCCATCTCCGCTCTGGCGTCGGGTGAGCTGGCTGGGTGGGGCTGGGCTGGGGGTGGGTTGGGGCTGGCTGGGTATGATGGGGCTGGTTTGGGCTGGGCTGGGCTGGGCTGGGGGCTGCATGGGGCGGGGTGGACTGTTGGGCTGCTGACTGAGCAGCTTGCGGGTTTTCACAGCGGCAGGCTGCATCTGCCGTGCTCGCAATCCTTCCCTGCCTATGCCGCACTTCCATGTACGGCACCCATGCACTGCCGTACTCATGTACCGCCTTGTGTTGCACATGTAATGTGTACTGTACTACATACTGCCTCGTGTACTGCAGGCACCTTCCTGTACGTTGCTTTCATGGAGGTGATACCCAAGGAGCTGCGCGACCCTGCACACATGGTGCCCAAGCTGATAGCCCTGCTCACCGGCTTTGGGTTGATGAGCATGTTGGCCATCTGGGCATGAACCTGCTGAGCCTGCTGGCCATCTGGACGCGAGAGCCCCTCTGAGGGAGGCCTCGTCCATGCCGACATGACAGTCCACAAGCTCCCGTGCTGTGCTGGCCAGTGCAACGCGGTGCCGTGCCACCCGCTGCGACGGGTTCGCCGTGCTTGGCTGATGCTGGCAGCGGGCAGACTGATCAATGGGGATCTGTCTTGGGCTGGTGTCAATGCTTCCCTTTCAACTTTGCCGCCATTTTGTGTCTGTTGCACGTCGCTCTCTGCTGGCTTGGACCCGCTTCACACCTCCTTGCTCCTGCACTGCCCATGCGCCCTGCCTTCCCTGCTCGCTCCTCTTGTTCACTGCTAGGTTGCCTTCCTGCTCTACATCTGCTTCCCTGTGATGCTGCCGAACAGCCGAAAGTCGGTCTCAGAGGACGGCGACATCTGGCGCGCTGCTGCCGCCAGCGGCCTGCATTTGCATGTGACGGGTGTTTCGTTCCTGCTTGATTCCGGGCACCGACACGTTTTCAGATGGACTGCTGACGGGATGAAGGTGGCCACTACCTCGCCCGCGGGCGTCATGCAGGCGCAGCCGAGCGCTAGCAAGCTGAAACTTGACAGCCTGTTCCTCCAGTGGTTCTCGATGCCCGAAACGCAACGGCTGGTGAGAGTCGGAGGCGGTGATGCGCAGCAATTCCGCTAATCGGCTGTGCGGAACGGTGCTCTGAACGCCTCCCCTGCTCCTGCCAGGTGCTGGAGCTGCTGGATGACGTGAAGCACGGGCGACGAGCAGCACTAGCGCCCAGCCTACGCAAAGGCGGCGCTCCTTCAAACCAGGTTGGTCACTCGCCGCCAGCCCTAACCCGCTCTTGGCTGCTGCCATTTGGGCGGGCTGCCAGCTGAAAGCAGCCACCTGTGCCAGTTTGTCAAGGCCTGCTCGTTTCCTGGCGGGATAGTGGGAGCGCTGTTGTTCAGCTGGTGGCGGTATTCTTACGGTATCATTGGCATTGTGCCTGCCTGGCATAGGATTCTTGCATTGGCACTGACCCACGTGTCATGCGCCGCCTTCTCACGCCCTCCTTGCAGCCGCCGCTGTCTCCTAGAAAAGCGGGGGTGCCGCATTCGCCTGTGTCCCCAAGCTGCAAACCCGTGATACCGCTCAAGCTGCCGCCGGTGCGTACGACCATTGCCGTAACGCTTTGTGCCTTGCCCTGTGCTGTCGCTTGTTTCTGCTTTGCAGCTTGTCGCTTGCCTGCTTATCGCTATGAGCTTGGCACATTCGCAGTGGATGCTGGCGTGTGGCTTGCTGCGACGCCCAGCTGCGGCATGCTGGTGCTCTTCACCCGACAGCCCGGCTGCGTTCTTGGTGGGGGTCCACTTACCCGGCCTCTCTGCTCCCTGCCTGCTTCCTTTTCCCGCCTGCAGTCGCCCCAGCTGCTCAGCATCCCGCAGTTTTACTTCCCCCAGCTGGGGCCGCAGCCAGACACGCAGCGAGCGATGGAGGAGCGGCTGCTGGGCATGCTGTCTACGCAGCCAGAGGGCCTAGCGGTCGACGACCTGAAACGCATGCTGCAGCAGATCCTGAACCTGCCCTCCTCCCTGGCCTACCCGCTGTTCCACAAGCTGGCTGCGAAAGGGGAGGAGCGGGTGGCGTCGGGGGCGCTGTTGCACTGGGCATCGATGCACAACCTGTGTGGGGCACCTGAGCAGCGGCGGGCCTTTGACATCCTTCGGCAGGTCAGTGGGTGGGTGTTGTGGTTACTTGGTTGGTTGGTGGGTTGGCTGGTTGGCTGGATGGGTTGATTTGGTGGGTGACGGTGGGGTGGATGGGAAGCAGAACGTCATTAGGCCAAAGCGGCACGAACAACCACAGCACACAGTGCCGGGGTGGTTGCGGGTCCCGTGCCTTGCTGCGTGATTGCTGGTGTGTGTGGAGTGTGGTTGTTTGAAACAGTGCGGAAGTGGCAGATGCGAGGCGGGAAAAACAGGCAGCTGTTTGGCATGTGTGCGTGTGTGTGTGGCATTGTGTGGCGAGCGCTGGACTGGCCGACTGGACTGCCTGCCTCCGCTTGCAATTGGCATAGCATTGTTCCGCACTCTCTACTTGCTCACTCCTTACTTGCCCACCTGCCTGACGCCCTCACTGCCAGCAGCGCACCCTTTTAATAGCCTCTGCCTCTGCTCTTTGCCACCATTGTCGCACTTTACATCTTTCAACACACCACACCCTGCCCTCTCCTCTCTCTTTGTTGTCGCCTGTCTTGCCGCAGGAGCATGCATCGGCAGTGGTGCCTGAAGACCTGCGCCCGCTGCTGGCAGGCATCCTGCTGAGCCATGCAGGGCTGGAGTTCCTGCAGGAGGCTCCTGAGTTCCAGGAGCGGTGAGTTCAAGGAGAGGGAGTAGAGAGGAGGGGCGGGGCAGGCAGCAGAGGTGGAGAGGAAGGGGGGAATAGCGAGTGGGCGGTGGGCTGGTTGGGTGGGTGGTGGGCGCGGTGTGTGTGCGTTCGTGCGTATGCAGAAAGTGGAGCTGTGAGGAGGCTGCCTGCTGCTGCGTGAGCGTCAGTTGGTTGCATGTGTGGTCGATTTCACACCGTACCGCCCGCCGTACATCCATCGCACCGCCCCCATCCTCACTGCAGCTACGCGGAAACTGTCATCCACCGCATCTTCTACCACAACAACCGGCTGGGTGACGGGCGCATCAGCTGGCGGGAGTTCCGCAGGCAAGGGAGGGGCAGCAGCGGGCAGTGTGTTGCGGCTTGGTGGTGGGGTGTTGAAGTGTCAAAGAGCTGAGTGGGGCAAAGCCACGCGGCTGGGTTGTTTGTTTGGCCATGGTGGGCTGGTGGCTGTCCGAGGGCTGAGTGCTGTGCTGGAGTCTGCTGGCTGTCCGAGGGCTGAGTGCTGTGCTGGAGTCTGCTGGCTGTCCGAGGGCTGAGTGCTGTGCTGGAGTCTGCTGGCTGGTGGGCCGAGAGTGAAAGGCGGCTGGGTGACGGATAGTTGGGGGATAGCAGGTGTTTTATGGGAGACTAACCGGGCTGGCTACTTTACGTCGCCTGTACCTCACGACGGTATTTCTCACACCGGTACTGCTGCTCAGCAATCGTACCTCCCCCCTGTCCCTCCCTCCCTTCCTTTACCGCTCAGGGGTGACCTGCTGTCTTCCCTGAAGGAGGTGGATGAGCAGGAGGACATCAACAAGGTGGGTGGGTGCAGATTGCACACAACCGTGACAGTGAGGGTGGAGTGTGATGGTGATGGGCGTGTGCAACGAGCGCGAGGGTGGGCGTGGTGGGTGGGTGGCAGCCAGCCCACTGGCGCGAGCGGCGGCAGCCACATGTTACCAGGCAGGTGCAGGCAGTACGGACCGGGCAGTACAGCACTGCCTCATCGCGTGGCTTTCTACCTTCCCAGCCTATCAGTAACTCAGCCTCACCACCATCACCATCACCACCACCACGTCGGCATGCACACCCACCTATCTTTCAAAGCTTAACTCCACCTCTGCCTGTGTTCACAGGTTCTGCGCCACTTTTCGTACGAGCACTTTTACGTCGTCTACTGCAAGTTTTGGGACCTGGACACGGGTGGGTTGTTGACAGTAGGGGGGGGGTGAGGGTGGATGGTGAGGGTGGGGGCGGTTGTGGTGGCTGCGGAACATAGTGGCTGGCAGCTGGTGGGACGGCAAAGGGCTGTCAGACGTGTTGTGCTTTTGAGCTGGTTAGGTGTTCTAGGGCAGACGTCTGGAAGCCCTGGCAAGCGGCTGGCAAGCCCGGCCATTCCATTTGTTTTACCACGCATCCACCACCTCTCCCCTATCCCTGCCCTTCTCCCTCCTGGCTGGCACCCTCGTTAATCACCTCTCACTTAACCGCCTCTTGTCCATCCACCTTTCGTCCAACCACCTCTTCGTCCAACCACCCTCCGCACCTCCCCCCGCCTCCCCCTGCAGACCACGACTTCCGCATCAGCAGGGACGACCTTCTGCGGTACGGCAACCACTCGCTGACATACCGCATAGTGGACCGCATCTTCAGCCAGGTGGGTGCTAGCACCCCGGCGGGGGGGGGGGGGGAGGGGGGGGGGAGGCTTGAAAGATTGTGGTGGGTGGGAGCTGACTGTAAGGGAGAGGTGGCAGGCAGGTGCTGGGTGCAGGGTGCTGGGCATATGTGCATGCGGTGCAGCGGTGCAGCGACGTGTGCTAGATTCAGCTGGCTTCTGTCCAGCCTGGGGAGAGGCTTGCCGTGCTGGTCAAGCCACTTCCTTCCTTTGGGGCTTGGATCCTTCCGTGGCTCCCACCGCTGCCATCCTATCTATCTCTCTCCTCTTCACCAAGCTTGCCACCCCCCTCTCCGCCCCTCCCAACTCAACAGGCTGGCCGCCCATTCCACCGCCACACCACCAGCAACGGCGGCGAGGCGCCCGGCGGCGGCGGCTCAGGTGGGTGGGTGGGGCGCAGGCTGGCCTGCCGGTTGCCCTACTCCGCTTGCCGCTGCTGTGCTGCTTTTGTCCAGCGCACTTTCTTTCCCGGTCTGGACTTGCGGCTCTGTTGTCTTTAAGCTGTGTTGAGCTTGGACTGATGCCTACCTCGCTCCCTTCTTACTCTCACACTCCTGCCCTTCCTCCCTCATCCCCTCGTCCCCACGTCGCTCACCCGCCACCCCATCATCTCACCCCCCCACTCGCTGTGCCCCTTACACAGGCGGTACAATGACGTACGAGGACTTTGTGTACTTCATACTCAGCGAGGAGGACAAGGCAACGGATGCCTCACTCGACTATTGGTTCAGGTGGGTAGCAGGGGCGGGCTTACTGAGGAAGCAGGAATGGAAATTTGGAAATATGAGTGGGTTAGGGTGGTGCCGCTGGCCACTTGGGCTTGCTCCGCTGGATCCTGGATCTTGGCCTGTGCCTGCTCGCCTCCCTCCCTCCCCTTCAGCCCCATTCTCCCTCTCCATTTCACCTCTTCTTTCCCCTCTATTCCTCCCTCTGACACCACCCTCCCTCCCTCCTCCTCCTTTTCCACGCTTCTTTCCACCCTTTGCTCGCTCTCCACTGTCCCCCTCCTTCCTATGGGCTCACCCCATCGCCCCCTCCACCACTGTACCCCCAGGTGCTGCGACCTGGACGGCGATGGGCGCCTGACCCCGGACGAGCTGCTGTACTTTTACGAGGAGCAGCTGCACCGCATGGAGTGCCTGAGCCAGGTGGGGAGGGGAGAGGGTGACCAGAGGGGGGAGGTGGGTGGATGGGGGTGCTTGGTTGGGGGGTGTTTGATCAAAGGGGTTAACAGAGGGGGGGGGGGGGGGTAGAGGGGGAGGGGGGCCAGCTCCCAGAGGGTGGAAAGGCGGGTGGGTGGATGGGGGTGGGTGTTTGATCAGAGAGGGGGGGGGGGGGCACCAGGCATTGCGCCAGGTGCCTGGCCAGGGGCGTGGGAGGGGGGCCACCCAGACGTTGCGCCTGAGCCAGGGGCTTGCCTGGCCAGGGGGGGCGCTGCTGTGGATGGTGGGACATGGGGGCGGGGGCGGCGGGGGTAGTGCGGGCATGGCAGCAGCAGCCCGCGCCGCTCTCACCGACCTGCCTCCTGCTCCCCGCCTCCCTTCCTTCACGCCGCCACACTGCCCACAGCTCCCTGCCTGCTCATCAACATGATTGTCGTTCACTCACCCACCATCACTCTGACATGCAACCACAGCCTCACACCGACCCACCATCACACTCACACACACCACACCTCCCTGCCCGCATAACACCACCCTGACCCACTCCTCAAGTGACCCACCCTCACACACCCTCACACACCCCTTTCACCCCCCTTCACCCCCCCCTTCAGGAAAGTGTGTCCTTTGACGACATCATGGCCCAGATGCAGGACATGGTCGGCCCGCAGGTGGGTGGGTGCAGCGTTGTGGGTGTACGTGTGTGTGTGTGCACCAGGTGTTCAAGGTTGACTCGTGTCTTTCCTCTTTGTTGCCTTTTGTTGTTTTGCTCTAGTGTGTGTGTGTGTGGCTCAAGTGTATTTGAGGGACCGGTTGGTTTGCGTGCTGCGCTGGTTTGTTGGATTGTTCTTCACTGCATGGACCCTGGCCATACATTCCCCGCTCCCAGCTTCCCGCACCCCCCACCCCCCCACCGCCCCTTTTCTCCTGGCTGTGAACCGCACCTCCTTCCGGCACACCACACAACCAGCCCACACCCTTCCTGCCGCCTCGCCCCCCCCTCCATTGACATCCCTCCTGCCCTCCCTTTTTCCCTCCCTCTTCCTTGCCCCCCATTGACGTTTCTCTCCTCCCTCCTGCCTTCCCTCTTTCTCCCCTCTTCGTCCTGCCCTCTGCAGGACCCCTCCTACTTCACGCTGCACGACCTGAAGCGCAGCCGCCCCCTGGCCGGCACCCTGTTCAACGTGCTGTTCAACCTGTCCAAGTTCATGGCTTATGAGACACGGGACCCCTTTGTGACGAGACAGGTGGGTGGGTGCATTGGTTGGGGGGGAAAGGGGGTGGTGGTGGCTGGGTTGGTGTGGTTGGTTGGTGGCTGGCTGGTGGTCTGGTTTGGTGCGCGGGGTGGGAAGGAAGGCAAGGAGGCGAGGGCGTGGGACCTGGGCGGGCCTTGAAAGCCTGGGTGGGTTTGAACTATGCGTTCCCATCCCTCCTCCCTCCCCGTTATACTGCACATCCGCCGCCTTGCGTATCTGACACATGCACGCACCTGGAATTGCAAGGTACTTGTCGATGAATGATTCAAGGCAACTTGAGGCAACTTCAAGGCAACTTCAAGGCAACTCATACCAACCCAACAACCCAAACCAACTAAGCAACCCAACCCTCGCCCCAACCCTCACCCTGCCCCCCCCGCAGGAGCGCGAGGATGGTCTGACGGAGTGGGACCGCTTTGCACGAACTGAGTACCTCCGCCTTGCCATGGAGGAGGACGCCGACAACGACAACGCGTCAGACGGGGCTTGGAGCCGCCTGGACGCCTTGTGATGGTGCACACGGCTGCCATTAGTTGGCAGCTGCCAGCGGGGGCAGCAAGCCAAGGCACCGAGTGGCCACCAGGCTCCCCACTTGCACACCAGCAGCAGCAGCAGCAGCAGCACGGCGCCTTGCCTGGCATCCTGACAAACGACCGTCGCTGGTTGGCTGCGCGCGCTGCGCCATGTGCTGTGGCGCGGCGCAGAGGCAAGGCTGGGCCCCTGGCCCAGCCCTGGCCCGGCAGCAGCGCCACACTCAGGTGGTGAAAGCTCTGTGCTGGCCTCGGGAACCTGTGCTTGCTGCTCTCGAGAGGCGCCTCTCTCAGGCCCTGCCGGTATGGCAGGCTGGATAGGACCTTGTTGCTGCGGTGCGGCTCTGGCCTCTTGACCCTGCTGGCTGTCGGGGCTGCAAGCCAGCGCTCCTGGAGCTTTCAGCAGTTCCACCCTGCTGCGTGTTCTTGCTAGCTCCTGCTCTCGTCTCTGTGACTTCGTTTCCTTTGCTTTGGAGCCGCCGTCAGCGGTGCAGCTGCCGAGTACTTCCCAGCACATTTCCCGCTCGATTCTTCCTTTCCTCCCCTCCCCTCCCTTCTCTCTTCCTTCCCCTGCTTGCCTGTCCTGGTTTCTTGTTCCCTTTTGTTGCTGTACCCTCAACCCCAACACACCCAGCCCGTGTGCTTGTTGCTCCTGCTTGCTGCCCGCTCTCCCTCAGTGTGCCTGCTAAGCCCACGCCGCTCCCCGCAGCAGCCCTTCGCCTCCCATCCTCCCAGGCTCCCCATGGCTGGGCATGCGCCTGCACATGCGCCTAACAACCGCAACGACTGCCCAGTCTTTCCCTCTGCTCCTCTCTGCCTCTTTCTGCCCTGCTGCATGTCTTTCCCTCTCCTTCTTTTGCGCCTCCCGGCTGCCCGCTGCCACGCCAGAGCCGTTCAGGGTGCGGCCAGCGCCGCGTCGGCCGTCCCGGCAGACCCACAGGCTGCACCACCACCACCGCCTACCTACCTACCACTCACTCGTCCACACACGCAAAAGCACTTGAGCAGCACGCACACCGCCCCCACGATACTGCCGGCCATGATACTGCCCCCCCACCCGCTCCCCTCCCGCACTGCATTGTTGTATGCTCTCCCTTCGTCCCGCGCTGCCCGCCCGCCCGCCCGCCCAGGGGCAAGAATAGATACCGATCGCCATGCCTCTGCCCTGGCGCTTTATTCCTTCTGCTGCTGCGCCTTCCCCGCGCTTCTGTTGTAACTGCGACCCTGAGAGCCAGGCAGGTGCCAGCCACAACCAACAGTGTGTGCAGCAGCAGCAGCCCGCACTTTCAGGGGCGGCCAGCGTCAACCGCACGGGTGCGATGGAGGCAGCCCTGTGGGCGACAGAGAGTCAGCAGCGCACCCTGCTGCTGCTGCCAGCTGACACGCTGGTGCTCTCAATGCAAGTGCCTGTCCAGATGCTTAGAAACGCGAATCGAGCAAGGTTCTGACGGCATGTGAGCGACAGGGCTCAACAGAAAAAGGGAAGGTGTGTGAAGATAGGCGCCCTGCAAGCGCCCTCACTCCGCCGCAAAGCTGCCGAGCGCCCTTATCAGGCAGCAACGCAGACACAGTTCCTAGGGTACGGTGCCCCGATCCAACCGCAGCGTGCCGCAATCTGACAGCACTGCGTCCTTGATCCAGCAAGCGCTGCCATTGCCGTGGGGCATTGCGAAAGTCCTCCTCTGCCTGAGCTGCATGCAACCTGTTTATTACAGGCCATGAAGGTCCTACTGCTCAGATGCTGAGTGTACCTGTTGAAGGCGAAACGCTAAAGCAGATATGACGGCATGCAAGACTGGCAGGCATTCACATGACTGATGAAGAAAGAGGGAAGCGAGGTTGTTGGATCGACACTTGTTGCTCACTCCAGCAGCCCAGCAGCCTGCAACCCCCGCACCATGCTGCTGACTGCCCTGTTGGGCCGTAGCGACAGATCCTCCAGCGGCAGGTTGGTCAGCGGGGAGCAGGGCGCCTGGCCCGCTGCTGCCTGGCGTGCAAACCAGCCTGCAAGGCAGTTGATTGGGCAAGTACATCAATGCAACCAATGGGCACTCAACCGGGTAATGCACCAGCAGTCGCCACACCCACGAACACCTGACACATCCACTCACCCTCAATGGCGGTCCGCTCATACATGCACCCATCTGCCGCCACAACAGGGTCATGCATCGGCTCTTGGGTGATGGGGCACAGCAGGTCGCTGAGCAGGTCACCTAGCGTGCTGGCAGGCAGGCCTTGAGGGGCAGGCTGGGATGCAGCAGCTGGCTGACTGGCAGCCTCGGGGCCAAGGCCTGTATGGCTGCCTGTCTCAACTGCTGCAGAAGCAGTGTGAGGCACTCCAGCAATACTGCTGCCCTGCGCTGCGTCCTGCACCCCCAGCAGCTGCAGCATCTCAGCCACCTCGGCCTCGTTGCTCTCGCTGCGGTGGTTGCTGGCTTCAGCTGTCAACGTTGATGCCTCAGGTTGGTGGTGGGGCTGCTCTGCCTCAGTTGCTGCAATCGCACTTCTGACGCCTGCGGCTTCAAGCCTCACACCAAGCTGCCTCTTATCCTTTTGTTTCTCACTGCTCACGTTGCTGCTGCCAGTGCTGCTGCCCTGCAGGCTCCCAACTTCAGCGCTGACAGCAAAGTTGGCTGCGACCTGGGGAGCGGCACTCACTTGTGCAGCAACAACGGGTACGACTGCTGTGGCAGGCTCTGCACCCCTGCCTGCCTCTCCAGCTACCGCATCAGCCTGCTGCCGCTGCCGCTCCTTCTGGCGCTGCCTCCTGGCAGCTTTGGCAGATTGCTTGGCTGTCTGCTGCTGCTCTCGCTCCTCCTCAGCCATCAGCTCGGCAGCGGCTGCGGTTGCTGCCGCTTCAGCAGCAGCATTTGGGGCTGGGGCGCTGGCAGCTCCAGCTGCTGCCGGACGGCGTCTAGGGTAGCAGGCTGCAGCATTGTGTTATGGTGGAGTGCTGATGCGCACAGCACAAGTTGCTAGTTCCGGCTGCAGGCAAGCAGGACAAGCAGCAAAGCTGGACTGCAAGCAAATAGTACTGACCTAGGCGCCGCCTGGCCTCTTGGCGCCACTGAAGCTCCGTCAGCAGCTGGACAGCGGCGCGTTCCTTCTCCACTGCAGCCGCGTCACATGGCCTCAGTCCTTCCGGGGCGCAGCCCAGCACGTCTGCCCCTGCCTCAACCAAGCACTCAATGGCTGGCAGGTGGCCTCTCATGGCTGCACTGTGCAGCGCCGTATACCCCTGGCTGTCTATCGCATCGATGTTGGCATGGGCATCAATCAGCAGCTTGATACATGCCACATGGCCTTGACAGGCTGCCCAAAACAGGGGTGTGGCATGACGCTGGTCAAGTGCCTCCACATTTGCACCAGCTGCCAACAGCACGCGCACGCAGCCTGCGTGCCCATTCAATGCAGCGATATGGAGTGCTGTCTTGTAATCGAACCGAGATAGGGCGTCGCTGTCGGCATCAGCGACCAGCAGAGCCTGATTGCAGCCAAGTCCACTCTCAAGTGCGACAGTCTGCACAGTGGTACGGTTCTGCCTACTTGCTGCCTCAATATCAGCACCTGCCTCCAGCAGAGCCTGCACACAGCTCTCGTGGCCTTGCTGCGCTGCCAGCTGGAGCGCTGTCAGCCCCAAGCAATTCACAGCGTTGGCATCGGCGCCAGCCTCCAATTCAGCCAGCACGACGTCTGGCAATCCAAGACCCGCTGCCACGTGTAGCGGTGTAAGAGGAGCAGCAGTTTGCAATGTTAGCTCCACATCTTCCCAGCTCATCTACAGCAAAACCAGGAAGCAAGGCCTCAGTGAGGTGTCGGCGGGCGGCGGGTTGGCAACGAAGCGGCGGCCAATTACCTTGCGTGTCTAGGCGCGCCAACTGGGAGGCTGTGAGACACCAGGCAGCGGGTTCAAGTGCTGAGCGAGGCACGAGCCGCTGAAGGAGGAAGAGCCGCACTGGCAACTCGAAGGCTGCTGGCGGGCCCTGTGCCTGGCCCGAGGTGCTTTGTGCGTTGGAGTTGTGGTCGAAAGGCCAGCACGATTGGTGGAGTGATGATGCAGAGACTGGCTCGCAATCCAAAACCCGGGTGCAGGGCCTTTGTGGATGCTGCTCCTGCATGCCCGTGGGCAGCAGAGCCATAGGGCGAGGCAGCTCCCAGGTCCAGGCACTCGGCGGCAGTGGCCGGGTGGTGGCAGGCGGTGGCGGTGATTCGGTCTGCAAGCGCTGCCATTGCCGTGGGGCATTGCGCAAGTCCTCCTCTGCCAGCTCAACCTGACCTGTTTACCATTGACCATGACGGTCTCACTGCTCTGATGCTGAGTGCTCCTCTTGGCTGATTGGCTGTAGTTCACAATCTGTCCGAACTGGTTTGGGTGACACTTGAACTGCCTGCTCTGCTCAGCCTCATTTCAAAGCGCGTTGGGAAAGAAGTAATGTACATCAGTTGAGCATGGCATCACATTTGTGATACAGTTGAAGAGATACTGTACAGTGGTAAAGGTGTTTGCTCAGATGATGCAGCCAATCAGCCTAGGTACACCCCGCACCACAGCAGCAAGAACAGTGTCCCAAAGCCCAGGCTGCCTGCCGCCGCCGCCGCCAGCATTGCTTCTTGCGCCAGGCTGACACGCCGCCCCCCCAGCTGCTCCCGTACATAGAACAGGGTGCTGCAGGCAGGAAACAGGACAGAAAGTGGTGCTGTTATGATAGCTCAGATGGGGCATGCAAAGCTCGGGCATGCAACGCTCGGGCGGCTGGTTTCAGCAGACAACAACACGGCCTTGGCATTCACCTGGTGACAGCCCCTAGACTGAGCAGGATGACGGTGAGTGGCGGGAGCAAGTGGGGCGGGACGGGGCCGCTGACCGGCACCAAGGAGGGGTCCTGCAGCATTAGGCGAGGAGTCGCCGCGTGGTGGCGGGAGCGGCGGCGGCGGCACGGTGAGGCAAGCGGTGTGCTTGCAAGCAGGGTGTTGCGACGCACCATTCCTTCTCCTGATCTGCCTGCAACTGTGCTTGACGTGCGGGAGTAGCGGGGCGGTGATCGGGAGTTGGCAGCAGCGCTATCGAGGGCGTGATCTGTGTGTCAAGACCGCGATCTGAGGCCAGTCAGCGGCAATTTGGGCCGTGCTGCGCTGCGCTGAGCTGTCAAAATGCTGCGGCAGTCTCGAACGCCGACCTCTGCCATCCAACAATCCGCGTGAACACGATGCTGTAAGTGGGCAGGAGGCAGTCAGCAGGGCTGCCGGTGTCGCATGTCGGCAGCTGCAGTGACGATGGCGCCCTGAGTTGACCTTCCTGGCATGATGCAGAGCGATGTTTAAGCCCAGCTGCTGGTCAGCGCAACCCGCCACAGGTGAGCACCCTTTTCGTCTTTGCACGCCACAGCATCGTCATGAACGATAGCACAAACAGCCGGCACGCAAATCACTGGTCCATGCAGGACGTCGCCCCGCCACCAGCCAGCGGCGGCCCGCGGCGGCGCCACCCGGCCGACAACAGCTGTGGGTAGCGGCGGCCAAGGGCAAGGGTGGCGGCGGCAAAAAGGGCAGCGGCGTCCCGAAGAAGGCAGGCAGCCTCATGGATCCGCCCAAGCCAGCAGAGCCGTACCTGCAAGTGCGTGGTGGCAACGCTTCAGTCCTAGTTGGAGCTGCCCGCACGCTCGAGCCACGCTCGCATTTTCACCCCCCTCGCAAGCCCCACCACTGCTGCCTTTGCTTGCGTCCTGCACCCCTCCTCGCACAGCACCCTGCCTTCTGTGCACTGAGCCACAAAGCTGCCTTGTGTTTGCTGCCTGCCATCCCATGGCCATCGTGCAGACTTCAGTCATCATGCACAACTTGCTGCTAGTCGAGTCACACTTCCGCAAAACCAAGAAGTGAGGCAGGCAGAGCGACACTCACAACATTCGCCAATTGGGACCTGCAATTGGAGGGTGCCTGGGTCCCACACAAAGCCCTCGCCACCGCCAATGATGCCGCAGCTTTGCGGCTGGAGCCGTCGCACTGCCGGCCGGTCAGCCGCCACTGCACTTCCCCCTGCTGGGCTGAGCAAACCCTCTCATGTGGCTGTGTGTTGCGCTGCCGCCTGCTCGCCCATTTGTGCCGCAGGCCCATCTTTGGGCCTGATGCCGAGATAGAGATCAGCCAGGTGGCGCGAGAGCTGTGGGAGGCCCCCTTTGCTGTGCTGGCACACGACATCGAGGTGGGCTGGCAGCCGGCAGCTGTGTGGCCATGCACAAAACTGCTGCGCTGCCTGCGTCGCATTGTTCGTGTTGCTGTGATTGTGCCATGCTATGCTATTTGGCTGCTCGATTTTGTTGCTGCTGTGGTGTACCGTGCTTGCCGCTTGCTGCTGTGATGTTTGCTGCTGTTGTGCACTTCCTGCGGGGTGTTGGCATGCACTCTGTGCATTCTGCGCTGTGGCTTGGGGTGTGTGTGAAGCACAGCACCTGCTCACGGCAGTCAAAGGCAGTCAGAGCAGCATGCGGCGATGCCCTCCGCCTGACACACAGCCCTGCCATTTCCTGATCACCGATCAATCCCCTTCGTTTGTGATACGCCGCAACAAGTGCGTGCTGTTGCACACTGCTACCGCAGGAAGGTGAACCCAACCGCTTCTGCTACGCCAACAAGACCGCCCTGCAGCTGTTTGAGTGCAGGTGAGCGGCGCAGTTTGGTGCGGGGGCAGCAGCCTGCGGGGCACTGCTGTGTCGTGGTGCTGGTGGTGCTGCTGTTTCTTGTTGTGCTGGCTGCTGCTGGCGGCTCGCCTGCTGAGGTACCGGCTTCTCATGTTGCTGGTGCTTGCAGTTGCTACGTAGTGATGCCGTCTCTTTGGCTGCCGGGGTGACATTCTCGCGTGGTCCTTGCTGCCTGCTGCTGCAGCTGGGATGAGCTGGTTGGCAAGGAGTCAACGCAGAGCGCTGAAGACGTTGCCGAGGTGAGTCAACATTGGCAACACTGCTGCTGCTGCTGCTTCTTTGATTGCGGCCGCTACTGCTACTGCTGCTGCTGCTCGTGGCCCGTACGCTGCTGCTGCTGCTGGTGCCACAGACTCTGTGCGTGTGCCGCTGACACTGCTTCCTCCGCCGCCTCTGCTGCATGTGCTGCTGCTGCCGAATCGGTTCCTGCTGCTTGCTGTGCTGAACGCCTCAATGCTGCCTCCCTGCCTGCTCCCCTGCCCTCCTGGCAGGTTCAAGATGACCGGCAGGCAGCTCTGGAGCGCACGTTGAAATCCGGGTACCTCGACAACTACTCTGGATGGCGCAGGTGAGGGGTGCTGTGCAGCCACCTGGGAGTGTGGTTGGCTGTGTGTCTGGGTGTGTATGTAGGTGCTGCATTTATGTTTGCTGGAGTGGTGTGGCCAGGAGGCTGGTTGCTGGACTGGTGGCTACCTGGCGGGCGCTGGAGTATGCAGCGGGCACAGCCTGGCTTCCTCTCTTCTGCCGCCCAGCCCGCCACCCCGCCGAGGTGTTGCCGCTGCCGGTGCTGCTGCCGCTGCCGCCGCAGGAGCCTGAAGGGCACTCGGTTCCTGGTCAGCAATGCCACTTTGTTCAACGTGGAGGCGCCCACGGGGCAGGTGGTGGGCCAGGCTGTGAAGATCCGGGAGTGGGAGTTTGAGGACGGGACCAAGGTGTGTGTAGAGAGAGGACTTACAGTGTGTGTGTGTGTATGTAGAGAGAGAGGGCTTGCAGTATGTGTGGTTAGTTGTTAGTTCCTCCAGTGGGTGGGACTGTGTGTGATCTGTGTTCGGGTGTTGGCAGTGGTGGGGGTGCATGAAGCATCTTCTGGGTGTGCCAGTCACGTGCTGCGCACGTTGTGTTTGTGCTGCGGTGAGCGTCCAAATAGGGACGGTGCGAGCGCCTGACAACAATGCTGGCCGTGCAGGGCGGCGAGGGGGTGGTCCCTGGCGCTGCCGCTGCTGGCGGCGCGCCTCCCTCGGCAGAGAGCCTGGCAGCGGCAGAGGCGGCGGTTGCGGAGCAGGGAGCACTGGTCAGGTGCGTGTTTTCTTGTCGCCGTTTTCTTGTCGGTGTCCGATACTGACACGCTTCGCACGCCACGCACATGCCTGCCTGCAAGCTGCTTTGCGGCAAGTGGCTGGAAAGCATCGGTCGGGGTGTCAGTGCTGTGTTTAGTGTGCAATAGAGGGCCTTTGACGCGCCCCTGGTGCTGTGCGCCTGCTGCCGACCTCGGCGGTGCGCGTGCGTGTGACACCAGAATGATGTGATGTGCTGTGCTGTTGAAGAGACTGCTTGCTTGTGTTCGCCTCTGATCTCCTCCCTTGACATTAACCGGCCTGTTTGCAGGAGCTTGAAGGAGGAGCAGGGCCTGGCAAACAGCAGCGAGGAGGTCAAGGCAGCCGTGGAGAAGCTGCTGCAGTTAAAAGAAGAGCTGGCGGGCATGCAGCATGCAGCAGCGGCGGCGGCACCGGCGGCACCGGCACCAGAGGCGGGACAGGCGCAGGGCTGATCATAGGGACGCTGCTCTGGCTGCTGTGGCCTTGACCCTGCTTGGTAACTTGTCTTGTTGCCACACAAAGCGATGATGCAAGGCAGACACCCATGTGGCATATTTCAGCCAGCACTTAGTTTTTTCACAACAACAGGGCCTTGACAAATGCAACTTCAGCAAGCCAACACACTCTGCCAGCTGAGACATCATGATGCTTTGCAGCAGTACCGGGACACATGTGTTTCGCAGCCGCCGTCGTGATCAGCGGCAGGGGTGCACTTCCATCGCCTCTTGCATTCGGTTGCGATGGGCTTGGTGCACCTGGTGCAGCCGGTTGTTGCTGCGGGCGATGCGCAAGGGAGATATCACGAGTTTTGCCCGTCCACGAGTTTTGCTTGCGGCTGGGTTTGCCGCTAGTCGATTACTGTGATGGTCAGGCTGCTGGTCAGCCAGCCCGCGCGCCGCCAACCGCTGGTAAACCTCCCGCACCGCCAATCGCCGCCGCCGCTGCTGCCAGATTCTGACCGCGCGTTTGGTGGCGCTTGCAGGTGGTGCTGTCCCTGCTATTTAACGTCCTGCTGCTGGGCGGCAGCGTGTTCTTGTGGTTTGGCGGCGGCCTCGTGCTGAGCAGCTCGCAGCAGTACCTGAGCAGCGGCGGCAGGGGGGGCGCAGGGTTTGATGTGTGTGAGCGGGCCGTACTGAACGTGTCCAAGCTGGAGCAGTGGGGCTGCAAAGTCTTCGAGAAGGCCTGCTTTGACCAGGCGAGGCCCGCTGCCTGCGGCTGCGCTCCCTCTCTCTATCTCCCTCGCTCTGCTGGCACCTGCCTCTCGTCATAAATCATGCCTAGCCCACGCCCCAAGCCTGCCCTCAACCCTTCAGAACATCATCTGTTCAAGCCGCCCACAACAAACTGAAATGCTGTGCAGGGCCACATGCTGCTGCACGACGGCCGCAAGACGCCAGACAGCCCCAACTTCACACACGACCGCCTGTTTGAGACGCGCAGCATGCCCGCCTATGTACTGCCGGGATACGAGGAGCCGCTGGGTGGGTGCTGGGTGCATGGCTTTCAGCTACGGCTGGTGATGGTGCTGGGTCTGGTAGCTTTCAGCTGCACGTGTGTCTGTGCTCAAGCGTGCAGTACCAGCTGTGGCGGCGTGTGTGTGAGGGATGGGGTCGTGCGCCCACGAGGTCCTCCTGAGCTGGCAAAACGAGGTGGCCTTCCTTTTCCGAAGCAGCTGCTGTCTGAAAGGGTTCAGCTGGCACCAGGCCCCCGTGCTGATGCTCCCGTCGCGGCCCCTGGCCATGTGCAGCGAGCAAGTGCGGCCCCTTTGTGAACTGTGTGTTTGTTTCTGTTTTTGTTTGTGGGTGCAGGCACGCCTCACTACACCCCCAAGAGTTGGGACATTGAGATACGGGGCCCCACACCGCTCGATCCGCCCGACGTCTGGCAGCCCTCGGGTGCGCACAGCTGCTGTGCCTGTGCTGTGCTGTGCTGTGCTGTGCTGTGCTGGCTGGCGACGTGCTGTTCTATTGTCTGCCCACCCTCTCCCCGTCCGCCCCTGCTGCCACAGAGTTCACCAACTGCACTGTGCCGCTGGTGTGGTGGCTCACCTACTTTTCGATCTTCGGGGACCTCTTCATTGGCAGCTCCCTGGGATTGGACATGATGATGCATGATGACGCCTTTGACAGGTGACCTGTGTCCGCCAGCTGTCGCTGGTCCGGCAAGTAGCAGGAGGGGGAAAGGCGTAGTCGTGATTGTGTGGACTTAGGTGGAAGCTGGCTGGCAACTGGCAGGCAGTTGGGGGTGTGAGATCGGAGGGGGGGGGGGGGGGTGTAGCATTTGTGGGGACGAATTGGCTTGGCCTCTGTGCCACCCAGCCTTGCATGGCTGGCATTCTCCTACGAGCGTCTGATGCTGTGGCAGCTGGCAGCTCGGGCTGGAGGCGTTGGTGACCGACCACTCGCTTCCTGCCTCGAGCTGTTGCTTGCCAGCTGTCCCCATGGTACTGCCTATGGTACTGCCTGAACTGCTACTACTCATATGGTAATGCCACAGGAACGTCACCCTGGCACCAGTCACCTTGGGCCTGAACTTGCCGCCCTGGTATCAATCGCTGCTGGGCCCCTACACACAACACAGGGTGGGTGCGGTGCGAAAGGACGGCGAGGGGAGGCTCGCGTGTGCTGTGTCAGGCAGGCTGTAGTGTCCTCTTTTTCTCCTGCTGGTCACCCTCCCGAAAGACTATTTTTGGGCCTTTTGAAGCTTGAGCGCCACCACTTCTGCGTCTGCCTGCTCGTTGCCCCTCGTGCCTGCAGCTCCAGTCGCTGTCGGCGCTGAGCTCTCGTGAGCACATTCACACTGGCCATCCGCGCTGCTTTGAACGAGCTGTGCTGTGCAACGTGGTGCGCACTTCAGCCCCTGCGCCGCGCATTGCCTTGCATCGCCTTGCATCACCTTGCATCGCCCTGCATCGCCGCTTGCTGACCGTTGTTCACTACTTGAGGCAGGCGGTCACACGCATGCGGCAGGACTGCATGCTTGCCGAGCTGTGGATGGTGCATCCCACACTCAAACCTATGTTCAAACTCAAACTCAAACACCTCATGTCCACGCCCCTCACGGAATCCTACCCCTCCTCACTCAGATGGGGCTGTACTCTTCCGGGAGCTGGAGGCAGCTGCGGCCCAAGACCACCGGGCGGCGGGTGAGCTGTGCTTATATATGATGTAATGCTTGATTTGTTTTTGGGGGGGGGGGGGGCGGGAGAGCGGGGTCAGTTGGAGTTTGAGGCCTCAAGGACTGATGGCTGCCTGGCTGATGCAGTACCTACCAAGGCAGCCAGGAGGGAAGCTTGCCGGCAGCCAGCCCGGGCAAGGAGGCGCTCTTTCACTCCTGCATGCCTTTGTCGTCTGGCGGCCTGCTGCTGATGCTTCATGCCCCCTCGTGCTGTGGCCGCCACCGCAGACGGTGGAGTTCTACCGCCAGCAGCACCCGGAGCGCTTCCTGCCACATGAGAAGCTGGCGCAGAAAGAAAACGGCACCGTGTTTCGTGTCGGATTCATGCCCCGGCAGAAGCTGAGGAGCATCGTGAACCTGGGCGAGGCCTTGCAGGTACCCTCTGCCCTCCTGCCGCGAAGATGAGCACGCCGGGTGCATGGGTTTCCTTCCTGCCGCTGCACAAGCTGCTTGTCTCAGGGGCCTCCTTGTTTGTACGACAGCCGTCGAGCAGCGCTCGCGGCGCATTGCCCTGCACGCTCTGCCTGCTGAAGCCTGCATGCCTGTGCGCTGCTACTGTGGTGCCAGCAGGAGTGCAAGAAGTGGGTGCCTCCGAGTGACACACAGTTCAAGTGAGTGACTTTCGTTCATGCCGGTAGTGGCACGCATCGGCATCAACATCAGCATGCAGCAGCACAGCAGCGTTGCGGCCTGTGTTTGTAGCCATGCATTGATGCCGCCAGCCGGGCCCATAGGGGCATCAGGCAGGTCTTCGATCAAAGATGCTGCTTGATTAAGGATGAGGTGCTGCTCACCTCGTCTGCACCTCTCATCACTGCACAGCCCTCACCCCTGCATCGCTGCCGGCCCCACGCTGTCACCTAACCACCCACATCTGACTGCTGCTGCTGCTGCTGCTGCCTCTGCTGTGCCTCCTGCTCTGTCTGCGCCGCCTGAGCAGGAGCGTCGACTGCGTGGTGCTGCCAGACGGCACCCCCGACAACTTTGTCGACCTTCTGGCGCAGGTGCAGAACGTGCATGCGCTGGTGAGTGAGCCGGTGTCGGGTGTGTGGGTATTGGTTTTGTGGATTTGGGGAGAGCGTTGTGGGCTTGTGCTGTGGGGAAGGGAGAGCTGGTGTGGTGTGTGGATTGTTGTGGAGCGTGGGGTGTGCGTTTCCAGGGAGCAAGGAGTGCATGCGTTGGTGAGTCATGTCTGGGGACGGAGAACAGTGCAGGAGTGCGGGAACATTGCAAGGGCTGCACATGCACAGCACCGCACGGCTGCACACATTTGGGAGAGATGGGTGGCAGGCAGGGTGGGAGGGCCCAGATTTGGCTGCCTCACACTCACACTCACACTCACACTCACACCACACCACATACCTGCACTACACAATCGCCACGCGTGACTCACAAACCTTGCTGCCCTCAACCCACACCCACGCGTGCATGCTCTGTTTCATCCTTCCTCCCTCCTTGCTCCAGGTCAACACCCACGGCTCAGGCAACAACTACGTGTTCTTCATGCCCCCGGGCTCAGCCCTGGTGGAGATACTGCCCTGGAACTTCCACGGCTACGGCTGCACCTGGGCCGACCAATACTTCAGGTGTGCGTGTGTGGTGGTGGTGGTTGGGGGAGACTTTTGGCTACATTCGTTGACACCAAAGCCAGCATCGGTGGTGTGAAGACGGGACTGGCAGTGGTGGGCGCAGTGCTGGGGCTGCTGCGCTGCCGGGTGCCGCTGCAGCGGGAAGGCGGCTCTGCTGGGGTGGTGCGTGCTTAAATGCACGTATTTTGTTTCTGGCAGTAAGTGTGCTGCAAGAAGGGCGCCCCCTGCCGCCCACTCAGCTAAATGTTGGCCCCTTGACTGGATGGTGCACCCTGGTGGTGATGCATCGTTCACGGAGGTGGTCAATCGCCGAAGCCGCAGTGTGCCGCTGCTGCGCTGCCCCCTCCCGCCCATGCATGGTGCAGTGACTGGTTTGACGTTGACAAGAGCGTGGACAGCGTATACCTCAGGTGATGGTGGTGCTGCACGCGCTGCCTGCCTGCCTGCCCTTGCTGTGGTTTGTAGGGCTGGCGGGCGTTGTTGCTGCTGGTGGTGTTGCTGCTGAAGCCAGTTGGTGGCCTGTTGGCGTGGTGGTTTTGGCAGAGCCGAGGCACCACCCCCCCTTCAGCCGACTAGCGGTGAAAGGAAGTCAGGCACATTCACAAGTTTCGCCGCACACCAACCCAGTGCAGGCTTGTGGCGGACCAGAACCACACCTTTGTTGGCCCATATGAAAAGGAGCACAGGGGTGAGCTGTGCATGTGTACATGGCAGCGATAACAGCAGCAGCAGCAGCACCAAAAGCAGCCGTAGCAGCAGCAGCAACAACAACAACAACACAAGCAGGAGCAGCAGCAGCGGCAGCAACAACCCAACTGGCAGCAGCAGCAGCAGCGGCAACATACACACTCTCTGGATTTGCCCATGCTGCAACCCAATCCTCTGTGTCGTGGCCTGCCAGCGGGGCGATAGTATTACAAGATAGTATTACAAACGAACACGAATCGTCCTTTGTTCTGATGGTGTGTCTCTTGCAGGCTCTACTGTGGCCTATGCTCGGGACCAAGACGTGGCGCTGGACTTCCCCACGCTGGCCAAGGCGCTGGAGAGGGTCGCGCGGAGGCAGGTGTGTGCCGCCAGTGGGCTGGCCGGCGCCTGCCTGCCCTCCTTCCTTCTGCTGTGTCGGCTGTGTCGCCGGGGTCCCACACTCTTGCATCGATGCCGTGTCTGCCGTCACCTGCCTGTTGCCAGGCCTTTTTGAATAATAGCGGCCACCTCGGCCCTTCCCTGTTGCAGCTAGATGGCAGCCACGAGGAGCGCACGTTTTTCATGACGAGACGCGACTTGTGAGTGTGCCACTGGCTCCGGCAACACCATGCCGTTGCTGGGCCTGTGCGACGTACCAGTGACACGTCCTCTTGCCTGGCAACGCTGCAGGTGTCCTGGCAGCGCTGAGTACAAGCGGGAGGAGGCAGAGCGCTTGAGAAAAGAGGAGGAGGCAGCAGCAGCAGCGGCGGTGGCAGCGGCAGCTACGGACGTGCCAGGTAATGAAGCCGCAAGCGGCGAGGCAGCAGCAGCTGCAGCAGACGTGGAGCGTGTCGCAGCAACCAATAGCAGCAGTGGCAGCCGCTAGCACCCGCTGCACAGAGCAGCAACTTCATTCCACTTCCTGCCTACACGTGTGCGTGTAAGCGAGCAGGCGAGCACTCAACAAAGCATGGCCACAGACGCTGGCATAGGCACACCCTGCAGGGCGGCTCCCCATGCAGCGCTACAGGCTTCATCAATCATCGCAATGAGCAGTGCAGGAGGGTGCAAGGTGAGGTGTGCGGGAAGACCCATCCTTAAGCACACACTTTCAGCCACGGCAAATGGGGGCGGCGCACATGCTGGGCGTGATGAGGTTGCGGGCAGCGATTTTCGGCCTTGTTTCGGGCAGCTGAGCCCTTCGACACACCCCTGAAGCTTCGCTGGCGATGGTCTTGTTCGGTTTGCTCGAACCCGAACACGCGCATGACCCCGAGCCTTGGCCCTGCTGCGGGCAGAGCCAGCACGCCCGTGTATGCCCTGCGCTCCGACCTGGCGCACGCCGGCCAACAAGGCAGTGAGGACCTGCCGCGGCTGGAGGAAGCGCAGCCGCTCCTTTCCGACAGCGACAACCGTGGGCTATTATGATGAGTGGGCTCCGGGTGGTGCCAACTTGAGCAAGAACTGCTGCTTGGGAACCTGATCAGCCTGCTGATGCACCACCGCTCAGCCTATGGCGCACCGCTGCGCTTTGCCGCTGCTGCCACCGCCGCAGGGCGGAAAACGTGCCCAACCCGCCTGACTGAGAGGATGTCATGAACTGGGAGCGACGTTGGGACTATACAGGTGCGTCTCCCTTGTAAACCCTCCCTGCTGCAGTCTGCTTGGCAGGTCGGTGCCTGTGGGTGTGCTCTTGATTGCCAATGTGCAACACTTCCCATCCTGGGTGCCTCTTACCGCACCGGCCCCTCCAACGTGTTGCAGCAGGCCTGTGGAACGGGCCCCGAAGCAGTCCGCGCCTTCGTGTTTGAGCAGCCTGGCATCGAGCTGCTGCCAGAGCACGAGCGGGACGCGTTCGCAGTCACATTGCGGTACCGGTTTGAGGCCTTGTTAGCGGGTGTGGCGGCGCCGCCTGATGCAGCTGCGTTTAGGCACGGCAGGAGGTCAGCAACAAGGACTGAACGCAAAGGAGTGCCAAATTGAAGACGGCCGGATGGCGCCGATGGGTGAACAGCCCGGCAGGTGTGAACACCCCACAAGGGCACCACCTGCTATCACCCACAGGCGCCATCCAGCCGCGTCTCAATTTGGCACTCCTTTGCGTTCAGCCGTTGTTGCTGCCCTCTAGCCGTGCCCTAAACGCAGCTGCGTCAGGCGGCGCCGCCACACCCGCTAACAAGGCCTCAAACCGCAATGACTGCGAACGCGTCCCGCTCGTGCTCTGGTAGCAGCTCGATGCCAGGCTGCTCAAACACGAAGGCGCGGACTGCTTCGGGGCCCGTTCCACAGGCCTGCTGCAACACGTTGGAGGGGCCGGTGCGGTAAGAGGCACCCAGGATGGGAAGTGTTGCACACCGGCAATCAAGAGCACACCCACAGGCACCGACCTGCCAAGCAGGCTGCAGCAGGGAGGGTTTACATGGGAGACGCACCTGTATTGTCCCATCTTCGTGACATCCTCTTAGTCAGGCGGGTTGGGCACACTTTCCGCCCTGCGGCGGTGGCAGCAGCGGCAAAGCGCAGCGGTGCGTCGATGGGCTGAGAAGTGGTGCGGCGGCAGGCTGAGCAGGCGACCAAGCGCCATCCACAGGCCACTTATCAGAACAGCCCACAGTTGCCGCCCTCGGCAAGGAGCCGCTGCGCTTCCTCCAAACGCGGCAGGTCCTCACTGCCTTGTTGGCCGGCGTGCGCCAGGCCGGAGCGCAGGGCATACACGGGCGTGCTGGCTCTGCCCGCAGCAGGGCCAAGGCTCGGAGAGCCTTGAGCTGGTTGTTGCTGGGCACGAACAAATTGAACAGGACCATTACCAGGGCTGCCGCTTCCTCACCAATTTGGTGCGGATCATGGAGGGAGAGGCTGTGGAGCTGATGGCGGCGGTAGAGGAGCTGGCAGAGGCTCTGGAGCTGACGGCGGAAGGGGCCATGCTTCGGGCGCTGCGGACATGCAAGCTTGCAAAAATCTGGCGAACTGCAGCACGACCGAGTGCACAACGCCATGTTGTTGCCGTTGTTTGTGCTCCTGCTGCTGGTGGCTGAGGGGTCCATTGCGCAGTGTTTCAGGCCTTGACTTGCATGTAGCCTGTGTTTCACTTGCATGCCTGCTTCAGCTCGTTCATGATCCCCTTTCACATCTCATGCTTGCAACAACATCCTGCCTGCTCAGCTGCGCTCTGTAACACACAGGACATTGTGAGACAGGCACGTAGGGGAGCGGCAGCACCAGAGCCATTGATGATGGTAAGACAGGCAGGCAGCAGCAGGACCTGGTGATGAGGCAGGCAGCGAAAATCAAACAGGCCAAAAATGCCGTTTTGTTAATGTATAATGTAAATAATTCAGATTTTGCATCCGCCTCTTTCTCTCTTTCTCTTCTTTCCTCGGTCCTTCGAGGTAATGATAGAGGACATTGGGTGAAATTGCGGTCGGTCGTGTGGCCCAATGGATACGGTGTCGGCTTCCGACGCCGAAGATTGCAGGTTCGAGTCCTGTCACGATCACGTTTTGTTTTTTGGTCGGACAGTAATGGGCTGCTGCTTTCACTATGCTGTGCTGCTCACACAACACGGTCACCTTCTGCCAGGCATTCAAGGGCTGGTGGCACTCGAGTCCTGTCACGATCTTGGGTGGGACAACTGCCTCACTTTGCCAGGCCTGCCTTCCAGCGTCAATCGTCAGAAGAGCAAGACCAGCATCGCTTGCCAAGCCCCAACTGCGACAATGGATGGCAGACAATCCCGCGTCACCAAGACAGTTGATGTGACCAGGCACTGCGAGCGAGCAGAATGACGCAGAGGTAGCCGCAAGTAATTCCCAATCAGACGCGATGCGACGGTGCATCGCAACCGACGGCACAGCCAAAAAGGAGTTGTCGACTTGCTTCATTGCAACATCGTGCGATGTCCTCACCAACATCAAGCGCAGCAGGAGGACTCAGGGAACGATGCCGCCAGCCCGCCTCCTCGAGCGGTGGCGCCGGCGCAACCCGCTCAATCAGCTCTCACGACCCTTTAACATATTTCAATCACTGCCGCACACACTCTCGACAGTGCACCTTGTGCTGCAAGCGCGCGTGGGCGCCAGGAGACGCGCAGTCTGGCTGCAAGCGGGCCCCGACACTCGAAGCGCCCATCTCGGGACACATCCCGCCCGCAGCGTGCGAAATGGGCGAGGCCAGTTCCAGCGCGGGCGCAATGGCGCAAACCTGCTTGGACGCGCTGCCTGAGCCGCTCAAGGAAGCAATTTGGCAGCAATTGGGCCTGCAGGACCTCGCAATGGCCGCCGCAGTCTGCAAGGCGTGGGCGGCATTGACGACGGTAGGGCGGGGGCGGCCGCTAAAACCGCTCGGCCTCAATTTCCAGGCCAGGAATTGACTGCCCACTTGTCTGCAGACGGCCCTGGGAGCCAAGCTGGAGCTCAACGCCGCAGGCGACTTGCCCCTCCTGGTCCGCCAACTCAACTTCCTGCTGCTTAGCGGCGGCGATGCGGCCCTGGGCGCCACGGCGGCGGCGGCGGTGGCCACGGGCCGCAAGAAACAGCGCCTGCTGGGCTACCTGCCAGCAGCCATCCACCATGTCAGGCGAGGGTTCTGACAACAGCCGCCGCTATTGTATGGCTCTTGCTTGTTCTGGGTTGCCACCGACAGCTGTGAATGCTATGTGGTCATCAGGGCAGCTACTGCCTCTCCCTATCTTCCCCAGCTTGAATGCTATTCCTTACCGCCTCTCCGCACGCTGCAGCAAACACTGCCACGCGATGCAGCACGTGCGCCTGGAGCTGCCGCCACCACAAGCGCCGCTGTCGGCGGCGGCAGAGGCGGTGGCGCAGGCGGCGGCCGGCCTGCCTTGGGACGGCTCCGTGGCAGCGGCAGCCACGCAGTCGCTCCTGTCGACGGCCTCCACCACGGGCTGCCCTCCTGTGGATGGCTATGCACTGAAGCTGCTGGCGCAGAGCTGCCCCCAGCTGCGCAGCCTGCGCCTTGTGAACGTCAGTTCCAACCGCCTGGTGAGCGCCTGCTGCTGAAACGCTGTGTTCATTTGTCAAGGCAGCTTGCCTGGGGCACCGGCGAGAAAGCAGCGGGAACCTCTCAGTGTTGTGCTGGGGAGCAGATGACGTCAGCTGCACTGTGCAAACAAGGCTGGGTGAAGCAGGGCACGGGATTGAGATAGTGGTGGCGTTGCCAGCGCGTTGCGTCACGTCACCCAACATGCAAGCACTCAATCCAATGCCCGCCCACCGCCGCTGGTGCAGGTGCGGGCGAACGACAGCTGCCTGGCGCTGCTGGCCAGGAGCTGCCCCCTGCTGGAGGAGCTGGTGCTAGGTGCGGGTGCGGGTGCCTGCTCCGCCGCTGCTGCTGCTACTGCGCCTGCTGCTGCTGCTGCTTGTGCTGCGCCTGCGCCTGCTGCTGCTGAGGCCTCTGGGGTGTGTGAGGCTTCCAAGAGCCGTCTGCTTGCAACTTCGCTGTTCCAGTCTCTGCACCTGCTGCGCTGCTTGGCATCCTGACTCTGATCTCACCTCACACTCGCAACCCTCGGCTTGACACCGCAGCTCTCGTCCCATTTCACCTACCCACCTCTCCAGCACCTGCATCTTGCGCCTCTCCCCGCGCACCTCCATCCCTCATCATCCTCAACCTGCCCACCCGCTTCCTGACCCCTGCACCCCAGCCCATCCACCGCTTACACACAAACAGGCACAGACTCGCCTAAACTTACTCACCCCACACACTCGTTTGTCTGCCATCTCTGCGCAGGCCATCGTGGCGGTGAGGACTGCATGTTCAACCCAGCCTCTCCTTTCTACCTGGAAGACCTCACAGACGCTGGCCTCAAGGCACTGGCCAGCCACAGCGTGCATCTCAGGTGAAGCAAGCAGTACACAATTGTACTGTACTGCACTGCCATGCGCATGTACCGCCTCCTGTCGCCCAACAGGGGCGAGGGGAGGTGCAGGATAAGACGTGGGTGTGACGGGGCTATGTCGGGGACGGCCGCAGGCGTGGCAGCGGGCAATGCAGCCCAGCAACTGCTGCAGGGTCAAGGGTGCTGCTGCATGCCTCCTTTCCTGCATCGGGTCGGGCTGCTGCTCCTGGTGCTGCTGCATTGCTGGCCCCCAAACAGCCACCCTGCCTGTGTTTCAAGCATCAACAACAGCTGCGGGTCCTCCTCCGTCTCCCCCTGCCGCCGGCGTATGTGTTTCATCTGGGTGGTGTGTGCGTGCAGGAGCCTGGCCCTGCTGCGCTGCTCAAGAGTGGCAGACGAAGGGCTCTCGCTGGTGGCTCAGGTGTGCTGCCCAGCTGGCAGCGGGATTCTGTGCGGCTTGCTGGCGGTACAGCCCCCCGCTGCTGTACAGCACACTTTGCATCTGCAGTTCACTACTGCCGGCTATAATCATAGCCCCTCCTGCCAGATGTCATCTGCCTTTCCGCATCCTGCTTATCCTGCCCAGATGTGCCGCCAGCTGACCTGCCTCCAGCTGCACGACTGCCCCGGCATCAGCGAGCGCGGCTTGCTGAAGGTGAGGCGCGATGGGGACGAGCTTTAACAGGCAGCAAGCCTGCTTAAAGCTGCTCAACGGGTGAATGCCTGCGGCGGCATACTGTGATGTGCTGTGCTGTGCTGTGGATTTCCTCACCCTGCCCTGCTCCCTCTTGCCATACACCACCCCGCGACCTTCGACTGCCCACTGGCCATACACCCCCCTCCCGTGCCTCTTCACTGCCAGGTGGGCGAGCACTGCCGCCAGCTGCTGCGCCTGGACTGCACTGTGGCCCGAAGGAGCAACGGCCTGCTGCCCAACGGCCAGTGGGAGGAGCAGGTGAGCGGGCACACACTGCTGAGCTGGCACATGTTGCTGAGCTGGCACACGATGCTGAGCTGGCACACGGTGGTGCTGCTGCGGGTGCGGGCGGCATGCTCCGCCGCTTGTCCGCCACAAACATTCCGCGTGGCCGCCCGCCTGCCTGCATGCTCTGGCTGTGTTCGGCTAGTTCCCTGGGTCCACAGTGGCTTTGCCCCTTGCGCTCTCCGCTTCCGCTCCCCACATCCATCGCTGCTCAACCACACCTGCAGCCTTTTGCACGCACCAGCTTGGTTTTTCTGGCCTTGTTGCTTAGTGTCCTGTCGTCTGCTCGTCCTCCCATTTTGTCATTGCCGTGCAGCTGGGTTTTCTCGCCCTCTTCACCATCGCCGCCAACTGCCCGCTGCTGGAGCAGCTGAGCGTGTCCGAGGAAGGCCTGGAGGCACCCGTGCTGGACGACGCCTGCATGCTCTGCATCAGCCACGGCTGCCGCCGCCTGCGCCGCCTCGAGCTGCGGCACTGCGCCGCCGTGACGGACGCCGCCGCCACAGCACTCGCCGCGCGCTGCAAGGGGCTGCAGGTAAGACTGTGCGTGTGTGGTGTGTGAGCAAGGTCGCTGAGGTGTGTGTGAATGTCCGCAGGGTGGTTGGCTGGTTGGGTGGGCAGGTGTGGACGGCAGCGAGGCGGGATGGGTGCGTGTATGTTGGGGCGGAGGTGATCAGGCGGGTGGTTGTGGAAGGGCGGGGGAGCGGCGGGTGTTTGGTGAGGATGCTGGAAGGGAGGCTTGGGGTGGTCACAAGCTGCCAGCGCAGGTGCCGATCTGGTGCCTGCAAGGGCTTCAAAGCTGATTCACCCATGTGCGCTGAGGCGCCGCTGGATGCTTGCGTTCACCTCAACTCCCTCCCTTCTCCATCCATCCATGCCCGCCCGCCCAACCCCTGTCCCTTTCCCTGCAGGTGCTGGTTCTGGAGCACACTGGTGTGGGCGATGCGGGGCTGCTGGCGCTGGCCCGGGGCCTGCCCCTGCTCCACACACTGCGGCTGAGCAGCCTCAGCGGCTCCCTGGCTCGACTGGGGCCTCAGAGCGGCGGCCCACATGCCCCTGTGCCGCATGGCGGCGCTGGCGGCGGCGGCGTCGTGAGCGACGCCGGCCTGCTGTGCATCGCGCAGCACTGCACAGCGCTGCGGGACCTGGCCATCACGGGTGGGGTAGTGTGGTGTGGCAGTGTGGTGGGGTATGCGTGCTCACTGTGCAGCTTGTGTGGCTGGGTGCAGGGTAGGCACATGCGCCCGCCTGCCCGCCTGCTTGTTCAGCCGCCGCTCGGGGCAGCAGCTTGCGCCATCCATCACACACACACACACGTGGCAGCCCTGCCCGCCCTCTTGCTGTCATACAGGCTCACGCGGGGTCACAGATGCTGGACTGATGCACCTGGTGCACCAACCCGCCGCTGCCTCCGCCTCCGCCGCCGCCGCCGCCGCCGCCGCCGCCGGCACCTCGTCTGGGCTGGTGCACGGCGGTGCTCTGGAGGCAGGGCTGACCCTGGTGGCGGCGCAGCATTTGCAGCAGCTTCCACTTAAGCCTCCGCCTCAACTGCCGCCTCAGCTGTTGCTTCAGCATCCCCTCGCCTTCCACAGCCAGCTCACCGCCCTCACCATCAACCACACCGCCGCCAAGGACGGCTCGGTGAGCAGCCTGCTGGAGCTGTGCGGCCAGCTGCGCCGCCTGTCCCTGCGGGGCCTGCTGTACAACGCAGATTCGACGGTGGCATGCCTGGCAGCCAGCTGCAGGCACCTGACAGCCCTTGACCTCCGGCACTGCAGCACGCTGTCCGGTGGGTGGCAGCCGCGCCTGCCAGCTGGAATTAGGGCCGCTGCTGCGGCGATCCGCTGCACTGCACTCGCGGGCTGCACCTCGATACGGCCGGTGTGGGCTGTAGCCCTAGCCTGATTTCAGCACAGGGCTAGCGTTGCGTGCCTGATGCTGATCCTGCAGCTGCGTGCCGTACGCTTTGCTCAACCCTGCCAGCATACTCAGGCGTGCCTGCTTCCCTCCCTGCCTCTTGGCCCCCATCACTGCACCCTGAGCGCAGATTCGGGGCTGGCTGAGGCGGCCCGCCTGCTCTTCCTGCGCAGCCTCCACCTCTCCTTTTGCGTACGCATCACAGACAGCGGCCTGGCGCAGCTGGCGGCGCCTCAGGGCAGCAGCAGGGTTGCAGGCGGCAGTCTCGATGCACAGAGGTGCGCACGGCAGGTAGTTCAGGCTGAGAGCGGCCGTGGCAGGGCTGCCCTGCACCGCGGCAGTGCCAGCCTGGACTGGCACTGCGCGCCTCAACCAGCCGCTCAGGCCGCGCACCGCACCGGCAGCTGTGACGTGCAGCAGCTGCCGCGGCCCTGGGATGCAGAGGAGCAGCGCCTGCCGGCGCCGCCCAGTGCAGCGGCTGCTGCTGCGGGAGACGGCGGTTGGCAGGAGGCTGGAGGCAGCAGCAGGGGTGGGGAGAGCCTGCTTCAGGAGCTGGAGCTGTACCATGTACCGCAGGTGTGTGCTGCGGTACTGTACCGCACATGCGATGAAGTGTACTGCTGGCATTGTCACCCACGGTTGCAGCGGCTGCACGGCCGATACCTCCGCAGCACCCACAGCAACCACAGCCTCCCCTGTCTGCCACATCTGCCTCATCATGCATCTTCACATGCTGTGTCAGAGGATGTTCTGCAAGGAAAAGGATGCCTAGGTCGGGTCATTTTGTCGTCACTGAGCCCAAGAATTGATGAATTTGATTTTTGAACCAACCTCCCCCCGCCTGCCACTGCCTGCGCAGGTCACACACCACGGCATCCGGGCCCTGCTGGACGCCTGCCCCCACATGCAGCATGTCAACATCGGCAAGTGCAGGCAGGTGCAAGTAGAGCGCCTGTTGCCCGGCCCCCGGGTGCGCCTGTCGGCGTGCCACTACCTGAGCGCCTGAGGCAGCTGCCGTGATTCTGCACGGTGTACAAACGCATGTATCAAGAGTGGGCAGCGAAGGAGAAACAGGAGCACTGTGACAGCTAGGACTCAGCCCGAGGCCCTCCTCATCAGCACTGGCTTTACAGTTCAGGATTGCAGATGGCATTCTCACCGATTGCCTGGGCCAGCAAAGTAGGCAGCAGACAGGCGGTAGAAGCAGGCAGACAGCATGAAGAAGTGCCATCTCAGTACGGGGAGGGTGCCGTGTGTACATTCAAGCAAAGCAGTGCTTTCTTTGTGAAACTGCACGTTGTAAATTGAACGGTCGTTTTTTTTGGGAACGCAAGCAGAGCTAAAGAACGAGGAACGGCCAGGCCAGTACATTGCACACAGCCAGGAGCGTGCAAAGCAAGACATGGTGGAAAAGCAGGCAGTGCAGAGCAAAAGCAAAGTTGTTGAGTTCAGTCACAAAAAAGGGCAGGGTGATGCCAGCACGGTGTGTTGTTGGCTGCTGCTGGCAGCCAGCACTGCCATCACCGCCACCGCTCGGCTGAAGCAGCTCGGTCAGCCAGCTAGCCAGCTAGGTAGCTCAGCTGCATCCTGCCGCCGTCAACGCGCCGGCGGGTCAGCCATGCCTGGCTCCTCCTCCTCCTCCACCTTTTCTGCTGGCCCTCCTTGTTCCAACTCATACAAGGCTGGAAACATCAGCTTCACATCCTTTTCGTAGAAGCGAGCCAGCTTTGCGAAGCAGGGCGCCGCATTGCCTTGGAAAGCCGGGAGGTATCGGGAGTTGTCTGGAGGCCTGTCTTCGCCCCTCTGCAGCAGGCCCTTTGGGGGGGCGGGAGGTGGGGGGACGCTGAGTCCGCGGCAATGGACGGGTGCATGCGGCGCTGGCCGGCAGCCCCAGTGCCAGCGCCTGACCAAAGCCGCAGCCCAGCAGGCAGCCCCAGCCCCGGCAGCAGCTGTGGCAGCAGACCCAGCAGCAAATGCAGGCCTAGTCCCGGATCCAGCAGCAGCTGACAACGCTGCGGCGGCAGCAAGCGGCAGCCAGCAAGTCTCCTGGGCAGGACAGACCGACAGCCACTCTCTTATATTAACAGCAAACTGTGCAGACGGCCCACAAGCAACTCACAACCAACAGCTAGCAGAAGTCCCACCTTGGGCCCAATGTTTATCGCTGCCACCTCAGCAGGCAACGACAGCGGCGGCACACCTGCAGCACACACGCCACCACGATTGAGTGCAGGGTTTAAGGGACCCGACAGAGCAGAGGGCTGCCAGCCAGGTGGCGCCGCAAATGTGCCGCTGGTGTAGGCGGCCAGTGTAGGGGCCAGGTAGGGGCCCCCAGATACCGCGCCTCTCCTGCCTGCCGCTCCTCACCCACCCGTCCCGCCCTCCCGCCTCCCACCTGGCAGCAGCCTGCTGTTGATCAGCTTCACAGCCGCCTGCATGTCCTCATCGACATGTTCCACCCTGCAAGTAAAGGCCAGGAGGGAGAGGGAGGCGAGTGGCAGGGCAGAGGCAGCAATTGCGGGGCGGTTGTCAAGGGGCAGTAGTTGCGGGGCAGGGGCAGGCAGGAAGGCGCTGGGGTGAGGCGCAGAGCTGGTGGTTGCAGGGCAGAAGCAGTGAAGAGCAGCGGGACGAGGCGCAGGGCAGTTGCGGAGCAGGGGCAGGGGCAGATGCGGGGTTTGAGAGGCGTAGCACACCTGCCGATGAAATCAACCGCCAGCTGGCCCTTGGCCGTGAGCAGGCAGGTCGCCTGATCTGTCATGTGGTAAAACATGAAGTGGGCCGACTCCTTGCTGCAGCAGAGAAAAGGGGGGCAGCAGGCGTGCTGTTTGGAAATGGTGGCTTCAGTGAGAGCAGCGGCGGCATACAGCGCAGTGGCAGCAGTCAGCAAATCGACCGATACCGACGCAGCGCACGGCAGCCAAAGACCGTTTGCAAAGTTTGACTGGCCACCCAATCAATCCACCAGCTCACCTACCAACCCGTCTACCACCCTTCCAACAACCCATCGAACAAGGCATCCAACAAGGCATCCACATTCAACAACCCATCCACCAACCCAGCCAACAGCCCACCCATCCAGCAAGGCACCCACCCACCCAGCTCACCCAGGACAGCAGTGCGGCTGCGCCAGGCACATGCGCCCCAGCAGCAGCGGGTCACCGCAATAGTCTGCCCAGGCGCCACCCACACAGGGCGGGCCGTGCTGGCCGTGCTGGCCGGTGCCGCCAGGCCGCAGCATGAAGCCTTCCCGCAGGAACTTCCAGCTGGAGTAGGCCCTGGCCCAGGGGTTTCGGATCTGCAGGGGGGAAGGAAGGGAGGGCAGGCAAGCAGGCAGGCGGGGCAGGCACATCACAGCAAGCAGGCGAGCAGGCAGGCAGGCAGGCAGGCAGGCAGGCAGGCAGGCAGGCAGGCAGGCAGGCAGGGCAGACACACCACTGAAGGCAGGCAGGCAGGCAGGCGCATCACAGCAAGCAGGTAGGCAGGCAGGCAGGCAGGCAGGCAGGCAGGCAGGCAGGCAGGCAGGCAGGCAGGCAGGCAGGCAGGCACTTACAAAAGTGAACACAAAGTATTCCTGCCACTTGTCCTGCAGCGGCACCAGCTCAGCGGCATCCTCCAAGGGCGACAGGCAGCTGTCGGTCTGCTCAAGGCGGCACAGAGTCATGTATCGCTTGGTGGCGGTGGAGGCGCTGCGGTGGGGTTGGGTGCATGAGGTGTAGTGGGATGGGAGGCGGCGTTGTCGGAAATTGACAGTCACATCGCCGGCTGACAGAGCTGTGAGCTGTACATGCATGTGTGGCCGGCCACTTGTAGCGCACAAGAGGAATCAGCACTCCCGGCCCCTCCCCTCCCAACAGACGGGCAGAGGGAAGGGCAATCCAAAGCTCAGATGGGCCTTTCCAGGGCACAGCCCAGCCTGCAAGCCCGGCCGCCGTGCCCACCTCTTGGGGTGTATGATGAAGATGACTCGATACTTGTGGTTGACATATGTGTGGCACAGCGGGAACGGCAGCGCCAGCGGCTTGAGCGCCAGCTCGCCGGTGGCGTCGGCCTCCCAGTACTGTCGGCTGCGGGGCTGCGCCATATCTGCTTGCGGTTTGGCGCACACACGAGCGGCAGGCAGGCATGGGAGCAAGGTAGCGTCGGTGGGTTGCAACCAAACGGCCGTGCAAGCTTGCGGCTTTGCAGTGCCTGCAACGAGGTGAGGTGCCTCCTCTGCCAGGCAGCTGAAGGTCTGTCTGGTCCATTGTGCATGAAGTGGCGGCTCACCACATCCAGCAGCAGCCCTAGGCAGAACCCTGGCAGCACTGGCGGCAGCCTGCAGGCGGGCTCACCTCTTGCCACGATGCCGTTGAACACCTCCTCTCGCCATGCACGCTTGTCTGCCGTCCAAAAGTCGGCAGGCAGGGGGCCCGCCTTGTGAACCTCCCCGTGCCGCTGGCTGGCCGCCAGCACCGCCTCAGTGACCTCGTCATCAGGGAGGCCGTACTTGCGATGAGTGCCCACCTGGACTTGGATCACCATATCGCCTGCTGCCGTGCCGTTGACAGCTGATGCCGTGCCGGCACCAGACGCTGCCTTGCCTGCAAAGGTTGAGGCCGCCACCTGGCCCGCCGCCGCTGCTGCCGCCGCCGCCCCTTTGCTGCCGTCGATCGCCGCTCCAAAGTCACTGCCGTCCTCATGCTCCAGCTCGGAAATCTCCCTGTCCTCTTCTGTCTCCTGGTTGGAGCGGCCTAGGCTGCCCGTCGAGTAGAACAACAGCGCCACCAGCGCCCCAACTAACCCGAGCCGCACAGCGCGGCGACTCGCGGCCGGCTTCCCCTTGCGGCTCATGGTCGCAGGGATCAGGTGAGCATGCCGCGCGCCGCGATGGAGAGAGATTGCGGGGAATGCGGGCCTCGCTGCGGGTTGGCTGCCCAAATGAGAGATCACAAGCAAATGAGATTGAGGTGTGCGGGCCAGCTCGATGCGCAATGACAAATTTGTTTTTTTGCATTGCCGCCGCTGAAGTACTGCGACGGAGCGCAGGTCGCGCACCTGCTGCATGTGATCGCACTGCTCAATCGCTATCTCCATTCCCACTGTCAAAACTCGGTCAGGGGAGGTGGGGTCTGTTTGGAGCATGCTGCTAGATCCCATGAACCCTGTCGAGGGAGCCACCTGGTGTTCACTATCGCTGTGTCTCGATCATCCCGCCATTACACTTCCCTCCTGCTCCTCCCGCCCTCTCCATCAGTCAGCAATCTGCCCTCTCTCTCTACCGAATCACAAGAAGGGCTTACAAGAGAATGAGGTGCGTTGGGCTCCAAGAACGAACGTTTGCCCAGAAGAAAAACGACTCAGCAGCGGCAAGCACCGCATGCCCTGGAGGTACAACACGACACCGTGGTCGGCACCTCACGGCACAAAGGTTAGGAATCAAGGAGATTGGGACAATACGCTCGCTAGGGGTACAAGGTTGGGTGGGGAAGCGCAAACAACGAGGCGCGGCAGCCATCGCGGCCGCCAAGGGGTGCCTCTGCGCATACAAACCGGGAGTAGAGGCGATGGATGGTAGCAGGGTGGAAATCGCAGCGCCTATCATCCTCATAGCCGACCGGAACTGGAAGCCTGTTCAGCTTCTCAGCCCAGCCACAGTGCTGGAACGAAAACAACTGGCAGCAACAGGCTGCAACAGCCTTCAGCTGCCTCTCAAGCTGAGCCCACACTGCAAGCTTGCTGCCTAGGCAGACGCTGGCAGGGACACAGCCACCGGACCAGGAGACTGCGGCCCAGCCACCACAGGAGATGCCGCCTCTCCCTTAGTGCCGGCCTGCGCTTGGGGCCCACCGGCAGGTGTGCCGTTGCCGACGGCAGTCGGGCCTGCAGCCTGGGCCGCCTCTCCGCCTCCATCAGCTTGACCTTCTGCCTGACCGTCAACCTCCGCCAGCTGCGGCGCTGCGGCCTCGGCCTGTGGTTGAGCTGCTAGCAGCGCCTCTGCCTTGGCAGCTGTGTGTTTGCCGTAGGTGAAGCTCCTCATACCCTCAAGATGGGGCTGCAGGGGCGGGAGAGGGATGGATCAGGTGGAGAGCGGTCGGGAGCAAGTGTGGGAGGTAAAGGGCGGAGGGCACGGATGAAAGTGTGGAAGCCGAGAGGGCCATTTGGTGAAGGATGTGACAAGCTGCCATCGGCGAGCCGGCAAGCACAGCTTGCCGCTGCCGCCAAACCGCCTGGCTGGCGCTGTTGCAACAGGCCAACGCCTGTGCCTCCGGGCCTTTGCCTCTGCCCCCACACTGTGCAGCCGCCATCCTTGTTTCCCTGCCTCCTCTCCTCGCCACCTCCCTCCTTCCCCTCGCTACCTCCCTCCCCTGCCTCTGCCTGCCTCTCACCCTGATGATCTCCAGCAGCTGCCCCCTCTGCCCCGCAGTGGCCACCTCCAGGCAGCGCTGCACCACGTAGTTGCCATACTGGTCCCTCATGAGGGACGTGAGGGCTGAGGGGCGCTCACGCCCGTCGGCGATGATCTGGCTGCGGGTTGGAAAGCAGGGGCAGGAGGGCAGGGAAGGGTTCAGGGGATGGCGACAAGGGAGAGGCAGGCACGAGTTGAGGGTATGGCTATCTGGAACAGGCAGGAAAGGTGGTGGGTGCAGGATTGGTGCAGGGAGGGAGTGGCTCAGAGTAGACGGCTCAGGCGAGAAGGTGCATGCCATGGACTCATGAGCATTGCTGAGTGTGCAGGGCAGCAGGAGTGGCAGCTGGTGGCAGCACACATCCGTATTGCGGCGGGTTGCAGCAGCGTGCAGTACAGCGCTCACTTTACGATGGCGTCACGATGCGGCTGCTCCCCGTTTTTGAGGCAGGCCTCCACCACGTTTGAGGCGTACTTGTGCAGTGCCAGGGTCATGACTTGGGGAGACACTTGAGCCACAATGGTGTTACTGCAGAGGAGAAGAGGGATGAAGGTGGAAGTGAAGAGGTGTTCAGCACGATGGAGCAGGGAGGTAGGGAGCGAGGCAAAAGGGATAGGGAGGAGGTGAGGCAGCAAGTGCTGGAGTGGACTGTACAAGGCAGCGCTGCGTTGCGCTGGGGGGCTGTGGGTTGGCTTGCAGCCTCACCGCCTGCAGCAAGAACCCTCTGCAGCCAGCGGCACAGCAGTCACGCAGCATCCGCCCGCCCCTCTCATGTGACGCGCAGCAGGAGCAACCCAACACCTTTTGATGTTCGTCCTTTTGACCTTTTAATACTTTTTCTCACCGTGCATGCGGCGGTCCCTGAGACACCAGGTGCTGCACGACATAGTTTCCGTATTGGTCGTGGCTCAGCTGCACCACACTCTCCAGCACGTCTGCAGCAAGCAAACAGGGTGGACAAGCAGGAGGCGTAGGACGAGGAAGTGTTGCGTCAAACTGTCAAGGGGCAGGCTGCAGCTGATAGAGAATAGTGCTGAGGGAGGTGTGCTCGTGAATGCGCTGGTCCACTGAACCTCCATCTGAGCAGCAGCCAGGAATCCAGCGGTGCTGGCTGAAACCAGTACCTGCACTATCCGCCTTGTTCAGCCTTGTCCAGCCGCTGTAAAGCCGCACACACACACACACGTACCACCCACCCACCCCACCTGCCACAACTCTATCCCTCAGATCGGCGCAGGAACAGTGCTCCAGCACCCGCTGCACCAGGCGGCAGCCAAAGGTGTGGGTGGACAGCGAGTGGCCCTTGCTCACAATCGTCTGCAATCATGTGTGCAGGAGCAAGGTGAGGGGCCTCATTGTTTTGTGGGCGAGGAGGCAGCAAAAGTAGGCAGCACGCCAGGCTGCTGTTGTCAGGTGTGAGGGGCCGACAGGCACCGGCAAGCCCAGGCACAGGTCACTTGCGGAGGCGTCGGCAGGCGGTCCCGCGATGTACCGCACCGTACCTCGATCATGGCCCGGGCAGGGTCGCTGGGCTGCACGCACTCGATGCATTTTTGAATGACGTGGTTGCCGTTCTGGTCCCGCACACAGCTGCATTCATACAACCGCAGCCGCACCAGGAGGCGGGGTCAGAGCAACTGGGAGAGGGGATAGAGAGAGAGCCACACAGCAACAACTTATCAACACAGATGCAATGGACGGGTATGCGACAATATCGACATTGCAGTGTCACTGCAGGCAAGCAGTCCATCGTTCAGGGCTGGGTAAACTAGAAGCAAGGTAGGTACGCAGCCACAGGAGCCAGTCTGGTGCACAATCACTTGCGGTCTGTGCACCGCTACCGCGGCTGCCAGCCTCACCGCAGCGTGTGCTCGGTGAGCTCCTGGCAGATGGCCACCTTGTCCTCCTGCGGCATCACCTGCAGACACACACACAGCACACACACATCACACACAATCACATCTGCATTTGATGTCCAGAACTCATTGCCCTGCCCGGACTGCTCATGCCTAACCCCTCCTCACCCTCCAGCCACCACAGCGGTCCAGCCACCACAGCGGTCCAGCCAGCGCAGCGCAGCTCCGCAGATCAGACTGCGGCACAGCCTGACAGCCCACCCAGCCAGTACCAGCGATTCCTGCACCCGCCCTTACAGCACAGCGAGGTACCCGGCAACTAGCCAGCCCACCCACTCACCTCCAGCGACTTCTGGATCACCCTGCAGCCGTACATCTGCAGGCTGAGGGACAGCGCCTTGCCGCGGACCACCTCCGCCACTGCGGCCTGCACCTCGAGCCCGCCCCGCTCCAGGAAACGCTGCACAACTGCGACATGCGAGGCAGGTGTGGCAGGGGACAGGGTGATTAGGGCCCGCACAGGACAGGGTGGACAGGAGAAGTGGATAGCAGCGCAGTGAGCAGGCAGGTGAATAGAGTCTGGAAGGAGAACTGCAGCAGGGCAATTGCCCCCATCTATACCGCCGTCTTCTGGCCAGCCGCAGCCATCACAGCACGAAGAGAGCCTCACCGTAGTTTCCAAACACGTCCACGATCAGCGGCAGCAGCTTGTGACGCACTTCAGAGAACACAGCTGCTGGCGGGGGGGGCGGAGGACGAGAGGGGGAACAGGGCAGGGGAACCACGGGAGCGTGAGGGGAGGCGGGATGATGGGAGAGGACGACTCAGCGGCACAGCTGGCGGCGGAGAAATCATCAGTGGTTTGCAGGCAGGAGGCCAGGCCGTCGCTGCACGCTCAAACGCGCAATGCCACCCCAGTGTCACACAGCGTGACAACGCTTGCAGCCTGACCAATCAACCCACCCAGCTTGCCCCAGCAACCCACCCTTCAGATCCTCTGGGGCTGCTGTTTCCAGCTGCTGCTGCACCAGGCGGGAGCCGTGCTGGTCGCGGCAGAAAGGGTACATGTGGCCTCGCATGTCCTGTGGGAAGCAGGTAGAAGAGGCAGGCAGGCGGAAAGCAAGATTGAAGAAGGAAGTGATCAAGAGAATGGAGTGAAGAAAGCGAGCCGCTGCGTGCTGCAAACCCGCCTCCATCCGTGGCAAAGCCGCTGCTGATAGCAAGCCAGCAAGTGCTTGCACACAGCTGCCCTTGGCCCTGAAGTGTCTCTGCATCCAACTTGCCCCTCCGACAAGCAAACGCCCAGGGCCAGCAACCCAGCAAGAGCCGATTTAGGGTTTATCTTAGAGTTTTAGGGTTATTATAGGGCTAAAAGAGCCCAGGGCCGCACCTTGAGAGTCCACTGCCCGCAGCCCGGGCCTCCAGTCTCTCGAGCCATCTTGAACTCGTCCAGCAGCTCGCTGCACTGCTCACTGAAGTCCTCGGCCACCAGGGGCTGCAGGGGAGAGGGAGAGCGAGGGCGGCAAATATGGGCGGCAAGCTATGAAAGCATCAGTAACGCAGCCAGCCAGCGAAGGTGGCAGCCCAGAAGTTAACCCCGCAGCGTGCTGTCAGACATTGCTGACAGTGCCAACTTAGAAGTGCAGACCCAGTGAGCAGAGCAGCACGCTGTGCACCCACCACAAGCTCAGGGTCCAGCCAGTGTGCGTCGCCGTTCTCGCTCTTGCAGGCGCTCATGTCAAGGCTGCGCAAAAGGGAGGAGGCTTGAACATTCTGGTCGCGGGCACTGCAACCCAAGCTTGCGCACTGTTTGCAGCAAGTTGGACATCATATCAAATGCCAGTCTGGGCGTATGAGGAGCAGGACATTCGCAGGCTGGCTAGCAAGTGGGCGGCAGCGCACCTGAGGCGTGAGCGTGTGGGGCGGGGGCCAAGCCTGTCCCTGCAGTCCTGGCCATCCTGCGCAAGAGAAGCAAGCAGGTTGCCGCACAGTTACCGCCACGCAGTTAGTGCTGGCCACTCCACACCCGGCAGCAGTTGGAATGTGGCACGCACTTTTCACACTGAATGCAGGTGGGCAGAAGCAAAGCCCACAACGCTGCGCCTTACAAAGCATGGGACCCGCACGCCTGCCAGGCCAGGTGCAAGAGCAGGCCTGGGGGCAGCCGAGCCCAGCACCCAAGGCTCACTGACCTGGCTGCTGTTGCGCCAGTAGTTGGGCTGGAAGCTGCGGCGGCCTGTGCGCTCCGGTGAACCTGTGGGCGAAACCATCATGCCGAATCCCTGCAGGGGGGGTAAGGGAAAGAGGTGTATGTAAGGGAAAAGAGCGAGCGTCAAGGTTGGTAGCAGAGCGGAGCGGCAAACTGTGTATGATCTGTGTGCCAGGCAGCAGCTGGTACAGCATGGCTGCAACACGCCACCAAGGGTGTGCCAAAGCAAAAGCATGCCAGGGCATGATGGCAGTACCACACCGTACCACTCAAGTACCGCGCAATACTGCACATCTACCTGCATGTACGACATCATGGCACACTGTCGAACGTATTCGGCCTCAGCTGCGTAGGCAGCTGCGGCACCCTTGCTGGGGGGGTGGCCGCCACCCATGCCTGCAAGCACACACGAGAGACAGGTGAGGGCCGGGGTTTTGGGAGAATGACGGCAGCAGAGGGAGAGAAAGAGGCGCGATTGGATCGGCAGCTGGCCAACACGCCCGTATGGTAGTGCTGTGCAGCGGCAGCAGCTGATCAACGGCCGAAACGCGGCGTAACATGCAGTGGCAGCTGCAATCACTGCCGCCATAGCGGCCGCAAGGAGCGGGAGGGGAACAAAAGGGAGAAAAGAGTGCACACCTGCTGGCGGCGGCTGGCCATAGGCGCCGTAGGGCGGCGGCTGAGGGGCGTAGCCCTGCTGGTAGGGCTGGCCGTAGTATGCGACTTGGTGAGGCAGCGGCATGGGGGCGTAGCCAGGGTGCTGGCCGGGCAACACCTGCTGCCCTGGCTGCAGCGAGGGTCAATATGGGGGCAGAGGGTCAGGGGTGGAAATCTTTGGTGAGGGATGGGTGAGAATATGGCAGGTGATGGTGCATCGGTCAGAGTTTGGCTGGAACGCAAGAAGCAGACGACAGGGTTCCACCGCGTTCCAGACAAACAGTGCAGTGCGGTGCAGCATCCTGGGCAGCATAGCACGTCAGAGGCACCTGCCGCCCTGTTCTTTCCACCCACCTGTGCGTAGTAGGTAGCTGCCGAGTAGCCAGCCGAGGTGGGAGGGGGTGGCCCCCCTTGCGGGTACACAGCCATGCCGTAGCCACCAGGCGGTGAGCCCACATAAAAGGGAGGTGGCGCCTGATGCTGGAGAGGTGGCCCCATGGCACCGGGCGGGCCGTAGCCACCCAGAGAGCCTGCAGCTGTCGTTGCGTACGGCGGTGGTGCTGCAGCAGCGACCATGGCGGTGTGGGAGATGCTGTGCATTGAGTCGCCGCCGCTGCGGCCCTGCTGCTGGCCGGTGCTGCGTTTGAAGGAGGTTGGTTCCTGGAAACAGCGGGTTGGGTCACAGGCAGATGGGCAGATCAGAATCAGGTGCCAGAGGTTCAAAAGCTGAGAAGCAGTGTCGGCTAATTCAGCTGCATGATACAGCCTCGGACAGCTGCACAGCAGGCCACCACCCAGCCGCATGCAGCTGCTTTGCATCACAGCCCCCACTCACACCTTCGCAGTACCCTCACACCTTCGCAGTACCCCCCCACCTGCGGAAATCTGGCATACACTTCGACCGGCGGATACAGCGGTACCGCACTGCTGGGAGGTGCCTGGAAGTTGAGCGGTGCGGGGCCGGCGGGTGAGGTGGTCCCGCTCAGGGCAAGGCCTGCAGCTTGGCTCAAGAGTAGGATGGCAGGCAGCATAGTCTTTGCTTGGCGAGTCGGCGCTTTGCGGTACATCTGTCTAGCTCTTGTTGAGTTTGAGAGCAGCAGCAAGGTGCTGCATGCATGCACTGCTGCCCCTCCCTCTATCCGACGGCCCAGCGGCAGCTGCGCCTCACCTTGCAGGGTGGCCTCCAAGCCCAAGGGTGCTTCTCCTGAAGAAGGGCCCAGGTCAGAGCGGTCGGCAGGCAGGAGAGGTGTGCCCGGCTGATCGCCACTGGTGCTGCCGCCAGCGCTGCCTGGCTGGCTGGCCTGCCTGCTGAGTTTCTGCAGTGTCTCAGCCGTGAGGTCTGCAGGGGGGCTGGCTGCGGTGGCTGGTGGCTCGCGCGTGGGTGTGGTGGCTGTGGTGGTGACGGTGGAGGTGGAGGCGGTGTGGGGGTGGGAGGCATCGGATGCGCCGCTGCCGGTGCGAGAGATGTTGCAGGGCGAGCTGCGGGTGCTGCTGTCTTGCGTAAGGGGTGAAGGGGCGGAGGAGTAGGCTGGAGACGCGCCAGCGCCTGTCGCGGCCAGCGTGGCAGACACAGCCGACAGGTTGACGGTGTTGAGAGCTGCGCCAGCGGGCGGCATCTTCAGCATCGTTGCCACTGGCGGCTTGGGCCCCCAGCTGGCCTGAGACCCAGGGTGGTGTGTGCCGCTCATCTGCTGGGGCACTGCAAGGAGGGGCCCGGTTGCACGCCGTCAGAACGAGGCCGAGGCCGCGCGCAATCAAACAGCGGCAAGAAGCAGGCAGAAGCGGCGGCGGCGGGTTGTGCTGCCAGTGTGCACTGCGCACGGCGGCGGTGAGCGCTCGGCTGGATTCAGGGCGCACTGTTGGAGGGCGGGCGGCGTGCTGCAGCGTGTGCGTGCCAGGGGCATCAATCGGTGCGTCCAAGACAAGGTGGTTAGTGCCCGGCGTCCTCTCACCTCACAAGCGCAGAGAGGAATCCAGGGGCCGATGCGGGACGGCTGGCGGGTCTTGCTGCGGCTTCAGAGTCGCTGCAACCGCCTCGCGAGTGTCAGGCACCTCCGCAATGCGCCCTCGGAGCGATGCGACGGCTGCTGCCCACTTCGAGGAAAGGGCGTGACAGGCTGCAAGGCGAGCGGCAGGCCGGCACGGCGAGGCGAAGGCGACGCGCGATAACCACCGCCTGGGAGGTTGGGCTAACAGGCCTAGCAAGAATGCTGGAATCGGATGCAGCGATGTGCGAGCCTCCTGCTGCAGCTGCGATCACTGGCCAAGGTTCATTCCGCCGCCAACAAGGACGTACCGCGGCGGATCTCGTGCTTGCATGGTTGCCACATTGCCGCTATCGGTTGTGCTTCCGACTGCCAACATCGAGGCATGGCCAAGCACTGATTCACAGTAACTACTGCTCTCGCGAATGATGCCTGCCAGTGGCGGTTGCGCTGGGCGGTTGAGTTGTGCCGTGGATCACTGATTGATTCGACGTGCTCCACAGCGGAGCACATCATTCATTACCGCATCTGTGCCGTCTTGTATACCTTTTGGCTTGTTTGTGGTTGCCACTGCCACAGCCAAAGCCAGCAAGCAAGCTTGCCGCCCGCCCGCTGCAAAACTTGCCAGACATCAACTAGGGTATTGCTGCAGCCCCATAGAGACCGCTGTTCGTCTCGACTTGTGCACTGTTGGAACACGAAACGGCTTAATGACGGAGGTGCCGCTCGCCGGCTTTGAGCACGCGCTGCACGTGCTGCCCAACGGCTCCTACATCCTGTTCAAAGGCGAGCAAACCCCTGCAACGCCCCAATGATAGTATGATAGTATCGGCCGGCCAAGACGGCGGCACCGCCACCGCCATCGCCCGCCTGCGTGTTCGGCCTCATCTCTGTCTTCTTTTGATCTGCTGCAGCTGACTGGTGTGGCGACTGCCGGAGAGGTGTTCCCCCAGTCAAGGAGGCAGTAGCTGCTGCGAGGGCCACCCTGCTGGTCGTCGACGTCGCCCAACAGCCGCAAGGTGCATATGCCAGCAGCTAGTCAGGAATGCCATGCTGCGGCTTGATCGTCTCCATCCTAGCTGCTACTACGCGCACGCTGCGGCCTCCACATGATGTGCCGTCACCACATCTCGCCAACCCGCTGCGCCCTTGCCTTGCTGCTGCGCCGTGCCTTGCGCACCTTTACGCAGAATGGAAGGCTGCTGGGCACCCGTTGCGCGGAGACCCTCGCTTCCAGCTGTCTGGTGTTCCCACACTGGTGCTGTGGAGGGATGGAGCGGTGGCAGCCAAGCTAGGTGGGGCGGCTGCTGGCTGCAGTGGCAGGGACTGATGTGTGCTTGCTGGCGCGTGCTGCCTCAATTGCGCGATGCCGGAAGGGTAGCACCTGCCCATGCACTGCCACATCATTAGATAGGTGAAGGGAGCAGCCAAGCAGTCACCCTACATTCATGTCCCTGTGCCCTGCGTCTGCGCATCCAGCGTCCACTCTAGAGAAGGCTGCCACGGCGGAGGCGGCACGAAGCGTTGCTGCAGAGTTCATCAGGCAGCATTCGCTGGCTTGAAGGAGCATGCAGCGAGAGGCTGGTTGCATGATGTGCTCCTCAGGCTCCTTCGCACTGCTGTGCGGGTGGCAAACCTGTGCGTATGTGCCTTGCCCTTTGCCTGTGCTACATGCCACCCGCTGCTCTCCCCTTGTAACCCTCACTTTGTTCTACGGGCTGTGTCACAGCACTGAGTCTGTCCACAACCGCTCCCCTCCAGAGCAGCTGCTCCCTCCTCTCAAATGGACACCGCAGCAGGCCTTACCCTCAACCAGTGCTGCTGCCCAATGTGCATGGCTGCAATGTGTTGCTCAATGTTGTTTTCCGGGAGGGGTGGTGTTTAATAACACCAGTTGGTTTTGAGTTTTGGGTAAGGTGAGGAGGGCTGAGCGTCAGCATCACCATGTGCTCAAGCGCGCTCGCCCCGGATGCGGCGTGCCAGCTGGATGTCCTTGGGCATGATGGTGACACGTTTGGCGTGGATGGCGCACAGGTTGGTGTCCTCAAACAGGCCCACCAGGTAGGCCTCAGCGGCCTCCTGCAGCGCCAGCACGGCGCTGGACTGGAAGCGCAGGTCGGTCTTGAAGTCCTGGGCAATCTCACGGACCAGGCGCTGGAAGGGCAGCTTGCGGATCAGCAGCTCCGTGCTCTTCTGGTACTTGCGGATCTCACGCAGGGCGACGGTTCCAGGCCTGTAGCGATGGGGCTTCTTGACGCCACCCGTGGCGGGAGCCGACTTGCGGGCGGCCTTGGTGGCCAGCTGCTTCCGGGGCGCCTTGCCACCGGTGGACTTGCGGGCTGTCTGCTTGGTGCGGGCCATGGTTGCTCAGTGAAGTGAAGGGATGGCTGGTAGACAGCCGGCTGTCGCTTTGAGCTGGGAGGCAGCGGGCGGCACCTATCGGGGGGCCGTGCCTACCTGATGGAGGTGCGAAGAGCGGTGGGCCCGGCAGCGGCAGCGTCAGGGCGGCCCCTGGATGGGCGCCGTCACTTGCCGCCGACCCACCGCCATCAACCTCAAAAAGGCAGCCGACAGACGCTGCCAGCCATCTCTCACCACCTCCTTCAACCACACAACCCACCAACAACTCAACCAATCATGTCTGGACGCGGCAAGGGCGGAAAGGGCCTCGGCAAGGGCGGCGCCAAGCGCCACCGCAAGGTGCTGCGTGACAACATCCAGGGCATCACCAAGCCCGCCATCCGCCGCCTGGCTCGCCGTGGTGGTGTCAAGCGCATCAGCGGCCTCATCTACGAGGAGACCCGCGGTGTGCTCAAGGTGTTCCTGGAGAACGTGGTGCGCGACGCCGTGACCTACACCGAGCATGCCCGCCGCAAGACCGTCACCGCCTTTGACGTTGTCTACGCACTCAAGCGCCAGGGCCGCACCCTGTACGGCTTTGGCGCATAAGCTGCTGGCCTGCCCGGAGCACACACAGCACCGACAGCCACCCTCAACAACCAACCAACTGGTGTTATTCAACACCACCCCTTGATCGGAATAAAACCTCAGTCATGCTGCTTGTTGCTGGGTAGTGGCAGGACGTCAAACAAGCGTTGATAGCCTGCTGTCGTCGCGTGGGCTATGGCATAGGGCCACTGCATGAAGGAGGCAGATTCACACACTGCAGAGCACACATAATGCTGAGCACATCTGTCCCGCCCCCTCCCTGGTCATCAGTGTAGTTGGCAGCAGTGTGGTTACACTGGGCGAAAGCAGGCAGAAGGAGAAATAGGTCAGAGTTCGATGTGCTGTTGCCAAAACTGCTGCTGCTGCTGCTGCATGTGCTGCGCTCCACTGCTGCTGAGCCATGCCGCCGCCAGGTTGGCCAAGGCACCGTGCAGGGAGGGCAATGCAAAGGCCGTGTCTGCCTTCAGTCGGCGCCCATGTGCGGTGACGGCAAGGGAGGCGCAGAGCGCCAGCAGCAGGAGCAGGGTGAGTGTGCTGCGCGCCATGTTGTGAGTGGTGGGTGGCGCTGTGGGTGGGTGATGCTGCGGGTGGGTGCCTTGAGTGCGGTGGTGGGGTCGTGCAGCGCCGGTCGTTGGTGTCAGATGAAAGATGTGAGCTATCTTGTGCTGCCGCTGGGGTCAAGAACATGGCTCGTTACGCTCGAAGGGGGTGCGAGGCACCACCCCACCCAGGCACGCACCGCTCGAGGCACACCTCTCGAGGCAACGAGGCGGCGGCAGTGCAGATGTCTGTAGGGTCGCTTGTCCTTTGCCTTGTAAATGCAACGAAACGCCCTGCAGATCATCAAGACAGAGGCCTGTGAAACAAACTGATTGGCGGGGACCGCCGCCACAGCGCCCACAGCGCGCCGCCAACTGAAGAGAGCACCGCGTTTGGGGCCATGCAATCTTATTGCTTGTGCCCACGATTTGTGCCGTTGCGTGATCATGTCTACCCGTCCGACGACGCTTCTTCAGCCCGCATCGAACTCGTGCCTTTGCCTGTCAATGAGGCTCAGGAAGCAGCGCTGGCGTTCCGTGTCAGGCGCGCCGGCACTCGGCGCTCCTGGTCCCTTTGACGGCGGAAGGCGGTTTCCGTCGCCTTTGACGCCTCTGGCTCTCGTGTGCCCTGATAAAACCAACGGCGGCCACGCAGCTCAACTGGGACAGTATGGATCTTTCATGCCAGGGACAGCTACAAGACGCGGACAAAATAAAACAGCGGAGGGAGGGAAACGGCTGCTCCTGCGCACGCTGCTCCACTTCACTTTAGGCACTTCAGGCAGCAGCAGACAGCTTGGGAAAGTGCTGAGCTGGTGTGCTGGCTGTCAGGGGCAAACAATTTGATGAATTGAGGGGCTAGTGGGGGACGACAGCAGAGAGGGGGATACAGGAAGGTGAAAGGCTGGAGCTCGGCACATGCTGTTGCTGCATCTGACCAGCTGCAGAGTTGAACGGCCCAAGTAATCGAGGTGCACAGGGGGTCCGCCCTCTTCACCAGCAACTCCCAAACCTCTGTTGTGTGTGCATCCTGAAGCAGCCAGCAGCGAAAAGGAGAGCCATCGAGCAGCATCGTACTGCGCCACTGCTGCTGCCGTGCCTGCTGTTGGCAGCTGAGGATGACTACCAGCCACCTGCATAGATGCTGCAGCAGCTGAGACACCGCCTCCGGCAGCAGATCACTGCAGCCTCAGCCTGGAGCACACATTGGGGAGGAGTGAGCAGAGCTGAGCTGCATGCACCGGGGGATGCAGGCAGCAGCGCATCGTCGTGCTGCACACGGCGGCCAGAGCAGCAGGCGAGGCAGGTACAAGCCGCCATGCAGCACGCAGCTGCGAGCCTGCAAGCCAAAGCCAGCTCTCGCACCCAGCCAGCTTCTCAAGGGCCTGGCTGCCGGCACACTGAGTGACCTGCTCAGCTACCTGCTGTGCCCCATCACCCACGAGCCGATGCATGACCTGATGAAGGCGGCAGGCGAAGAGGCACCTAGAGAGAACAATTGGTAGCCAGGCGCTGGTGGGGCATGCCGCTGCCAGGGACTCGCCCTCGGTCGGCTGTCAATCCCCAGCAGTCGGCTAGCATGCCAATTGTTGCAAACAGGCAGCAGTGCACCGTTCTGTACCATCAGCCCTCTCAGCAACTACTTCACTTTGCTCTTGTCATGTCCAGTCAAAGGGCTGACGCCGAGGGATAGAAGCAGGCACAGGTATGCAGCCGGCAGGGCGAGGCTTTTCCAGCAAGAGGTGGTGTTGAATAACACCAGTTAATGGTTGATTGAGGATTTGTGGAGAGCGTCGCTGTTGCTGCTGCATTCAAGCAGAGGTGAACTTGGTGACGGCCTTGGTGCCCTCGCTGACGGCGTGCTTGGCCAGCTCGCCGGGCAGCACCAGGCGCACGGCGGTCTGAATCTCCCGGGACGTCAGGGTGGGCTTCTTGTTGACGCGGCTGAGCTGGGCAGCGGCGGTGGCAATCTTCTCAAACTGGTCGGCGATGAACGAGTTGAGGATGGCCATGGACTTGGAGGAGATGCCGGTGTCGGGGTGCACCTGCTTGAGCACCTTGAAGATGTAGAGCTTGTAGCTCTCCACTCCCTTCTTGCCGCCCTTCTTGGCCTTCTTGCCGCCCTCCTTGGCGGGCTTGGCCTCCTTCTTGGCGGGCGTGGGCTTCTTTGCGGCGGGGGCCATGGTGCTGGGTGTCAGTGGGGAGAAACAGGTGGAGACAGCTGGGTGATGGGTGGCCAGACTAGGCTGTGCGGCCGTTCAAGTAGCTCGCTGCAGCCTGTGCAGTGCGCATCAGGCCTCAGCCATTCACAGCAGGGTGTGGCAGGCGCCCTGCGTGGGTCAGGGGCGGCACCCATCCGGGGTCGCACCCTCACGGCCTGCCCACCTATCGTCGCCTGTCCCCTCGATTTCTCCTTGAATACTTAATCCAGGCCTCGCAGCCATCCAGTCACCCAACTCTCACCCCTCCCCTCCATTCCACCGACCCCAACAACCATGTCTGGCCGCGGTAAAGGAAAGACCTCCGGCAAGAAGGCCGTGAGCAAGAGCTCCAAGGCGGGCCTGCAGTTCCCAGTGGGCCGCATTGCCCGGTACCTGAAGAAGGGCCGCTACGCTGAGCGCATCGGTGCCGGCGCCCCTGTGTACCTGGCGGCGGTGTTGGAGTACCTGGCAGCAGAGGTTCTGGAGCTGTCTGGCAACGCTGCCCGTGACAACAAGAAGACCCGCATCATCCCCCGCCACATCCAGCTCGCCGTGCGCAACGACGAAGAGCTGTCCAAGCTGCTGGCTGGTGTGACCATCGCCGAGGGTGGTGTGCTGCCCAACATCCACAGCGTGCTGTTGCCCAAGAAGACCGGCAAGAAGGCCGAGGCCTGAAGTGGCACCACCCTGGTGAAGGGCACTGCGCTCTCCCAACACAAAACCACAAACCAACTGGTGTTATTAAACACCACCTCTTGCTGGAAAGCACATCTGCCACCCTCTGCTGTCACTGTTGATGAAGGACTGGGTTGGATTGCAGCTGCATGCAAGGGGTACAGCACATTTGCAGCATCAGTACGCATGAAGTTATGCCGTGATTCAAGGCTCACACAGACTGGCGGCCCAAATGTGGTCAACTGATGGAGGCATGTGGCCAGCCGCCAAATGAGGAACAGTTCTAAAGTTACAAACTACAATTACAATCACCCCGCTGGTAGGCCGCGTGAGCAGACCTGGGGCAGGAGTTCTAAAATATGTCCTGAGGGGTGGGCCTCGTCCGCACTGACAGCAAGAGCACAGGCCTGTGACCTGTGATGCAACCGCTCAGCTCAACTTGAGCAAGTGCCGCCCCATCGGTGCCCAGCCGACGGAAGGCTAAAGAAAGCTTGAGTGGGGATAGGATTCCTTTTGTATTGATGTTCGCCCTCAATAGCGATTCATCGACCGCCTTCAGGAGGTAACAGCCGCGCAAGTGGGTTGCATTGGCGTGTTGGGCTCGGATATGGCGCCAGCCGCCTTCAGCACGCGTTCTCAGCTGCGCTAATCAGCGCACAAGCCACGCAATTGCGCCCCAAATGCGGTACCGCTGCTTCCCCTTCGTGCCCGCAGGTGCATGCAAGCCATGTCCGCCTCGACGCTGCAGCAGCAGCAGCCAGACACTGCCAACAACATCTGCAACAATGCACGAATCCGGCAGCCGCCTGCAGCCGCGCTCGGTGAACTGTGGCGGCAGGACGAGGACGGCTGGTGGCTGCTCACGCTCACCAGCGATGTGTGCGGGGCACGCAGCACAAACCGCAAGCTGAGCATGACAGGTGAGCTCACGCTCAAGCAGCGCTTCAAAGTGCAGTTGCTGCATGCATCATTGACCACTTGTGCCACAGTAGTTTCGATCCCTTGGTGTGCCTAAACCCTACTGCAGCATCGCTGTTCAAACAATTGACCGGCCGATCTCTCGCCACTCCAAGGGACGAGCTAGTGTTAACAGCCTTTGAAGGGAGCACCAAGATGTTCCGGCTGACTTACACGCCCGATGCTGCTGACCCCAGCAGTGGGTGGTGCACCGGTTCCCAGCTTAAAAGCTGGCTGACTGACAGCGCTGCGCGTGAAGGAGACAGCATCGCCCTCAAGCGCCAGGGCCCGCTCGTGTTGGTGAAGCGCGTTGCAAGGGCGGTCAGCGTTGATGTGGAGCCGGCTGCGCCCCGCGTGACGCCAGCAGCCGTGCAGGGTGGTGTGCACCATGGGACAGTGCCTCTCCGGCATCGGCCTGCTGCTGTTGCAGCAGCCACAGTGCTGCAAGGGCTGCCACGCGCGTTTGCTGAGGCCCAGCGCCAAGGCCAGGGTGGAGAGTGGCGGCAGGCCAGGGCAGCTGAGGAGGTGGATGAGGTAGAGGCAGCTAAGGAGGTGGACTTGCCGGAAAGCGATGACGAGACGCTGGACGGCAGCAGCTTTAACAGGCGGGTGCCTCGCCGCATCTTGCTTCCAGACTTGGAAGACAATGCCCCGCCCAGCTTTGAAGTTTTGAAACTGGCCGTTAACGTGTATTATGAGCTGAAACACACGGAATTCGGTCGCGACCCTGCGCAATACATGCTCCAAGCACCTTCTTTGCGAGAGAAGGTGAGTAGGCACGGTTGCATGGCGCTGTGTGGTATCCATCGCGGCTGCTTGCGTCCGTCCACTTGCGCGCGAATGTGTGGATGGAGCTGACCGGCAGCTGACCGGCAGGAGCTGTGGCTTGCCTTACCATGCTCCGCTGTGCTGTTTGGACTTACTTCTTCTTACTTACTCTTCTTGTTGCTCTGCAAACATGCAGGCGATCCGGGTGCAGGCGCCTTGCGGTGCTGAGCTGGGGAATGGCCGCTTAAGCACGAGGCGGAAAATTCTGTGCGCTTGCGAGCCGTGTGCCGGACTGCGCCATTTCAAGCCGATCGAATTCGTGCAGCACTGTGGCGACGATAAGCTGGAGCCTGCCACGTCAATTGTGCTGCAGGGTGAGCCACCGGCCGACAATTCATGTTCATGCTCGCTGCCGCAGCTGCATGGTGCGCTTGGCCTGTGGCTGGCACACCACGCCTTCCTCTGCTGTGCAGACTTCAACATCAGCCTGCAGCAGCTGCTGAATCTGGTCAACAGCCCGCAACTGGTCCGTGATGCGAAGCAAGCAGGCTTTAGATTCAACTACGACCATTGCGAGTACTGCGGCTACGGCGGAGACCTCCTGTGCTGCGACGCGGGCACCTGCCCCTCCTCTTACCACCTGCACTGTGTGCAGCTGGCAAAAGTACCTGACGTAAGCAGCGGCCAGGCTCATGGCTTGAGGGTTTGCAAAGGAGGGCGTAAAGGGGAGGGAGGGAGGCAGTGCAGGGATGGTGGGATGCGATTACCACGTGCTGGACTCTCCATTCAACCGTTGCCGCCATATTTGCAATCGTGGTTTGTTTGCAGGGCCCTTGGAGCTGCTCGCCGTGCGTGCAGGCAGCAGAAGAACTTGCACCAGGGGGTGCGCCGGAAGAGCAGCAGCAGCAGCAGCAGCAGCAGCAGCAGCAGCAGCAGCAGGAGCCGCCGCCGCCGCCGCAGCAGCAGCAGCAGTTGCCGACTGAAGCACCTGGCCAGGGGCAGCAATCCCCAGGCAGGGATGCGGTGCGGGAGCAGGCAGTCCCATACACACCACAGCCTGCTTCCCACAGCCAGCGGTCTCAGAGCCCTCAGGCGCACGGGGCTTGCGCGACAGCTGAGGTCGACATGGGTGAACCTGCAGCATGCACGCCAGCACTCATGCTGCTTGCAATGGCAGCAGGACCTTCGGCGTCCACCAAGGAGGTTGCTTGCCACCACCACCTGCCCCCTCAGCAGCAGCACGTCGAAACAGAGCAAGCCAAGCAGAACACACTTAAAGAGCAGAAGGCGCACCCTGCCACTCAGCAACGGCCCCAGCAGCAGCAGCAGCAGCAGCAGGTGGACGAGCACGGTCCAGACTTGCCGCTCACCCAGCCCTGCTCCCCGGCTGTGGCATCACTTTCCACTTTGCATGAACAGGCGCCGCCGCCGCAGCAGCTGGTGCCTGCGCAGGAGGCCGTGCGGGCCCCTCCAGCTGGTGTGCCTGCGGCTGCTGATGGTGGTGCCGGGCAGGACGAGCCTGCCCCGATCCTGGCAGCACGGCCTGCTGCAATGCGACAGGCGTATGTGCTGCAAGCACAGGAGGCATTTGCCTCAGCCGACAGCAGCAGGCCGGCCAGCATGCTGCGTGCGCTGAAGCTGCTGATGCTGGCGGGTCACGGCGGCGAGGCGTTGCGGGTGAGGAGCACGCTCAGTGTTGCCAGAGGAGTAGGGTCGTGCTGCTGTGTTGGTGGCTTGCAAGCTGTTGAATGGCATGCCTTGTGCTGGTGCTCTGCAGGGAGTGGTTGGTCGCTGGGATGCACATACGCTCATGCAACAGCGGGAAGTGTTCAATGCCGCTCTGGCAAATGTGTGACTTGGACAAGTGGGGGGACCTGGAGTTGAACCTTCTTGCTGCTCTCAGTCTGGCAGCCTGAATCGTCAGCAGGCTAGCAACGCAGGTCAGCATGGGTTGTCGGCCGGAGCCATGAGTCCTGGCAGCAGTCTGCTTGAAGTGCTGCGCCCGCTGCCCTCCCTGCCGCTTCGAGGCTGGGCGCACCACCCCCCGCCGAGCTGCTGCCGCCCGTTGTTTTCCCCAGTCTGCTGTGCAGAGCTGGTCTCTGGAACACTGCTGTGCAGAAGGGGGACTGGTCCCACTGGCATGGCGGCAGCCGTCCAGCCTTTTGCAACATCACCTTTGCCATCCTGCATGGCGGCGTGTGAATCGCAGACAGCCGGCGGTGGCGGCGGCGTGGCAACCCCCCCTTCCACTTCCTCAGTGGTTGGAACCAAACCTCAGCAGGGTTTGGGAACAGTTGTGTCATTGGCGACAGGCATGGTACTCACCACTGACACCAGACTGCACGATCTACCACCTGCCTTTGGTTTCAATGCCTTGGTGCGCCTCAATGGTGGACTGGTTCCGCACACCGCAAGTGCTGGTTGGCGCCTGCAAGCTTGAGCCCTGTCCGTGTTTCACCAGCACCATAGCTGCAAAAAACTCACACGCCATCAAAGGAAGCAGAAAGACAGGCATGTTGGCTGCGGAGTCTCCTTGCTGCGAATGCCGCCCTCGCTGCCCGCCATCACGGCAGCGGAATCAGAGCGAGACCGCCTCCGAGCGTTATCTGGCGGCAGTGCAGGCGGCCCAGTCATGGCTGAACTACGCATCGTCTACTCATTCTATAAGAAAAAGAAGAGACATGGCAGACAGATGGTGCGCATAGAAGTAATCAAGGGTGCACGTTCAGGGAGGCGGGCAGGCTCGGTACGGCGGTACATGCCTGCCGCCGTGGGTTGCAGGGGTTCGACTCGGCTGCGCACTGCGCTGGCTCCATCCATCACACACGCAACTTGCAAGCACAGCTGCGAACCTTTGAGCGCTCACTTACCTCGTTTGCGAGACCAGTTTGCGAGTTCAGATTACGCTGCGATGGCTTCGCGCTCCTTGGATGTAGGCCCTGCTCTGTGTCAGCTTGCGGTGTTGCTCTGAGGTGGTGCGAAGCCTTGAGCGCGCCCGAGGCGCGATTGTAAAGCTGACCTCTCGTTGCTGCTGGCCCGCCAGGATGCGCAGGAGCGCATCAGCCCAACCAGATCCGTCGAAGGCAACGAGCAAGCCCCCGCCGACACGGCCGCCCAATGTGCGCCTCAACCCGCCCTTGCTGCAAGGCTTGGCTGTGTCTGTTGCTGTGCATAGAAGCTCGCTCATTGCCAAAAGCCAGCGAACGCATGCCTGCTCCCTTCCTGATTTTGCAGGCATGAGCCGCGAGCTTCTGCTGGCGGTGCTTGCCGCTCCTGGTCCGCCGCAGCTGATCATCATTGGCCACCTGGAGCTGACAGAAAAGTGAGCTGCAGTGAACGGCGCCCTGCTTTGGCTGTTGCCTGCATTGCTTCTGCTGCCAATCCCAATCACCATGCTCATGCTGCTGCAGGCTCAATTTCGGCGCCACCTGCACCAGCCTGCGGCAGGCCAGCCTGGCGTGGTTTCCGGATATGACTGTGACTATGAAGCCTGGCAAGATTGTCGTGGCGTCGCTGGCTGCCTGGCTGGAGCGGCACCAGGGTGAGCAGCCTGTGCTGACTGTTTGTGTGAAAGGCTTGCATGCTGGCTGAGGTGCGTGTGCCTGTGCAGGAATATCAAGCTGCCTGATGCTGTTTGCCTGACCCTGTGGTTATCGGTGCTCCTTGCAGCCCAGCTGAACTTGATAGCGGACCAAGGCCTTTCAGCCGACGCATCAGGGTGGGCTCGCAACACAATCACAGCCCTTCCAGCTCACTTGGTCAGCTCTTTCACTGCCAGCCAAAAGCTGCCGGCAGCTGCATCTACTCTCACCGCCCTCACCAGCCTGAGCTTTACAGGGCGTTATGAGCAGTTGACTTGCAGGCATGTTGACCTCCTCAAGCCGCTGTCTCAACTTCGGCGGCTGAGCATGACGCGTGTAGATGTGGGCAGCACTGCCGAGGAGATGCTGGTGCTACCCGCTTTTAAGGGCCTGCAAGCACTGGGACTGCCCAGCTGCCAGTTGCAGGATACGCCTCGTGCGCTGTCAGCCCACACGCAGCTGACTGCTCTTGACCTCTCCGGCAACCGCCTCTCGGCCCTTGCGCCTCTAGCCACCCTGCACCATCTGAGGAGCTTGGAGCTTGGATCCTGCAGCCTCACAGCAGTGCCAGAACAACTGTCAGCTCTGACGGCTCTCACGCGCCTGGATCTTGCTGACCACAATCGCTTGGACGGCGGCTGGCAGCACTTGCTACCCCTGACACAGCTGCGGCACCTGGACCTCAGATCCTGCAGCCTCACAGCAGTGCCAGAGCAGCTGTCGGCTCTGATGGCCCTTACTTGCCTGGATCTACATGCGAACAAAGAGCTGTCTAGTGGCTGGCGGTACCTGCTGCCTCTGACCCAGCTGCAGGACCTAAACTTCATGCAATGCGGTTTTGAGACAGTGCCGGCGCAGCTGTCAGCACTGACAGCACTCACTCGCCTGGACCTTTCTGCAAACATCCGCCTGGACAGTGGCTGGCAGCACCTGCTACCCATGATACATCTACAAGACCTGAACCTATGGGACTGCTGGCTCTCAGCTGTGCCAGAGGAGCTGTCAGCGTTGACCGCCGTCACCTGCCTGGACCTGTCCTCAAGCCGTAAGTTGGGTGGCGGCTGGCAGCATCTGCTGCCCCTGACCCAGCTGCAAGACCTGGACCTGTCCAGATGCGGCCTCACAAAAGTGCCAGAGCAAGTGTCGGCGCTGACGGCCCTCACCCAACTATTGTTTTCTGGCAACTGCAATCTGGCTGACGGCTGGCAGCACCTACAGCCCCTGACACAGCTGCGGGGCCTGGACTTGTCCCGCTGCGATTGCAGCACAGTGCCAGAGCAGCTGTCAGCGCTGACGGCCCTCACCCGCCTGGACCTTTCTGAAAACAGCCAGCTGGCTGGTGGCTGGCATCACTTGCTGCCCCTGACCCAGTTGCGGGATCTGCTTTTGAAAGATGTGCCGCTGCCTGAATCAAAGGCCCTGCTCGAGCTGGACGCCCTGCCACACCTGCACATCACCGGGTGGTAGCATTCATGCCCAATTGCCAGGGGTTGAATGTCAGGTTGCCACCCTACCCTACCCACTGTTGATCACAGCATCAGTCTGCTTGCGCGCTGCCGCTGCCTCCCCACCCCTGTCCACTGCACCCCCCTCCAATACCCTCGCTACCCTGCCTAGCCCCAATCACCGCACCTCTGCCTGTTGCTTCGTACATCTGTTCAACACAGGATCCCCGTGTAAACACACTTTCCAGAGCAGGCGGCTGATGCTAGGTAGCAGCCTGGAGTCAAAGAGGCACTCCTGCGTCGCCTGCGCTGTCACCCAACAACTGCAGCTCACAACTGCAGTCAGTCTTTGCAAAGGTAGCACAGCGGCACTTCCCTCACCCTAGCGCGGCTGCAGCCGGGCCGCCAGCCATGTGCTCAGGCTCCTCAGGAAACTGAGCCATGCTGACCTGCCCAAGCTGCTGCATCTTGTGCCCGGGTGTGGTGGAGCAGGCCGCAACTTGCTGGTGTGTGTGTCATACGTCAAGCAGTAACTTGCCCCAGCACGCTGTCCCTGCGTCAGCAACCACACCATACCTGGTCTGCTCACTGTCCCGCAGAGGGCCGAAAGGGAGCAGGTACTGCTACAACCGGCCCGCTGACGGCCCCTGCAACCACAGCGGGGGAGCAGCGGTAGCCATGCAGGGAGAGAGACAGGAGGCAACTGACGTTGAGGCAGACAACAGGTGTGTAGGGATGAGTCGAACTGCTGGCACGCCGCAGCTGCGCCCACGCCCGGCCCCCCTGGCCAATGCAGCCTGCTCTCAACATGTTGCTGTTCAGTTGCTATAATGCAAGGGCTGCCGCTTTCCCTACCGTATCGCCAGGCACAGCCAGGCTGTGCCGCCACCCGACCACGGTGGTCAGAGGCGCCCAGCAGCGCTGTCCCTTTCCACCAGCAGCCGTGCAGCCGATCTGTTGCTGAGCACTCAGCCTGTCTGCCTTGCAGCGAAGCAATACCTTACACAGTGTGGTGAACTAGTATTGCAGTGCTGGTCAAGGAAGCGAGTGTCAGGCAACCCAGGCTCAGGGGCCGAAAGAGGTGCGGTATGGAGGCATGCGGGCAAGGAGGACTGGAGTCATGTTGGACCTACTGATACAGGCGGCCTGCCAAAAGAGGTGCGCAAACAGGTATGGCACATGGTGTATTGCTGGGTGTGCGGGAGGGCGGTCAGTTGAGACTACGTGTTGAGTCAGTTGAGACGGTTAGGTGGTGTGGGTTCAGAGTCAGTTGGTCAGGCACGTGAGCCGGTCAGTCAGTCAGTCATAGGTTCCAGCAAAGTTGCGGGCGGCCAAGCGGCGAGCTCACGCCTCTGTCTTGGCGGCCTTGGGCTTGGCGGCAGCCTTGGGCTTGGCAGCGGCCTTGGGCTTAGCAGCGGCCTTGGGCTTGGCAGCAGCCTTGGGCTTGGCGGCGGCCTTGGGCTTGGCTGGTGTTGCCTTCTTGGCTGGAGTTGCCTTCTTGGCTGGCGCTGCCTTCTTGGTGGTAGTGGTCTTCTTCACCTGCAACGATAAGCAGCAACAATGTGGTTGCTCCTTTGGGGGATCGTACGGGCTTGCTGCCTTGGTACTCGATATCCCGTGGCGGCGATTGTGCCAGCGGGCAGAGCGCATCGTTGATGCAGCAGTAGCTGCTCGCTGATACACCAGCTGCTGTCCGGCGTAAAGGCATGCTGGCCCCCAGAAAGCAATGCATGGCAGCATGCGTGCCTTGGGTGCTGCCGCCTTCTTGGCGGAGGCTGGCTTGGTGGCAGCCTTGGGCTTTGCAGCAGCAGCCTTCTTCACCACTGCCTTCTTGGCAGGGGTGGCCTTCTTGGCCTTGGGGGCGGCAGCCTGCGGAGCAAACAGAGCGGTAAGCTACTGTTTGTGACCGCCCGTTGACAGCGGCGGGCGGCGAAGGTGAACACTGAGCAAGGAGCATCAGCCCCTCGCAGCGTTATCAGGCAGGCATGTCGGTGTACAACAAGCACGCGGGCGGCTGGTTGTTGACATATTTTCGAGCTGTCGCCGACTGAGTGCCTGCCGAAACTGTACGCGCCACGCCGTTCGACAATGCAGGCTGCGCTGCAAGCTGTCTAAGGCTGCCGGCACCAGGAGCCGCTTAGCCACGGCGGCCAACAGTTTGGCGGGCGCTCACCTTGGGAGCCATCTTTGTGTCGAAGAAGGTGACGGGTGCCGGGAGGGATGATGGGACTAGTGCGAGGCCATCAAGTCGGCTGGGGAGAGGCACGAGCTGGCTCCCCGCTGTGCCACCTCACAGCGCCCCGCCTGCCGCCAAATCGCACCCACTGATGTCGTTCTGGACGCGCGGTCGTAGTATTATACGAAGGAGCTGCATGGAAAACGTTTAAACCCCACGTATCAACTGGCACACTGCCTGCCTGCTGCTCAACAATGGAGGTCTTGGCACACCGTGATATTGGCGGCTTGCCTCTGACGCACCCTTCGATGATCAACTCTTACTAAGCCAACAGCAGCAGCATGAACACAGTCATAGGAAGCAATGGTCTCGAGTCTGTTTTTGCTGTGTGGGGAAGATCGTGTGTGAGGTCCTGCATTCTTCAACCATCACGTACCGACGAGCTACCGCACTCTTGCGCTTCACAAGAAGTTGCTGCTTCTGCCCATCGAGACGTTTCGTGGCTGGGAAAGTGCGCAGTCTAGCTTCCCTGCGTGTGCAGGTGCCGTCACTTGTGCGATCTGCTGTCCTGCTGCCTCCCTGTGAGCAGGCACACGCTCAGCCGCCGAGTAGTTGTGAGCCACATGGGCCAGAGACAGTTGTGTGGTTTGTACCCAGTTGGCAGTGGAGCTGCTATGTGGCGCTCTGGAATAGGCGCATGTGCCATTATTCAGACTTCCATCAATAGCAGCAGAAGCAGCAGACTTTGTTTTGTGTACCGGTAAGCTGGGGAGAGGGGCGGACACACTTGACAACAGCAGCACATAAGCTACGCCATCCCGCCGTCGAGCCACCCAGTAGTGTGAACAGCACTGCTTTTGTGTGAGCAGCAGCTTCCTGCAAAGTTTCAGAGCCTGAGCTGGCCAAGGAGGTGGGAGCATTTGCTCGCGTGATGCTGAACAGACGTGCTTTCATCGCTTGCTTTGGTGCGGCACGGTGATGGCTGCCACATGCTGGCACGGCAGATCTGGCTGGTTTTGCTGGTCAAAGCCATCTCTTTACAGCAATCAGATTCTTCTTCAATCGACCCAGCACTTCCACAGATCATAAGAATCGATTTGTGGCGGCACCAGTGCCGATGACGGTGTGCGGCGAGGGCGGGCGCGGCGGCAGCTCGCTGCCCGGCAGCTGACCACGCTTGAAGTCTGTTTCCATCACCCTTCATCACTTGCCCACGGTTCACACTGCTGCTGCACGAGGGTAGGGCTTCGGCAGCCGGCTGAGGTCGATTCGGTACCCATCCAGGGGCCACCCAGGCCTGCGCCCTGCCTGGTCCTGCTGCGTGCACCGATTCAACCGCAATGAGCTGTCGCTGTGCGCGCGAACAGCTACTTGTCCTCCACGCTCCACCCCGCGCAGGTTACCCGCCCCCTGCCTCCCCAACCACCCCGCAACCACCACCTCGAGAATGGCTCCCACCGTCGCCAAGGCCCCTCCGGCCCACCCCACCTACGTGGTTATGATCACCGAGGCCATCAAGAGCCTGAAGGAGCGCACCGGCTCCTCCAGCAAGGCCATCGGCAAGTACATTGGGTCCACCTTCAAGGTGCCCGCTGGCTTTGAGAAGACCCTCAGCCAGCAGCTGAAGCGGCTGGCAGCCTCTGGCAAGCTCGTGCGTGTCAAGGCCAGCTTCAAGCTGAGCGACGCCCTCAAGGTGAGCAGCAGGCTGCTTTGCGATGGCAACAGCGGTTTTGGGCGACAGCAGCAATCAACAATGCTGGTGAGAGCGGTTTTGCTGGCCTGCCGGCGGTCAACAACGCTGCCCACAAAGCTGTGCTTTGCCTCGTTGCTGCTGCTTTTGGGGTGCTGCAGAAGCCTGTGAAGACCAAGAAGGTTGTGAAGAAGCCCACAGCCACCAAGGCTGTGAAGAAGACCCCAGCAAAGGCCAAGGTGTGGCACTTGACCGCTTGTTTTTAGAGGCGGCACCAGGCACTGCAAGCTGCTGCTGCACATGCAAGAGGCTGACCAGCTGCCGCTTCCTCCCATGCTGCTGTGCAGACTGGCGTCAAGAAGACCACAGCAACCAAGAAGGCTGCCGCCAAGCCCAAGGCTGCAACCAAGGCGAAGGCCGCCGCCAAGCCCAAGGCCGCTGCCAAGCCCAAGGCTGCTGCCAAGCCCAAGGCCGCTGCCAAGCCCAAGGCCGCCGCCAAGCCCAAGGCCGCTGCCAAGCCCAAGGCCGCTGCCAAGCCCAAGGCTGCTGCCAAGCCCAAGGCCGCTGCCAAGCCCAAGGCCGCTGCCAAGAAGTGAAGCGGTATGACTGTCCACGACTCTTGACACATGGCACCCCAGTGCTGCCTGCGGCTCGACTCTCCACCACTTACACCCCCCCCAAAACAAATCGGTGTTATTAAACACCAACCAACCCAACGGAGACAGGCATGTGTCAGTAGTATTGGCAGCCAGGGCCAGCGCTGGACACCAAGCTGCTGCATATGTCTGCCAACCAACTGCTGCCATGACTGGCCGCTGCCGTTTTGCTGCAGTCCTGTGCTGTGCACCCTTGTGCTCTTGCCTCCATGTGTGTGCCCTCACCAAGTGGGCTGGGGATGTTGAATGCATGCACGCTTGCTAGCAGCCGCCCCAAACTCCTTGCTCGATGTTTCGACGCACACTTACACACTTTACACTGGCCACGAGCAGGGAGTGGGTGCAGGCAGCACTCATGAGAGCACAGGTTCGCTGGCATGCGGCGAGTTGAGTTGCAGGGTTTCTGACAAGCTGCGCAGTCACAAAGCATGTAACACACCAGCCATCAGTCCAGCCACTTGAGCACCAGCATAGACCCGCTGAGGCCAGCCTCCTTCATTGCCTGCTGCTGGTCCTCCAACACAGGCGCGCCTGCAGAAAAGAGCACACGCACGCACCGATAGCTAGGTAGAGGATCGGCCTGTATCGCAAGGTTGTTTGCAGACTCAGTGACTGCGACCACAAACATCAACTGCGACATACGCTCACAAGCAGGCGGGCGGGGCGAGTGGCGGTGCAGTTCGGGCACAGCGCAGCGAGGGGCCACTGAGCCGGCTGGGTCCAAAGCACAGCACAGCACAGCACGGGGGCCAGCGCAACAGCCCTTGCCAGAGAAGCAGCAGTTGAAATTGAAAGAGTCAGGGTGTGATAGGCTGGAACATGCATGCAGGTGCTCACCGACTGACCACCAAATGGCCCCCCACCGGCTGCCCCTGCCTACCTGGCACCGCCTGCGACAGGCTGAACCTGCGCCCCTCTGCAGCTTCCTGGCACAGGCTGAGGAACAAGTCGTAGGCAGCTGCCACCGGCGAGCCTGTCGGAAACCGCCGTTGCAAGCGGCGGCCGTCTGGCAGCCGCACCGCTGCACAGCAATCAATGGGTTGGGGTGGACAGAAGGCGGAGTGTGTTGTTTGTGTGTGAAATGGTAGTGGGAGTGAGGTTGATGAGGAGCCGCTACATGCACAGGCCACGGAGAAGTGGGTGGCGGCCCATCCAATCAGCTAGCTGGACAGCAGCAGGCAGCACAGCACCGCACCTGCCTGTCTGGCTCTGCACACCAGCCGCCTCACACACACAGAGCGAGACACACAGCCACCACAGGCGCGCGACTCACCTATCCTGCACCCGCTTCCGTCGCTGGGTTCCTGAGGCAGCCGTGCCGCAGCCGCTGCCTGCACTTCAGCCGCGGATTGCGCCGGCACAGCACCCCCTGCAGCTGTTGCAGCGGCCTCGTCCTCCTCCTCCTCCTCCATTTCTGAAGCAGCAGCAGGCGAGGCGCAGCAGCAGGCAGAGCACAGCAGCAAGGGCAGCAGGTGTGAGCACATGCAAGCACACACAAGCAGCATTACGAGGCAGCACAGCGTGAGCCAGTGCACCATCAGGCCCGTATCAGGCCAGAAGTGGATCAGACAAAAAGCACCCCAAAACCCACGCAAGCATTGAATTGCTGCTCCTCAACCCCTCCAATAACTTCCATGCACCGCAACACACGTCACACCCGCAGATGGGCTGGGCCCCCACCTGAGCCGCCGTCCAAGCCAACAGCGCCGCTGCCCTGCCTGCCACTTAGCCCGCTGGCATCCCCGGCGGCGCCGCCGCCGCCCGCATGTGCCATGCTCATCTGCAGGGCCCGCTGCAGCTCTTCATCTCCGTCCAGCTGCTGAGAGGCCTGCAGCAGTCCGGAGCAGCAGCGTGAAAGACGAATGACGAAAAGGCCGCAGACGGGGGCAGCGGCAGGACGGCTCGTGCAAGCCGAGGGATCATGGCACTATTTGTCGCAAGCTCTTTCAGACAAACAGACTGGAAGTGCAAACAAAGCACTGTGCATGCCCAGGCAGACGCAGGAACATGAGCGACGGAGCCACCGACCCAAAGCAGAGCGCAGCACAGGTAAGCATAAGCAGTAGCCGCCCGCCACACCTGCAATCCGGCAAGCATCTGAACAGGCCGCAATTCCACCACCGCAGCTGTGCTCTCCCCCCTCCCCGCCCCCCCCCTGCCCGCTCCCACACTTGCCTGAGGAGGCCTTGCCTGTCCAGCTGAGGCAGCCGCAGCAGCGCCTGCCGCCGAGGAGCCGTCTTTGCGGTTGTGCGCGCGGCGGGCAAGCCTGGAGGCGGCTGGGTCGTGAATGCCGTGCTCCATAAACGGCAGCAGCTCCTCTGTCAGCCTGCCAGGTGGGGGCACCAACGTGGGTGAAGAAGAAAGAACAGAGAAACGGCAGGGCGGTGCTCTTGTGGGTTTGAATGAGCGGCAGGGGGAAGGAGGAGGGGTCGGTACCGGCACACCAGGAAAGAAGGTGCAGGGAAGCTGCCGGGACGTGCTGTGCGTGTAATGCACTTGACAAATGGCAAGCCGTCAGGCTAGGTGAGCAGACCGCCGCTCACCGCTCAGCATTCACAAAGCCCGTCCACTGCCGCATGGGTGCGCCTGAGGGGAGGCAGGGTCAGGAGGCGGCAGGGTCAGCAGGGGGCAGGGTCGGGCGCTGCACCGTGCCATGCACAGCCAGCAATGTCAATGGCGAAAAGCCGCAGCCCGGCTCAGCAAAGAGTAGTGGGGCAGAGCAGCATGCAGCCAGGTGCAGCACCACCACTCGGTGCGTCCGGCACCTGGAGGCGGACGCAGCCAGCCACCCAGCCGCCTTAATCCTTTCAATATATACATGTGAATGTAGGAACAGGGCAAAGGCTTTTAGCGCAGCCTCCCAACCGTACTGACCCACATTCCCTCCCTTATCCACACCCTCACCGGTCACAGGGTCGACAATGAGCAAAGCTGGCAGCTCATACAGGCGATAGAAGTTCTGCAGCTTCTGCCCCTCCTCACCCACATCGTACACCTACAGGCAGGCAGGCAGGCAGGCAGGCAGGCAGGCAGGCAGGCAGGCAGGCAGAGTGAACAACAGCAGCACGGGAATGGCAATGCAAGACAGGCAGGCAGGCAGGCAGGCAGAGTGAACAACAGCAGCACGGGAATGGCAATGCAAGACAGGCAGGCAGGCAGGCAGGCAGGCAGGCAGGCAGGCAGGCAGGCAGGCAGGCAGGCAGGCAGGCAGGCAGGCAGGCAGGCAGGCAGGCAGGCAGGCAGGCAGGCAGGCAGGCAGAGTGAACAACAGCAGCACGGGAGTGGCAATGCAAGGCAGGCAGGCAGGCAGGCAGGCAGGCAGGCAGGCAGGCAGGCAGGCAGGCATCCGGCTTGGATTGTAGAGTGGGCAAGAGGCTGCGCGGGACGCTGGTCAAGTAGCTGGTACAGTCGCTGGGACAGTGGCTGGGAGAGGCTGGGAGAGAGGCTGGCTGGAGCTGGGCAGCAGGTCGGGCACCAGGCTGAGAAGGGGCTGGGGAAGACACTTGCGGGAAAACAGAGCAGGCTCCCAGACCCAGCACCAGCCGTCTGGCAGCCCTGACAGCTGTTGTTGAGTCCAGACAGCACCGTAGCGGCCCTTTGGTGCCCAAACCAGCGCCCGGGCAGCCCCCGCAGCAACTCCCCCCGCAGCAGCCCCAGCGGCATTTCCCCAGCAGCCCGCGCAGCAGCCCAGAAGCAGCCGTTCGGTGCTGCCCGTCTGCCTCATTCGCTCGCCTGGAAGAACACAAAGTTGTTAGTGACCAGTGCCTGCACCATGTCGTTCCTCCAGGTGTCCCTGTTGAGCTGGTAGCTGGCAAACTCGCTGGTGCGCTGCAGGTTGACGATCTGCAGGGGGGCAGGAGGGCGAGGCGCAGGCAGGCAGGAGGTTGCTTGCCAGCAGGGGGCCAGGGGGTGCAGAAAAGGCAGGCAGGATAGCTCAGACAGGAGGGTAGCAAGCCTTGCACAGGCGGCCAGCCAGCACGCCGCTCCCATAGCGCTTGAAACAGTGTACTGACACACGTGACCGCCAGGCCCTTGGAGGCAACATGCCACTATTACACAAACCCTGACAGCCACACACACCGCTTCCCTACGCAGCACGCCACTCCGCTACGCCCCTTACGCACCAGCCAGCGCCCGTCGCGCTGTGCCGCCTGCTTTGCCTCGTCGAATGTACCGCAGAATAGCATCTCTTTCGGTGGCTCGTACATCGTGGCCAGGGTGGCGCTGCGCACAGCGGTACCGCTGCCGCCGCCGCCCGCCTCGGCACTGCAACACACAGGGGCGGGCAAGTGATCAGAGGAGGGAGGGGAGAAACCATCAGGGTTGAAGGGAGCAGGAGCATGAACTGGAGAGAGGCGGAGCGCCCAGCCGGAGGGGGAAGAAGCTGGGGGGGTATGAGGACGTGACGTGAACGCCACCAAAGGAAGACGGAGGGGCACCAGTTTGCGGTGCCAGTTCGAAGCACGGCTGAGCCCCACGATGCTGCCAAGCCTCCTCAGGCCTGCCGCACACCCCATGCCTGGTCTCTGACTGCTGCTCTGTCCAAGCCTCACGACAGTCTTTTGTGCTGCTTGCTGCTGTTTGCTACTGCTGGGGCCAGCAGGGTTCAAAACTGTCTGAATCACCACTCACCCGAAATCGCGAAAGGCATCCACTACAGTCGGCTGGGCGGCTTGGCGGTGGCGGGTCGGCCCCGGACGGTACACATCGTCGCCCACCAGGCGTTCGTTGCGGTACACATCCAGGGGCGCCCGTACCTCGTCCTCTGCCGGAGCCCCTGAGTCGCCCGCTGCACCAGCAGCCGTCCCTTCCCTGCAACAGGCGACAGGCGGGGTGGGCATCGGGCGGTTGGCGGGTTGCAGGTGGCAAAGTGTGCCGTCGGAACTACTCCAACCGAGCGGCGCTGCAGGCCAGAGCTGCTGCCGACAGAGGTGAAAAGGCTGCCTTGCACCCAGCATCCGCTGGCACGAGCTGCAAGCAGGGTGCATGCTGCCTGCCAGTGCAGGCACGTGGCTGGCAGCGTGCTTGCTTGCTGCCAGTTAGCGCTGCGCCCCGCCTTGCCGCCGTTTGTTGGCACTCACTGCTGCAGGCGGCGGGCCATAGCTTCATCGCTTTCCACTTCGTGGTGTGGTCCGCCCTGCTGGGCGCCGCCAGCCGGTCCGACGGCAAAGTGCAGGTTGACTGCCGCCTCCAGATCGTAAGCGCTGGCCTCCAGCATAGCATTGGCAGCAGCCTCGTCGGCGCCCGTGATTGCCATGAAGGAGGTCACCACCGCCGGGTCAGCCATGTCTAGTTTGAGGTTGAGGGCACGGCCAGTTCAAAGCCAAGGTCCGTTGCGGCAGGGCGGCGGCGGTGGAAGCGATCAGCGGGCTGCAGCACGCTGGGGATCGGTGCAGCAGCTGGAGGCTGTCCCTGGCACAGGCAGTGAGTGAGGAGTGGGCCGGAAGCGGCTGGATCGCAAATGCCGGGGCGAGGCAGACTGCTGGATCGGCTGTGCCTGGATTCGGGGCGACCCTGAGCCGTGCCGTCGGTTGCTTGGATCGGTGGCGGGGTGCGTTTAGGCCCATCACAGCTCCCATTGCAGGTACATCGCAGTACGTTTGGAATGGTGGAGCAGAGTTTCGCAGCCAGCACACCAGAGCAGAGGCTCGTGAACTGCCGCTGCCGACCAACACTTTCTGGCTGGCCGCCTTCTGGCATCCACCGCCAGCAGGGCCCGCCGTTCTGTGTGCACGGAGTCACTTGCCAGCGGGCTGGCTGTGATGTAGACGGACGACGGCCCCCGCTGCGATGCAAGGCTGCGAGCCCTGCTCAACCTCTGCGCCACTGTTGCTGCTGCCGAGAGCTGTGCTGGGCCACGCCTGCAGCAGCACGTGCTGCAGGCCTCGGCCGGCAGGCTGCCTCTGCTCAATGCTTGCCCCATGCCACAGCGCGTGTGAGGCACACATGCTAACAGCAGATGCCCTGCACTGAGCTGCCGGCCACCTACGTCCTGCCCCCCCGTACCTCCTGTCGTCAGCCGCTGAAAGTAAGATGTGCAGGGGCCCATCGGGTGAGTTCAATCTGTGCGCGTAAGGTGCTTCTCTGCGTGTTTATATTCTTGCACCACATGCGGTGTCGATGTTAGAGTGAGGGCACAGCACCGCCGCGTGCGTCATGTTGCAGCCGATAGTGTTGAGACGAAGGGTTGCGTTTACCTCTTGTGGCAGGGCGATTGGAGGTAGCTGCATGAAGCGCGGTGTGGAGGTGACAACCTTTATTGGCCTCAGCCTTCTCAAAGAGCTCGGGGCCGCTACGCCGCTCGTACCGGAGTGGCGACTGTTACCTGCTTACCGGCAGGCGCTGTGGAAGCTGCAGGCTGAGACATCGCAATGACCATTGCCACCGCATTGATGTATGAATGAATGAATGAATGATGCGCAATCCCATGTTCTTTCGTCATCTAAGCTTGGGGCAAAGCGACGACTCCAGACAGCTAGTTGGCCGCTCAAGTGCCGACATCTTGATTGTCTCGCACCGCAGCAAGGCGAGAGCGTCCCTGCCGCCGGCTCCCGAATTCTGTACCCATTGCTGCGAGTCTACACCGAGCCGCTCCGCACAAAAGCACTTCAGATCGCAGCCAGAGCCTCGTTGGCTGGCCCCTGCCAGCAGAGGAGGCCGCAGAGGTGGGTGAACGGCGCTGCAGGCGGCTGGGAACGTGGCCGGCACCAGCCGCTTGCTGGTGCAGGCTTGCCGGCGCGGCAGAATGCCGGCGACAAGCCAACTTGCGCGCCAACCTGCCTGCGGCGGCGCCACCGCGCCGGCGCCGCCGCCCGTTGCGGGTTTGCGTCGCTGTCGTCGGAGGCGGTCACCTCTGCATGTGCAGCAGCCTGACGTGAATCCATGTGCCACCCTGCTCGCCTTACTGCCAACAGGCCGCTCGACAGCAGCTGACGCGTGGAGCTCCCCTCCGCTGTGCCTGTCCATCCGCCCGCAGCACCAGCCGGCAGTCCGGTAACCGTGGGCTGGCGGGCCTTCGATGCCCCCTGTGCTGACATGGACCCCTGAGGTAGGACCAATTGCCTGCATCGCATCATGCTTCCCCTGCAGCAGTCGTCCCAGTCGCAGTGCTACTGCGCGCTGCCGCTGGTGCCCCGCCGGCCGCCGTAACCCTCGTGCGGCCTCCTCTGCCGCCGCACTGTTTGCCTGCCTGCAGGAAGATGAGCAGCTGCGGGAGCTGGTGGCGGTGCATGGTGTCAAGGCCTGGGCCAAGATTGCGTCGCTCATACGCACGAAGGGGTCAAAGCAGTGCCGCCGCCGCTGGAAGAACTTCCTGAACATGAGTGCCAAGACGTGCAGCTGGAGCGCAGAGGTGGGGCGAACCTTTTGAGTTGTTCAGTTGCAAAGCACACCTTTGCCGTGCGTTTTTCTCACCCGCAGCGTGCTCAGATGATGCCGTACCCAGACCAGGGCGGGGAGCAGGCAGGGCTGGGCACGGCAGCTTCCCGGCACGCAGCTGCTGGCCCTTTTGAGGCCTGGCGTGTGTTGCAGCTCTCTTCTGCACCTGCCCATGCCTGCATGCCGTGCTCCCCGCCGTGCTTTGCAGGAAGATGCAACGTTGATTGACGCGCATCGCCGCCTGGGAAATCGCTGGACGCAGATCAGCAAAATCTTTGGCGACAGGTGGGCTGCCTGCTGCTGACCTAGCGTCAACGGCCGAGCATGATGGTGCATGGCTGGGGCTGATGGCTAGCGGCGGTGCAAGTGTTGAGGGCTGATGGAGCGCCAATCATGCCAATCAAGCGCGGCTGGTTCAGCCACACCCCGCATGCGCTTATGTCCTCGTGCACCAAACCACACTGCTAATGGAATGCTCAGGCTCAGCGCCCTGCTCACAGCTACACAGCAAATCACAGTTGTCGTACAACGCACGCCCTGCCTCACACCACGCCCTTGCGTGCAGGACCGACAATGCCGTGAAAAACCGCTGGCACGCGCTGCTCCGCAAGCACCCCAACCTGGAAACGGACGGCACTGCTGGGGATGACTCAGAAGGTGCGGCAGCTGGTGCCTGGTTTGCCTGTTGGTGGGCTCCTGGTTTGTCTGTACAGATGGTCCTGCAGAGGAACTTGCGATACAGACTGGTTCCCTGCTGCTGTGGGCCCCTGCTGTTGTGCACCCCTGCTGGCGGGGTCCTGCAGTGCGCCTTGCCTGACACCACCCCTTCGGGCTGCCTGCCTGCCTGCCTGCCTGCCTGCCTGCCTGCCTGCCTGCCTGCCTGCCTGCCTGCCTGCCTGCCTGCCTGCCTGCCTGCCTGCCTGCCTGCCTGCCTGCCTGCCTGCCTGCCTTGTGTGACATGCCTGCCTGCCCCTTGATTGCTTGTTGCTTGCTGTTTGGTGCAGGGGATGGGCCGCGCAGCGCCAAGCGCAGGCGCACGCGGTCGGCTGCTGCCGAGGATGATTCGGATCAGCTGGATTCAGGACCGTACGGCCACTCCATGCAGTACACCAGCAGCGGCGGCATCTCCGCCGCCGCCCTGCCCACGCCCTTTGACCAGCCTGGCAACAGCGGCGGCGGCATGCCCCTCGTAGTGCCGCAGGCTGCGCCACACCAGCATGCCACGCTTGCGCAGCAGCAGCAGGTCGCGGTCCAGTTTGCGGCGCTGCAGCAGCAGCAGCAGCAGCAGCAGGCGGTGTGGGCAGGGCAGCAGCAGACCTGGTCGGGGCAGCACTTTTATGGGCAGACCTCCGGAAACGGTGCACCCCTGCAGATAACGGTTGTCAAGGTGGGTGAGCCCGTCGGCAAACGCTTGGCCTTGTCCTGCTCTGCAGGCGCCACTTAATCCATGTGCCTGCCTGCCTGCCTGCCTGTGACCTCCTCAAGCTTGAAGGTTGCTCTGATGCTGCGCTGGAAGTCTTCGCTGCTTGCGCTGGGGCTGGGCTCAACTGGGCTCGGTCCCTGTGCCAGCTTGCCGCCTGCCACTCTGCTGCCTCACGGCCCTGTCACTGTGCTTGCTGCTGCCGCTGCTGCAGGAGTTTTTGAGTCCTACAGAGTTGACGCTGGCTGATCAGATAAACTCTATGAATCTTCCGGTGCATGTGGCGGTGGCTGAAGCGCCACTCCTCCCGGGGCCCTCCGGTGCCCTGCCCACGGTCCAGGAGGCTGCACCTGTGCAAGACGCGGTGAGTGTTGTGCTGGTGCTGGTGCTGGTGCTGCCCTGCCGCTGCGCGCGACTGCTCTACCAGCAGATATTGTTCAGGCTCACAGCAAGACGCCAAGGCTGCATGCGATTGCAGTTTCCGGAAGCTATCGCAAACCTTCTGTGTGTTGGTCTTTGAGCGCCTTGGTCTGCATACCTGCTCACTCACTTTTCTGCTGGAACCCTTCTGTTGCTTGCTTGTGCTGTGTGCAGCCGATTGCCAACCGCACCAGCTGGCGACAGTATGTCGAGAAGTTGGATGAACCTGGCGACAGCAAAGGCCTGCAGGTGTGGGCGTTTAGTGCGTGGCCTGGTTTGGTGTTTGGAGGTTTTGTTTGGAGCACTTGTTCAGGGCAGTGGCAGTCCCACCACAGGCGGTTGGCGTTGCACAGTCACACAGCCAAAAGCAGTTGGTCTTGAGCCAAGCAGCCGGTGCACTGTTGGCAGACGCAGCATCTGGCAGTGTTTGCGCTGATTGGGGCCGCCCTTCTGCTTTTTATGGTTAGTGGCTGGAGTGCCTGCTGCCAATTGTGCTGACTGTTGTGCACCGCCGGCTGCTGCCTGCTGCCTGCTCTGTCTGCAGGAGCTGCTTGATTGGTTCAGTGGAGCCAGTCAGGGACAGCTGCATGCCAGCGGGGGCAGCCAACGAGATTCCAAAGGTATACCACAGAGAGGTACTGCCCACCAGCTGCATCGCAACTTTCGTGTCACAGCCGGCTGTGTGGCTTTGACCCAGTCGGCTGCCTGCCATGCGCATGCGCGTGTGCTTGTGGCAGCGCATTCGACAGCTGGCCAGCTGTGTGGCTCCAGTGCCAGGCCTTGATTCTGCTCCTGCTGATGCGCGTGTCCTTAGTTAGCATCCCTGTTGTTGGCTCCTCTGTTGGACATCCCCTCACTTCCTGCCTGCCTGACTCGCTGCCCCTGCCCCGGATTCCTCCCGCCAGGCACTGACACAAGCTTGGGGTTGGGCATGGGCAGCCGCCGCCTGACCCGCTCTCTGAGCCGCAGCCTGAGCGGCAGCGGCTTCGCGCCCAACGCCAGCAGCAGCTTGTCTGAGGATCAGCGCCAGCTGCTGGTGAAGCTGATGAGCAAAGGCATGGAGGTTCGGTCCAGTAGTGAGCTGGAGATGGCGGCGGCGGCAGCTGGTGGCTCCAACAACCTGAACAACGCCTCTGCCCTGGACGGCTCTGGGGCGCAGCAACAGCGGTCTCGCCTGGACCCCAACCGCCGCACCCGCAGCACCAGCTTCAAGGGCACGCACGAGGGCGATGCGGCGGCGGCCGCCGCCGCCGCAGCGGTGCAGCAGTCGGGCATGGCGGCGGCGGCGGCGGCTGGGGCGGGGGCCGGTGCGGGCGGGGGCGGCAGCGGCAGCGGCAGCCTGCGCCCTCCAAACCTGCCCCTGGGCAACAGCAGTGCGCAGAAGCGGGGTCGGGGCAGTTCCCGCCCCACCTCCCTGTCCATACCGCTCATAGAGCCCACACAGTTTTACCCCAGCTTGTCAGAGGTTCTAGTCACACCCTCCTTTTCCAGCCAAGAAATCGCCATGCTGATCGACACACTCAAGCCCAAGTGAAGCTCCGGCAGTGTGTTAGTGCGCTGCCACAACACGACTCCCACGCTGTTCCCTGCTGCCGCTGCTGGACGGAAGGCCCGCGCTGAGCCCTGCATGCTGAACTCAGACAGCCAGCTAGCGCTATTCCCTGCAGAAAGTGGTTTCTTTCATTGTTGTTTCATATCCGATTCCTGTGGATCCCTCTTTGTCAATGGCTTCCTATCCACCTCACTCACCCACTCTCTCACCACACGGCCACCCGGCCTTCTCAACCCTCCCAACCCGCTACAAACCTGCTCACTCCCTCCCTCCAACTGGATGTCTTGTGCCGGCTCTGGCTGGCCTCTCACACGTTCAACATACCTTTCCCTTAACATTCTCGCCTGGCCTGCTTGTAAATGCCAGGATCGCCCCTCAAGCTGTCGAGGCTCAGGAGTTTCACGCTGGCATGCGGCTTCCAGAGTGGCAGCGTTGAGCGCAGCGCACCCTTGAGCTGCTGCTTGGGCAGGCACGAGTGTCAGCATGCGTGACACATACATAGCAGCTTCTGGGGCCCTCAACAGCTGTGCATGATGTCCACTTGCAAGGTCAGGGTTGGGAGCAGCCAGCTGCAGCCTGTCGTGTTGGAATGGCACACGCCTTCATACCAGCAGCAGCCTGCCCTCACACCACAACGTTGTGCAAAGGGTCAATTGACCCTGTGCCGTACCCCTTGCATGACGCTGCAATCCAACCCAGTCCTGCATCAACAGTGACAGCAGAGGGTGGCAGATGTGCTTTCCAGCAAGAGGTGGTGTTTAATAACACCAGTTGGTTTGTGGTTTTGTGTTGGGAGAGCGCAGTGCCCTTCAGCAGGGTGGTGCCGCTTCAGGCCTCGGCCTTCTTGCCAGTCTTCTTGGGCAGCAGCACGCTGTGGATGTTGGGCAGCACACCACCCTCGGCGATGGTCACGCCAGCCAGCAGCTTGGACAGCTCCTCGTCGTTGCGCACGGCAAGCTGGATGTGGCGGGGGATGATGCGGGTCTTCTTGTTGTCACGTGCAGCATTGCCAGACAGCTCCAGCACCTCTGCTGCGAGGTACTCCAGCACCGCAGCCAGGTACACGGGGGCGCCGGCACCGATGCGCTCAGCGTAGCGGCCCTTCTTCAGGTACCGGGCAATGCGGCCCACTGGGAACTGCAGGCCCGCCTTGGAGCTCTTGCTCACAGCCTTCTTGCCGGAGGTCTTTCCTTTGCCGCGGCCAGACATGGTTGTTGGGGTTGGTTGGGAGGGAATGGAGGGGAGGGGTGAGAGTTGGGTGACTGGATTGCTGCGAGGCCTGGATTAAGTATTCAGAAACCGAGACGACAGGCGACGACAGGTGGGCAGGCCGTGAGGGTGAGCCCCCGGATGGGTGCCGCCATTGACCCACCCAGGGCGCCTGCCACACCCTGCTGTGAATGGCTGGGGCCTGATTGCACTGCACATGGTGCAGCGAGCTACTTGAACGGCCGCACAGCCTGGTCTGGCCACCCATCACCCAGCTGTCTCCACCTGTTCCTACTCACTTACACCCAGCAACCATGGCCCCCGCCGCAAAGAAGCCCACGCCCGCCAAGAAGGAGGCCAAGCCCGCCAAGGAGGGCGGCAAGAAGGCCAAGAAGGGCGGCAAGAAGGGAGTGGAGAGCTACAAGCTCTACATCTTCAAGGTGCTCAAGCAGGTGCACCCCGACACCGGCATCTCCTCCAAGTCCATGGCCATCCTCAACTCGTTCATCGCCGACCAGTTTGAGAAGATTGCCACCGCCGCTGCCCAGCTCAGCCGCGTCAACAAGAAGCCCACCCTGACGTCCCGGGAGATTCAGACCGCCGTGCGCCTGGTGCTGCCCGGCGAGCTGGCCAAGCACGCCGTCAGCGAGGGCACCAAGGCCGTCACCAAGTTTACCTCTGCTTAAATGCAGCAGCAACAGCGACGCCCTCCACAAATCCCAACCAACAACCAACTGGTGTTATTCAACACCACCTCTTGCTGGAAAAACCTCACCCTGCCGGCTGCATACCTGCTTCTATCCCTCGGCGTCAGCCCTTTGACTGGACATGACAAGAGCAAAGTGAAGTAGTTGCTGAGGGGGCTGATGGTACAGAACGGTGCACTGCTGCCTGTTTGCAACAATTGGCATGGTAGCCGACTGCTGGGGATTGACAGCCGACCGAGGGCGAGTCCCTGGCAGCGGCATGCCCCACCAGCGCCTGGCTACCAATTGTTCTCTCTAGGTGCCTCTTCGCCTGCCGCCTTCATCAGGTCATGCATCGGCTCGTGGGTGATGGGGCACAGCAGGTAGCTGAGCAGGTCACTCAGTGTGCCGGCAGCCAGGCCCTTGAAAAGCAGGCTGGGTGCGAGAGCTGGCTTTGGCTTGCAGGCTCGCAGCTGCGTGCTGCATGGCGGCTTGTACCTGCCTCGCCTGCTGCTCTGGCCGCCGTGTGCAGCACAACGATGCGCTGCTGCCTGCATCCCCCGGTGCATGCAGCTCAGCTCTGCTAACTCCTCCCCAATGTGTGCTCCAGGCTGAGGCTGCAGTGATCTGCTGCCAGAGGCGGTGTCTCAGCTGCTGCAGCGTCTATGCAGGTGGCTGGTAGTCATCCTCAGCTGCCAACAGCAGGCACGGCAGCAGCAGTGGCGCAGTGACGATGCTGCTCGATGCTCTCTTTTTCGCTGCTGACTGCTTCGGGTTGCAGACATATCAGAGGTTTGGGCGGTGCTGGTAGAGAGGGCGGACGCCCTGTGCACCTCGAGCACTAGGGCCGTTGAACCCTCAGCTGGTCAGATGCAGCATGCAAGCTCTGTCGGTTGCGGCGTGAGAGGTGGCAGCCAAGGATGGCGCTAGGCGCAACACCAGCATGAGAGTGTTGAGCTTTCACCTTTCACTTCTTGCCGCCTCCCCCAGCTACTCTCTGCTGTCTTCACGCACTTGCCCCTCATCCCTCGCCTGGATTGCATACGCCATCCAGCGCACCAGCTCAGCACATTCCCAAGGTGTCTGCTGCCGCCCAATGTGCTCGAAGCGAAGCGGAGCAGCATGCGCCGAAGCAGCTGCAAAAGATAAACCGCTTCCCTCCCTACGCCCTCTCGCTGATTTGAAATGTCCAAGCCCTTTGCAGTCACCACTCTACACCATCCATGCTGTCCCAACTGAGCTGCGTATCCATCCTTGGTGTGCCACACGAGAGCCAGAGGCGTCATAGGCGACGGACACCGCCTTCCGCCGCTTTCACCAGGAGACATCACCGAGTGCCAGTGCTGCTTCCTGGGCCTCCTGGGCCTCATTGACAGGCAAAGGCACGAGTTCGATGCGGGCTGAAAAAGCTGCGGCGGTCGAATGCGGTCGAGCATGATCACGCAACCACGGACATCGCAGGGCACATGCAATCAGATTGAATGGCCCGGAACGCGGTGCTCTTCACTCGGCGGCGCGCTGTGGGCGCTGCGGCGGCGGTCCCCGCCAGTCATTTGTTTCACAGGCCTCTGTCTTGATGATCTGCAGGGCATTCATTGCATTTACAAGACAAAGAACAAGCAACCCTAAAGACATCTGCACCGCCGCCGCCTCGTTGCCTCGAGAGGTGTGCCTCGAGCGGCGCGTGCCTGGGTTGTTGTGATGCCTCGCACGGCCTCGAAGGAGAGGCGGACCATGGTCTTAACTCCAGCGGCAGCGCAGGATTCCTCACATCTTTCATCCAACAACCAAGAAGCAGCACTCCACCACCCACCACCCCACTCAAGGCACCCACCCACGGCAACACCCGCCGCTCTCAACATGGCGCGCAGCACACTCGCCTTCCTCCTGCTGCTGGCGCTCTGCGCCTCCCTTGCCACCGCCGCACACGGGCGCCGACTGAAGGCAGACGCGGCCTTTGCATTGCCCTCCCTGCACGGCGCCTTGGCCAACCTGGCAGCTGCATGGCTCAGCAGCAGCGGAGCGCAGCACATGCAGCAGCAGCAGCAGCAGTTTTGGCAACAGCACATCGAACTCTGACCTATTTCTCCTTCTGCCTGCTTTCGCCCAGTGTAACCACACTGCTGCCAACTACAAAGACCAGGGAGGCAGCGGGACAGATGCCGCTGTGCTCAGCATGATGTGAACTCCACAGTGTGTGAGTCTGCTTCCTTCGTGCAATGACTCTCAGCCACAGGACAACAGCTACAACAGCTGGCCATCGACGCTTGTTTGGCATCTCGCCAGCAACAAGCAGCAAGACTATTGGTTCATTCCGATCAAGGGGTGGTGTTGAATAACACCAGTTGGTTGGTTGTTGAGGGTGGCTGTCAGGGCTGTGTGTGTGCTCCAGGCAGGCCAGCAGCTTATGCGCCAAAGCCATACAGGGTGCGGCCCTGGCGCTTGAGTGCGTAGACGACGTCAAAGGCGGTGACGGTCTTGCGGCGGGCATGCTCGGTGTAGGTCACAGCGTCACGAACCACGTTCTCCAGGAACACCTTGAGCACACCGCGGGTCTCCTCGTAGATGAGGCCGCTGATGCGCTTGACACCACCACGGCGAGCCAGGCGGCGGATGGCGGGCTTGGTGATGCCCTGGATGTTGTCACGCAGCACCTTGCGGTGGCGCTTGGCGCCGCCCTTGCCGAGGCCCTTTCCGCCCTTGCCGCGTCCAGACATGATTGGTTGAGTTGTTGGTGGGTTGTGGGTTTGAAGGAGGTGGTGGGAGGTGGCTGACAGCGTCTGTCGGCTGCCTTCTTGAGGTGATGGCCGTGGGTCGGCGGCAAGTGACGGCGCCCATCCAGGGGCCGCCCTGACCCTGCCGCTGCCGGGCCCACCGCCCCTCGCACCTGCATCAGGCAGGCACGGCCCCCCGATGGGTGCCGCCTGCTGCCTCCCAGCTCAAAGTGACAGCCGCCTGTTGGCCAGCCATCCCACTTTCACATCACTCAGCAACCATGGCCCGCACCAAGCAGACCGCCCGCAAGTCCACCGGTGGCAAGGCGCCCCGGAAGCAGCTGGCCACCAAGGCTGCCCGCAAGTCGGCCCCCGCCACCGGTGGCGTCAAGAAGCCTCATCGCTACAGGCCTGGAACCGTCGCCCTGCGTGAGATCCGCAAGTACCAGAAGAGCACGGAGCTGCTGATCCGCAAGCTGCCCTTCCAGCGCCTGGTCCGTGAGATTGCCCAGGACTTCAAGACCGACCTGCGCTTCCAGTCCAGTGCCGTGCTGGCGCTGCAGGAGGCCGCCGAGGCCTACCTGGTGGGCCTGTTTGAGGACACCAACCTGTGCGCCATCCACGCCAAGCGCGTCACCATCATGCCCAAGGACATCCAGCTGGCACGCCGCATCCGGGGCGAGCGCGCTTGAGCACCTTGTGCTGCTGACGCCCAGCCCTCCTCACCTCGACATGAAACCCAAAACCAACTGGTGTTATTAAACACCACCCCTCTTTGGAAAACAACATTGAGCAACACAGTCAGCCATGCATGAGGCAGCAGCACTGCTTGAGTGCCACATGGCTGCGGTCAGCCTGTGCTGTTGTAAGACTCAAAGGGTGCGGGGTGGCGCTGCTAGGTGAGGGGCAGCTGGTGCCATGGCAGTGGCTGCAGACACACACAGAACAATGCGGGCGTTGATCTTGAAGGAAAGCAGGCTTAAGACTGTCTCAGAGCAGTTGTCAGCGCTGACAGCCCTCACCCGCCTGGACCTTGCTGGCAACAACAAGCTGGCTTGTGACTGTCAGCACCTGCGGTCCCTGACCAACCTGTGGATCTGTCAGGCTGCAAGCTCAAGACAGTGCCGATTCAGCTGTCAGCGGCCTTGACCTGTCTGAACCTGCATGCGAACAAAAAGCTTGCTGGTGGCTGGCAGAACCTTTTGTGCCTGACCCTGCTGCAAAATTTGGACCTGTGCCGTCTTGTCTCAGTGCCGCAGCAGATCTCAGTGCTGCCGGCCCTCACCACCCTGGAACTTCCTAATAACAGCCAGCTGGCTGGTGGCTGGCAGCACCTGCTGCCCCTGACCCAGCTGCGGCACACCAGAGGAATGCGCGGCTGCCTGAACAAGAGGCACAAGCCCTGCTGGCTGCGCTGCCACACCTGCGCGTGATACATGATTGCATGTGGTAGTGGATGGTGGCGTGAGAGCCCGGCTGGTAGGAACTGGATGTGCAGCGGCCGTGAGGGGCAAGCATTTGGATTGCCACCCTTGTCGATGGCCAATCAATCCGAGCAAGCTCTGCTGTCCTGCAACCCTGTCTGCTACCTTTCCTCCAACCGCCTCAGCCTGCATAGCCCCTACCATGTAAAACACTACCCAGCGAGGTCGGCTGCTGTTATGTACAACCGGGAAAGGAGGCATACCCAACCGGCCAGGCACAGCACCTCTGAGCGGGCCGCTGAATGCAGTCAAGACAAAACGTCTATGGCTGCACGTTGGTTCACCGCGGCTGCTGAGTTACGCTGGCTAGCTTTGCCCTTGTTCTGTGTGTGTCTGCAGCCACTGCCATGGCACCAGCCGCCCCTCACCTAGCATTGCCACCCCGCACCCTTTGAGTCTTACAACAGCACAGGCTGACCGCAGCCATGTGGCACTCAAGCAGTGCTGCTGCCTCATGCATGGCTGACTGTGTTGCTCAATGTTGTTTTCCAAAGAGGGGTGGTGTTTAATAACACCAGTTGGTTTTGGGTTTTAGGTCGAGGTGAGGAGGGCTGGGCATCAGCAGCACAAGGTGCTCAAGCGCGCTCGCCCCGGATGCGGCGTGCCAGCTGGATGTCCTTGGGCATGATGGTGACGCGCTTGGCGTGGATGGCGCACAGGTTGGTGTCCTCAAACAGGCCCACCAGGTAGGCCTCGGCGGCCTCCTGCAGCGCCAGCACGGCACTGGACTGGAAGCGCAGGTCGGTCTTGAAGTCCTGGGCAATCTCACGGACCAGGCGCTGGAAGGGCAGCTTGCGGATCAGCAGCTCCGTGCTCTTCTGGTACTTGCGGATCTCACGCAGGGCGACGGTTCCAGGCCTGTAGCGATGAGGCTTCTTGACGCCACCGGTGGCGGGGGCCGACTTGCGGGCAGCCTTGGTGGCCAGCTGCTTCCGGGGCGCCTTGCCACCGGTGGACTTGCGGGCGGTCTGCTTGGTGCGGGCCATGGTTGCTGAGTGGGGATGAATGGCCGACAGGCGGCTGTCACTTTGAGCTGGGAGGCAGCGGGCGGCACCCATCTGGGGGCCGTGCCTGCCTGATGCAGGTGCGAGGGGCGGTGGGCCCGGCAGCGGCAGGGTCAGGGCGGCCCCTGGATGGGCGCCGTCACTTGCCGCCGACCCACCGCCATCAACCTCAAAAAGGCAGCCGACAGACGCTGCCAGCCATCTCTCACCACCTCCTTTAAACCCACAACCCTCCAACAACTCAACCAATCATGTCTGGACGCGGCAAGGGCGGAAAGGGCCTCGGCAAGGGCGGCGCCAAGCGCCACCGCAAGGTGTTGCGTGACAACATCCAGGGCATCACCAAGCCCGCCATCCGCCGCCTGGCTCGCCGTGGTGGTGTCAAGCGCATCAGCGGCCTCATCTACGAGGAGACCCGCGGTGTGCTCAAGGTGTTCCTGGAGAATGTGGTGCGGGACGCTGTGACCTACACCGAGCATGCCCGCCGCAAGACCGTCACTGCCTTTGACGTCGTCTACGCACTCAAGCGCCAGGGCCGCACCCTGTACGGCTTTGGCGCATAAGCTGCTGGCCTGCCTGGAGCACACACACAGCCCTGACAGCCACCCTCAACAACCAACCAACTGGTGTTATTCAACACCACCCCTTGATCGGAATGAACCAATAGTCTTGCTGCTTGTTGCTGGGTAGTGGCAGGAGGTCAAACAAGCATTTATGGCCTGCTGCTGTCGCGCCGAGCTGTGGCATTGGGCCGCTGCATGAAGAGAGGTAGCTTACATTGTGTCATGATACAACGCTATAGAAGTACACATCATGCTAAGTTTGAGCGCAATGGCATCTGTGCCGCAACGCAAAAGGTGCAAAAACGTAGCTTCATCTTCACGGCGTGGCACTTATCACTCTGCCTTGGCCTGCTGGCTGCTCTTCAGCTGGAAGCTGCCACCCGGGTTGGCAACCTCGACCTGCAGACAACCACACACGCCGCACCAGCTCAAGCAAAGCGCTAGCCAATCATTGCCGAGCAAGAAGGCTGCTTGACTGCATGCAAGACTGCGATTTATAATAGGCAGCACCGACTTCCTTCCTCTGATAACTGCTGCCAATTTGGCCAGCAGCGACCATCAGCAATCCAGCAGCCCACCCCGCCACTCACCTCGTATATGCTGTCAGGCATGGAGCCGTGTGACAGCTGCAGCTTCAGCTGGTGCGTCACGCCTCCCTCCCCACACTTTTGCACCTTGGCACTCAGCACCTGTTCAGGTGAGAAGCGGATTGGATAGGGCAGGCCGGGTCTGGGCCGGTTGCAGCAACGTCCAGGCACAGCAGCAGCAAGCGCAGCAGCAGTGGCGGCAGCAGCAACGATGTCGGCAAGAAGTCCAAGCCGGAGCAATGTCATCGATGCAGGAAGTGCAAACATCGAAACAGCAGTGATAGCAAGTGCAGTGGCAGCAACAGGGGGCAGCTGTCGCTGGTACACACACACACAACGCGCGCACCTTTTTTAAGGTGTAGGGGAAGAGGGAGTTGGATTGGGAGCTGATTTGCTGCACAGCATACGCCGCAGCATCATCCACCTCTGGAGCACCGGGGCACTCGTCGGCGGCGCCACCACTCACGCCAGCCTGCAGCGGCGGCACAGCAGTTTCTGTGACATCACAGAAGGGACGCAGGCCTGGAGAGGCGTTGTGGATGGTGGGCACGGGGTGGTGCAGCATGGTGGACAGCACACGTGGCTGCAATCTTTGGTTTGCATGATGGTGAAGCATCATGCAACCACACACAGACAGAAAGGGAGCCAGTGCTTGGTCCAACCCATCGCTGTGGGCGGCAGGCCTGCGAGCAGCCAGCATGCAGTGCATGCACACCAGCCCATGCAGCCACCACTCTCACACCATGCCCTGGCCGCAGCAGCGTGTCGCCGTGTACAGTGATGTGTTACACGGGCGGGGTCCGGTGGGGAGGGGGGCGGCTGGCACGTACACTGGCAGGACCCAAATCGAAGGAGGGCACAAGGGGATGCAAGAATCACAACATTGCACGCCTGCAAGGCCCTCGGACTGCAGCTGACCCCCCTCTCAATATCATGAGGGTCTCAATACGCCGGTCCAGTGCAATTGGAGCCCAGCAGGATGTCGGGCGGCGGTGACCAGGGCAGGCAGGCAGCGTGAACCCCACACCCCTCCTCATGAATCGGGGGCTGCCTCACTGCACCTGTGCAGCGCTGATCTCATCCAAGCTGGTCAGCTCCATGGCACCGCCGTGCGCAGGCAGCTTGGCTGCAGAGACGAAGCGGCGGTGGGGGGGGACAGCGGAAACCAGCCCTGTAAGCTAAGAGGCAGCCAGGCAGCCGAAGCAGATGGTGCCGCCGCTTGCGCCCAGCACTGGGTGCTGCAAACAGCGCGACAAGGTCGCTGCGCCTCTGGCTGCGCAGCCTGCTTCTTGGACAGGCGTCAACCAAACCAGGAAGCCGGGCCGTGCAACAAGCTTTCCAGCTTTTCAGCTTCGCTGCTGAGCTTGCCCACCAAGCCTCGCTTCACTCACCCCAAACCTTGGCCTCGTAAAACTTTGCCCCCGACCCGCCGTCCACCTTCAGCTTCAGCTTGTAGTTGGTGCCTGCATAGAGGCGCGCACGGCAGGCACACACAAGGATGTGGGACGGAGCACAGTGCACAGAGGGATGGCAGGTGTGCTGCCTGACTCAGCGGCCATACATCAAATGTGTGTTGTGCCTATGACTGTGCCAGCAAGTGCCGGGCCAACACGTGAGCGCATGGCAGGGCACACGTGCCGACCAGTCTGCTGCACAGCTCGGTCGGGCAAGCAGAGCCGCAGCCCCTTGGGCACAAGAGGCACGGTGCTTTGCTGCCAAAGAAACGTTGCTGAAGAGCCGTTGCTGGAGAGCCGTTGCCTGCTCTGAGCGCAGGAACGGCTGCCACTACGGCGGCGCACCTGCCACCACTTGCTTCTCCACGCCAACCACAGACACGGTGTTGGCGGGCACGCCCAGCTTGGCCACTGCCACGTCCTTTGCTGCCTCTACTTGCGCATCGTTGGCGTTGTCTGCCTTGCTGAAACCGCCTGCTTGGGGGACAGGAGGGCGCAGGAAGGAGGAGGGGGCGTGAACAAGGCGCCGAGCGGGGCGGGCGGGGTGTCATGGCGCGTGTTTACGGCTCCGTCGGCAGCCGTGGCTGGCCTAGGGTGGCCTCGATACGGTTTAACAAGGCAGGGCACGGCCCTAGGGCGCAAAAACAGGCTCGGGCCTTCTGAGAAGCGCCCGGGTGACCGCCACCGCGCGCTGAGCACGTCCCCGGCAAGAGAGGGTGCTCCCACCAGGCCCGTGACGGCACGCACCGAGCATTTGGCCGGCAGAGAGACTGACTGCAACAAGCGAGAAGAGAGCGAGCACAGACAGCGCTCTGGAGTGGCTGGGCTTCAAATACATGTGTTGCGAATGTGAACCAGAGGGCCAACGAGCGGGCATGTGGCCACCCTGGCGGTCACCGCCGTCCTGACGTGCACTTCAATGGTGGGGGCTGAAGGCGACCCAACGCCTGGCTGGGCTGTCGCAAGCGGCAGCAAGGCAATCCGCTGCTTGCAGCAAGGGATGCAGATCGACAGGCGCAAAACATGGGGGCGATAGCGGCAGAGCCGTCGCCGCCCTTTCCAGAGCGCTGCGCCCGAAATCCGCCACTCGGTTTTGGCACGCGCATCCCCCGACCCTGCACGCCAATTCGGTGCACCGAGGGCCTCGCACAGTTCAGCCCGAGTTTGAATTGAATTGCACCGCATCTCTCCCTGCGCGCTGACTTCACACAGGCATCCATCGCCCGCTAACACGCTGTGCAAGAGGGCTGCATGGCGAGCGCAACAAAGCAGCTCAAGGTAGGAAGTGGCTTTGAGTTGCGCGTCCCGCCGCTGGCTGCCTGACCGCCCCCTGCGACAGGATGCTGTCGATGTGTGCAAGCTCGCGGTCGTGCGGCGCGACATAACGCGTCGGCGCTGCAGCGGGAGCGGCGCCGACAACCACAGACAGCTGTGCTTCTGTCGCCTTGCCCCCGCGCTCCTCAGCCTCGGCCCCCGTCCCTACACCTGCAGCCCGGCGTGTGGACAGATGAGGAGGACGCTCTGCTGGCCTTGTGGCAGGGCCAAGTAGGCAACAGGTGGAGCGAAGTGGCCAAGAACATTCCCGGCAAAACCGGGCAGCAGTGCGCGCAGGTAGGCCGTGCAGGCTGCATGCAGGAGGCCCCTGTGCTGCTTTGCTGGACAAGCGTGAGGGCAGCTGTGCTGTGCTGCCAAGTAAGCTCTTTCAGGCGTATGGGGCGCGCCGTGCCAGGCACAGGGGGCGGCAGGCATGCCAGCTGCTGTGGCCCGCCCTTCGTACCACTTCACAGCCTACAACTCCTGCGGCTTGGTTCTCATTAGCTCTGCCTCATCGTCCAGCATCGTTTTTGAAGCCTTGCCAGCCCCTGCTTCCTCTGGCCCTCCCAATCTCCCTCCACCCACCCCTCCTTACCTCCCCTAGGAACTGTTCTTAGGTCTCCCTCCCTCCCTCCCCCTCCGCATTCCCTCCCCAACGCCCTGACCGCCCTCCTCTCCACCCCTCCCCTTTTGCCCTGCTGCAGCGTTGGCGCCACCGCGTCAACCCAGACATATCCCGAGAGAAGTGGAGCTATGAGGAAGACTCGCGCCTGGCGGGCCTGGTGGAGCGCCACGGCAACAGCTGGGCGGAGATTGCGCGGCGGCTGCCGGGCCGTACAGACCAACAGTGCATGGGGCGCTGGCGGCGGCACCTGGACCCATCCATCCGCCGCGAGGGCTGGGGGGCGGAGGAGGACGAGCAGCTGCGAGAGCTGTTTGCAGAGTATGGTGAGTCAAAACTCGTCCCAAGCAATGCGTGCGTGTGACAGTGCTGCATCTGTGAATCTGACACGTCACGGGTGTGTGGACATGTATGTATATCTGAGGGGTTGGGGCGCGAGACTTGCTCCGCCCGGCTGTGCTGCCAGGCCTGCTGCAAGGGTGCGCACTGCGCAGCCTGGCTCCGTGGCCAGCTAGCAGGTCTCACAGCACAGCTGCAAGCAGGCATAGCCCTTAGCCCACCACCTCTGAGCCCCTGCTCTGCTCTCTGCTGCACATCCGCATCGCTGCATGAGTACGCCTCCATGCCTCAGTCTTGGCTGCGTCGGTGTGGGCCAGCTTGAAGCATTGCGTTGAGGTCTTCTAAAACCTGCTGACTGGCTGCACTGTTGGCTGCGCCCCTGACCCCTTACACCTCAAACTGCCCCTCAAACTGCGCCGAGTCCCCTCCCTCCCTGCAGGCTCTTCCTGGAGCTGCATCAGCAAGAGCATGAGCGGCCGCACCGCCCAGCAGTGCAGGGCCCGCTGGTGCCAGCTGTCCAATGCAGAGGTGGGCAGCTGGGCAGAGGGGTAGGGCAGCAAGCACTCTCTGACCCCTCTGCCTCTTTGAGAGTTAGTCGGGGGAGGCCTCCGGCTGGAGCCTAATGCCACCCTTTGGCAGTGCATGGCAACTGGAAACATGCAACTGGAAATATGCGTGTGCAGCATCACCGCGCTCGGGCAGCGTGTCGGCCTGTTGCTGCGGCCGCGACGGTCCACGTCTCCACCTCCCTCACCACAGCCTGCTGTGCTGAGACAGCTCACCTGCTGTGCTTGCTCTCCTGCCCTGCCCCTTGCAGCGCCCCAGCCGCTCCTCTGCGTCCAGAAGCACGAGCACCAGCACCGCCACAGGAGCGCAAACTCTGGAGCTGGAGGGTATCGTTAACCCGCGCCGCCAGTCCACAGCCAACACATATGGCGGCAGCCACCAGGCGGCAGCGCTGGCCGCCGCAGGCGCGGCGCCAAACCCGCTGGCATTCTTTGCGGTCGCTTCAGCAGAGGGAGCCCCGCTCGCTGCTGCTGCGGCGACGGTGGCGGGGTCAGACGGTGCCGGGCAGTGGGCGGCGCCTCGTGGGGCTGCCGCGAGCCGCCGGCTGTCGACTGTGCCGGAGAGGGTCGGTGCAAGAGAGCTGGGCTGGAACAGTGGGGCCAGCAGCAGCGGGATGGAGGAGGAGGAGGACGAGGATGATAAAGAAGGGGAGGCGTCTCCAGAGTTTACCATCCGAAAAACCACGGCCCGTACCGCATCCCGTACCGCGTCCCGTACCGCCGCCGTCACGGCCGCCCCCGGCCCGCCGCTGCTGCCCAAGCAGCAGCTGCAGCAGCAGCAGCACCATCACTTGCAGCCGCCGGCGGTCTCCGCTGCTGCACCCGAGGTGCAGGTGCCCACGCCCACGCCCTCAGCTGCAGTGCCGGCTGCGGCACCGGCAGTGGTGCTGCCAGAGGCGCTGCTGCCGCTCAAACTGGAGCTGCCTGCTGCAGGCTACACAGCGCTTGATGAGGTGAGTGCTGCTGCGGCTGCGGCTGCATTGACAACAACTGTGTGGCTGCAAGGCCTGTGCGGCTGAGGCTGTGGTTGCACCTGTGTGCTTGTGTGGGCCTGTCGGCTCATGCTTTGTGGGTCAATCGTGCTTGCTTGTTTCGCGTTGGCTTGCCGAGCACCTGTGTGTGCTGCTCACTTCATGAGACATCAGCACTACCGTCCACAGCAGGGTGTGCGGTGGGCGCGCAGTAGAGGCAGGCCAGTGAGCGCTTTGCAGGCTTCTGGCGGCCTGTTCAATCCTGTTCCCCATCCTGTCGGTTTTCTTTTGTCTCCTCGCACCAGGAGCTTCTTTGTCATCTCACCTTCTTTTCTTCTTGCCCCCCACGTGGCAGCAGGATGAAGACTCGCCCGCCCTCACCCACAACCACGCCACAGCAGCGCAAGGCACCGCCCCAGACCTGATGTCGCCGATGCGCTGTCACCTGCCGCCTGCGCCGCCGCTCTTCACCCCCAGCAGCTCAGGTGAGGGCGGCCTTACCTTGTCCAACCTCCTGATCTGATCTTCTGCCTGCAATCTGGCCGCAAACCTTGCTTGCTCGATGCGGCCAGGCAGTCCCCTCCCTGGCTGCTGCCGGGCTGTTGCTGCCAGGTGTTGCGAGCAGTTGGCCAGCAGCAGCCTGATCGCTGGGCGGGACTGCCTTGAAACAAAGCGCTGGGATAGCCTGCTTTTGCTGCGTGTGCACTTGACCCTACAAATACCACCCTCTACGCCACACACCTGCTCACACTCACCCCCACACACCCTGCTCACACTTGCAGGCCGCAAGCGACCAGCAGCCATGCGTATGGCAAGCTTCTCCCTCCCTCCCCTTGTTATCCCCGACACAGCTGCCGCCGCCGCAGCAAGGACAGGTGGGCCTGCCTGCGGCTGCTGCTGCGCACTGCACCTTGCGGGAATGCTTCTCCCAGGCACCCTCTGTGCTGAGCTTCTCGCAAGTGTGTGCATGTGTCTTTCTCGCTGCATTGATCCTGCGTCAGGCCGGGCAAAGTGCGTTTCCACTTGCCCCGTGGGCTGGTCTGACCTGCCTGTTGACCTTTCGCCAGCGCTTATGCTTTCAGCGGAAGCACCAGCGGCCGCCTGCTCTGCGCCGCAACAGCTCCCACCACCACCACCATCACCGCCACTGCCAAGGCCACTGCCACCACCACCACCGCCACTGCCACCACTGGCATCGGGAAGCAACGACAGAAACGTGTATGAACAACAGCCGATGTGCGTGCGTCTTGTCTTGCCGCCCTTCCTTGCGTGTGTGTGCAGGCACCCCAGTTCGGATGACCCCCGGCAGCGGCCCCATGTCTCTGGAACAGCGCTCTCCCAACGTGCTCACCCTGCTGCAGAGCCCGCAGCCGCTGCTGGGTGAGTGAGGCGGCTGCTGCGGGGGGGGTGAGGGCAGCTGCCGGTGAACTGTCTGAGGGCGGCAGGGCAGGGCAGGAGCTAGTCGAGGGCGGCAGGTGCTGGCCACACCACACACCCAGACGAGCAAGATGAGGCAGGACCGGGGCGGTGCTCGGCCCTGCAAGTCTGGTTGCCTCTGTGCTGTGCTGTGATGTGACGCATCACCAGAACCCTCGCCTTTGATTCCACTCACTCACTCCCCTCACGCATTCTTCTCACTCCTTCCACTCACTCACTCCACACCACTCACTCTCACTGCCCCTGACCCTGCACCCTCCCTCAGATGACCTCTTCCGCTCACCGGGGTTCGGATCCCTGGTCACCCCTCCCTGGGCCAAGAGCGGCACCAGCAACGGCAGCGCTGGCAGCGCCCGCGCGGCCGCCGCCGCGCTCACCGCCGCCGCCATTGCCGCCGCCGCCGCGTCGGCTGCCGCGGGTGCTGAGGATGAGGACCGGCGCCAGTCTGTGGCTCGCCGCCTGGATGCCGCTGCTCCCTTTGGCGAGACTGCGGCGGTGCCGACAGACGGTGGCCTGGGCCAGCTGGCAGGCGGTGCCAATGCGACTGGAGGTGCTGGAGCTGCCGGCCTTTCTTCCCTGGCCTCCTTTGACTTTGGGTTGGTCATGGGCAGCCCTCTGAAGAAAACAAAGGTGTGCTATGAGTTTTGCTGTATGCGCTAGCGAGCTGCAGTGGTGCGGAACAGGGAGGGGGACAGCTCACTGCGGTGCGCTTGCCAGCGTCTGTCAGCTGCATTCGTCCTTGCTTCGCTGCGTGTGTGGCATTGGCTGCAGCGGTTGGAGTTGGCTGAGCTGCATGGTGAGCTGTTGTTGTGCCTCCCTCTGCTCCCTCTGCCACCAGCAGCTGATCCCGCCCCCTCCCTGCCCCCTCCCTGCATCCGCTGCCCCATGCAGCTGTGCTCTCCCCCCGGCAGTAGCCTGACCATGGCCACAGCCCCCTGGACGATGGGCGCGGCAGCCAGCGGCCTGCGGCTGCAGCAGCAGCAGCAGCACTCGGATTCGGGCGGCGGCACCAGCCTCGCAATGGCGGTGCAGCAGCACCTGCTGCTGGCCAGCACGGCAAAGGCTGGCCCCGGCCCCGCCGCCGCTGCGAGCGCCCTGCCCTCCTACAGAGAAAGTGGGCTGGCAGCTCGGCAGCTGACGCTGACGGGCGGCAAGCCTCCTGCGCCAGCAGCAGTGGCAGTGGCAGCCAGCCCGGCCAGGCAGCAGCTCACCAGCAGCAGCGTGCGGATGCGGCTGCATGCACTGCTTGACAGCGCTTAGCCATGTTAGCCGTAAGCAGCGGCTAAGCCAGCAGCCATGTTGCAGCTGCATTGCGGTGTGCAGCGCCGCGACCTGACGACCGAATGAAGTCGCCAGCTGGGTTCAACAGTTGACAGCACCACCTTCTTTTGTCTTGCTCTTGCCATTGCCGTCCTTTGTTTGTGTGCCTGGAGCCGCCGCCACTTTTGGCCAGCCATCGGTGGCAGCAGGGCCGCCTGAAGCCACCCCAGCACCTCTGCTAGCTTCCCTGGAACTATGCTATCGCCTGTCTGGAGCGCACTTGCGCTCTTGTTGAAACACTGCATGTTGATTGCACCCCCCCCTGAACCAAGGGTCCTGCCTATCCCCACAGCGCCCTACTGCACACGAGCACTCGTACCTTGTTGCCCATTCTGGCACGCTGCACTCCACTCTGATCCTGTACATATCAACACGGTGCAATCACCCAGCCTGCGGTGGTTCCCTTCCCTCTGTAAATCCCATCCAGCGAATGATCCTTTCAAATTTGGAAATTTGGAAGGGGGGTTTCAAGGTCCACATGGCGTCGAACATGACCATTGCTCTTCCTCTCGAGCATTCAATCCGTTTCGGGTGGCGGTAGCCTGCACATTGCTTGCACGCCGCGTTCGTGCGGTCAGGCTAGCACCCCGACCTCTGGGAGACGCATGGAACTGAGCGAACTGGTTGCGCTCCTCACGCGCCCCGCATCGTCCTGAAGCCGGGCATTCCAACCCAGAATCGCTTTAAAAGTAGCTCAGGCCTGCCAGGGGCTGCGCATGGCCGCCTCACCACGCTGCCAGCCTTTCTGGCGCTGCTATCCGCTGCTGCTGATCGCCTTCCTGGTCAGGGGCACCCTAGCGACGGACCCCCAGCAGTCATGTCCTACAGTCCAGTACCAGCCGGCGGGTGCGCACCGCCGCTCGCCGCTTGCGCTGCACGCCGCGCCGCTACTCCTCTCCTGCTGCCTGCTGCTTGCCCTGATTGTCGGCTTGTCATCTGAACCACACCCCGCCCCCCATCTGCAGGTCTGGGCCTGGGGCTGCCCAACGGTACGGCTCGGGGCACAGTGACACTGAGACGCAGCACCCGGCTGTGGTATGCGGAGATAGGCATGTTTGGGGATGTGAACAACCACTGGGACCTGCACAGGCTGGTCAACGCGTCGTCAGCCGAGGTGCGGCCCTTGCACCACGACCTGTACCGCAGTGCTGCAGCGCAGCACATGCTTGTGTACTTGGCTGTACCAGGAAATGAACATTCAATGCCGTGCGTTTGGCACGCCTGCCTGCTTCCTGCCAGCTTTGAAGTTGCACCTTCAGCTTGTAACTCGCCTTACCAGTTTGTTTCTGTGTCAGTCTGGTCAGGTTGTTGGCTGCCGCGCCTGGCTGCTGCTCAACCTGTTGCTGCCGCTCGACCCCTTGCTGCCATCACATTGCCGTAGGACTGTGCGCTGCGCTGCCTACACGACGACAGTCCTGGGCTTGCGGATGCCACGTGGCAGCAGCGGGGCTGGGCCTGCAGCCTGTACCGCTATACGCAGTACAACAACACCTGGGTTGGATCGTACTTCATACCAGGTGGGGCATTACAACAACACCTATATATATATAGGCGTGGGAAGAAAGGGAGAGCTGGGGCTGGAAGGGGTGCAGTCTTTGCATGCGGCGGTGTAGTGGCAGGCTGACAAGGAGGCCGCTGACAGGCGGCCTGCTGCGCGTCGGGAGCTCAAGCCTGAGCGTGCATGCATGCATGTGTTTGTGGGGTTGCGGTGGTGTGCTGCTTGAAGCGGACCATGCACCTGCATGCAAGAGTGGGCATGTAGCAGCAGCCGAGAGCCGGTGGCTGCCCGCACCTCGTGCCAAGCTGAGCCTGGGTCCCTCCTGGCGGCCTCCCAACGCTGCGTGCAGCCTTCTCGTACTGCCACCTGTACAGCGTGCAAGGCTACAGCGGCACTCTGGGAGCGCCTGTGCAGCAGGCAAGTCCGTTGTGGGTGATGGGGGCGAGACAGCTCAGCTAGACAGCTCTGCGCTGTGTGCGAGGCGCTGTGGGTGGATGCGAGGCAAAGGGGCAGATGCCTGGGTGCACCTGCTGTGGGGCGAGGGCAGATGCACATTCTGTGAAGAGATGTTGCCGAAAGGCTGCCTGCAGGGTTGCCTGCAGCGTTAGTTCAGCGGACAGCAGCGGAAATAGTTGATTGATTGATGCGGGGCGGGTTTCAGCATCAACAGCCAGAGGTGCTGCTGCTTGAAGCCTGCTCATGTGTCAAACGCAGGTGTGGGCCAGTGAGGTGTCTGGAATGGTAATACCCAACCCACCACCGCCAAGCCCGCCTCCACCCAGCCCGCCGCCGCCCTCTCCTCCTCCTCCCAGCCCGCCTCCACCTTCCCCACCGCCGCCAAGCCCGCCTCCACCCAGCCCGCCGCCGCCCTCTCCTCCTCCTCCCAGCCCACCTCCACCTTCTCCACCGCCACCAAGCCCGCCTCCACCCAGCCCGCCGCCGCCCTCTCCTCCTCCTCCCAGCCCACCTCCACCTTCCCCACCGCCGCCAAGCCCGCCTCCACCCAGCCCGCCGCCGCCCTCTCCTCCTCCTCCCAGCCCACCTCCACCTTCTCCACCGCCGCCAAGCCCGCCTCCACCCAGCCCGCCGCCGCCCTCTCCTCCTCCTCCCAGCCCACCTCCACCTTCTCCACCGCCGCCAAGCCCGCCTCCACCCAGCCCGCCGCCACCCTCTCCTCCTCCTCCCAGCCCACCTCCACCTTCTCCACCGCCGCCAAGCCCGCCTCCACCCAGCCCGCCGCCGCCCTCTCCTCCTCCTCCCAGCCCACCTCCACCTTCTCCACCGCCGCCAAGCCCGCCTCCACCCAGCCCGCCGCCGCCCTCTCCTCCTCCTCCCAGCCCACCTCCACCTTCTCCACCGCCGCCAAGCCCGCCTCCACCCAGCCCGCCGCCGCCCTCTCCTCCTCCTCCCAGCCCACCTCCACCTTCCCCACCGCCGCCCAGCCCGCCTCCACCCAGCCCGCCGCCACCCTCTCCTCCTCCTCCCAGCCCACCTCCACCTTCTCCACCGCCGCCAAGCCCGCCTCCACCCAGCCCGCCGCCGCCCTCTCCTCCTCCTCCCAGCCCACCTCCACCTTCTCCACCGCCGCCAAGCCCGCCTCCACCCAGCCCGCCGCCACCCTCTCCTCCTCCTCCCAGCCCACCTCCACCTTCTCCACCGCCGCCAAGCCCGCCTCCACCCAGCCCGCCGCCGCCCTCTCCTCCTCCTCCCAGCCCACCTCCACCTTCTCCACCGCCGCCAAGCCCGCCTCCACCCAGCCCGCCGCCGCCCTCTCCTCCTCCTCCCAGCCCACCTCCACCTTCTCCACCGCCGCCAAGCCCGCCTCCACCCAGCCCGCCGCCGCCCTCTCCTCCTCCTCCCAGCCCACCTCCACCTTCTCCACCGCCGCCAAGCCCGCCTCCACCCAGCCCGCCGCCGCCCTCTCCTCCTCCTCCCAGCCCACCTCCACCTTCTCCACCGCCGCCAAGCCCGCCTCCACCCAGCCCGCCGCCGCCCTCTCCTCCTCCTCCCAGCCCACCTCCACCTTCCCCACCGCCGCCCAGCCCGCCCCCACCCAGCCCGCCGCCGCCCTCTCCTCCTCCTCCCAGCCCACCTCCACCTTCCCCACCGCCGCCAAGCCCGCCTCCACCCAGCCCGCCGCCGCCCTCTCCTCCTCCTCCCAGCCCACCTCCACCTTCCCCACCGCCGCCAAGCCCGCCCCCACCCAGCCCGCCGCCGCCCTCTCCTCCTCCTCCCAGCCCACCTCCACCTTCCCCACCGCCGCCAAGCCCGCCTCCACCCAGCCCGCCGCCGCCCTCTCCTCCTCCTCCCAGCCCACCTCCACCTTCCCCACCGCCGCCAAGCCCACCTCCACCCAGCCCGCCGCCACCCTCTCCTCCTCCTCCCAGCCCACCTCCACCTTCTCCACCGCCGCCAAGCCCGCCTCCACCCAGCCCGCCGCCGCCCTCTCCTCCTCCTCCCAGCCCACCTCCACCTTCCCCACCGCCGCCAAGCCCGCCTCCACCCAGCCCGCCGCCGCCCTCTCCTCCTCCTCCCAGCCCACCTCCACCTTCCCCACCGCCGCCAAGCCCGCCTCCACGCAGCCCGCTGCCGCCCTCTCCTCCTCCTCCCAGCCCACCTCCACCTTCCCCACCGCCGCCAAGCCCGCCTCCACCCAGCCCACCTCCACCTTCCCAACCGCCGCCAAGCCCGCCTCCACCCAGCCCACCTCCACCTTCCCCACCGCCGCCAAGCCCGCCTCCACCCAGCCCGCCGCCGCCCTCTCCTCCTCCTCCCAGCCCGCCTCCACCTTCCCCACCGCCGCCAAGCCCGCCTCCACCCAGCCCGCCGCCGCCCTCTCCTCCTCCTCCCAGCCCACCTCCACCTTCTCCACCGCCACCAAGCCCGCCTCCACCCAGCCCGCCGCCGCCCTCTCCTCCTCCTCCCAGCCCACCTCCACCTTCCCCACCGCCGCCAAGCCCGCCTCCACCCAGCCCGCTGCCGCCCTCTCCTCCTCCTCCCAGCCCACCTCCACCTTCCCCACCGCCGCCAAGCCCGCCTCCACCCAGCCCGCCGCCGCCCTCTCCTCCTCCTCCCAGCCCACCTCCACCTTCCCCACCGCCGCCCAGCCCGCCCCCACCCAGCCCGCCGCCGCCCTCTCCTCCTCCTCCCAGCCCACCTCCACCTTCCCCACCGCCGCCAAGCCCGCCTCCACCCAGCCCGCCGCCGCCCTCTCCTCCTCCTCCCAGCCCACCTCCACCTTCCCCACCGCCGCCAAGCCCACCTCCACCCAGCCCGCCGCCACCCTCTCCTCCTCCTCCCAGCCCACCTCCACCTTCTCCACCGCCGCCAAGCCCGCCTCCACCCAGCCCGCCGCCGCCCTCTCCTCCTCCTCCCAGCCCACCTCCACCTTCCCCACCGCCGCCAAGCCCGCCTCCACCCAGCCCGCCGCCGCCCTCTCCTCCTCCTCCCAGCCCACCTCCACCTTCTCCACCGCCGCCAAGCCCGCCTCCACCCAGCCCGCCGCCGCCCTCTCCTCCTCCTCCCAGCCCACCTCCACCTTCTCCACCGCCGCCAAGCCCGCCTCCACCCAGCCCGCCGCCGCCCTCTCCTCCTCCTCCCAGCCCACCTCCACCTTCCCCACCGCCGCCAAGCCCTCCTCCTCCCAGCCCACCACCACCCTCTCCTCCTCCTCCCAGCCCACCTCCACCTTCTCCACCGCCGCCAAGCCCGCCTCCACCCAGCCCGCCGCCGCCCTCTCCTCCTCCTCCCAGCCCACCTCCACCTTCCCCACCGCCGCCAAGCCCTCCTCCTCCCAGCCCGCCGCCACCCTCTCCTCCTCCTCCCAGCCCACCTCCACCTTCTCCACCGCCGCCAAGCCCGCCTCCACCCAGCCCGCCGCCGCCCTCTCCTCCTCCTCCCAGCCCACCTCCACCTTCCCCACCGCCGCCAAGCCCTCCTCCTCCCAGCCCGCCGCCACCCTCTCCTCCTCCTCCCAGCCCACCTCCACCTTCTCCACCGCCGCCAAGCCCGCCTCCACCCAGCCCGCCGCCGCCCTCTCCTCCTCCTCCCAGCCCACCTCCACCTTCCCCACCGCCGCCAAGCCCGCCTCCACCCAGCCCGCCGCCGCCCTCTCCTCCTCCTCCCAGCCCACCTCCACCTTCCCCACCGCCGCCAAGCCCGCCTCCACCCAGCCCGCCGCCGCCCTCTCCTCCTCCTCCCAGCCCACCTCCACCTTCTCCACCGCCGCCAAGCCCGCCTCCACGCAGCCCGCCGCCGCCCTCTCCTCCTCCTCCCAGCCCACCTCCACCTTCCCCACCGCCGCCAAGCCCGCCTCCACCCAGCCCACCTCCACCTTCCCCACCGCCGCCAAGCCCGCCTCCACCCAGCCCACCTCCACCTTCCCCACCGCCGCCAAGCCCGCCTCCACCCAGCCCGCCGCCGCCCTCTCCTCCTCCTCCCAGCCCGCCTCCACCTTCCCCACCGCCGCCAAGCCCGCCTCCACCCAGCCCGCCGCCGCCCTCTCCTCCTCCTCCCAGCCCACCTCCACCTTCTCCACCGCCACCAAGCCCGCCTCCACCCAGCCCGCCGCCGCCCTCTCCTCCTCCTCCCAGCCCACCTCCACCTTCCCCACCGCCGCCAAGCCCGCCTCCACCCAGCCCGCCGCCGCCCTCTCCTCCTCCTCCCAGCCCACCTCCACCTTCCCCACCGCCGCCAAGCCCGCCTCCACCCAGCCCGCCGCCGCCCTCTCCTCCTCCTCCCAGCCCACCTCCACCTTCTCCACCGCCGCCAAGCCCGCCTCCACCCAGGCCGCCGCCGCCCTCTCCTCCTCCTCCCAGCCCACCTCCACCTTCTCCACCGCCGCCAAGCCCGCCTCCACCCAGCCCGCCGCCGCCCTCTCCTCCTCCTCCCAGCCCACCTCCACCTTCTCCACCGCCACCAAGCCCGCCTCCACCCAGCCCGCCGCCGCCCTCTCCTCCTCCTCCCAGCCCACCTCCACCTTCTCCACCGCCGCCAAACCCGCCTCCACGCAGCCCGCCGCCGCCCTCTCCTCCTCCTCCCAGCCCACCTCCACCTTCCCCACCGCCGCCAAGCCCGCCTCCACCCAACCCACCTCCACCTTCCCCACCGCCGCCAAGCCCGCCTCCACCCAGCCCGCCGCCGCCCTCTCCTCCTCCTCCCAGCCCACCTCCACCTTCTCCACCGCCGCCAAGCCCACCTCCACCCAGCCCGCCGCCGCCCTCTCCTCCTCCTCCCAGCCCACCTCCACCTTCTCCACCGCCACCAAGCCCGCCTCCACCCAGCCCGCCGCCGCCCTCTCCTCCTCCTCCCAGCCCACCTCCACCTTCCCCACCGCCGCCAAGCCCGCCTCCACTCAGCCCGCCGCCGCCCTCTCCTCCTCCTCCCAGCCCACCACCGCCCTCTCCACCGCCAACCAGCCCACCACCGCCCTCTCCACCGCCAACCAGCCCACCACCGCCTTCTCCACCGCCAACCAGCCCACCACCGCCCTCTCCACCGCCAACCAGCCCACCACCGCCTTCTCCACCGCCAACCAGCCCACCACCGCCTTCTCCACCGCCAACCAGCCCACCACCTCCCTCTCCACCGCCAACCAGCCCACCACCGCCCTCTCCACCGCCACCAAGCCCACCACCGCCCTCTCCACCGCCACCAAGCCCACCACCGCCCTCTCCCCCTCCTCCCAGCCCACCACCACCCTCTCCACCTCCTCCCAGCCCACCACCACCCTCTCCACCGCCAACCAGCCCACCACCGCCCTCTCCACCGCCACCAAGCCCACCACCGCCCTCTCCACCGCCACTAAGCCCACCACCGCCCTCTCCACCGCCAACCAGCCCACCACCGCCCTCTCCACCGCCAACCAGCCCACCACCGCCTTCTCCACCGCCAACCAGCCCACCACCGCCCTCTCCACCGCCAACCAGCCCACCACCGCCTTCTCCACCGCCAACCAGCCCACCACCGCCCTCTCCACCGCCAACCAGCCCACCACCGCCCTCTCCACCGCCAACCAGCCCACCACCTCCCTCTCCACCGCCAACCAGCCCACCACCGCCCTCTCCTCCGCCAACCAGCCCACCACCTCCCTCTCCACCGCCAATCAGCCCACCACCGCCCTCTCCACCGCCAACCAGCCCACCACCGCCCTCTCCACCGCCAACCAGCCCACCACCGCCCTCTCCACCGCCACCCTTCCCTCCTATTCCTCCTGAGTGGCTCGTGCCCTCACCACCACCACCATCACCAACCCCACCGCTGCTACTTCCCCCGCCATCGACCCCCCCCAGCCCCTTCCCATCGCCGCCTCCCAGCCTCTTCCCACCCTCACCCTCACCGCCGCCATCGCCACCTCCCAGCCCCCGCCCGCCATCACCCTCACCGCCGCCATCGCCACCTCCCAGCCCCTTCCTGCCATCACCCTCGCCGCCGCCAGCCACCAGGCAAGCCATCACTGCTTGACTTTCGTCTGCGTCTCAATTCAGCTGTGTTCTCCTGCCATGCCTGCCGCCTTGCTGCCTGGTGCCTGGCCGCTGCCGCCACCCCAGCCTGTCACCTCTTGACGCCTACACTTGATAGCCATGACTGCAACGCACCTGCTAGCCTGCCATAGGCTGCTGCTGCTGATCTGTACCGCTGACCAATCCGCCGCTTGCGCACTCTGCCGCTTGCAGGTCGCCGCCGCCTTCGCCGCCACCTTCACCCGCGCCTGCCGCCGCTGATGCCGTGGTGCTGTTCACGTCTTTCCTCCCTGGCATGGCGGTGGACGAATTCAGAAACGATGCCTACATGGCTGAAGTGATGCAGCTTGCAATGCAGGCACAGCCCCTCAACCAGCCCACAATCGCAGTCCTCGCCATCTCCGACGCCGCCGCTGGCAGCGGCGGCAGTAGCGGCAGCGGCCGCCGCCTCGCGGGCTACCAGCAGCAGCTGAGCACGTTTGTGGCGCGCAGGCTGCAGTTCACGCTGGCGACGGGCGACGGCGGCGACAGCGGCGTTGGCGGCGCCAACATTCGCACTCGAGTTACCTTCAGGTCTTGGGACACTCCTGCAGCCAGGCGCTTCCAGGCTTTCCTCCTGGGTCCCTCCAACAACACGTGGCTGATCCCGCAGCACGGCCCCAACTCCTTAGTGAGGGAGGTGATTCTAGAGGGCGGCACTCTAGCGCCGCCGTCCCCAGCTGACATCACACCAGAAACTGGGAGCCCCTCGCCTCCACTGCCCAAGCCCAAGCCCCGCCCGCCGCCGCCCAAGCCAAAGCCCCGCCCGCCCCTGCCCAAGCCAGCAGCAAAACCATTGCCACCAGCACCCAAGTTCAAGCCGCCAGCACCCAACCCAGCAGCAAAACCACCGCTGCCAAAGCCAAAACCCAAGCCGCCAGCACCCAAGCCACCGCCGAAGCCACCGCCGCCAAAGCCAAAACCAAAGGCGCCAGCACCCAAGCCAGCGCCAAAACCACCGCTGCCAAAGCCAAAACCAAAGGCGCCAGCACCCAAGCCAGCGCCGAAACCACCGCTGCCAAAGCCAAAACCAAAGGCGCCAGCACCCAAGCCAGCGCCGAAACCACCGCTGCCAAAGCCAAAACCAAAGGCGCCCGCACCCAAGCCAGCGCCGAAACCACCGCTGCCAAAGCCAAAACCAAAGGCGCCCACACCCAAACCAGCACCGAAGCCACCGCCGCCAAAGCCAAAGCCAAAGCCGCCCGCACCCAAACCAGCAGCCAAAGCGCCGCCACTCAAACCAAAGCCCAGGCCACCACCGCCCAAGCCCAAGCCCAAACCTCCGCCGCCCAAGCCCAAACCCAAGCCCCCGCCGCCCAAGCCCAAGCCCAAGCCGCCACCGCCAAAGCCCAAGCCACGGCCGCCGGCGCTGCTGACGCCCGCCCCTCTGATTGCCACCATCAGTGACGTGAGGCTCAGCTCAGCACGGGTGACAGTACAGGTCATGCCAGGCGGCTCCTCCCAGCAGTACACCGGTGTGACCCTCACCTGCGTACCGCTGCTGTACCGCGGGACCACCCCGCCAGGGCCCAATGACCGCGTGCAAGGGGCCACCCCCATGCCCGGGGCCCAGCTCTCGGGCCCACCCCTGCAGAGCTCTGCGCCGCTGACGCTGCAGCTGACCGGCGGCGGCAGGGGGGCCGTCGTGAGGGGCGCCGCACTGCTGCTGACTGGCCTGCAACCCGCCACACGCTACAACTGCACCGCAGCGGCAGTCACAGCCACTGGGCAGCGCTCCAAGCCCTCCCTCCCTCACGTCTTCGAAACGAAGACTCGTCCGCCTTTGGCCGCCGCCGCCGCTACCACAGGCGCGGGTGCCGCCGGCGCAAACGGCTCAGCCAACACCGCAGGGTTGGCGATCAAGCCCAGCACTGGTGCTGCTGGCGGTGGCAGCAGTGCTGCAGGAAATGCAGCAGCAGCGTCAACGGCAGCAGGTTCTGCCACTGCGCAAGGCAAGGCTGCAGGCGCGGCCACAGCTGGAAGCGCTGGCGGCAGCGCCTCTGGTGCGGCAGCCTCCGCCAGCGGAGAAAGCACCAAACAGGCACCCGAGAGGTCCGGCTGAGATAGCTGCTGAGATAGCTGCTGAAAAAGCTGCTCCGCGCGTGTTGATAAGTAGCTGCCTAGTTGCAGCCGTGCCAATTACTTTCCTCCTGAGTGTCACTCAATACCCTCCCTCCATACCCTCCCTTCTGCACCACCCAGTACCAGCACCTAGTGTCTCCAGCCCTCTGCACAGCCCTCCACTCAACTGGCGCCCAACTGCGCTGCAATTTTATGTTTACGCATGCCTCGGTGTAATGCATGCCTCGGTTCCCCAGAAGCTTGTCCTTTGGCAGGACAACACTTCACAGCAGTGGTTGGGAGCATGCAGGCAGCTGCTCGTCGCTTCGCTGCGGGCATGGGCGGTAGCAAAGCAGGGAGCAGACGAGAGAAGGCAGCAACGGACAGAGGAGGGAAAACAGCAAGCAGGCAGCGATGGGGAGCACTAATGCCAGGGAAAACCGGAAGGGAAAGGGAGAAAAGGCAGGGAGGGGAGCAGGTACGCTAGAAGACGGATAGACTGTTCAAGGGGCAAAAGGAGCAGGAGCTATATGCTGCTGGTACAAGTGGCCGCTGCCATGGTTCATGTACGTCCGCATGCCAGCCGCCACCCGAAGGAACCGACCTCATTTAGGCAGGGAAGCTTTGAAGGCTCCAACTGCCAGAGAGAAGAAGTCATAGGCGGGGGGCCGGGGGGGGCGGCTGTGGCAGCTGGGTGGTTGCCACGGGACGGATCGCGGCCTGTTGCACTTGTGGTGCAACTGGGGAGGCAGCAGCTGGGGAGGCAGGCCGTGCAGTGGGGCGAGGCGGCAGCTGCCCAGCCGGCACCTCTGCCACATTGCGGGCCACATGCTGCTGCTGCTGCTGCTGCTGCTGCTGCTGCTGCTGCTGCTGCTGCTGCTGCTGCTGGGGAGGAGGAGGCTGCTGCTGAGGCTGAGGCTGCGTCGGCTGCCGCTGCTGCTGCGCAGTCGGAACCACGGCGGCCGTCAGATTGCGCTGCTGCTGCTGAGGCTGCTGCTGGTGAGTAGGTCGCAGCGGCAGCTGCAGGTTGTTTTGCATCAGCATGGAGGTTTGCTGGGCAGTCTTTGCTCCCACTGAGAGTGTGTGTGTGGCAGCCACAGAGGCACGATGCTCGGCAGCGCGCGCAGCAGCAGGCGCAGCGCTCAAGTCCTTGCGGTGCGCAAGCACAGCATGCTCCACTCCCGCCAGGCCCCAAGGCGGAGGCAGCTGCTGCTGCTTGTGCAACAGCAGCAGCAGCAGCTGCTGCTTGTGCATCTGCTGCTGCTGCTGCTGCTGCTTGTGCTGCTGCTGCTGCTGCTGCTGTTGCTGGTGCTGCTGCTGCGGTCGCTGCTGCTTCTGTTGCTGCTGCAGCTGCTGCTGCACTGGAGGAGTGGGGCCCTTGGGAGGCAGCACAGCCGTGCCAAGCCCCAGGGGCGGCGAGCGAGCAGGCCGCTGGTGCGGCGGCGGTGGCGGCACCGGGGCGGCAAGCTGCCCGCCGGGTGCCAGCAGCTCCTCCAGCTGCTGCATCTGCTGCTGCACAGCCACCGCCGGTTGGGAGAAGCAGCTGCCTGCCGCCGAAGCACCGCCGCTGGCTGCAGCAGGAGCATCTGAAGAGGCAAGGGCTCGCTGAAGGAGCAGCGGTGGCGGAGGCACCACCATGCCAAACCCCTGCTGAGCAAGCGGGTGTGCTAGCCGCACATGCTGCCGTGGGTGGATGGTGGTGTCTCCTGGAGGGCAGGCAAGGGGAGAGGCACAGGCGAGGAGGCAGGGAAGGTGATGTGAGGCAGGCAGGCAGGCAGGCAGGCAGGCGATACAGGTATAGAGACGCCTTGGACAGTGCAGCGGCGCCGTATGAAAGCACAGCACGGCACGGCACGGCACGGCACGGCTCGGCACGGCACAGCACAGCACAGCACAGCACAGCACGGAACGGCAATGGAAAGCACGACACAGCCTGGCACGGAGCAGCGCCCACCTTCACCCAGAGGGGGCGGTTCGAAGCTCACAGTCACGTCCCAGGGGGATGCCTCGACCGCCTGCCCCATCCACCAGCCATCATTTAAGAACACCTGCAGGGTCAGGAGCCCGCACTTCAGCGTGTGGCTCACTCACTTGCCCCCAAAAAGACAAATACAAGGTTGGGCGTTGGGCCTGAGGCCCAAACAGGTCGGCAGCCACTGGCAGCGATCCCGTTCAGCCGCAGCCAGCCCCGCCTTGCACGAATCCTCACCTCCACTGCTTGTCCGGGCGAGATGGAGGTGGCCCGCACTGGTGGCTTGCGTGGATGGCTGGCGGTGCGCAGCCGTGGGAGCACCCAGGCTCCATCCGGGGTAGTGTGCAGAAACTCGACGCATTCCCTGGTGTTGTGGGCTGCAGTGCAGTGCAGTGCAGTGGTAGGGAAGGAGAAGGGAGAGGATGGCATGGCCACAAGCCAAAGGTGTGGAGGCCAAAGGTGGTGGTGAGTGTGGCTGCGGCGATGCGGCAGGCTGCTGCTTGCACGCAGGATGCTGCACCCGCACGCAAGCGGTACTAGGTCACGGCAGGGACACGCATCTGAGGCTGCAGTGATCTACAGTCACAGAGACCCCTCACCTCCCTTTCCTCCCCACCTCCCTTTCTCCTCGCCTCCCCCCTCCTCACCTTTCCCCTCTCCCTTCCTCCTTGCCTCCCTTTCCTCCTCACCTGCCCCGTCCGCACTTCCCTTCCCTCCTCACCTTCACCCTCCTCCCGAAAGTCTTTGTACTCCACATCAACAACCACGCTGCGAGTCGAGCCCACAAGCTTTGTGCGGCACTGCAGTTTCCACAAAGCATCAACCGCAGCAGGGACGACACATCTGGATCGGAATCTGGATTGCAATGCAACGCGACAGCGGCGAGGAGTAGCCACCAATCAGCCCCAACAGCCCGCCTTCCCAGCCACCCAACAGCCCTTCGCCCGCCATCCCAGCCACCCAACAGCCGTCCGCCTGCCATCCCAGCCACCCAACAGCCCTTCGCCCGCCATCCCAGCCACCCAACAGCCCTCCGCCTGCCATCCCAGCCACCCAACAGCCCTTCGCCCGCCTTCCCAGCCACCCAGCAGGCCCACAGCGCACATTGAGCAGTTTGGCTAGGAACCATGCACCGCGATACTCCTCCTCCACACCCCGCACTTCCACCATGTCGCCCTGCCGTAGCTCCAGCGCAGCGCTGGACAGCTGCAAGCACAGTGGGAGGCAGGCAGGCAGGCAGGCAGGTTTGCAGGCAGGCATGCCAGCCATCCCAAAAATTGCATGAGTGCGGCAAAATCCACAAAGCCGCACACACAAACCAGCACGCATGCAGCATGCACTGCAACAACACACCTGCAGGGAGGGAGCATGCTCCGTTGCAAACGCAGATGGGTACTTCCAGTCGGCGGTACTGGCGGCTGCGGTACCAAGTGCCGAGCTGGGTGTTGCTGCTGGACCTGCCGCCAAGCCCGCTGTCCCAGCCGCTGCCGCACCGCTGCTTGGCACTGGCACAGGCAGCACAGCTGCCGCCAGCCCAGCGCCCTGGCCGGCTTGGCCCCCCTGCGACGCCGCCTGTACTGCTGCGTCAACGGCATTGGCAGCAGGCGCCTGTACGGCCTGCACCTCGGCCTGTACCTCGGCCTGCTGTGCCGGCTCGACACGAGGCGCTGCTGTTGCCGGCCTGCCCAGCGGTACCGCCGTCTGCGGGGGGGTCGCAGCTCGAGTGGCAGGCTCAGCCTCAGGGCTGTCGCGATGGCTGGCAGGTGGTGCCGGTGCCGGTGCTGGTGCTGGTGCTGGAGCGGGGCCGGGAGCGGACAGCACCAGCCTGTGCTTCTGCGGCCAGGAGAAGACAGTAGGGGCGGCACTCAGCAAACAACAACAACAACCAGCCATATCTGTCATGATCAAGCACGCCAGCAACAATGTCAGGGGCTCAGGCTTCCCCCCATGCCCCTGCCTGCCGCTAGCCAGCCTTCCATGTGACAGGCAGGCTGCTCCGCTAGGCTTCTAATTCTCTGGGGCACCTGCCGCCAGCAGCGCGAGCAGCAGAAGGCCTGAGCAGCAAAAGGCCTGCCTCCCAGCCTCCCTGCCTGCCTGCCTGCCTGCCTGGAAATTTGGCGCTTGAGACAAAACAATTGCCTGTCCCTCCCTCCCTCCCTCCCTCCCTCCCTCCCTCCCTCCCTCCCTCCCTCCCTCCCTCCCTGCCTCACCATGGCCCTCCACTCCGCCCGTATCTCCAGCACGCTGCGCCGGCCTAACTGCTCAGGGTATGCCCGCCTGACATCCTCCCACCTGCATCAGGCGGGCACGCAGGCACAGGTGCTCACGACACACACACACGCACGCGCACACACACACACACACACACACACACACACACACACACACACACACACACACACACACACACACACACACACACACACACACCACACGCACGCACGCACGCGCGCGCGCGCGCACGCACGCACGCACGCACGCACGCACGCACGCACGCACGCACGCACGCACGCACGCACGCACGCACGCACGCACGCACGCACGCACACGCGCACACACACACACACACACACACACACACACACACACACACACACACACACACACACACACACACACACACACACGCGCGCGCGCGGCCAGTGTTGCCGGGGCCGGGTTGCGCATGCAGCGCACATGCAACGCAATACAACATGGCATCTTGTATAGGGAAGATACATACACATCTCATATATGTGTGTGGGTGTGCATGGGCAGCATGCCAGGCGTTGGCACGCCACACGCAAGGGCACATGGCACACAGCCCCCCTGCCGCAGCCAACAGCACGCATCATGCAGCGAACAGCAAGCAGCTAGCAGCAAGCGCGGTGCTCCTGGCCCCTTCTTCCACCCCCCTGTCCCCCCCTCAAAGGCTCACTTGTTCACGCCGCACTGCTGCACTCCGGCAAGCAGCGCATCCACTTCAGCAGCAGACCAGCCCTGGCACGAGGCTGAAGGCTGCGGGCTGCTGCTGGCGGCACCTGGCACGCTGCCGCCGGCCGTAGTGGTCACATCACTCCGCCCACCACCTCCAACCACCACCCCGCCGCTGCCGGTGACTGCCACAGAGCCGCCGCCGCCGCCGCCGCCGCCGCCACCGCCGCCGCCAGCTGCAAGGCCGGAGCCGCCGGCCTTGCAGCCGGTAGAGCCTCCTCCTGAGCCCGCAGCGGCAGGCGTTTGTGGTTGTGATGTGCTGCCTGTAGCGGCGACTGCAGCTGCTGCTGCTGCTGCTGCTGGTTGTGGAGCCACCGAAGTGGTTGCCGCACTGTGTGAGGCGGCCAGCCCCTCAGCCTCAGCGCTGCCACTGCTTCTGGAGACCAGGGGGGGGCTGGCCGGCACCGCCTTTGCAGCAGGGCCACTGCCGCAGCCGCGACCTGCTGCCGGCTGCGCGGCATTGCTGGTTGGAAGAGCGGAAACCAAAGCAGGGGAAGCTGCATGTCTTGCCGCTGGCGTTGGCCTTGCGGGCTGCTGCAGCGGCTGCTGCTGCTGCTGCCGATCAGGGCTTGCTGCAGCAGCAGGGACAGGTGTCGGTGCCCGCGTTGGTGCTGCGGCCGTGCTGCCTGGCTCAAGCGGCTCGGCTGGTGGCTGCCCTTGAGTGGCGCCGACCTGCTGCTGTGCCTGCTGTGCCTGCTGTGCCGGTTGTGGCTGTGGCTGTGGCTGCACCGGCTGTGGCTGCACCTGCGGCGGCATTGCCTGCACCTGCTGCTCCTGCTGCTGCGGCGGCATTGCCTGCACCTGCTGCTGCTGCTCCTGCACCTGCCCTTGCCTTGCCTGCACCTGACGCTGCTGCTGCTGCTGCTGCTGCTGCTGCTGCTCGACAGGCGACTCTTGTACCAGCTGCACCTGCTTCGCCTGCTGAGGCAGGCCCGCTGCACCTGGCTGCCGTGCGCCGCCGCTCGGCGGTGCCTCTTCACCTCCTCCCACCTCGCCATCGCTGGGCAGGTCGTAAGCCCCGCCATACTGTAAGCGCTCAGCAGCAGGCTGCTCACGAGAGGTGCGCTGCTGAGCCAGACGTGCCTGCGGCGAGGTGGTGAGCACATACGCAGCGGCTACAGTGGCTGCCACAGCTGCAGCAGCAGCCTCTTCCTCCACGGCAGTGGAAGCAGTGCGCCTGCGCCTGCCTGCCGCCGCGGCACTGTGCGCGGCTGAACCCTGCGGCACGCTGTCGCCAGCAGGCAGCGGCAGGCTTGGGGCGGCGTGCAGCGTGGCTGCTGCTGCCGTGGGACCTGCTGCTGCACCTGCTGCGCCGCCTGTCTTGCTCCCTGCTGCTGCTGCACCGCCAGTCTTGCTCCCTGCTGCTGCTGCTGCTGCTGCTCCTGCCGCACTGCCAGTCTTGCTCCCTGCTGCTGCTGCAGCTGCCGCTGCTCCTGCCGCACTGCCAGTCTTGCTCCCCGCTGCTGCTGCTGCTGCTGCTGCTGCTACTGCTGCAGCTCCTGCTACTGCTGCACTGCCAGTCTTGCCCCCGGCTGCTGCTGCTGCTGCTGCTGCTACTGCTGCAGCTCCTGCTACTGCTGCACTGCCAGTCTTGCTCCCGGCTGCTGCTGCTGCTGCAGCCGCAGGCCTCGCTGCATCCACACTGGCAGATGATGATGCATGTGCTGGCTGCGTGTTGTTCGTGGGCAGCCTCTTGGGTGCGCCTACGACCCTTCGCCTCCCCCTGGCACCGCTGCTCGTTTTAGAACCGCTGCCTGCTGCTGCCGCCGTCGTGTGCTGCTGGAGCTGCGGCTTGGCCTGCTGCTGGCCAACCACCGCTGAGCCAGCAGCACCTTGGGCCGCTCCTGCGGCCTGCTCGTCTGGCCGGCTTGCAAGCCCTGCCCTCTGCTCTGCCGCCTTGTGTCGCTTGGCTGCCGGTTCCTGAGCTGCTGCCACCCTGCGGCCGCCACTGCCGCCATCAGCGATCGGCATGCCCTGCTGCTGCTGCTGCGCCTGTGGCTTGCTGAGCGTCTTGACACCGCCCTGCTGCTGCTGCTGCTGCTGCTCATGAGCTGGCGGCATGCTGGCAAGCTTGCTGCTGCTGCCAGCCACTGGCACAGGCTGCTTTTGCTGCTGCTGTTGCCCCTGCTGCCGTTCCTCTGGCGCATGCCCCTCTGATGTGTGCGTGCCATGCTGCCCCTCTCTTCGCTTCTTGCTACGCGGCACCTCGGCAGCTGAAGCAGCCCTGCCTCGCTTGCCATTCTTCTTGGCAGCCAGCAAGGGCAGCTGCTGCCCCTTGCCTGTCTCTTTTGCAGATTTGCTGCCGCTGCCAGCCCCCGGCACAGGCTGCTGCTGCTGCACCCGAGGCGAATCGCCGCTGCCAGCCACCGGCACAGGCTGCTGCTGCCTCTGCTGCTGCGCCCGAGGCGAATCGCCGCTGCCAGCCACCGGCACAGGCTGCTGCGCTTGCTGCTGCTGCTTCTGCGCCTGCTGCTGCTGCTGCTGCTTCTCCTTCTGCCTCTGCTTCTGCCTCTGCTTCTGCGCCTGCTGCTTCTTCTGCTGCCGCGGCTGTGCCTGCTGCGTCTGCTGCGCCTGCTGTGCTGCTGAAAACACCTGCCGCGGCTGTCCTGGGCTGCTGGGGGCACAGTCCCTGCTCAATGCAGCAAAGTCAATTGGTGCACAGCGGCTGCGAGGCTCATAACCATGATCCGACGTGTCAAACTTCCAAACCCTCCTGTCCAGTGCGCCGCGCCACAGCCGGCGGCTGTCTTGAGGAAAGGTGTCCGGCGGGCTGTCCTGCAGCAGTGGTGCGGCGACGGCAGCAGTTGCAGCAGCGAGTTGCGGAGCCGCGAGCAAAGCAGCGGCGGCTTTGCGACTGCCACTGCTGGCAGAGCTGCCATCAGTCATGCTGTAGTGCGTGTCGACAGGGCAGTCATGCCTGCTGCGTTCCCTTGCTTTGGCTGTCTTCCTTTATATCCTGGCAGCACAAGATGTCGCCAGTGTTTCTTCGACCCCCACAGCTTAAGCAAAAACAGTCACAAACGCAAGCAAAATCCGCAAGCAACAACGACAACAACAGCAGATTGCATTGCGCTGCGTCGCACCTTCCAAGGCTCAGCAGTGTACTTCACTGTCACGTGTGTGTCTGTGACATGAGTTGCAACAGCCGCGTAGTAAACCTCGCAGTCACTGTTGTAAGCTACCATAACCTCATCGCCACGGCGCACCAACAGCTGCGTGGGGACGGAAGAGGCGGCGGAGGAGGCATAACAGTGTATGACCACCGCAGTTTGCATCAAAGGGGCATAGGCAGTCCAGCTGTTGGTGCCGCTGGTGCTAATGGTGCTGGTGGTGCATGGCACCTTGGAGCGTCAGAGGTGGCGGCTGATTGGCGGCAGCCGCCTGCCACTGACTGACGTAGCTCAGCAGCAGCAGCTGTCCGATCCATAAATCCAGTCACCTTGGAAGTGGAGTGCTTGAAGTGTTGGCTCTTAGCGCAGAACCAGCACAGCCAGTCGGCTTGTTCACGGTCAGGCACATCAGCAATGCCAACTGTGGGGACATGTAGCGGCGGTCAAGGCAGCGTGAGCATGCAGGCAAGGATGACAGCAGGTTGTTGGGGCACCAGCATCAGCAGCAACAACAGCAGCAGCTGCGTGTCTGTCACAGCAGGACGGCCGTAGATGCATGGCAGGCCAGTGGACTCACCATAACCACAACACTTTGCGTGGAAGGCGTGTGGGCAGCGCTGGCAGCACAGTAGCTTGCCCGCGACCTCGCAGGCGGCTGCACGGCACAGCAACTCATGTGTGAGGGCAGGCACGGGAGCAGGCAGCCGCGCGTTGCAATAGTGGCGATGGCGGCGCACCACAGCCGTTGAGCTTGCCATCCCGCTCGACTTGCAGCCTGGAACGCATCGCCTTGGTGCCCGTCTTAATGATTAATGGCATTTTGGGGTCTAAGGTGAATCACGGCAGCCCTCAGCTCGAAACCAGGTTGCCATGAGTGCGGCCCGCAGCTTGGAGCAATGAATCTGCGGGTCCGCTTTGTCGGAGCAGCATCAAAGCTGCGGTTTGGCCGGCTGCACGCTCTTCACCGCTCGGCACCACGCCGCCCCCACTTTTTCGCAATTAGAAGACCGATACAAGACAGTTCGAAGGTCAATACTGTCAAGCAGAAGGAGGTCGTAGGCTGTTTGCAGTGGGTGGCGCCATGCCAGGTCACACGCCGCCGCCTCCGGCAGGTTTAACCTGGTTCGCGTTTCACCACGAATGTATTGTCAAAAGTTGACCAATGGTGCAATCTGTGCAAACGAGGCGCGCTGCTGGGCCATTCCCCAGCCCGGTCGAAACTGCGCAGGTCCAGTGCTGACGGGCGGGATGTGCTTATATTGCTGCTGTGGCCACAAAAGCTGCAGCTGCAGCTGCTGCTGTGGCCGCCAGCCTCTGCCGCTCCTGCAACCGCTCCTCTGGCGACAGCAGCCGGCATCGAGGTCGGCCGGCTCCTGCCTGCATGGCCACACCGGGCACCCCTGCAACACGGCTGCACCAATGGCTGTTGCATGCTCCGCCGTCCAGGCCGCCGCGCTCGAGGCAGCATCCCCCACTGGCTGAGCGCTGTGCGCAGCAGGCTTGCGAGCACTGAGATGAGGGCACCCACCCTCACTCACACTACATGCCAGTCCTCTGTCCTCTGTTTTGCACGGAGGATCCCCTACCAACGCTACGGGCGGCCCCAATCCTGCCGCTGCTCGACGCAGGGCGCCCACATGACTCTGCATAGGCAAGGCCCCGTGGACGCCCTGCGTCGGGCAGCGGCAGGGTTGGAGCCACTTGTAGCGTTGGTATGTAATCCTCCGCGCAGAACAAAGAACTTAGCATAGAGGAATGGCAGATTGTGCGACTGAGAATGGGTGCCCCCATCTTGGTGCTCCCAAGCCCGCTGCGCACAGCGCACAGCCAGTAGGTGCTGCACGATACCTCGCTTGCGGCAGATGCTGCAGGGCGGGGGCTGTCCCGCAAGGCGCAAGAGGCGCACGAAGCAAGCTCACACAGGGGAACGTCACTGATGCTCTCCGGCAAGCAGTGCTGCTCATGGCCTCCTTATGGCTGCCCCCTGAGGAGGCGGAGATGGACAGGTCCTATTCCCATGGAAGTTGGTGCTTCTGAACAGTGCAAGCTTGGTGGGTCAGTGCTGGGCTGGTGCCAGCCTCTTCTGCCAGCCTGTCCCTGCTCACCTGTGCCCTCAGCTCTTGATTCACCTCCTCCCCTTTGCAGGGTGTGTGGAGTGTGTATGCTGAAGGACACAGGCAGCAGCACACACACTCCAACTCCACACCCTCCGCAGAGGGCTGCGGAGGAGGCGCATCAACAGCTGAGAGAAGCAGGCCGTCTGGCAGAGAGGCTGGCACCAGCCCAGCACCCACCCATCAAGCTTGCACACTTCAACAGCACCAAGGGTTATGGGAATAGGTCATGTCCGTCCCAGCCTGCTCAAGGGACAGCCATTGGGACGCCAAGAGCAGCGCCGCCTGCCGGAGAGCACCAGTGCCGTTCCCCTGTGTGAGCTGCGCTGCATGCGTCGCACGCGCCTCGCGGGACATTTCCCGCCCCGCAGCAGTACTGCGGCACTAGTGCTGCTGGCTTGCAGCAGCAGCGGTCCCAGCTGCTGCGCAGGCAGCCGGGGAGCCAGCTTGGGGGGCAGCCCATAGCGGTACTGCCGTACATGGAGCGGTACATCATCTGCGGTACATTGCATTGGTGTTGGTGGTGGAGGTGCACGCAGGGCTGGACCACTTCTGCATGCAATGGGCACCACGCCAGTACTGTGAGAGAGGACAGAGTTGGATGTCACTGCATGCACCTGCTGGCAGCAAGCAGGGCACTCCTCTAAGAGAATAGAAGGCGCATCTACTGGCAAAAGAAGCAGAAGCGCCCGCAACACTTGACCTGGACAGTCTCACAGTTTGTGCCAGATCTGTACAACCTGACCTGTCCTTCCTGCACAGCAAGCCAACGGAGCAACGCCAGAGTTGTTGGTGACGACGCCACTGAGGGCTGGACAGAGCATCGGGTCAGGGGTGCCAGCAGCTGGCATGCCAAGCAGCTATGCACACGTCATATCACCCCACCCTTGCACCTTTGATTGTGTGAGCCCCTTAGAGAGGAGGGCTGGGTCAAGGGCTCTTCAGGCCAGGTCACTCCTGCAGGCAGGGCTGCAACAGCGGCAGCAGGGGCGGGCGGTTGTCGCTCGGGCGACGACGGCGCGTTGGACAGCACGGGCAGCCAAGCAGCCAGGCAGCGGGCAATGAGCGTGCAGTAGGCAGGCAACCGGCAAACGAGCAGGGTGCACGCACCAAGCAGCACGCACAGGCCCGGCCAGCGGCAGCTCGGAAAGGAGCAGGCAAACCCTAACCCTGAGTCCAAATGACTGCTTGCGACGGAGAAACGAGCTAAAATAGACACCGATAGGACAATCTGGTGGCGGTGCGTTCACTGCTCAATCCGCCGTTCACGCTTTGTTTTTCAGAAGACAAGTACCGACTGTTTCCAAATTTCAATCTTTATAGAATCAGCTGGACAGGTCGGGGCCAATTGAATGCCAGCGCCAACTACGCAAACGGCGAGCGGCTATGAACCAACCGATACCGACAAGCAGCGCTGCTGTGCTGCTGTGCAGGCATCCCGCCTACATGCCTGTCGGCCTGATTGCAGCTATTGATCAGGCATAGGGCTTTGGCAGGCTGCTTGGGCGGCGCCATGCCAGGTCATGGAGACGCCGTCGCCGCTCGCAAGCCGGCCGCCGCTGCCAGCTCCGCTTTCTTCCCTCTTGGAAGCTCCATTGTGGTTTGCACGGCGGCTTGACTTGCAGCCAGAGCAGCCACTGCCTCCTCCTCGGTCAGATCGAGGTAGTTCAAGCTGACTTTGATGTTGTGCTGCAAAAGTGAAAATGCAGGCGGGGAGCGCGGTCAGTTGGCGGAGCGCAGCACAGCCGTCGCAGGGCGAACGCTGTGCCGCCTGCTCAGGTGCTCCCTGCCGGCCCTGCCTGCCTGCCGATCCCCCGCGATGCGCCTGCCCCGGCCTCCTACATCGCTCCTGACCTCCCTCCCTGCTGCCTTCCTCATGCAATGCTGCGTTGTGCTGCTTTGTGCTGTGCTGCCCTGCCCTCCCTCCCCGCCTGCCGTTATGTAATGCTGCGTTGTGCTACGCTGTGCTGTGCTGCCCAGTGCTGCCCTGCCCTCCCTCTCCGCCTCACCCCAGCAAGGTTCATGGACATGCCCTCCACCACTTGGTCCAGGATGGTGAGCATGAGGGAGATGACGTTGCAGTACAGCAGCCGCTCCACAGAGTCAGGCAGCCACCTGCGTCAGTGTCAGTGAGCACCACATCAACATACACACCACCCAAAGCGACGGTGTCCAAGGCTGAGGTGTGCCGTGCATTGACGCGTGCAGGCAGCGGCGGCATCCGATGTGGGTGGGCTCAGCAGTGCACCAGCCGGGCAGAGGCAGGTGGTGGCCACTTTCACCCACGCCTCAAGACAGCGCTGGCGGACTGAGACCCGGCGCACACAAGCAGAGCTGTGTTTTGTTTCGGTTGTCCCGGCAACACACGCAGCAACAAGTGTGCAGTACGTTGGCAGTACCGCTCACCAGATGTTGACCTCCTTCTTGGTGAGCAGCTCATCGACCAGGCCCAGCACAACAGCCTTGTTCACGCCCTTGGTGAATCGGAGCCGCATGCCTGCGCCACACGTGCAAGTGAATCAGTAAATACGTAAATACGCACGTAGTATGTACGCAGGCTTGGAAGCCAGACACAGAGAGCTTGGCAGGAGGCAGCAGGGAGCGGCACCTCGCCGGTGCGAGCACAGGTGCTGCTGAGCAAAGCTGGTATCGGGCCCGCTGTTGCAGGCACAGAGAAGGAGCACATGTGATGCTGTGAGTCGCTGCAGATGAGTCGAGTATGCCTATGCATTTCCATACGCTCCGAACAACTCACTTTTGTAAGCTAGAGGGTCGTACTTTGTGACCACCTGAATCAGCTCCTCAACCTGCAAGGTGGCAGGCGTACCTTACAGCAGTGAGGCATGACGGCAGGCAGCAGGCAGTCCTCCTGCTAGCAGCCATGCCATCTCGCTAGCCTTTCACCATGTCACTTGCAACGTACGTTGTATACTGCATGCATAATGGGCTGAAGTCCCGCACGGCAGCAGCCGCCCAGGCACACGCGCACGCACCTTTGCTCGCAGCTGTGCATTCTCCGCTGTCGACTGCGTGTGGTTGAACTCATTCTTGAACGCCATCTGGGCCCACTTTGCCACCGCCAGGCCCAGCAGCAGACCGCCAAGAGCTGCACCGGCTACAAGCCACGCAACATTCACCCCTGCCGCCACTTGCTGCTGCGCTCGTCGGCGGGTCGGCAGCATGCGTCGCCATTCGGCATTTGCTGGGACGGATTGTAAAGCTATCAGCGGTGATGCACGGCCTACTGCCCGCCCCAGAAAGCTGGAAACTCGCGCAGCGGGCCGACAGGCAAGCTGCGAGGGCAAACAGGGGCTGCGAGTGTAGAGAGCGGTGCAACCCATTGTGCGCCGATGACTGGCGCGATTAAGCACGTCGAGTAGGTGCCCAATTTTGGGCAGCAAGACGTACCGCCATTGTCCCCGCCTCAACAGCTACATGCCTCATCCACACAACCGTAGAGTGCTGAATCAGTTTTACAAATCACCATGTAGAACAAATCTCTACTCCCTAAAGGAGCTACGTGTTGCATATGCGCAACGGAAAGGACGAGGCCTCGTTATACACGAGCTCTGGACTGGACTGGGTGCTAGGAAGAGGATGTGGGATCACTCGCAGTAATGGAAAGGAAGGGCAGGCAGTGGGTTTTGATGCCAATGTACAGGGCATGTATGTACGACGGTTGGATGAGGATATGGGTGCGCTGAAGCACCTCCTTATTGCATGGTATCGCATTGACCTGCTACAGGCGCAGCAGCGTTGGGTGGCCGCTGCCCGCGGTTGGCAGCAGGCCAGCTATTGCGCACACGCCCAAGCAGAGGTGTGTGTGTGCCGCCGCGGGCTGCCAGCTCACTTCAGCAGCCTGCGGTTGACCTTGTAACCCAGGGCAGCAAACGCGTCGGCCACAGTGCGAGCGTTCACCGTGGCGCTGTCGTCAGCCACAGGCGCAGGCACGTCGGGGCTACTGACAGGGACATCCCGCAGCTGCGCTGATGCACCTTGCTGCGGTGCCGACTCAGAGGGGTCCAGTGTCACGACTGCATCTGTGGCATTAGCACCAGCGGAGGTGACATTGCCAGGGGCACCGCCGGGGAGGCCGCAGCCCAGTGCCTCTGGTGTGACCTGGTCGGCGCCAACAGGGTTCAGCATCCACCCCAGCAGCTGCCTGATGGTCACCATGTACACATTGGGGTACTTGGAAGCGTCCGAAATGGTGTCTGTGGCAGCAGTGGAGGTAGCACGTGGCACAGGCACAGCGTGAGTGTGTGTGTGTAGACAGCAAGCAAGCTACTGTTGCTGAACCCATGAGCAAGCGGTGGACACGTCGCTGGCCCGTTGCCGGGCAGTTTGCTGCCCAGCAAAGTGCTTCCAGCAGGCACCCTTTGATGAGTCGTCCTTTGATGAAACGCTGGCAATGAGGGGTCCCTTGCACCTCTCTCAGACAGGGCGGCACTCGCTCACCCAGGAACCGCTTCAGGTCCTTCTTGTTGGCCTCCAGCCAGGGCGTGTGCACAAAGATGGGCATCGGCGCGCGGTTGCCATTGTAGGCGGCGTCGAAAGAGTCGATCAGCAGCTTGTAGACATCCACGACGCCGTCCCTGCAGAGGCAATACAGGGTGGGCAGTACAGGGTGGGCAGCAGTACAGCGAGGACACGCGTGTGAATGAAATCAGCAACCAGCCAAAGCGGGAGGCAAGCCAGAGGAGCACAGGGGCTACTGCCACCACTAAGAGCCGCAATCCGGTAGAATGAGTGCTGCCTGATGTGTGGAGGTGCACCCGCACCCAACACCCAGGTGCAGCAGTCAAGCGCAGCTGCACAGGCACCGCAGCGGTACAATGTCTCGTAGCAAGCTGTACCGCAACCCACCCGGCATAATCCATGGAGTAGGGCGTGTCCTTGTCAATCAGCTGCCACACCGGCACCTCAAACATGCCAGGGTAGCTCTCGTCCACGCTGCACACCTGTGTGTCTGGGAACCTGCACAGAACAGCGGCAGCAGCAGCGGCAAAAACACGAGGCAGAGGCATGATGAGAGTAGGGCAGGCAGCGCGGGCAGGGCAGGCGTCGACGTCTGCCATCCTCGGCCTCCACCTGCCTCGGCCTCAGCTTGCGCTGCAGTACCCTCGTGGAGGCGCGTAGCTTGCCAGCACAGCGGCCTGGATAGATACTGTTCGCCATTTCACTTGACGGTGCGAATAATGCTGTAAAGCACCCCGGGCTCTCGTGTGACTCACCACTTGCAGTTGATGGGCACGCCGCCATCCATTTGGAAGGGCCAGACGCGGGCAGACATGCCGTTGGAAAGCGAAGAGCCAGTGCCTTCCTCAATCAGCGAGCTGCAGCAGCACGAGCAGCAAAACTGTACGTCAACACGCAAGCACCCAAATCAGCAGTTCAAAACTCCTTGCCCTCGGGTGGCTCTGGTCAGACGGAGGTTATGGAGGTTGCAGCCATGCACGGGCGGCAGCAGAATACGTATGCAGTTCCGCATGCAAGCCACGCCAAGTGCGGCTGCTCGTGTGCGGCTGCTTGCTGCTGCTTCCGGGCCGCCTCACACCTGTCGTATTTGAATCCGTTCTCGTACAGGAAGGTGCGGTCCGCGATGTCTGACGACAGGAAAGGGGCGCGGAAGCCCGCAATGTCGGCCTCGGGTACGCCACAGTCCACCAGCTTGGAGCGCGCCCCCAAGATTTCAAAGGTCAGATCGGAGTTCGACATGCCCTTGATCTGCGGGGGACGCATGGTGCAGAAGAAAGGACAGACAGAATGCAAGGCAAGTATCGAGAAAAGCCTGGGACAAGGGGCTTGCAGCACGGACGGCAGGACAGCAGCGTGATGCAGCCGCAGCAGACGTCGCAGCACCACCACTCGATCTCACAACTGCCGGCGCCATAGCCTGCTCGTCCCCTGCCACTGAGCCAGCGTCACTGCCACCTCCAGGCATGCAGGCCCCCCACACAGCAGCCGCTGAGCTGCGCACCGAGGGATGGGTCTGCGTGTGGTCTGCAATCTCAAAGCCAGAGTTGTAAAGGTCCATGACACGGCCGCAGTCTGCAGGGAGGGTAGGAAGGGCAGCTGGTGTGTACATCGGCATCATCTCAAAGGTGTGGGGCTCATGGCTCATCGCTCAACCGGGGAACTCGTTTTGGACGTCAGCATCTAAGCGCAGGACTGCTGCACACTGCGGTGAGACCCTGGTCCGTGTTGCTGTGTGCTGCTGCTGCAGCTTTCAAGAGCAACTGGCGGGCATGCATGCGGGCAATCCATGTGGCAGGCAGGCACCGGTCCAGGGTCGGCAGGCACCCACCGTTGCCGGAGCCGGTTGTAACAAACATAGTTGCCACAGCAGGGCAGCCACCAAACACCCGTCCTGATGTCAAGCTCCGCATCAGATCAAGACTGGCGCTCTGGATCGCATCGTCATGCTGTGCACGGATTGGAGGGAGGCGTGGCGATGGGGGAGGGCAGTGATGTCAGAACCAGGCGCTTGCATCGCAGTGCAACAACACAGGAAGGCGTGAAGGGCGGGCATTGGCTGGGGCTGAAAAGAGATGAGGGCGTAAAGGGGGTGGGCAGGGCTTGCGCTGGTACGCGCTGCACCAGCATGCCGGCTGTGTGGCGCACAGTGCGCCGATCACGTAACCATAACACTTGAGCTTTGCTGCCAGGACGAGATGCTGGTACGGGGCTGCCACCTGTCAGCAGTGAGCCGAGGCCGCGAGGCCAGGCCAGGGCTGCGCAGGGCTCACCGTGAACAGCACAAACTGTGGCGTGTTTGATGGGTCCAGTCCGCCAGGCGGGGACTGGGTCGGCTCGATGTATGCTGCAGCGTTAAAGCGGGCAAGGTGCCGTGAGCGGTCGCAAGTAAAACACGGCAGAGGCCTGAGCGGCGGCCGATGCCACGGCCGATGGCATGTGCATGCCGCGGTGCGTGTGAGGGCTGGGTTTGATCAGGGGAAGGGGGGAGGTTGACGCCGCAGCAACGCGTCGAGATGTGGGTCCCACCCAACGCCGCACCTGCGCACTGCGATGCTGCTGCCAGGAGTAGCACAAAGGCCAGACAACAGCGTGACGCCGAGCGAGCGCGGCGCGTGGACACCATTGCTCCCCTACGTGCGCCCGGCTCTAAGATTAGATTAGACGTTGCAGATCGTAGGTCAGGAGGAAGCAGGAACTGTTGTTCTGTTGAATGGTGATCTGCGGCCAGCTGCAGCCTGATGATGACCCGTGCGCTGCGGCACGCTGTGGACACATCTTCACATCTCGTTACCTGCAGGCGTTACCGCTTCCAATTCTCACAGGCAGAGACTCGGACTGGGACATCTTCGGGTGCTGGTACCTGACATCCATTCACGCTTCATGAACCAACTCCTGTTTCATTCCGATCAAGGGGTGGTGTTGAATAACACCAGTCGGTTTTTGAGGGTGGCTGTCGGGGCTGTGTGTGTGCTCCAGGCAGGCCAGCAGCTTATGCGCCAAAGCCGTACAGGGTGCGGCCCTGGCGCTTGAGTGCGTAGACGACGTCAAAGGCGGTGACGGTCTTGCGGCGGGCGTGCTCGGTGTAGGTCACGGCGTCGCGCACCACATTCTCCAGGAACACCTTGAGCACACCGCGGGTCTCCTCGTAGATGAGGCCGCTGATGCGCTTGACACCACCACGGCGAGCCAGGCGGCGGATGGCGGGCTTGGTGATGCCCTGGATGTTGTCACGCAGCACCTTGCGGTGGCGCTTGGCGCCGCCCTTGCCGAGGCCCTTTCCGCCCTTGCCGCGTCCAGACATGACTGCTGTGGGTTGTGTGGTTAAAGGAGGTGGTGAGAGATGGCTGGCAGCGTCTGTCGGCTGCCTTTTTGAGGTGATGGCGGTGGGTCGGCGGCAAGTGACGGCGCCCATCCAGGGGCCGCCCTGACCCTGCCGCTGCCGGGCCCACCGCTCTTCGCACCTGCATCAGCCAGGCACGGCCCCCCGATGGGTGCCGCCCGCTGCCTCCCAGCTCAAAGTGACAGCCCCCTGTTCGACCCGCCATCCCACTTTCACATCACTCAGCAACCATGGCTCGCACCAAGCAGACAGCCCGCAAATCCACCGGTGGCAAGGCGCCCCGGAAGCAGCTGGCCACCAAGGCCGCCCGCAAGTCGGCCCCCGCCACGGGTGGCGTCAAGAAGCCTCATCGCTACAGGCCTGGAACCGTCGCCCTGCGTGAGATCCGCAAGTACCAGAAGAGCACGGAGCTGCTGATCCGCAAGCTGCCCTTCCAGCGCCTGGTCCGTGAGATTGCTCAGGACTTCAAGACCGACCTGCGCTTCCAGTCCAGCGCCGTGCTGGCGCTGCAGGAGGCCGCTGAGGCCTACCTGGTGGGCCTGTTTGAGGACACCAACCTGTGCGCCATCCACGCCAAGCGTGTCACCATCATGCCCAAGGACATCCAGCTGGCACGCCGCATCCGGGGCGAGCGTGCTTGAGCACCTGGTGCTGCTGCCGACGCCCAGCCCTCCTCACCTTACCCAAAACCCAAAACCAACTGGTGTTATTAAACACCACCCCTCTTTGGGGAAAAACGAGCAACACATCACACCCCCGCATGAGGCAGCAGCACTGCAATGATGTCATCGTATGCTAGGTGAAGGGCGGCTAGTGCCATGGCGACGGCTACAGACAGCAGCACACAGCAACGGCAGGCCGTTTGAACCGCAGCTAGACTGCAACGACGCAACATTCAGCTCCCTTCATGTCTCAGGCACTGCACAACCTGGCTTTGCACTCAGCAGTCCTCTGGGCTTTGGCTGGGGCTGCTGTTCCGTTGAGATGTCAGGTGCGGTTGCCGGTATTGCTGTAAAGCAGCAGTGCTTGGAACGGCGCTCAGCCATCTTGCGTTGATGGAAAGAAAGCAGGCAGGTACGGTGGCTTGAAATGCAAGCTGCTGTGGGGTGGCTGCACAGACATCACCTCTGCGCATACTTCCCTGCCAGCTGCTCTCTAGCATCATCAGGCGACTGCACTGGGAAGTGCTTTACATGGCGAACTGCTGTGACATGTATCAAACAGCATTCATCGCCGGTCGAAGGGCGATGAGGGCTGGTTGCGGCTGGTAGCAGCGGTGAAAACGAACAGCAAAGAAAGACAATAGCAGAGTTGCCTTCACAGCAGCGGCGCCGCATGCGTGGACTGATAAATACAACAACAGCAGAACAGAAAGGTGGGTATTGCCATGTTCACTATCACATGCTTTGGTGTATCACGCGCAGGTGTGGCAGCGCAGCCAGCGCAGCCAGTGCGAACGGAACCTCACACCTAGGCAGCCACGCATCTCGCAGGTCCAGAAAGCGCAGCTGGGTCAAGGGCAGCAGGTGCTGCCAATCACCAGTCAGCTGGATGTTCCTAGACAGGTCAAGGTTGGTGAGGGTCGTCAGCACTGAAATCTGCTGCGGCACTGCGGCAAGACGACACCAGGACAGGTCCAAATCTTGCAGCAGGGTCAGGCACTGAAGGTTCTGCCAGCCACCAGCAAGCTTCTTGCTTGCATGCAGGTTTAGGCGGGTCAGGGCCGCAGACAGCTGATCCGGCACTGTCTTGAGCTTGCAGCCCGACAGATCCAGGTCTTGCAGCTGGGTCAGGGACCGCAGGTGCTGGCAGCCCCATTTCAGCTTGTTGCCAGCAAGGTCCAGGCGGGTGAGGGCCGTCAGTGCTGAAAGCTGATCTGGGACAGTCTTGGCACTACTGTTCTTCAAGTTCAACGCCCGCAGCTGAACCAGGGGCCGCAGGTGCTGCCAGCCGTTGCTGCACGGCCGAAGGGCAGTCAAGTCCATGCTAGTGAGTGCTCTCAATGCCGACAGCTGCGCTGGCACTGCTGTGAGGTGACAGTGTGACAGGTCCAGGTGCCGTAGCTGTGTCAGGGGCAGCAGGTGCTGCCAGTTGCTCCCCAATAAGTCATTGTGAGACAGGTCCACATGTGTGAGTGCCGTCAGCACCGACAGCTGTGCTGGCACGGCTGTGAGGTTGCAGCTTGACAGTATCAGGCTTTGCAGCTGAACCAGGGGCAGCAGGTGCTGCCAGCCGTTGCTGCGCGGTCGAAGAGCAGTCAAGTCCAGGCTAGTGAGTGCTCTCAATGCCGACAGCTGCGCTGGCACTGCTGTGAGATTGCAGCAGCTGAGGTTTAGACTCTGGAGGCGCTGCAGCGTAGCTAGAGACTCAGTGCTCGACAACAGGTTGTTGGAGAGGTCGAGAGCTGTCAGCTGCGAGTGGGCTGACAGCGCCCGTGGCATAGTCTGCAGGCTGCAGCTTGACAAGTTCAGCACTTCCAGCCCCGTGAGTGCGGGCAGCAACAGTAGCTCCTCCACTATGCTGCCTATGTCTCCATTCCGCAAGCCCAGCTGCCTCAGCCGCGTTAACGGCTGCAGGTGCCGAGGGGAGATGCTTTCATATAAGGATTCCAGCCCTTCCAGCTGCAGCTTAGTGAGGGCCGTGAGGGTGGACACCTTTGAACATGAATGATGGCTGGTAGTCAGCGAAACAACCAGGGAAGCTGGCAAGGCCCTGAGGCTGTCGTTCCATGGCGACGGCCAACAGTTGCGCGTCCGATCATAAAGATGCAGGCAAGCTGCGTGGGCAGGAGGGCAGATGTCACATACGATCGCTACAGTGAGTGGTGCTGCCTTGCTCGCTCCAAGCACGCACAAAACATTCATCAGCAGCGTCTCACCCTGGTGTCGGGCCAGCCAGGCAGCCAACGCCGCCACATTGATCCAGCCAAGCGCCACCTCCGCAGTCACCTCGGGAAACCAAACCAGGCTGGCCTGCTGCAGGCTGGTGCAGGTGGCACCAAGATTGAGCCTGCAGCACCAGGCTCTTGGAAATGAGCACCGGAAGCAACCCGGGCAACAGGCCAAGCAGGGTTCCACCAAAACATAACTCACTTGTCCTTTTGCTCCAAGTGGCCAAGGATGGCCAGCTGCGGCGGGCCGGGAGCGGCAAACACTGCCAACGCAAGCTCACCAGTTGCCCCTGCGATCAGGCATGGAGAAAGCATGTGTTCACTAAACTCGGGTAAGCCCCCAAAACCTACAGAAAACCAAACCAGGGCAAGGGCGGGTGAAGGCGCACATTCGGCGGCGGCTTGCTCGGTGCCTTCACCCAATTTGAGTGGGATGTCGCGCTCCTCCTGCACATGCCAGGCGAGCCAGCACCAAAGAGGGTCGCCTATGCACTCGTGCGCGCTCAAGGCTTCGCGCCGCGCTCACAGCATCACTGCACACTGATCCACGGCGCAGGCCCACCTCCAGGCAGCGGGAAGCCATCGCTACGTGGTCTGGACTCGCAAACTGAGAGCCCGGTTTGCGTTGAAAGGTTGTTTATGCAAGTTGTGTATGCGGAGAAGCCAGAAGAGCATGTGCTCACGACCTGCATCCCTTGGCGGCAGAGATGTACTGCCTCAATGCACGAATGTAATTCCTTGGTTTGCTCACACCTGATTGGTGTCATGTGTGTGAGTAGCAGTGGGAGGGCTCAGCCATGACAGGGCCACCTGCTATTGCCACTGGCTGGTCAAAGCTTCACCGACTGCCTGCCACTCCGCTGCGTATACCGCTAAGGGTTGCAACAATCAGCCAGCACGCCTGTACTGAATGCAGCTGCACACCGCAGTCAAAGGTGGTCTCTGCTGCTGCATGTGCTATGCGTTTTTGCTGTCTCCACGCAATGCTTTGGTGGCTCAAAGAAGAAGAGCATTATGCACTAGAGCAGCATCTAGAACAGGCGCATGCACGCTGGGGCTGTCCCATGCCCCTTGCTGAAACAAACCATGCCCATTCGTTTCTCAACAGCAGCAGCAAAGTAATTGAGTTTGTGTTTCCGGCAAGAGGTGGTGTTCAATAACACCAGTTGGTTTGTGGTTTTGGTTGAGGCAGTGTGGGGAAGGGGGCTGGGCGGTGCCGCTTCAGGCCTCGGCCTTCTTGCCGGTCTTCTTGGGCAACAGCACGCTGTGGATGTTGGGCAGCACACCACCCTCGGCGATGGTCACGCCAGCCAGCAGCTTGGACAGCTCCTCATCGTTGCGCACGGCGAGCTGGATGTGGCGGGGGATGATGCGGGTCTTCTTGTTGTCACGTGCAGCGTTGCCAGACAGCTCCAGCACCTCTGCTGCCAGGTACTCCAACACCGCCGCCAGGTACACGGGGGCGCCGGCACCAATGCGCTCAGCGTAGCGGCCCTTCTTCAGGTACCGGGCAATGCGGCCCACTGGGAACTGCAGGCCCGCCTTGGAGCTCTTGCTCACGGCCTTCTTGCCGGAGGTCTTTCCTTTGCCGCGGCCAGACATGGTCGAAGAGTTGAGAGGGAGGGGAGGGGTGAGAGTTGGGTGACTGGACTGCTGTGAGGCCTGGATTAAGTATTCAGAAACCGAGACGACAGGCGACGACAGGTGGGCAGGCTGTGAGGGCGCGGCCCCGGATGGGTGCCGCGCCTGACCCACCCAGGGCGCCTGCCACCCCCTGCTGTGGATGGCTGGGGCCTGGTGAGCACTGCAAAGGCTGCAGCGCGCTACTTGAACCGCCGTCACAGCTTATTCTGGCCACCCATCACCCAGCTGTCCCCACCTGCTCCTACCCACTCACACCCAGCAACTATGGCCCCCGCCGCAAAGAAGCCCACGCCGGCCAAGAAGGAGGCCAAGCCCGCCAAGGAGGGCGGCAAGAAGGCCAAGAAGGGCGGCAAGAAGGGAGTGGAGAGCTACAAGCTCTACATCTTCAAGGTGCTCAAGCAGGTGCACCCCGACACCGGCATCTCCTCTAAGTCCATGGCCATCCTCAACTCGTTCATCGCCGACCAGTTTGAGAAGATTGCCACCGCCGCTGCCCAGCTCAGCCGCGTCAACAAGAAGCCCACCCTGACGTCCCGGGAGATCCAGACCGCCGTGCGCCTGGTGCTGCCCGGCGAACTGGCCAAGCACGCCGTCAGCGAGGGCACCAAGGCCGTCACCAAGTTCACCTCTGCTTAAATGCCTCAGCAGCCAGCGACGCCCTGCACAACTCCCAACCAACAATCAACTGGTGTTATTCAACACCACCTCTTGCTGGAAAGCAGACCACCGCCTGCTGCATGCCCGTTCCTGCCAGCTCTTGTCCTCGGCTTCTCATCCTATGCTGCACAGCAGTGGTGCTTCAGGAGCAGGAAAACTGGCGGCAGCAGGCAAAGCATCTGGCTAGAGGGAGGACACATGGTACTGTCGGCAGCGGTGCGAGACATAGCAGGCAACAGCATATGCGCAGAGTTGCTGCACATCTTGCCGCTTCCCGCAGCCCTCCTGATTGCAGCGCACCACCATCACACACAAGCAAATCCCGTTTGTGCGGTAGAGAGACGCGAGAATGAGCTCAGGAACGACATGTGGCTGGCGCCGCAGCAATCAATCCGCAAGCTTACACATCAAGACGGCAAAACCAGCTGGTATGCAAATGCAGAAGAGAACTCAGTACAGCAAAGAACTTGCTTACGGCCCTATAAGGCTGTTGCCGGTGATGCTGTCGACAATGTTGCACTCATTCTCAAAGCAATCACCAAACAAGCCCTTTGTCAGTGCTGCAGGAAGTCGGCCAGCAGCTTGTTCACCTCTGCTGGGCACTCCTGTTGAGCCCAGTGGCTGCAGCCAGCCAGCACCTCCACCCGCAGGCTGTCCACGTACTCTTTTGTGCCACGCAGCAGCTGCACAGCATGGAAGCAAGTGCACAGCAGCGCAGCGTGCAAGGCATGAGCCAGGTCACGCAGTGCGAAGCCAGATCGGCTGGGAACACAGGGAACAGAAGGTGACGGTACAATCATGAACGAGTGCAGAACTCCGCTTGCTGAACAACGCAGGCTGGCCCTGGGAGGGCCAGTTGCCCGCTGTAGATTGCATGCGCTCAGTCAAAGTGAGCTGAGCTGCGAGATGCACTGTGCTGCACTGCGGCAGGTAGGCAGGCAAGGCCCACCTGCTGCCCAAGGGCGTGGTCCTTCTCTCCCCACATCACCAGAGTGGGCACCTGCAGGCGGCGGCCCCTGAGCGCCCTGCAGCACATCCAGCCGATTATCAAGGTGAGCAGTGGAGCTCAACATGACACGCAACGCAACAGCGAGGCAATGCCGATGCTGGCCACCGGCAACAGATGCAGCACGTGCACGTTCCTGTGCATCCCCCAGCTCATGTTTGTGGCGCAGGGTTGCCCTCTGAGCAGCTCAGCGTCTGAGCAGAAGCATTCCCATGCATCTGCGCCGCAGCACAGATCCCCACAGAGCACAACCGTCGGCATGCGATTGCTGTGTGATGCAGGCATTTAGCGTGGAGATGTGCAGCCGAGGAGCAGAGAAGGGTGATGCAATGGGAGGGGAGCAGCGGAGGAGCACAACGCATGAGCCAACGCCGGCTTGGCAGGAACGTCATGAGGCTGCGCGGCGCCGCAGGACATCCTCTTGGGTGCGTCTCTGGCGCCGTTCTGCCTTGTGTACCCGCTCAGGCCCTGCATCTGTCCAGAAACCCGAGCTGAGCTCAGCGAGCGTCCCTTTCAGTGCTGACAGGCAGGGGAGAAAAGCGCGCGTGATACTGTTCTCGCCCGTCTGGAACGCGCTACACAATCGCCAGGCACTGTAGATACCGCACAAGGGGCGTGAAACGCTCCGTCCCTCACGGGAGGTGAGGCCTCACCGCCCTCAGGTCGGGGCGTGCCCTGCTGGCTGCGGTGCTGTGCCATGCCCATGCGGAATGCCTCCCACTGGTTTGGCCGGTGCCCGACCGAAGCGTCACTCGGCAAGGAGCCATGTCCTCGCTCACACAGCTCCAGCGCGCCCTCGGGCTTCATCCTACCGCTGCAGGCCCACAGATGATCACAGCCGCGCGCCTACTGCTTGCCGCGCTGCTGGCAGTGGCGGCAGCGGCGTCCAGGTGCGGCAACAGGCAGGCCCCAGGGTGCAGCCTTGCCATCACTCCCTCGGAGCTTCTCACCTGCTGGCTGTGTGCGCAGGGACTTACTCGATGAGGATGGAGTGAGTGCTGCCATTTCGGGGGGCTTCACGCCCGAGCAGAATCGGTACCGGTGGATGACTTCTCTTCGATACAGCACCGGCCCGTACAAAGGAGGTGGGTCCCAGGGTTGTGGATAAAGGGTTGTGATAGGAGGTGATGATAAGAGGACGAAAAGCAGGTCTTTGTGAAAGGCTGCGGGGCTTGTAGGAGCCCGCTGTTGTGGGGCCGCTACGTCCAATGCTGCCACCTTCGGAACCGCCATGCCGCGGCTGGCGCGGTCTGCCGCAGCTGGCACGGTGCCTGAGAAGCGGAGGGTGGGTGTTGGATTTGCAGCAGCTGTTGCCAGCCAGCAGTTGCGACAGTCTGGCTCTGACTGCTGCCCTGACCCTGCGTCACAGGGCTGTGCCGAGCACCGCTCCTGTGCTGTCAGAGCGACGCCCGAGTCCGGCCCACTTGGTCTGCTTCCCAGCTGCTGCCGCTCCTCCCCTCTGCCCCCCTGCAGAGCCGCTGTGCGGCGCCGTGCTCATCGCACCCACCGTGATGCTCACCGCTGCCAGCTGCACGTTGCCGCAGTGGGGCATGCCCCGGGCAGCCACGCTGTTTCCATGGGCACGCATCGGGGTGAACACGCGGCGGGGCGGAGAGTACGAGATCCGATTCATCACCGGGGTGCTGCTGCATGCGGGCTGGAACCGAACGGTGAGCGGCCGACTGGCAGGTTGGCTGGCTGGCTGGCTGGCTGGGTGCCGGGCTGGCAGAATGGCAGCGTGGCTGGCTGGCTGGCTGGCTGGCTGGCTGGCTGGGTGCAGGGCTGGCAGAATGGCAGCGTGGCTGGCTGGCTGGCTGGCTGGCTGGCTGGGTGCAGGGCTGGCAGAATGGCAGCGTGGCTGGCTGCCTGGCTGCCTGGCTGGCTGGCTGGGTGCCAGCTGGGCGTGTACCAGTTTCATTTGCTGTGTCCGCTGCTCTGCAACACATTGCTCACATTTGCCATAACGGATGCCTGCGGCGCTGCCTGCCTGCGCCTGGCATGTGCTGAGCAGCGCTTCCGCCTCACACAGGACCGTTTGCTGTGGTACAGCACAGTACGCCGCCAGTGGCGTGCGCCTGCTACCTGTCCCAATGTGTGCTGTGGGCAGCCAGCCAGCCACGATGGCCAACCCTCTTCTCCTCTTGCTCCTCCGCCTCCTCTGATGCCGTCGCTGCCGCAGACCAACCCCGCGCTGAACGACATTGCCCTGCTGCGCCTGGGCGGCGGCAAGATCCCTTCAGTCCCCTCCCTCATGACTCCCATCCGCCTGCCTCCCAGTGAGTGATCTGGGGGGCCAGCTCGGCTCAGCATGCCGCCGCACTGCCTAGAGCGCAGCGCCATGCTACATGGCAGCATACAGCACAGCAAGCATCATACAGCACAGCAAGCAGCACGGCATGCAGCACAGCATGCAGCACAGCATGCAGCACAGCGCGGCAAGCCCGCTGTCTGGCCAGCCAGCGGGCAGTGTCGCCAGCATGCACTGCAGCATTGCTGCCAAAAACGGCGCCAGCAGTGGCGGGCGGGAAGCAGCGTCAGCGCAGCGGTGCAAGGCCCCCCCCCCACACACACTACGGTCTGCCGTGCAGCAGTGATGGAGTGTTGTCGCTGCTGCTGTCTTTGTCGTGCCTGCACGTGCCGTCTCTTGGCCCCACCCCCCATCACTGAATGTTGAATGTATGTGTGTCTCTCTCTCCCTGCCTGCCTGTCCCTCTCTATCTTGCTGCAGAGAAGCCCAACCCGCTGGTGCCGCTGGGCACCCAGCTCAGCGCCCTGGGCTTTGGCGACTGGGGCAAGCCCAACGTGCCGATCTTCATACAGCAGGTGAGGCGAAAGAAAGGAAGGAAGGAGGGCCCAGCCCAGGTGTGGCAGGCAGCCTGTTTTGCCCTGTACTGCTTGTACTGTCTACCAAGGTGCCGGAGGTCCACATGCGCTCTGCTCAATGCGGCCAGGCTGGAGGGAACTATGCCTGCAGTGCGATCTATCCATCCCTGCCCGGTGCTCGGCGTGCTCAGCACACGCCCGCGCCTTGGACCCTCCCCAGCGCACCCCTCAGCGCTCTCTTCACCTCCCTCTCCCGCCCTTCCCTTCCTTGCCTTTTAAACATCTGCCCTGTCCCGCCCCTCCCTTCCTTGCCTGCCTTGCGCTGCCTACAGGCCAAGCTGGCGCTGCAGCCGCAGTCGGCGTGCCGCAAGGAGTGGCCCCAATTTGGGAAGGTGTGGACCACCAACAAGTCGTTGTGCGCAGGCACCAAGGGACAAGCGCCCGGCATCTGCAGCGGCGACTATGGCGGCCCGCTGTTCCGGGCAGGCCGCACCGTGGCGCAAGACATGCTGCTGGGGATTGGTGCTTTCAACGGCCGGGGCTGCGGCAAGGGCGGCCTGAGTGAGTGCCTCGGCTGAGTCAGAGCCTGCCGCTGCTGCTTTTGATGCTGCTGCATGCGGCGGTGGTGGGGTGGCTGGTGGTGGTGGCCGGTCGCGGCAATGAGTTGCGATGATGGGCATGAGTCGCGCTGGCCGTCTACGCAGCGGATGGGAGAGGCAACTCCGCAAGTGCTGCGCCCACGTGCCTTTTGGTTGGCGAGCAGTGTGTTTGCTTTTGCAGTCTGTGCGTCCATTGTAGAAGGCTTAGTTGCTCAGGCTGTGTCCCTCAGTTGCTTGTGTACCTACTCCTCCTCCCCCTCCTCCTCCTGCCTGCCTGAAACCTGCAGGCGGGTTCACCAACGTCGCCCAGTACCGGGGCTGGATCGATTTCGGGGTCAAGGTGGGTGGCTGGGTGGTTGGGCGGGCGAGTGGCCGCTGCGGTGCAGCTCGTTCCTCGCGTCACAGCTGCCGCCCGTTCCTCTGGTGTGCTGCCATAAGCCCCCAGCAAAAAGCAGCCCGCCTTTTACGCATGCATGCTGTCATCTTTGCAGTCTGCAATCAACTCCTAAGCTGCCCTCGCTCCGCCCCACTCACTCCCACAAACTGTTCATGCCCCCGCTTCTTTCTTCCTTCCCGTCCCCGCAGATCCTGGAGAATGAGGTGCCCGCCAATGCGCTGTACAAGGCGTACTACAACCAGAACGTGCCCACCCCGCTGTGAGGAAACAAGCGAGGCCACGTCAAAGGCTTCCTGCCAGCCACCTACTTATACGTTGCAGCTGCTGTGCTCCAATTTGAGACACCTGCAGCACCAAAAGCAGCTTCAATCCTCTTCTGTCGCCTTTTCTTCTTCTCTTTTGTCATTTTACTGTCGGCAGCTCACACCCCTTGACCCCTCACCGCTCATTCAAGCCTCACCACCCAGCCAGTCCAATGATGTGCAAGGCAGGGAGGCGGCAGCCACCGCTGTCGCCACACCAGCACATCAGCACCGCCACATCACACACCAATTGCAACCACGTGAAAATCTGTTACCGTTGTTCTACAATGGCACTCAGTAAAGAGTGGAGTCAAGCTGGTAGGGGTACGAGTGATGGGTCGGTCAGGACTGCTGACTAGCAGCAGTGTGTCAGGCAGGGTACACAGCAGGAAATGAGGGGAAGCAGGAATGAGGGGTAGCAGGAAGCAAAGAAGCAAGGGATGAGGCACCATTACAACGGCAGGAACGTCAAGAGCACAGAACAGAGCAGCAGAGCAGACAGAAGCAACGTGACCTGAGTGTCACCAGGCGTCAAAGTTGCCGTAGCCGCCGCCCGTTTTCGCTTTCTTCGCCGCCGCAGGCTGCTGCTGCTTCCCCCCCGCTGCTGCGCCCGCCGCTGCGCCGCCGACCGCCGGCGCTGCGGAGAGGTAGCGTCCGACCGGCGGCGCTTCGCCGCCGTCTGCGCCGCCGGCTGGCGCCGCAGAGGCAGGGTTGCTCCACCAGCTTCCGAACTCGTCGTCAGCTGCAAAGCCTTGCTGCTCTTTCTCCGCCAGCTTGCGCTTGGCTACCTCTGCGGCTTCTTCCTCTTCAATTAGCTCCTTGTATGGGTTCACAAACACGGTGGCGCCTGTGATCTTGATTGGCTGCACAGGACACACACAGCGGGGTTGCAGGGGAGCAGATGGCAGCGGGGGAGGGGCAGCGTAGGAGGGAGCAGAAATCCAGCAATCAGCGACAGTGCGGCAGCTCTGAAAACGAGGTTTGAACGCAGCACAGGCAAGAAAAGCCCTACCTGCAGCGGCCTGTCGTCACCGTCCGTCGGCACCTTTTCCATGGCAGTCAGCACATCGAAACCTGGGGTACAGGGAAAGCACAGCAGGCAGAAAGTACGGCACATGTAGGATGTGCAATAAACACACACAAATGCTTTGCAGGCCCAAAAAGCAAGACAGTCGCGGGCCAGCTGCCAACCCTTGTGTGCATGCAGCACCGACTCACCGCCTACAACGTGGCCAAACACTGTATGCTTGTAGTCCAGGTGGTGCGCTGACTTGTACAGCAGGAAGAACTGCAGGGACAGGCAGTACAGGCAGTACATCAAGGGTGAGTGCCGCCGCGAGGCGGCAAACAAACGAGCAGGGCAGCTGGCAATGAACAGCAACACCGAAGTGAGGCGAGCAGCCGGCTGGCGCTGGCGGCAGAGCCTTTCCGCCTCCTGTCATGCGTTGGCGCACGCCACACCTAGCCTACCACATGCTCACACTGCCTGCAGGCACACCCCTGCCCTGCCCTGCCCTGAACCGCTTTGCAAGCACACACGCACACCTGCGAGCCGTTGCTGTCCTTGCCGCTGTTGGCCATGGAGAGCACGCCGCGCCCGCTGTGCTGCAGCCGGCTGTCCAGCTCGTCCTTGAACTTGGCGCCCCACACGCTCTCGCCGCCGCGGCCCGTGCCTGTGGGGTCCCCGCCCTGCGGCGGCAAAGCACAGGCGATGAGAGGGAGATGAGTGCAGCAGAGGTGACGAGAGAGAGATCAGCAAAGCAGAGGTGACGAGAGGGAGGTCAGCCAAGCAGAGGTGACCAGGGGGCGGTGGGTGGAGCAGAAGCAGCAGCACACGCATACACATGCAGGACTTGCGCGCTTGCATGAGAGTGGCAGGAGTGGATGCAGGATACGCGGGTTCGAGCATGAGGCAAGCCATGCGTATAGCCATGTGGCATACAAACACACAACCACCACAATACACGCACACACACACTTGCAGTCCACCAGGCCAGCCTCAAAGGCTGCCACGCCCCCCACACCCCGCTCCAGCGCATGCGATCCGCGGCTGCGCAGCCAGCCAGCCAGCCAGGGCTTGGCGCCTACCTGCGCCATGAAGTTCTTGATGCTGCGGTGGAAGGAGGTGTCATTGTAGTAGCCTGCAAGCGGGTGAGAGGCCGTGTGGGAATGCGAGTGGCGAGCGAGGATGGGAGGCAGGTGGCAAAGGCAAAGGCAGAGGCGGAGGCCCAGAAGTGGTTGTACACACAGGCAGGCAACCGCTTCACTACAATCAGACAAGCAGCACGCAGAACGCACAAGCAGAACAGGCACACTCTAGCAGCATCACAGCGCAACACAAGCAGAGCAGGCACACCCCGGCAACACAAGCAGCGCAACACAAGCAGAGCAGACGCACCCCGGCGGCACCAGCAGGCAGCCGCAGCCACGGTCACTCACCGCTCTCTGCCAGGGCCATGAAGTTTTCGCAGGTGCGGGGGCAGATGTCGCAGTGCAGCTCGAGGTTCAGGTCGCCAAGGTTGGTGTGCAGCCGCACGTAGCTGCACGAAGAGACAGGGCAGGGCAGGGCAGGGTGCAGGGGAGAGCAAGGCGCAATGGTGCGGCATGGTGAGGGATGAGGGGAGGTGTGAGGCCAGAAAGGTGTGAGGCATGAGGGATGAGCGAGGTGTGAGGTGTGAGGGAGGAGAGGTGTAAGGGATGACGGAGGTGCGAGGGGAGATGGAGAGGGGCGGAATGGAGACTTGTCTCCTGGGATCAGGTGACAGCGCTGAGCAGCGTCACACCGATGGCGCTGAGCCACGGTGGATGCATGCGCCGTGGAAAATGAGACCGCACCGCACAGCACATTCGACAACGCAAATACATCGCCATACAGCACAGCACAGCACAGCACAGCGCAGCACAGCTCAGCACAGCACAGCAATAACACATTGTCACACAGCACAGCACAGCGCGTCCCTCTCACCCTTTCTTCTGGGGCAGCAGCTGGATCACTCGGACAGTGCGCTCGTTTCGCGTGGCGGGCGTCATGGCACTGCTGGTGAAGGCTCGCGAGGCAACGCCTGAGGGGCGCCAAAGGTCAAAGGTCAAAGCACACAGGTTGAGGGGAGGTGCGGGCAGGACGCGGCACGAAGGCATGGAAATGTGGAGGCATTTGGCAACATGGCAGCGGGAGAAGGCGACACGACAGAGGCACAGAGGCATGGAGGCATGGAAGCGAGGGGAGGCGACAGCTGAGAGCAGCAGCGCATGGCAACGCCGTCCAAAAGCCCATAGCCACGGGAGTCACCCAGCCACACAGCCAAGCGGCAAAGCCACATGGCCATGACCACAGGCGCAGCCACAGAAATGCAGACGCAGCACACACACACCACACCAGCCCACCTGTGGTGTGCACAGACTCCTCCGTTTTGATGCTGTACGGTGGCGGTACCGTCCGACCAGCAGACAGGTCTTCTTTCTTCTCCCCGGCTGCGCCCGGTCCTGCTGGTGCGGTACCAGGTGCCCCCGGTGCGTCTGTGTTCCAAGTCGAGGTACCTGGGCGGAAGCTGCAGGTACCGTTCCGGGACCACCAAACAGCGGGAAGGAGGCAGGGAGCACATCTCTCAGCGGCGGAACATCCCGACAGCAGCAGCACGGCTGCAGGCCCGGGCCTCAGCTCAAGCCGCAGCCAGCAGGCAGCCAGCAAGCAGCTCACGGCTGCAAGCGGCAGCCAGCAGCCGCTCCTCACTTGACATTGAGCTCCTGCCTGGGGGCAGACCGCAACCGCGGGTCGCTCCCACCTGCCGCCGCTGCTTTCGCGGCCGCCGCCGCCGCGTGCTGCTTGCCGCCGCCGGCTTCTTTGGCGGCCTTGGCATCGGCTGCTGCTGCTGCCTGCGCTTCTGCCAGCATGCGAGCAGCCTCAGCTTTCTTGCCGCCGCCGCCGGCAGCAAACGCCGCCGCAGACTCTTTGCTGTTTAGAGCTGCAGCAGTGTGAGAGGGAGCAAGCTTGTGTCACGACGAGGGTTCTGTCAAAGCCATGCCAGGGCGCAGATGAGAGACTGAGAAGAGAGCACTCGTCAGCTGTGAGCGATATGCTGGCCACCCTGCCGCCGCAACCAACACTCTCGCTGCTGTTTGCAGCTCCCCCGCTGCCCTGCTGGGACCTCCTTGCTGCTTCCTGCATGTCGCAGCCTGCCGCCACCCGGCCCATGCATGACACAGCCCCTGGCCGCCCTGCAGCGGCTGCCACCCTACAGGTCGCACCTTGCAGGGCCCTTTGTGTGTCTTCAGCCCCGCCTTTGATGAAAAACATGGGGTCCGCCTGCAGTGGTTGTGGTTGTGTGTGTGTGGGGGGGGCACACGGAAAAGGAGGCAGGAGGTGGAAGCTGTGGGGGAAGCAATGCATGGACGCACGCATGAATGCACACGCAGCAGCAGCAGCAGCAGCAGCAGCAAGATGGCAGGCAAGCAGGCAAGCAGGCAGGCAAGTCGCACCTCCTCTGCTGCGCGCTGCTCCTCGTCCACTGCCAGGTCCCGCCTCACATGATCAAACTGCGACAGGTCCTTGCCTGAGAGGTTGAGGGGGTCTTGCAGGTGGATGAGGTCCTTGCGGTTGAAGGGCTCGTCTGAGGGATAGAGGAAGGAGAGGAGGGTGGGGAGGGAGGAGAGGAGGAAAGGTGGGGGAGGGCGGGGAGGGAAGGGAGGAGGCAGGACAGGTGTGGAAGCAGCGCGGGAACATATCTCAAGCTCGTGATGGTAGAGCGGAACCGGGGAACCAACGGCGAGGGAACAAACGGCAGACCAGACGGGCTGATGCGCCTGCCTGTGCAGAGCGCAAGCAACCACAAGCCTCTCTGCCACCCAGCCCTTCCTGCCTTTAACCCAATCACTCACCGGTGAGCAGGTCCCGCATGTTTTTGGGTTTCAGGCACAGCTCGTCGATGGCCTCCCAGCAGTACACATTGCCCGAGGTGCGTACCGCTACAATGTGCGTATGCTCCGTGAACACCTGTCAAACAGCAGCGCAGCAAAACGACCAAGCAGAGCAGAGCAGGGCTTGTAAATATGTGGCTGCACTGAACAAGCATGTACTGGTGAGTGCTGCTGCGAATGGCAGGGCTGCGTAGTGCGCATGCGAACAGCTGCCCCGCACACCAAATCACGGTGTATCAGAGGTAAAGGGCTGCTGCTGCGCTGTCACCTTTCCCAGCACGGGGCAGCAGTACTCGCTATCAGTGTTCTTGTGGAAATTCAGCCTGTGAACACGAGGAGGGTTGCGTGGCGAGAGCGTGCGTGGAGCATGCGTGTGAGTTGGTGAGAGAACCCCACAGCGAGGGAAGCGGCCGATGGTGAGGGAAGCTGCTGAGCGTGCTCAACGCAGACACGCCGGATCAACCGCCACACCACCACACCACCACCGCACCTGATGAGGTCTTTGAGCTGCAGGGGCTGCCCAGTCACAGGGTGCTTCTTGAACTTCTGGATGTACGGTACCGCATTGACGATGTCCATGCAGGTACCGTCTGCAGTACACACCTGCAGGCACGAAGGACCGCCACCAGGGGGCAGGGAGGGCTGTGGTGCTTTCGGAGCAGGTCTGGCAGGGCAACCAGCTGGCTGCCACCGTTGAAGCGGAAGGCATGGCGTTGCACGACTGGTCCAGCTAGATGCTGCTGAGGAGTTGGATTTGCTGCTGCTGGTGCACATCGCACAGCAACAGCCACGGCAGCAAGGCAGTGCTGCGACGCACCGCATCTTCAAATGGCTGAAATGAGATGGCACAATGCGTGTACGGCAACCGCTTGAAAGAGGGACCCCGGCCGCCTTTGAACCTGCATGTTGAAGCGGGGCCAGCCGGTGCTTGGTTGGCCCGCGGCACAACCATCATCAACGGTGATGGGGCACAGGCTCACAACAGCCTTCAAGCAGCAATGAAGACCGAGTTTGCGGCACATGCACGCACCCTCCATGCTCCTCACGCCACTCAGTTGCCGTCAGGTACGCTCGATCCTTTTGCGCACGCTTCTTTCCCATTGCGCCTCAACCCGGCAGGCAGCGGCGGCGGTGGCGGCGGGCTGACACCGACCGGCAAAGATAGCTGGCGGCTCGGCTATTGGTGACAGTGGTTCCACGCTGCTTTTCGGAGTGGTTCTAAGCTGCCTGCGACGCCAAGTGATGATCGACAGCGGAGGGCTCGGCGCCAGGCTCTGGGGGCGTGTTAATTCATATGGGTGTACGGAGGTTGCGTTGCGGGGCGAGCGAGTCTCCGTGGGCCCCGTTTTGCTGACCTGTCTCCTCCTGGGACCAAATGCGCAGCGGGCCAACACCGCCTCCCACGCCTGGCCCGGTCCTTTCGTTGGCTTGGTAGGTGAGCCACAGTCTCAGGCAGGGCGCAGCGGGGTGGAGTGGGCATGGGCGATGCGCGGGCGGCAGCTTACAGCCGCAGCGGGGTTATGCGGCACCCTGGACGTGTTACTCATTGTGTGCAGCCTCCAGGGCAGCAGGCGGGCTCAGCGCATGGGCATGGTCGGCTCTGCCACCGGCGTGCGTTGCAGTGCCTGCTGGCATGTTTTCTGAGCAGTCCATCATTGCTTGACGCCATCCCGCTGCAGCTGCCCCCACTGCCGACCCGTGAGCCCAACATGGCGTTCACGGCTCGCAAGAAGATCGCGAAGGAGGCGGGCGTGGAGCCCACCGAGCTGGAGGAGCAGGTGGCACAGGTGCGCCAAGCCGATGGCAGCTTTTTATGGCAGCGGCGGCAGAACGGCGGCAGCGAAAATCAGTGTGGCAGCGGAGTCGCTTTTGGCAGGGTGCCAAGCAAACGGCTAATCGTTCAGCTGGAACGCAATCCAGGCAGCTGGACTAGAGCCATGCAGCTGTCAGACATCTGAATGTGCAGCCAAACTATATCAGCAATATGCGACTCGAGCCAGCCCGCAGATGCCTCTGTGCCACAGCAGAACTATAGACAACTTGCAGCCGCACACATGCCGGCATTATCAGCAGCAGCGACATCGTTCTTCATTACCAGCGCAGCGCTGTGGGGCTGGGCACTGATCTCGACTCTCTCGGCTTGGCAGTTCTCAGCGTCATGACATGAGGAGCAACTACATATTGCTGCGTGCTATGTCTCACAGTTGCATGCCTTCCTCCTCCTGCTTCTCTCGCTGTACTGCCGCAGGCTCTGTTTGATTTGGAGGCCACTAACGCAGAGCTGAAGGGCGACCTGCGGGATATGTGGATTGCGGGCGCACAGGTGCGAGCTACAACTGTTGCTGTGAGAGTGTGCATGTTTGTGTGCGCTGCGTGCGGGCCCACGTGGTGCCTGCTGGGGTGATGCCTCCTGTGGCGCAACACTGGTGCGCACGCCTCGCACAGCTCAAGCAATTTCCTCACCGTGTCGTGCTGATTCTTTCTGCTGTCTGCTGCTGCCTTTGCCTTGTGTGTCGCTTCAGGAGATTGACATCTCTGCTTCACGCAAGGCCATCTTGATCCGCGTGCCCTACCGCCTGCTCAAGGCCTTCCACAAGATCCAGTCGCGCCTGGTTCGCGAGCTCGAGAAGAAGTTCAGCGGTGAGTGACAGAGTGGATTGGGGTGTGAGGGAAGGGGTTTCGAAGGAAGGAAAAATCAGAGGAAATGGAGGAGAGGAGCGCCGGCGTGTGTTTTTTATGCTTGAGGGGCTGGTGATGCTTGCTCGTTGGTTGGGCTGGAGCAGAGGCGCGCGGATGCGGCAATGTTTGAGTGGCCAACGCTGGCGTGTGAGTTGGAGAGCTGGAGCGGGGCGGCAAGGGGAGCTGGTGCTGCGGCGGGTCGTGGCCAGCATCAGGCAGCGGCAACCAGGTGTATATGCCAAACAGGCTGCAGTCTGTCACGGCAGCTCAGTTGGAATGGCTGCAGCTACAGCACAGCACTGCAGCAGCACAGCCGAGGAAGGCGGCTTGCAGGCGCGGAAGCACAGCTGGTACCGGCAGCAGCACTTGCTGGATAGACTAACAAGGTCAAGGGAGATGCAGGAGGCGCTGTGTTGGCCAGTGTGTTGCAGGCGCCAGGCTGCCGGCATCACTGCTGCGACATCGCAGCATCGCAGCATCAGCAGCAGGCGGTCGACGATTTCGCACCTGGCAGCATCAGCAGACAGGCAGACCCCCATTGAGCGTGTCCAGGCCCCGTGCTGCCATCCTCCTGCTGTTTGTTCTGTCACACAACTTGCTGCTGCTGACTCCGTCTCTGCTGCCAAGCTGCTTACCTGTCTGCCGCCGCTTCCATCTTCCTCTTGCTGCAGGCAAGGATGTTGTGATTGTGGGCGTGCGCCGCATCATGCCGCCTGCCAAGCACAGCCGCATGGCAGACCGCCCTCGCACCCGCACTCTGACCTCGGTGCGTGATCAACAACATGCCAATAAAATGAGCAGTTCAATTTTACTGTTTGTCGTCAGGGCTCGCCAAGCTGCCCGCCTTTACCACAGCCAACAGCTGTGGCGTGGAGTGCAGCAGCATCCTTGCAGCAGCGGAAACAAATCAGCCACATCAGCTGCATCAGCGGCCAGTGGCGGGGGATGGCAGAGGGTGGCGGAGGAACGTGCCTGGCTGCCTCTCACAGCAGCACAGTTGCACAGCCCCTGTTGCCTGGTTCTGCAGTCAACCTACCTCACCCGTATCGCAATATTGTACCGCACAATGTACCGCAGGTGCACGAGGCGTACCTCGATGACCTGGTGTACCCTACAGAGATTGTGGGCAAGCGCATCCGCTACAGGTGGGTGGGTGGGTGCTGCGAGGCCCGTAGTGTTGGCAGGGCTGCAAGGCAGGGCGGTGGCATGCTTGCTTTGCTTGGCGACATCGCCGACCGATCCCGCACCGCCCTGCGCCGTGAAACGTCCAGAACGTGCACGTCTTTGTAATTGGGCGTGCCATTCGTCACAGAGTCGGTTCCCCTGCTGCTGCCGAAGCATTTGCTTCATCGTCCACCTCGCTGGCCCGAAATTGCTTCCTCTCACTCGTCCCCTCTCTCTCCCTCTTCTTTCTTCCCGCAGGCTGGACGGCTCCAAGGTGCTCAAGGTGCTGCTGGACCCCAAGGACCGCAACTCTGCAGGTGCGGCGCTTGCGTGATGTGCACACACGCCCTGCTGCTGCAGCCTGCGGCCAGCTTGCCTGCCTACAACACACACACACGCACGCACCGCACCGTGCCGCGCTGCACAGCCTGCCTGCAAACAGCCTGCGGGCAGGGCTTGCAGCCACAGCCACAGCATCAGGACAAGGGGTTTACTGGCAGCATGTGGACCCGGGAAGGCAGGCTTGCATGCTTCAAGTACTGACACCGTGCCGTCCTGCTGCTCCTCCTTTCTTCCCGGCTGCAGAGTACAAGACTGAGACCTTCACTGGTGTCTACAAGAAGCTGACTGGCAAGGAGGTGGCCTTCGAGTTCCCCGTGCAGGAGCAGCAGTAAAGCTGCAGCAGCGGCGGCGAATCCTCGCTCCAGCCGTCGCCTGCCACCGGACACCACCCTCTTTTACCGCATGTCTGGCCCGCGGCAGGCTGGCCATGTGTAACTCATAGTTGCCGGATCTCGTGTGAAGGGGGTGGGCGAGGCAAGGGCGGCAAGTGTACCGCAGCAACTTTTGCCTGCTGATCGAGGGATGGCCAATGCGCAATTGGAATCCTCTGTTGGTGATCGCATGCTGTCAGCAGCTTGCAGGAGGCCTGTCGCAGTGCTTGCAGGCCCGACAAGAGCTCGCGGGTGCCCACCTTGCGTCCCAATCGGCTCTCCGCAGCAGCACCCCTTCTCTCACGGCTGCAGGGTCCTGTGCTCACGAAACGGGGCGACTGGCCGAAAAACCCTTGTCGGCTCGCCTAAGACGCAGCCAAGAGCCGCAGCTGGATCATCAGCCCATCAAACAACAATGAAGGCAGCCGGCAGCGATCTCAGCGCCGTCACCTCTACCGGTCTGATCGGGTGGTGCCGCTGGGCGGGGTATCAAGCGGTCGGCTTCGTGCTCGCTGTGCCCATCGCTATCGAATTGCTGTTCAAGCTGATCACCAAGTGAGTGACATTGCCGTGCAGCATCTCATCTCAGGGCGATCGTGGGCTGCAAGCCGCCTCTTAACCTTGCCCCAACCGCCACGCCGCCATGCAGGCCTCGAAGTACGCTGTACCGCAAGGATCGAAACACAGTTGTGTTTCCAGACCCCCTGCCTGACTTGACACACGAATGGATCGAGGCGGCGCCCGGCATCAAGTGCGCTGAACACAGCCTCAACGACGCTTGACTGCTCTGCACAAGCCTGCTGTTGTGCTTGCTGGGGGCTCTCACCCTAGAGCCTGAGACATGCCCATTGCTTGCCAGCCTGGCTTGAATGGACTCTCGCCCTGCTCTGTTCCTCTGAAGACAACCCTCAACCAGCGTGCCGCTGCAGGCTGCACGCCGTACGCACCAGCAAAGGCAGCGGCAAGCCCCTGATGCTCATGGTGCACGGCTTTCCCGAGGCCTGGTTCAGCTGGCGGCACCAGATGGCGGCGTTCAGGTACCGCTTCAGCTGCTGCCCTGTGTGCGCTGGATGTATACACACAAGGGCGGCGCCAGTGACACTGACAGCGTGGGCTGCAGTCCTGTCGGGGCGGCACAGCCGCTCCCTTGAGGGGTGCCGTTGCTTTGGCTTTCTGCCGTGCCTGTTGTAATGGTCACCAGCCTCGTGTTCCTTGCTTGCTTGCCTGCTTGGCCTGCATTGTACGCAATGTTCCTGCTGCTTGCCTCCCTCACGCTGTGCCATGCTGTGCTGGCAGGGACGAGTATGAGGTGGTTGCCATTGAGATGCGAGGCTATGGAGAGTCCAGCAGGCCTCAGGTAGGTAGTACCCAGGCTGCACAGCTGCGTGGGCACGGCGTCTGTCAGTTGCATGGCGTGTGGGCTGCAGCAACTGTTGCTGCATCCAGGTGCTGCGGGCGTCCATCTCGCTGTCGCAGCTAGCCGCTCAGCTGGAAGCTCGCTCCGCTTGCTCTGCTGTCGGCACGCTGCACCCTGCGCTGAACTGGGCAGCCCACAGCGGGATATGGGGGGCGATCATTCCGGCTGGCAGGGTGCCTGGTTCAGCGTAGGACCACCCAGGGTGGTGTGATACGTGATGCTTGGTGTGTCACACATGTGGCGTACCGCCGCCCTGCAGGGCCGTGCGGCGTACCGCCTGCCGTCTCTGGTGGCCGATGTGACGGCGGTGGCGCAGCAGCTGCTGGAGGAGAGCGGGCAGGAGCAGGTGCGGCGGCAGGTCCTCGCGCTGGGGCTCCGGCATGCTGGCCACCCCTGCGGGGCACAGCCTGCGGTGTTGTGTGCTGTGCTGCCTGTGCTGCGCCGCGTGTGCTGCTGCGCTGCCTGTGCAGCAGGCACTCCCGGTGGCAGGCAGGCAGGCAGGCTGTGCGTGTGGCGTCTGTGCTGCGCACGTTACAGGCGGTCCGTCAGGCTATCTATACAAGCCAGCAACACACTGCTTGCGCCAGGCCAAGTGGCCTGCTGCTTTCCACCCCTGCTGCTGTGTGCAGCTGGTGCTAGCGGGCCACGACTGGGGGGCTTATGTGTGCTGGTGCACCGCCGCCGCTTCGCCACACCTGCTGTCCAAGCTTGCCATTCTTTGTGTTCCCTACCCGCTGTGCTTTTTCCCAAACATGGACTGGGATCAATTCTGCCGCAGCTGGTGCGTGGTGCAGTGGTGCCTGCACCTCTCCCCGACCCGGCTGCATATCCTGTGGTTGCATCTAGCCTGCCTGCTTGCTGTGCTGCGCTGCGCTGCACAAGCGCGCTTGTTTGTGCTTGTCTATTCTTCTTGGGGGCCTGGCAGGAGGGCGGCAGACAGTAAGTGAGTGTGTGGCCTTACGCATTCCTTTCCGATTATGGACCGTCTTGCCGTGCGTGTGGCTTCCGCCTGGGCTTGCTGTGCAGGTACATCTTTGCGTTCCAGATGCCGTGGCTGCCGGAATGGTACTGCAGCGCTGGCGACTATGCCATGCTGGAGGCGGTCCTCGCACGGCCCCCCACCGGCTGCACCACACCCGGCGCCGTCACTCCAGAGGTGCTACGTGCATAGTAGTCGTCAAGCACAGACACAGCTGTACTGTGTTTTGCGCCAGTGCAGTGTTTGAGCCTGCTCTGCGCATGCACGCTCCTGCTCAGCTGCAAACGACAGTGCTAATTCTGCAGCCTGCACGCCATCGGCTGCTGCCGCGGGGCCGCAGATTCCCCAGGCACCCCACCCGCCTGCAGCAGCGCCCCAGGCTGTACAACTCCGTACCGCGTGTTCTGAAGTGTACCGCGCTCTTTGCCTGCAGTACGTCGAGCGGTACAAGCAGGCCTTTGGGCGGCCCGGTACCCCCACTGCCCTGATCAACTACTACCGATCTCTAATTGACCTTGCCTCGCGGTACAAGGCGCCTGCCTTAGACAGGTGACACGGGCGGCCGTGAGCGGTGTGCCCTGAGAGTTCATCAGTCCTGGGTCGGGGAACGCTTGCAGGGCGGTATTGCGTTGTTGTCGTCGGATTGTCGAACACAAGGCACGCCACTGTTGCTTGTGTCGACGCATAGCAGAGCACCTGTCTGGCGGCGCGTTCGTGCCGAGCACTCGTCCGCACGGCTTGCTTGCCGAGTTGCGTGTCACTGCTGACTGTGTCCAGTCGTGTTGCGTGCCGTGTTGCGCTCCACTGCTCACCTTGATGATCGGCTGGATGTGCTGCAGGGCGCTCAGGGGCCGCCGCCTGCAGGTGCCCACCCTGGTGATGTGGGGCGAGAAGGACCACGCCCTGGGGCAGCAGGTGGGCCTTGCCTGCCTACCTGCCGCAGTGCAGCACAGTGCATCTCGCAGCTCAGCTCACTTTGACTGAGCGCATGCAATCTACAGCGGGCAACTGGCCCTCCCAGGGCCAGCCTGCGTTGTTCAGCAAGCGGAGTTCTGCACTCGTTCATGATTGTACCGTCACCTTCTGTTCCCTGTGTTCCCAGCCGCTCTGGCTTCGCACTGCGTGACCTGGCTCATGCCTTGCACGCTGCGCTGCTGTGCACTTGCTCCCTTGCTGTGCAGCTGCTACGTGGCACAGAGAAGTACGTTGACAGCCTGCGGGTGGAGGTGCTGGCTGGCTGCAGCCATTGGGCTCAGCAGGACCGCCCAGCAGAGGTAAACAAGCTGCTGGCCGACTTCCTGCGGCACTGACAAAGGGCTTGTTTGCTGGTCGCGTTGAGAATGAGCGCAGCATTGTCGACAGCATCACCGACAACAGCCTGAATGGGCCGTGGGCATGTTCTTTGCTGTACTGAGTTATCTTTCGCATTTGAAAACCAGCTGATCTTGCCATCTTGATGTGAAAGCTTGCGGATTGATTGCTGCGGCGCCAGCCACATGTCGTTCCTGAGCTCATTCTCGCGTCTCTCTACCGCACTAAACGGGATTTGCTTGTGTGTGATGGTGGTGCGCTGCAATCAGGAGGGCTGCGGGAAGCGGCAAGATGTGCAGCAACTCTGCGCACATGCTGTTGCCTGCCATGTCTCGCACCGCTGCCGACCGTACCATGAGTCGTCCCCTCTGGCCAAATGCTTTGCCTGCTGCCGCCAGGTTTCCTGCTCCTAAAGCACCACTGCTGTGCAGCATCGGGTGTGAAGCCGAGGACAAAAGCAGGAACGGGCATGCAGTGGTCTGCTTTCCAGCAAGAGGTGGTGTTGAATAACACCAGTTGGGTTGTTGGTTGGGAGGTGTGCAGGGCGTCGCTGTTGCTGCTGCATTTAAGCAGAGGTGAACTTGGTGACGGCCTTGGTGCCCTCGCTGACGGCGTGCTTTGCCAGCTCGCCGGGCAGCACCAGGCGCACAGCGGTCTGGATCTCCCGAGACGTCAGGGTGGGCTTCTTGTTGACGCGGCTGAGCTGGGCAGCGGCGGTGGCAATCTTCTCAAACTGGTCGGCGATGAACGAGTTGAGGATGGCCATGGACTTGGAGGAGATGCCGGTGTCGGGGTGCACCTGCTTGAGCACCTTGAAGATGTAGAGCTTGTAGCTCTCCACTCCCTTCTTGCCGCCCTTCTTGGCCTTCTTGCCGCCCTCCTTGGCGGGCTTGGCCTCCTTCTTGGCCGGCGTGGGCTTCTTTGCGGCGGGGGCCATGGTTGCTGGGTGTGGGTGGGGAGGAACAGGTGGAGACAGCTGGGTGATGGGTGGCCAGACTAAGCTGTGCCGGCGTTCAAGTAGCTCGCTGCGGCTCATGCAGTGCGCATCAGGCCCCAGCCATTCACAGCAGGGTGTGGCAGGCGCCCTGGGTGGGTCAGGGGCGGCACCCATCCGGGGCCGCACCCTCACAGCCTGCCCACCTGTCGTCGCCTGTCGTCTCGATTCCTGAATACTTAATCCAGGCCTCGCAGCCATTCAGTCACCCAACTCTCACTCCTCCCCTCCCTCTCAACTCTTCGACCATGTCTGGCCGCGGCAAAGGAAAGACCTCCGGCAAGAAGGCCGTGAGCAAGAGCTCCAAGGCGGGCCTGCAGTTCCCAGTGGGCCGCATTGCCCGGTACCTGAAGAAGGGCCGCTACGCTGAGCGCATCGGTGCCGGCGCCCCCGTGTACTTGGCTGCGGTGCTGGAGTACCTGGCAGCAGAGGTGCTGGAGCTGTCTGGCAATGCTGCCCGTGACAACAAGAAGACCCGCATCATTCCCCGCCACATCCAGCTCGCCGTGCGCAACGACGAGGAGCTGTCCAAGCTGCTGGCTGGTGTGACCATCGCCGAGGGTGGTGTGCTGCCCAACATCCACAGCGTGCTGCTGCCCAAGAAGACCGGCAAGAAGGCCGAGGCCTGAAGCTGAAGCACTTCACTGCACCCTTCCAATCCAACCAAACCCAACTGGTGTTATTAAACACCACCTCTTGCTGGAAAGCACAATCGCATTAGTTTGCTGCCGCTGTTGAGGAATGACTGGGCATTGATTGTTGCAGCAAGGGGCACAACAGCAGCATGCATGCGCCTCTTCATGACGACCTGCTGCATCAATGCACAGTGCTCTGTATCATTGAGCCACCAAAGCATTGGGTGGAGACAGCAAAAACGCATAGCACATGCAGCAGCTGAGACCACCTTTGACTGCGGTGTGCAGCTGCATTCGGTACAGGCTTGCTGGCGGATTGTTGCAACCCGTAGCGATCTACGCAGTAGTGGCAATAGGCAGTCGGTCAAGCGTTGACCAGCCAGGGGCGACAGCAGGTGGCCCAATCCTGGCTGAGCCACACACTGCTACTCACACACATGACACCAGTCAGGTGTGAGCAAACCAAGGAATTATATTCGTGCATTCAGGCGGTACATCTCTGCCGCCAAGGATTGCAGGTTCGACTAGGCTGGTCACTGCTCTTCTGGCTTCTCCACAGTGCATACATAATTTGCACAAACTTTCAACGCAAACCGGGCTCTCAGTTTGCGAGTCCAGACCACGTAGCGATGGCTTCCCGCTGCCTGGAGGTGCGTCCTCGCCCGTGGATCAGTGTGCAGTGCTGCTCTGAGCGTGGCACGAAGCCTCGAGCGCGCACGAGTGCATAGGCGACCTCTCTTTGCTGGCTGGCCTCCTTAGCATGCGCAGGAGGAGCGCGACATCCCACTCAAATTGGGTGAAGGCACCGAGCAAGCCGCCGCCGAATGTGCGCCTTCACCCGCCCTTGCCCTGGTTTGATTTTCTGTAGGTTTTTTGGGGGTTACCCGAGTTTAGTGAACACATGCTTTCTCCATGCCTGATCGCAGGGGCAACTGGTGAGCTTGCGCTGGCAGTGCTTGCCGCTCCCGGCCCGCCGCAGCTGGCCATCCTTGGCCACTTGGAGCAGAAGGACAAGTGAGTTTGGTGGATCCCTGCTCTGCCTGTTGCCTGGGTTGCTTCCGGTGCCCATCTCGACCGCCGTGCCTGGTGCTGCAGGCTCCAGCTCGGCGCCACCTGCACCAGCCTGCAGCAGGCCAGCCTGGCCTGGTTTCCTGAGGTGACTGTGAGGGTGGCGCTTGGTTGGATCAATGTGGCGGCGTTGGCTGCCTGGCTGGCCCGACACCAGGGTGAGACGCTGCTGGTGAATGTTTTGTGCGTGCTTGCAGCGAGCAAAGCAGCACCGCTCACTGTAGCGGTCGTGTGTGACATCCCCCCTCCTGTTGCTGCCCACGCAGCTTGCCTGCACCTTGATGATTACACGCGCAACTGTTCGCCGTCGCTTTGGAACAACAGCCTCAGGGCCTTGCCAGCCTCCCTGGTTGTTTCGCTGACTACCAGCCATCATTCATGTTCAAAGGTGTCCACCCTCACGGCCCTCACTAAGCTGGAGCTGGAAGGGCTGGAATCCTTATATGAAAGCATCTCCCCTCGGCACCTGCAGCCGTTAACGCGGCTGAGGCAGCTGGGCTTGCGCAATGGAGACATAGGCAGCATGGTGGAGGAGCTACTGTTGCTGCCCGCACTCACGGGGCTGGAAGCGTTGAACATGTCAAGCTGCAGCCTGCAGACTATGCCACGGTCGCCGTCAGCCCACTCGCAGCTGACAGCTCTCGACCTCTCCAACAACCTTTTGTCGTCCACTGAGTCTCTAGCTACGCTGCAGCGCCTCCAGAGTCTAAACCTCAGCTGCTGCAATCTCACAGCAGTGCCAGCGCAGCTGTCGGCATTGAGGGCACTCACTAGCCTGGACTTGACTGCCCTTCGGCCGCGCAGCAATGGCTGGCAGCACCTGCTACCCCTGGTTCAGCTGCAAAGCCTGATACTGTCAAGCTGCAGCCTCACAGCCATGCCAGCGCAGCTGTCGGTGCTGACGGCACTCACACATTTGGACCTGTCTCACAATGACTTATTGGGGAGCAACTGGCAGCACCTGCTGCCCCTGACACAGCTACGGCACCTGGACCTGTCACACTGTCACCTCACAGCACTGCCAGCGCAGTTGTCGGCATTGACGGCACTCACTAGCTTGAATTTGCTTGCCCTTCGGCCGTGCAGCGACGGCTGGCAGCACCTGCTGCCCCTGGTTCAGCTGCGGGCGTTGAATTTGAGGAACAGTAGTGCCAAGACTGTCCCAGATCAGCTTTCAGTGCTGACGGCCCTCACCGGCCTGGACCTTGCTGGCAACAAGCTGAAAAGGGGCTGTCAGCACCTGCGGTCCCTGACCCAGCTGCAAGACCTGGATCTGTCGGGCTGCAGGCTCAAGGCAGTGCCGGATCAGCTGTCTGCGGCTCTAACCTGCCTGAACCTGCATGCAAGCAAGAAGCTTGCTGGTGGCTGGCAGAACCTTCAGTGCCTGACCCTGCTGCAAGATTTGGACCTGTCTTGGTGCGGTCTTGTCGCAGTGCCGCAGCAGATTTCAGTGCTGACAACCCTCACCTACCTTGACCTGTCTAGGAACATCCAGCTGACTGGTGATTGGCAGCACCTGCTGCCCTTGACCCAGCTGCGCTTTCTGGACCTGCGAGACGTGGAGCTGCCTAGAGGCCAGGCGCCGTTCGCGCTGGCTGCGCTGGCTGCGCTGCCACACCTTCGCGTGTTAAACAACCGCATGTGATTGTGAACATTACAATACCAACCTTTCTGTTCTGCTGTCGTTATAATTATCATTCCACGCATGCGGCGCCGCTGCTGTGAAGGCAACTCTGCTATTGTCTCTCTTTGCTGTTCGTTTTCACCGCTGCTACCAGCCGCAACCAGCCCTCATCGCCCTTCGACCGGCGATGAATGCTGTTTGATACATGTCACAGCAGTTCGCCATGTAAAGCACTTCCCAGTGCAGTCGCCTGATGATGCTGGAGAGCAGCTGGCAGGGAAGTATGCGCAGAGGTGACGTCTGCGCAGCCACCCCACAGCAGCTTGCATTTCAAGCCACCGTACCTGCCTGCTTTCTTTCCATCAACGCAAGATGGCTGAGCGCCGTTCCAAGCACTGCTGCTTTACAGCAATACCGGCAACCGCACCTGACATCTCAACGGAACAGCAGCCCCAGCCAAAGCCCAGAGGACTGCTGAGCACAAACCCAGGTTGTGGGGTGCAGTGCCTGAGACATGAAGGGGGCTGAATTGATGCGTCGCCGCAGTCTAGCTGCGGTTCAAAACGCCTGCCGTTGCTGTGTGCTGCTGTCTGTAGCCGCCGCCATGGCACTAGCCGCCCTTCACCTAGCATACGATGACATCATTGCAGTGCTGCTGCCTCATGCGGGGGTGTAATGTGTTGCTCGTTTTTTCCAAAGAGGGGTGGTGTTTAATAACACCAGTTGGTTTTGGATCGAGGTGAGGAGGGCTGGGCGTCAGCAGCAACACCAGGTGCTTAAGCGCGCTCGCCCCGGATGCGGCGTGCCAGCTGGATGTCCTTGGGCATGATGGTGACACGCTTGGCGTGGATGGCGCACAGGTTGGTGTCCTCAAACAGGCCCACCAGGTAGGCCTCAGCGGCCTCCTGCAGCGCCAGCACGGCGCTGGACTGGAAGCGCAGGTCGGTCTTGAAGTCCTGAGCAATCTCACGGACCAGGCGCTGGAAGGGCAGCTTGCGGATCAGCAGCTCCGTGCTCTTCTGGTACTTGCGGATCTCACGCAGGGCGACGGTTCCAGGCCTGTAGCGATGAGGCTTCTTGACGCCACCCGTGGCAGGGGCCGACTTGCGGGCGGCCTTGGTGGCCAGCTGCTTCCGGGGCGCCTTGCCACCGGTGGACTTGCGGGCTGTCTGCTTGGTGCGGGCCATGGTTGCTGAGTGATGTGGAAGTGGGGATGGCTGGCCGACAGGCGGCTGTCACTTTGAGCTGGGAGGCAGCAGGCGGCACTCACCGGGGGGCCGTGCCTGCCTGATGCAGGTGCGAGGGGCGGTGGGCCCGGCAGCGGCAGGGTCAGGGCGGCCCCTGGATGGGCGCCGTCACTTGCCGCCGACCCACCGCCATCAACCTCAAAAAGGCTGCCGACAGACATTGCCGGCCACCTCTACCACCTCCTTCAATCCCAACAACTCAACAACTCAACCAATATGTCTGGACGCGGCAAGGGCGGAAAGGGCCTCGGCAAGGGCGGCGCCAAGCGCCACCGCAAGGTGTTGCGTGACAATATCCAGGGCATCACCAAGCCCGCCATCCGCCGCCTGGCTCGCCGTGGTGGTGTCAAGCGCATCAGCGGCCTCATCTACGAGGAGACCCGCGGTGTGCTCAAGGTGTTCCTGGAGAACGTGGTGCGCGACGCCGTGACCTACACCGAGCACGCCCGCCGCAAGACCGTCACCGCCTTTGACGTCGTCTACGCACTCAAGCGTCAGGGCCGCACCCTGTACGGCTTCGGCGCATGAGCTGCTGGCCTGCCCGGAGCACACACAGCACCGACAACCACCCTCAAATACCAACCAACTGGTGTTATTCAACACCACCCCTTGATCGGAATGAAACAACAGTCCTAATGCTTATCGCTGACTGGTGGAGATGCAATGCATGCTGTGTTGTTGCTGTTGCCGAGCCAGGCATAGAGCTGTTGCAGTAAGGGAGGCAGCATGACAATGCCTCCTGACACATCGCTACAGGAGTACACATCATGCTGAGGTTGGGCACTGCATCTGTGTCGTATGCAGTGCAAATGATAGCATACCGATGGTCCTGCTCCCTTACCTGCCTTGGCTTACTGATTGCTGATGCGGTGTGTGAATTGATACGCACACTAAGGTCTCTTGTGTGTGCGTGCGATCAAGGGCGGCAATGCTGGGATTGGAGCAGAGCTGTGTTGCCATCCCCTGTCGATTGACGCCGGATGTGCGCAAGTTTGGCATAATGGCACAATGGTGGCATGTCGCAATCAGGGTGCCTGCAAGCTGCATTGAAATGAGAGGTACAGTTTCTGCAACACAGCTCCGCGCAGACCGAGCTCTGCCTCGCAACGGCAATGTTTTCAGCATCTGCACCAGCCCTATCACACTCTCCGCGGTTCGCTCGCGCTCGCTCACAGGTGGTTGAGAACAGTATTTGGCGGATGCAGTAGCGCTGCGAGGTTCAATAATGCGTGCAGCAGCCGCAAGACTCGTGTGGGCGTTGGCTCTGGCCGGTGAGTCAACAGCCGACAAAAAAACTCCCCAACCACCTTGTCGGGCCTGCAGCGCTCAGCACTGATTACGGCTGTCGGCATCAATGCCGCGTGTATGCGTACCTTGCAGGAGCGCTGGGAGCAGCCGCCGAGACTAGCGGCTACCTGCCGGGCAGGGAACTGGACTGGAGCTTTGCGGGCATCAATGGTGTGTGTCAAGAAGAGCTCTGTGTTCTGCTCAGCAAATCCGCAGTGCATTCGGGACACCCGCTGTCACCGCCCCGCGCCGGCTTACCGCCTGCACGCCTGCTACCTTACTCCATCGCTGCAGACGGCGACACGGTGCCCTCAAACCTATCAAAGATAAAGTACAATGTGAAAACGTTCGGCGCCAAGGGAGATGGAGAGGCGGACGATACCGCGGCGCTGCTGGTGCGTCAAGTCGAGGGTTCTGTAGCAGAGCGTCTGCCAGTGCTCTGCACTGCCAAATAAATGCACATCGTTGCTGCTGAAACTCTGCATATCTTCCTGCTCCTCGTCTTCACCAACAGGCCGCCGTGGCGGCTGCCAATGTCGCCCCCGGTGTCGTGTTCCTGCCGGCGGGCAGCTACCTGCTCTCCCGCCCGCTGGTGATCACCACCAGCAACGTCACGCTGCGGGGCGAAGGGGTGAGTGGGGCCAGCCAGGGAGCTGGGCGGGGAGGCACGCAGGAAGGAAGACAGAGCCTCTGTTGTGCTGTTTTGTATTTGTCACCCGCAACTGTTGGATATTGCACATGCCAGAGTGTGCGCGACGGTCCCTGCACAGCTGACGGCTGCTTTGCTCCTCCTGCCGTACTCGGGCACTCGACCTGACCCTGCCTCCTTGCTTTACTACCAGCTCCAACCTTGTCCTCCTACTGCAATCGCAATGCAGGTGGGACTGTCCCGCATCCTCATCCGCAACTCACTCAGTGAAGTGTATGGCGGCACATGGGCGGCGGGCCCCAAAGGCAAGCCTGCTTGCCTATCTGCTGTGCGTCAACGCTGCGATGTGCTGTGCTGTGCTGTGCTGTCCTCAAGCTGGACACCTGTGTGCTATGCCGTACGCACCGCAGGCGGCCTCAAGTCCTTGTGGGGCAGTGGTGGAGCCTTCATCCAGTTCAGTGGTGAGGAGCCTGAAGGCAGCGATCGCACAGACACCCGTATGGCTCTGCTGACCGGCGTAGTGCCCGTAGGCGCAACACGCCTCCCGGTGGGTTGTGTGGTGATGGCAGCACGCACGCCAGCCTGGAGCAGCATGCAGTATAAGAAAGGGAGAGCAATGCAATGCATACGCATCAACTGTAGCTGATCACTGAAACAAGCGATTGGAAAGAACAAGCGATTCCATTCGGCTGCGCAAGGGGGTGGCGGGCTTCTTTCTCGGCCGTGGTAGCACATGCTTGCGCTCTCATGTTGAGCCTGTGAAGGCTGTGTAGGCGGCAGGCACGCGACAGGCAGCCTGGTCATCGCCATCGCAGCAGCACCAGCTGACTTGTAGACTTCCAATCAACATGCTGAACCCTGCGCTGTGCCGGTCTGTGCCTGCTGCTCCCCATGTGCTCCTCCTGCAGGTGGCCTTCTTGTCGCAGCCTGCTGTTGGCCAGATGATCCGCCTCTTTGTGAATGGTGCTGCCACCACCACAGAGGCCGCCCAAAACCGCCGCCGGCTGCAGCAGGAGGATGCTTCCAGCGGCGGCGGCAGGGGCCAGCCAGCAGCGTGGCAGGTCGAGCTGCGAGCACGGCTGGCTGCTATGGGCTCATCTGCTCATGAGGAATTGCAAGAGGATTTCATTTCTGAGGCTGCAGATGCGGCTTCCGAATGGGCACAGCAGGCTGAGGCAGCAGCCACGGCTGCAGCAGGAGCAGGCAGATCTGCCACCCACAGCACCAGGTTTGGAAGTGGGGAGGCTGGCTGGCGCCGCACACAGCCCCAGTTGGAGCTTGTGGCGGCAGCTGCGGCTGCAGAGCTCAGCTTGGCAGAGGCCCAGGGTAGCAGCGGTCAAGCGGGCGGCGAGGCAGATGTGCTGCGCGTGCGCCAAGCGCTGGGCATGGCGGCGCGGCAGCAGGGAGACGAGGCCGCTGCCCGCGTGCGCCTGCACCTGCACCAGCTTTACCCAGAGCTCGATTCAGCAGCCGTGGAGCCGCAGCAGGCAGCGCAGCAGGACGCCGATGCCAGCTGGCACATGCGCCGCCGCCTATTGCAGGCAGATGACAGGAACAATGAGCCCTCGCTGAGCCTCGTCACCATCCCTGCAAGGCTGGCGGCTGACCCGGTCTTTGCAGCGGCAGCACGCGCCGCACGGCTGCTGAGCGGCGGCGAACCCGAGCTGACGCTGGTGAGGCGTTTGCCCTCTCAGTGCGGCCATGTCCGCTGGTCTTTTTTCGGGCGGGGCACCCCTTGATTGTGGCCCGCATCACCTGTGCTGTCCAGCCTGGGTGTGGTTGATCCCAACCACGAGCTGTGCTTAAAGGGCAGTGTGCAGAAGCCATTCCCCCAGCAGTGGAGATGTCCTGGCTCAGCTAATGCAACGTCTGCAAACCTCTGCGTTGGTGTGTTGGTGTGTGCGTATGTGCAGGCTGACGCATGGGAGGCCAACTCGGCTGCAGACCCCCAAGCGAGCTCCACCATTGCGGCTTGGAAGTGGGCAAGGTATGGACGGGCGTGCAGGCAGCAGGCTTGGATTGTGCATGATGCAGCAGCTTGCCCACAGTGCAGTGTGCTGTCCTGCGACAACGTTCTACAGTCAGCTTGAAGCCATATTGGTGCGCCCCTTTCCCTGGCCTGCAGCCTTGACAGCAATGCTACAGTCCTAGACGAGCTCAGCTTCTCTGCAAAGTAAGAGCCTGCCACTGCTCTGTTGCCCAGCTGTTCCCGCCAGTCATCTGCCTGCTGAAGTGCAGTGCTGTCACTGCATCCTCTTCTGTCTGATATCTGATGCTGAACCACACTGGCTGGGCTGTGCTGGTGTGCAGGGTGACGGCTGTGGGCAGCAACTGGATCCAGCTGGACCGGGCACTCCCATTCCCAGGTGAGTGCGCCAGGGTGCTTGTACTGCCTGCTCGTGCATTGTGCGCATGATACTGAGTTCGCGAGCAGGACTCTCCAGGCGCACCTCCTGCCATGCCAGCTGCCGTCCTTCTCATCCGCCTTCTCATCGCTCACGCACAGCGCACGTACTGCAACCGGTTGCCTTGCTGCAGTGCTGGCGGGACAGACCGGCTGGGTCCACAGCTACAGCCCATCCTTGAGCGAGGCAGGTGTGGAGCTGCTGACGATTGAGTTTGACGATCAGAGGTGCGGAGGTACTGTTCGGTACGGCGTCAGTGACTGACTCACCAGGGCGGTACAGCAGTGCAGCAGCAATGCCGGCACAGCTGCAGTGCCCAGCAGTTGTTACTACGTGCAAGGCTCGCGCCTTTCTGGACTGACTGATGCTGCTTCACCGTCCATAAACGCACACTCAACACACAACAGTCCCGCCCCACATACGGCCTTGCTCTCTCAAACCTGCCGCCTGCAGTCCCTCTCGCTACCAGGGCCACGGAACTGACCGTGGATACAACGCGCTGGGCTTCTACGCAGCCAGCAACGTGTGGGCCAGTCAGGCACGTGCACAAGAGCAGCTGAAAGATGCATCAAATGCAGTCTAGCGCATCCAAGTTGCCGGGGCGGCTTGTGTTGTGTTGTACTTGCAATGCATGTCATGTACTGCCTCAGCTGTGCTGCCTCATCGCTCCACAGCAAGCCTGCCGCTGCCTGTGTGCACCACCCATCCGCAGGTGACCATAGTCAATGCTGAGAATGGAGTATTTGCTCACTGGGTTGATCACGCCTCACTGCTGGGTGAGCTGGCTGCTTTTCTGCCTGCAACTCTGCTGTTGGAAGCATCGATGGTCCTGCTCCTGCTGCTCTGTTTCTCCAAACCCGTTGCTGTCGCTGGGGCTGCTGCTGCCGTCCGCATGCACTGCTTGCTTGCCTTCCTTCGTGCCTCCCTCTCTGCGGCTTCCTATATTGGGCTGCCCACACAGGCACTTCTCAGACGGCCAGCACTGCTGCGCAAACTGCCCTGCATTACTGCCATCTGTACCGCCTGCTGTCCTTACCCTATACCGCCGTCTGTACCGCAGACGTGACTGTACTGAGCACCCAGCAGCGGGCAGACCCGGCGGACCAGCAGTGGCAGCGCCAGGGGCACCACGCCATTGCGCTCGCCATGTCGCACTCGGTGTTGGCTCAGAGGTAAGGTTTGGCAACCACCTCCTGGTGCTGCTGCTGGCTGTCGCTGCCGGCTGTATTGGCGGTGGAAGGCTGCCGCTCCAGGGCCCAGCACGCGGGTGCCGGTGGGGGCTGGGAGCTGTGGCTGGCTGTTCTCTGCAAGTATGTGTTGCAGCTTTCGTCTGCAGCCACACTGCCTGTGCACACCACAAGCAGCAGTACCACTACAAAAGCATCAGCCATACTTCCCCCTTGTGCTGCACTGCCTCTGTGCTTCCATGTCCTTGCAGGTTCCGGGTGGCTGCTCGATATTGGCATGACCTGTCTCTGGGTCGCGGGGCGCTGCTGAATGTGTTCAACGGCGGCGCTGGCCTGGACCTAAACGTGTGGCAGGAAACTGGTGGGTGGCAAGCGATGCTCTGAGTGTGCTTGTGCTGCGGTGATGGCTGGGTGAGGTTGGGTGGTCAACGAGGTGGTAGGCGGTGGCAGAAAAGTGGAGACAGGGTGATTCAAGTACCCTCGTGAGTGGGTTGTGCGTCCCCAAGCCACACAGACTTCTGCACGCTCTCATGTACGCCCTCACCCACCGCAGGCTCACTTGGCAACCTCTTCTCAGACATCGATGTGGGCTATGGAGACAGGACGTTCACAGCCGACAACGGGGCAGAGGCACACACGGGTGGGTGGGACACCTCTAGAGGAAGGCGCCTCAGAGGGGGGCAACTTATATGCATCACAGCTTTACGCTTGATCTGCTTGATGATCTGCTTGATACAGTTTGGTTTGAGAGCCGCCTGGCCTGACTCTGCTGTTGACACCCGCAAGGGCTGCGCCTGCTGCCGGCCAGAGCGGCAGAGGAGGGGCCGAGCCGTCTCTTGCTGCCACGTGGCGGTGTGTTGCTGCGTGTGCTGACGTGTGCATTTCGCAAGCGTCGTTGCAAGTTAGGCTGTGGGCGGGCCTCCATGACCTCCTCTTCCCTCTTCATGTCGCTTTCGCCTTCCCCTGCTGCTGCTGCAGGCCCCTTTTCAACTTACTGGAACCTGGCAGCAACGTCTCAAGACCCTGGCCCCATATCACCACCGCCACCCAGCCCCCCACCTCCCTCTCCTCCTCCCCCCAGCCCACCTCCACCTTCCCCACCGCCACCAAGCCCGCCTCCACCCAGCCCTCCCCCACCCTCGCCTCCTCCTCCCAGCCCACCACCGCCATCTCCTCCTCCTCCCAACCCACCTCCACCCTCCCCACCGCCGCCAAGCCCGCCTCCACCCAGCCCGCCGCCGCCGTCTCCTCCTCCCAGCCCACCACCACCTTCCCCACCGCCTTCCCCGCCACCGCCTTCGCCACCACCCAGGCATGGCATTGCCGTCTCTGCCCAGCTGGGGTCTTGCATCACACACAAAGGAGATCCTTTGTGTGTCCCGCACCTCTCATCCCAAACCAGCGCTTGTCCTCCCAATCCAGCGCCTGTCGCTTCTCACTTTCCCTGCTCCTCTCCTTGTGCCGCCCCTGATGCAGCCCTCCGCCGCCCAGCCCCCAGCCCCCACCACCAGCGTGAGGCCCAGCTGCTGCCATGCATGCTGGTGCCGCAGGCAACGACAGAGGCAACCTCAGCTTGCACTGGGCCTGATGGTGTATTGGCATAGCTATAGCTAGCCAGAGGCACCAACCTCCCTTCTTGCTGTGGCCTTGGGCCACCGCTGTGATGGCTCATTTCTTTCTTTCTTTCTTCTTTCGATCTTTGTTTTTCCTGCAGGCCTCCCCCAGCAATCAACCTGAGCCCCATCACCCCAGGCAGCGCATTCAGTAAGCGCCCCTGCCCTCTGCCACTGTGCATTCGTTACCCCAGTCCCGCTGCATGGAAATATAGCAGTGTCATTGCGTTTTCTTATCAGCTGTTGCGCGCGCAAGGCTGGCCTGGTCAGGCTGAGTGAGAGAGGAGTGTCCGCTTGCTCACTTTCTCCTTTCCGAGCACCAGCCAGCACCCTGTATGCCCTTAGCACCCCTCAACGCAACCACACCTCTGTTCCGTTGTTTTGTCTTGTCACTCCTGGTTTCTTGTCAGGCTCTGTTCATCTCCACCACTCCCGCCGTGCTCCCGCCCCTTCATGTTCCTGCTGCAGAATGCGACGGCATCCTGCTCGGCATCGAGTTTGCCGGCAGCGACCTGTCTCCTCCCCAGTCTGGCCTGCCCACCATCACCGCCTGCTACACAGCCTGCAAGGCAATCAAGAACTGCGCCGCCTTCACCTACACGGCGGCTGGCGGCGGCTGCGCCTTCAGAGGCATTTCCAACTGGGTGCTGCAAAGCTCACCTGGCTCCCAATCGGTCGTTATGTGCGTGGACCCCTTCCCAGCAACTGACTACAGCCCGCCGCTACCACCTCCCAGGTAGGTGCCTGCTGGCCTCCTCCTGCAACAACGCCCCATTGAGCACTCTCCTCGATGTGCTTGTGCCTAGTCAGTGCCGCCGTAAAAGCGTGCGAGGGAAATGCATGCGCGCGCACGCTTATCCACCGGCTGCGAAGCGGTATTGTACCAGCTGCGGCACAGAAGCACCAGCGTGGTGCTGTAGCAGCAGGGGCCCATTCAAGCGCCCGCTTGCTCACTTTGTGGCTGCCTGCCTGCATGCCCCTGTGCCCATGCCTGCAGGACCACTCGCCGCATGCTGGCGGGACCAGTGTCATCCCAACAGGCTCCTGCCGCCGCCTCCCGCTGGACCCAGCTGCGAGCGCTGCTTGCTAAAAAGCAAGATGAGAGGAGTGCGCCAGCGCCAGCGCCAGCCGCCACCCAGCCTGCCAGCAGCGATGGCGGCGGGACCGTCCCCGCCCTTGCATGGTCCTCAGAGGTCCAGCAGAGCCTGCTGGGTGTGCACCCTTGGCAGGCAGATGCGGTGACCGAGCCAGTGCCTCCAGGCAGGGGGGAGGACGGCTGGGTGAGCGCGGCAGCGCTCGCCGCCCCTGGGCTCTTCCTGCCGCTGGAGACGCCGCCGTGCAGCTTGGGGGTGTACCTCAATTTCGTGGGGGCGTACCGCTCACGAAACCAGGTGAGCGTGTTTGTCTGAACCCAGGAAGGGGTGGCGGCATATGTAGCAGCAGAGCAGGAGGGGAAGACCAGCAGGCCGAGGGAGAAGCAGCAATGAGGGAGGGAAGCGTGCCGGGCTTTTATGTGTCTCTGTGATTGCGCCTTGCTGTCCACCTGAGGGTTCCGAGGGCGCCCGTGCACGGGCTGCCAGCTGCTCTGCTGCTGCGTCGTTAGACACTTGCTGGCTATGACCGGCTTGCACCATGTCTCCAAGTGCCTCCCCCTGCACCGTAATGCTTGCCTGCCTCTCCTCTTGCCAGCCTCGCCTGTTTTCCTGCCTCTTCTGCTTGTCTGCCCCTCCTGCTTGCCTGCTCCTCCTGCTTGAGTGGCTCCTGCCTGCCCCAATCGAGCTGACCTGCCACTGTGTCTGTCCCCTCCCTTCCCTTCCCTTCCGCAGTGCCTGGAGCAAAACTGGCTGATCGAGCCACTTGACTTCAATCCCGACGCACCCCTGCCAGCCGACTTGTACGCTCAGCAGCGGCTGGCCAGGCTGGCTGCACACGCGCCGGCGCCGGCGCCAGCCTTGACCATCAAAGGCCAGGCTGACTGACCTTCTCCCCGCGCGCTGTACTTTATGAGTGCGCACGGTTAGCTGGAGCAACATGCACACACAGTGACAGGCTTACACAGTCTATACAATCAGTACCGCCAGCGCCTCCCCCAGCCACACGCCCTAGCGCAGCATAGGCAGATAGCTAGCTCACCTGCTCGCTTGGGGCGGATGCCAGCACGATCTAATGCACGCCTGCTTGTCCCTCTCTCTCTCTCTTTCACCTCTCCCTCTCTCTCTCTTCATCGGGTTGAACGTGGCTGGCGCTGTTCTCTTTGTTCATTGCCTCTGATACCTCATACCTTGTGGCACCCCCCGTGGCAGTCCCCTGAGCGATGCTGTGGCAGCAGGGATTGCTGCCCTCATGCTCGTTGTATGTACAAGCTTTTAAAGATTTTTGGGTGGCAAGTCGAGTGTTGAGGGGGCATGCCCGGCATACACACAGGGTGATTATCATACAGACAAGTTGTAACCTTGTCCTTGAACAGGTGGCAGGGAGGAGGAAATTGGCAGGGAGGTGGCAGCGGCCACTGGGCTGGCACCGAAATCGATCGTGTGTTGCACAAACTGTGAGTGCCTATTGCCTCAGTTGGTGCCTGCCTGGCTGGGCGCCAATGACAGGCCACCAGGCCTGCTCACCAATGCTGTCAGCAAGGCAGCCAGTACGGAGTTGGAAGAAGCCGAAGGGGTGGGGGTGGCCGCACGGCTGGGTGGCACGCTGAAGACCGAAGCTGCCAGTGGGGCCGATGCCACTCTCAGCGGGAGTGGTCTCGTAGGCTGCGTGATGCCCTGGCTGGTGCCAGATGTTGAAGGCTGGGGCTGTGCCGAGGCTGGCAGGGACGGCTGGCTGGCAGCAGGGGCGGCGGGCGGCTGCCGCCGCTGCTGCGCAGCCAGCACTTGCAGCCGGACCATTTTATCCAGCACAGTCGTCAGCAGCAGCTGCAGGTCCCCGGGGAGCTGCTGCCGCTGCGACACAGGCAGGCGCTGGAACTCAGAGAGAGGCAGGACATCGACCGGCAGCTGCAGCACCTGTTCCACAGGCAAAAGCCTAACCATGCTAAGCGGCAGCTGGGCGCCGCCTGTCAGCTCAGGCAGCAGTAGTTCTGCCTGAGGTGCCAGCTGCTGCTGCTGCGCTGCCAAGGGCTGCGGCTGCAGCAGAGGCGGTGACTCCTTCCGCTGTCGCTTGGCCACCGGGGGGTAAGCAGAGGGTGCTGACGTTGACGCTGGGGCCCCAGGCTTGCTGCTCAGCTGGTCTTTTGCCGCAAGCAGCTGCGCAATGGCCGCTTGCAAGGCTGCCGCCTCAGTCGCCTGCCCTGCCAGCTGCAGCTGCATAGCCTGGCTCTCTCGGCTGCTGGCAATACACAGCAGTGACTCCAAAGTTGACAGCGCGTCGCTGATGCCTGGCAGGCCTGTGAGATTTGGGGGGGCGGAGGAGGCACGACTGGGGTGCCAACTGCCGACCGGCGGCGGCGCTGAGGCTGCTGGGTGCTGCTCCGAGGGCTGCGAGAAGGGCGGCAGCGGTGCTCGTGACTGGGCCAACGCTCCAGCAGCTACTGCTGCTGCCGCTGCCACGGTAACTGCTGCTGCTTCCTCTGCTGCTGCTGCTGCTGCTGCACCGCTGCAAGCCGCTGCTGGGGGAGTTGCGGCCACCCTGGGACCAGCCTCTGCTGTAGGAGCTGTTGGTGGGGCGTGCGGTGGGGCCGCTCCGCCGCTGAGCTGCTCAGGCGGCGGCGTCATTGCGGGCAAGGCTGCAGGTTGGGTTGTAGGGCAGGCGTGTGAGTGGCATACAGTACACTACAGCCTTTCATACTTCAAGGCACGTTTCAACAGGTGAAATTCAGTGCGATCACTGCAACAAGGGAAACAATGAGCAGGAAGAGGCACATGTGACGGCCTGGTGCAGCGACGTCACCTGTGCACAGCGGCTCGGCGTGAGGCTCTGCTGCTGCTATGTGCTCATCTCCAGAGACATCTCCTGCTGTATCTTCGGAACCACTTCCTCCAGACGCCTTCGGCATCCCAAAGAGGTGGCGGTCTGTGGTGACCAGTCGCTGTGAGCGGCCACGACCGGCGGCGGAAGTTTGAGTCGCTGGATGGCCGCTCAGCAGCTCGGCGTCACGCAATGTAGGTGATTATGCAGAGGGGGGTCCCCGACGTTGTTCGTGTGGACAGGGAAGGTCAGCACTGAGAGGTCGAACAGTCAAGGGCTGTGTCCGTTCGTCTCAACGCTGCCAGCCAGCGCCTAGCCAGCTCTAGAGCCGTCGGCACCAGTCGGCGATGGTCTCTCGCGACATTTGATGACCGGATACCTAACCACACCGGAGACAGAAAAAACCACCCGCGGCGCGAACAGGTTCTACAGCTGTCTTGCAGCAATGTGTGAAGCCATTTCTGCCTTCCAACAAGCAGGTGGTTCTCCGGCGCTGAGACCGCAAAGATTCCTCGGCGGCGCCCACTTGATGCGCACTTTGCAACAAAATTTAGCTGAAGTTGGCTGAAGCAACGAGTAATCACCATCGGGTTACATCAGTGTGGTTGCTTGCAAGGTGTTTGGAGCAAAGGAGATGGAAGGGCAGAGGGAAGGACGCACCGCAGCCGGTATGAAGCCAATGCAACGCGGCGTTGGCAGAAAAAAATCAACACGTTAGAATCAGGGGATGACCACGCAAATGTGCATGCGTTACTTAGACGCCTGCCAGGAATGAGTGAAGATATATAGCATGAGAAGGCAGGGCAGGCACATACCGGCGGTCTGAGCCAGCAGGGTCAGGCAACAGGGCAGGTTTTAAGACAGGGGCAGTAGCATCAGATCAGATGCAGTCACCCTCAATAATAATGACACTGATGCCAGTCGCGAAAACAGGCAACGGGACAGAAATAGACAAACACAGGATATAAACAACAGCGGCAGGTTTGGTGGAGTCTAGCTGTTGGCATCTAAACGTGAGGCAAGATGCCCTACAGCTGCAGTGCAGCGCCACATGGTCGTCCACACGGCCGACGCTCCACTGCAGCAGGTGCAGGGCAGCAGGTGCTGCCAGCCCTGCCGTGACTGCCGACTGTCGGGTGCTGGCCCCGACGCAGCTGCTGGTGCTGGTGCTGGCGCAGGTGCTGGTCCTGAATCCGGCACTGGCGCTATGGCCGGTGGTGCTGGAGGCGGTGGTGTGGCTGCGCCGCTGTTCCCGGCGCGGCGGGCGCTGGCGCAGCCACCTGCAGCCCCAGCTGCTGCTGCTGCTGCTCCACCTGCTGCTGTACCGCGGCGACGTCCTGCGCCTTCTGCAGTACCGCCAGCAGCAGGTCCCTCAGCTGAGGGGGCAGCTGCAGTACTTCTTGTACCTGCAGCCGCCGCACCTCGTCCAACGGCAGCAGCTCCAGCGGCAGCTGCTGCAGCTGCACCGCCGGCAGCTGCTGCAGCGCCGCAAGGGACAGCGGCGTGGGGCGCCCCATCGCAGCAGAGCTCGGCTGCTCAGCTGGGCCGGGCCCGCTGCACTGGTGCTGCTGCCACCTCCCAAACCGCTCAGGCAGGGGCTTTGTCGCTGCTGCTGAGGTGGGCCAAGGTGTCAGAGGGGGCGGGGCCCTGCAGTCAGGCATAGGCACACAATGTGGGTCGGCTGATGGCGCAAGCAGCCCTCCCACCGACTATAGCCCCTTGAGCAGACGCAGCTTGGGCTTAGATGAATGACGCAACAAGCCGAATGAAGCAAGTACACTCAATTTTGACCGTGTGAAAGGGAACTCTTGAAGTGAATGCTGGTAAGTGAGTGCTCTCAAACTCAAATCAGGGAAACTCGCAAGCTGCTGCTTGCGATCGCAGCACACTCTACACGCCATCCTCCTTCTCGCCCTGGAGCCAGTGACTTCCCGCCCCCACACCGCCCCCTCACCTCCCAAATGCCAGCCTGCCGCCGCCGCCAGGCCCCGCAGGGCGGCGGCCGCCGCCGCTGTCTGCCGGCGAGCGCCGCCGCTTGCCAGAGGCCTCATTGCCGCCGCCGCCGCTGGCGCCGCGGCCACCGGCCGTTGACTGCAATGTCATGAGGGTCGCCGCCATTCTGCAAGAATGGCGCAGGGATGTGGGGTGTTGGAGGATCGGCGTGTTGTGTTAGTGTGGCGGTGGTGAGTGAGTGTGTATCATGGGAAAATGTGCGGTGCGAGTGCCTCGGGCGGTGTGTCAAGACAGAGAACAGCCAAATAACGGCAACGAGCTGTGCAGAGAACAGGAAGCGCATGCACCCGAGCGACAAGATGCAGCAGCAGCAGCAGAGGGTGTGATGCAGCAGCCAGCCAGCAGCGGTGGGCTCATACAATGTCAGTCAGGGAGTTCGCGACTCACTCTGCATCACAGCAGTCGGGGCTCTGCTGCTGGTGCTTCTGCGGCTGTGGCTGCAGCGCTGGAGGTTGCAGCTGCTGCTGCTGCTGTTGGTGCTGCTGCTGCTGCCACGGCTCCATGGGCGCAGACAGCTGCCGCAGCAAAGCGGCAGCGCCTCCCAGGCCCCCAGCCGCTGCTGGTGCTGCTGCACCCACCACCGCAGCGCTGCTCTGGGGCGGTAGCCGCTGTTGGTAAGACTGGAATGCGGCGCTGGGCTTGAGCGGCGGCGGCGGCATGGCCAGCGCCGCCAGCAGCGCCGCCCGCTGCCGGCCCAGCTGCTGCTGCATGCACAGCTGCTGCATGAGGCAGGCAGCCAGCGGCAGCTCCTCAGCGCACACAGCGCGCTCCAGCGGCCCCAGCAGCGGCGTGCTCAGCAGGCGCAGCGCGTGAGTGGCGGCAGCGGAACCGGCTGGCAGTATCGCTGCCGCCGCTGCCGCCGGCTCGGGCTGCCGCCGCTGTGCAAGGTGCGGCGGCGGCGGCGGCTGGGTCAGGTGCTGCGCCGGCTGCTGCTGCTCAGAGTGCTGCTGCAGAGCCTCTTGAATGGCAAGCCTGAGGCCCGAGGCTGGGCCCAGCCCTGCATTTGCGGGAACTGGCGGGGCAGCAGCGGCAGCAAACGGGCCAGGACTGCTGCTGAGTGGCACAGGCTGCACTGCAGCACCCGCAGCAGCAGCCGCAAAACTCGCTGCTGCAACGCCGCGGCCCCCCGTTGCTGGCGCCAGGGCTGCTGCTATGCTGCCTGGGCACTTGAATGGCTGCGGGGGTGCCGTGAGGGCAGCTGCTGGCTGCTGGCGTTGGTTTGCTCCCGCCCAAGGCGGAGCTGCATTTGTGGCCCCAGCACCGCCCGTTGCGCCCGTGGCGTTGACCCTGGGCTGAGGCCAAGTGGCGGCTTTGCTGCTGGTGGTAACATGGCGCGCGGAAGCCGCCGCTGCAACCGGTGCTGCAACTGGTGCTGCAACCGGTGCTGCGGCACGCTCAAACGTGGTGGTTCCACCACCACCACCTTCAGCATCTTCAGCAGTAAGGGCTGGCTGGGGAACAGTCACGCTGGGCTGATCGCCCGCTCCCGCTCCTTGAGACTCCCTGCAACGACGGTGGCAGCAGCGACAGCCAGGCAGGCAAGCAATTGGCGCTGAATGGAATAGAAAGCTTGCCGCTTCCGGAGAACAGAGCGTAGCAGCCGCTGCACAGCCCAGGCCTGCTGCAGCAGCAGGCAGCGCACCTACGAGGCAGATTGAGGCCACCGCCTGTGCCACCAACGCACAGCTGCTGCTGCTGCTGGTCCCACTGTTGGTTGCTGCCCAGAGCGTCCAGCAGCTGCTGGGCTGCCGTGTTGAGCTGGGTGCTGTGAGATGAGCCGGTGCCAATGAGTAGAGAAAGCTCTTCAACAAGCTGCTCATTCGTTAATTGGTTGGCTGCTGCCGCTGCTGGTGCATGAGTGCCTTCAAAGCAGGGTGCCGTGCCCTCAACGCCCCCAAGCTCAACAGTGCACTCTCGGTTCTCGCCGCCAGCCGCCGCGTTGTTCGGGTTTGGGGGCGGGGCGGCAGCGGCGGCGGCGGCGGCGGCGGCGGCGGCGAGCTCTTTCAGACCCGAGCCGTCTTCAGCTGCACTGTCAGTCTCCTGATCCATGCCCGTTGCAGCTGGGCGTGCGGCTGTGTAAACAGTCCTGGACCCTCGATGTCTCTGCCCTGCGCCGTTTTTGCAACGTTCGGCAACGGTCGATCACGACGACACGGTTCGTCGTCGCTGCAAGCGCGGGGAAGCCGTTCGTGCGCCCCCACGCCACCGCTGCGATCGAGAGGGGCTTGGGGCGTGAATGCGTTGGATTTCGTCCCTTGTCGCCAATGGGAATACAATACAATGGAATTTCGATTCCAAATCGGCCCTCATGGCACTGAGCTAACTGAGCCAACTGCCTCGGCTATCAGCATGTCGTTTTACATCGATGGGCAGTCACATGATTGTGTCAATGTGTGAGTCACAAGCAATGTGCATGCAAGGAGGCAGCCGGGCGAGCCTGTGGCCCAGCCTGCTTTGATGAGAGGCCCGCCAGCTGGCTCCCTGCCACACACAGACAGTCAAAACTCCGTCCAACCGACATGGCTTTGGGATGCACGACTGGCAAAATCCAAGCTGCGCCCGGCTGATGCTGGCAGTGATCAGTTCAAACTTGCTGCGCGAGCAGCTACAGGTGGGTGGGTGCCCCTGGCTGATTTGTGCCCACGAATCAAGGTGTCAACCGGGAGGAAAGCGCGCCGCGTTGCTGCCGCCAGCGCCACGTGCAGCAGGCAATGGTGCTGCATTATTCATGGCTGAAGCAGTCAGACAGCGGCCTGCTGCTGACCCTGGTTCTGGCCGCCACGGCCACGGCCCTGCACAGCAGCGAGGCTCGACAGCGGGATGAGGGAAGAAAAACGTGAGGCCTGGAGGCGCAACCGCAAGCGCTACTGGCTGCTATGCTCAGGCCCAAGGACAGGCTGCTGCTGCTGCTACTGCTGCCTGGAAGAGCTGCAACACGTGCAACTCTGTTGCACTTCGACTGCCACATAGTGGGTTGAGCAACAAGCCAGGGTGATGCAGGCACAGCTCTGGACCCACGCACACCACCAGCAACCTAGCTCCACCCCGCCAGCCAGCCAGCTCACCCGGCCACCACCGCTGCCGTAATAGCCCCGGCCTCGGCCCCTGCCACGACCCCGGTAGCTCCCGGCTGCAGCCCAGGGTGAAAGGGCAATCAGGGGCTGGCATTGAGTGAGGCAAGGTAATCCAGCGGGGTGACTCGTGGCGAGGCAGGGCAGGCCAGGGCAACTTGCGGTGCTGGCAGGCATGCAGCAGCACAACACTCAATGTACTGGGCCACAGCAGCAGCTTCCAGGCAGATGAGCGCTGCAACAGCGCCGATGCCCAACGCAAGGTGCAGTCGCCTGCAGCAGTCGCATGTGCCTGCCGTCTCCTCTGGCCCCAACAGCGGCACATGCATATAACGCACCCCCGCTGCCGCATAACAACAGCTCCCCCCGCCGACGCACCAGCACGCGCCATTCCGCCAAACGTTTCCATATCAACCTTCCGCTGCGCCTGCATCTTTGTCCGCCAATCCTCGCGCTCACCTGCGTGAACCCATGCACGGACGCATGAGCGACAGGGCAGGGAAGGAAGCGGAAGCCCAGCAGATCTGTAGGGCAGGCAACGCCACAGCTGGCGGCAGAGGGCAGCCACTGCATCACGGAATGCTGTCGGTGCACGATCGACTGTGCTCATTCCCTCACCGCTGGCGGCGGCGACGTTCTGGGCGGTACGCTCGAGCGTATCGCAGGACAGCTGGTCAAAGAAGTCGTCCTTCTTGTAGGTGCCCTGTGCGGCAGCCACAGGCACCTGCACACACAGACAAAACCACACGCGCAAAAATAAATAAATCACTTGCCTCGCCAGAGCCGCGGCCGGCAGCAGCCAGCGAGCAGACGTGCCGTGCAGGCGGCTGGGCTGGCAGGGCGAGTCCTGCTTGCAATACCAAAGAGACGAACCTTGCCTCCTGCTGCACCGCCTCCTGCCGGCCATCAGCTGCCAACGACAACTGCCGCCGCTGCACATGTGCCCTGCTGCGGCTGCTGCCCCTCCCAGGCGGCAATGCCTGCCAGCCAGCTGCCAGCCCCAGGCAGCCCCCAAGCAGCTGCAGCAGGCGGCAGCAGCTACAAGCCTACTGTACTCACGTGCTCCTCCTCTGCCTCCCGCTCAAGCGCCCCCTTGTTGAATTTCTTCAGGGCCTCCTCGAAATTGAACTCCTCCTGATTGATGGTGATGCAGTGATGGGGGGCGCAGCAGGGAGCGGCAGCAGCAGGGAGGGTGTGAGCCAGACAAGAAGCGCAAAGCGAGCGCAATGCCGTTCTGCTGCAGGCCGCGCTCACTCACTCACTCACTGACTGGCTGTCCTTCCTTTCTGCTGCCGTTCGCTGCCCGCCATCCTGGCCCACCGCTGAGATGCATGCCCTTGTGCAAGTGCATCCACCCAACAATGGGGTCATGCTTTCCCCCGGCACGGTTCGAGCAACTGGATAGGTGCACTGCCCAAGAGCAAGCTGCACAAATCACATGCCTCCCCCAGCAATTAGAGTAAGGTGGTGCAGGTGCAAGGCTCACCTTAGGCACCTCGACTGGTGGCGCTCGGGCCTGCTGTGGGCGCTGCTGCTGCCCTGCTCCACGGCCGCCGCCGCCGCCGCCACCGCCCGACTGGTGATGCTGCTGCTGGGGCCCGCCGCGGCCGCCGCCACGGCCGCCGCCGCCGCCGCCGCCTCGGTGCACGATGGGTGCGCGGGTGCCTCCCGCGGCATTAGCATAGGAGGATGGTCTCTGCTGCTGAATGGGGATCACGCCGTTTGAGTGTCCCACTGGGGTGATGGCAACTGTGGGTGCTGGCGCAGGTGCCGGAGGGGCAGACGACGATGTCGGCGGCGGCGGCGGCGGCACGGCGGCAGGCGGCGGCGGCGCCTGAGGCGGCGGCGGTGCGTGCGGCGGCGGCGGGCCGGGCGGGCCGCCGGGGGCCCCTGGCGGCGGTGGGCCCCAGGGGCTGTTGCCAAACGCCGGCTGGTTGCCGTAAGCATGAGGGGGAGGAGGTGGGGCGCCCCAAGCCGCCGCTCCGGGCGGTGGCGGCCCTGCAGATACGATTGCCGGGTCTTGAAACGGCGAGGGCGGCTGCTGCTGCGGGGGCGCTGGTGGGGGCGGCTGCACAACTGTGAGCTCCTTGATCTCAGACCCTGCAGCAGCACGTGCAGCACAGCACGTGTGAGAGATGCACGAGCAAGGAAGCAGGCGTGAGTGGGTTGGAGCGCCGCCGTCGCGTTACTGCCTGAAAGCCTAGACGCACCCTTGAACACCACATATTCGAAGACCTGGTCGCTGGGCGGCATCTGCTTGTCCTTGCGACGGCCCTCCGAGCCGAAGCAGCGCACTGCAGGGGATGCGACGATCGTGAGTGACCAGGCCTGCTGCAGGCGTCGCGCATCGTGTCGTGGCAGTGGCGAGGCGGCAGGCAGCAACAAACACCGCAGGGATGTGGGCTTGCCGGGCCTCCGTCACCGGTGCAGCGCCGACACCGCTCCCCAAAGACCCCAAGCGCGTCCAGAGTCGCCTGGGAGGCACCTGCAAGCCCGCCAGGCCTCACCATTGGAGAGCGCAATCGTCGAGTTGGGCATATCTATGAAGGCCAGGCAGCCCTCGTAGCCGATGTCGCCGCTGCTGATCAGCTTCATGATGGAGCCGATGAACGGCAAGCCATCGCCTCCCTCCGCCATCGCGAGTCGGTCTCCGCCACGCGCTGCCGCTGAGAGAACTCCCTGTCACTCTCAGTGCAGTGGCGAGTGCAGCAGAGGGGCGAAATATGGGCCGCATGCTGTGATGTGCCGCCTGCCACGCATTTCGCACGACAGAAGGTAACACTCGCCACTGATTGTGGCGCATCTTGGTTGTATGCAAGGGTGGTAGCATCATCACAGGACTTGCTCAACCAACAGTGAAGGGGCAAGGTCCAGTACGGTGCTTACACATGGTGACAAGTGTGCCGGGCCAGTCTTCAGCCACGCGTGACAGTAACAAGGCACAGCAGTGGATGTGAACAGATGATGTGAGCAGTAAGTGATGAAAGGAGCTACAGACCAACAAAAGAATTCGAAACAACAGACATGAAAGCAACACGCTCTGCGCACAACACTCAAAAGCCATCAACGCACATTGGGGCAAGGTGCAACCAGCCGCACTTGCCGGCACTGGCCAGCAACTGCATCCGCGCCAGACCAAACGGGAAGGACGGCAGTGCTTGCCGGCACCATCAAGCCCCAGTACAGCGCAGAATGGCGCTCCAACAAGCAGCATCAGCTCGTCGCAAGCCCTTGCTGCTGCTGCTGCTGCTGCTGCTGTCGGGCCGCACAGCCTCGACCCGAGGCAGACGCCTCAGGGTCCATTCGCTCAAAGTGGAAAGCAAAGCGCTCGGGCTGGCCCCTGCAGATGCATCCATACAAAAAGGAGGGGAGGGGAGGGGCAGGGCTCGTGTCGGTGTTGTGTGTTTGTTTGTTCAAGGATCACCCATGCCAAAAGGCGCAGCAGCACGGCAGCAGCAAGCGGGAGGGTGCTGCAACTCTCAACGCAATATATTATCTGTTGCACCATGCACACACACACGCCACACCTGTGCGTCAGGTTTGCCACCACCGCCTCGCTCCAGTGGAAGGGCGGCACTGACCAGGGCCAGGAGTCGGAAGTGGGGCCGTTGACCGCCTCCGCTTGCATCTGCGTGTGGTGGGCGAGCCAGCAGCCCTCACGTGAGCGAGAGGGGCAGACACCAGTCCTATCCACTCATGCATGCAGCGCCGCTTCTGGCTTCAATAAGCTGCCAGCTCACACACACACACAGCGCACACACCACCACGCATCATGTGATAGGGGTGGCTGCCAGCCACACACCCAGGCTCACATTCCTGTGTCGCACAATCCAGTGCAACCGTGCGGACATAGCACAATACAATACAACATCGACACACAGCACCACAACACCCTTTTTTCTCGAAGTAAGGGGTGCTGATTCAAGACACTCATGACCCCACACACACCTTGAGGGCCAGGCTGTACGAGGTGACCTTGGTATCGAAGCAGCCACGAGGCACGGGGTTGGAAGGGTCCAGGTCGCCTCGGCCGCACACAGCGCAAATCGGGTGGCCCTCAGAGAACTGAGAGCGAGGGGGGGGGGGAAGAGTGGGGCACGGCAGGCGGTGGGGAGATAGGGAAGAAAGGCAGCGTGTGAAGGGTTGGGCGATGAGGAAGCAGGTTTGGCAGGATGCCAGCAGGGCGGCATGTGGCAAACACAAACACAAACACAAACACAAACACAAACACAAACACAAACACAAACACACGAGGACAAAGGCAGGGCCGGCTGCCCTGGTGCTGCCTGCCACACCCACTGCTTGCAGGGCACATGCCACCCCCAACCCCACACCACAAACCCAAGCACACCGCCTCACCGGGTCTGTTTTCCATCTGTTGCTGCGCATCACCGCCCGCATGCCAGCCAGGTCGCTGATTCCTGCCTGGTCTCGCCTGAAGATCTTGGCACTGCAACAAGCGGTACCGGAGCGGGGAAGAAGATGGGGCAAGGAGGACAGGCAATGAGAGAAAGGCAGCGGCGATCTAGTGCATGCATGGCAAGCTGAAAGGGAAGTGAAAGCACGGAAGCAGGCAAAGGGAGTATTGAGGTGCATATTCCAGGTAGGGACCCCCAACGCCAGGCCGCCACCACCGCAAGGTGTGCTAGCTGTCCTGCTTGGAAGGACATGTTGCAGCTAGTTGCACAGCAGGTGCACCAAGCTGCCGAACAGCCCAGCCCCATCAGACCACATCACACCACGGGTCAGCCCAGCACACCAATCAACACAGCTCAGCCCAGCCCAGCCCAGCGCAGCACATCCCATGTCAGCACAGCACAGCACAGCACCGCACTGCACTGCACAACCCAGCAGCCAGCAACCCACCGCGGAGAGTTCTGGTAGGACAGCCAGTGTGTGGTGAGGCCAAAGTGCTGGCCGTACCGCTCCAGCTTGGACACGAAGTCTGGGTAGCCGCTGGCGTTGTAGACCTGAGGGCGGAGGCGGGGAGGGAGGTGTGGAAAGGAGGGATGAAAGCAGCAAGACGAGGCAGGGAGGTGGAGAAAGGAGGGAGGTGTGGAGAGGAGGGATGGAAGCAGCAAGAGGAGGGAGGGAAGAAGCAAGTGCAGGCAGGGCGGTGGAGAAAGGTGGGATGGACGCAGCAAGAGGAGGTGTGCACAAGGCGGGCGGCAGAGAGCAGGCAATCAGGGCCTGGAGAGCCAGGCAGCAACCCAGCACCAACAGGAGTACGGAGGCAGCTGCACAGCTCTGGTTCATCTCCAGCGCGACTGGCCCAGGCGCCTCCAACCACCCCATGCACTAACACCACCCAGTCCCCACTTCCAGCAATCTGTCGCACCTCTGGAAAGTAGGGCACATTGTAGGAAGGGAAGTAGCCAAAGGCCAGGGTGGGAGTCAGGTCCGCGGCTGCCACCAGCCCAGGCACCTGCTCAGCCACCCACAGCAGCCCCTCCTGCAGCTCCTCCCCAGGGCTGCAGGGCGGCAGGGAGTGGAAGAAAAGGAGGACGGGTGGTGGAGGAGAGAGGGTAAAACTCGAGGGCGGCGGCAGCAAGAAGCAGGCAGGCAAGCAGAGAGGAGGAGGGCAGGGAGGTGAACAGGCATGCCTGGTGAGACATCCGGACTGCCCTGCAAGCAACGCTTTGCAGAAGGTGTGCCTACTGCACACCAGAGCGACTCACACAGCCCAAAACAGCAGCACGTCCTGCCGCGCCTGTCCCGCCACACACCCCTCGACCGCTGACCACATCTGTCTTGCCACACAAACACCACACACACACGCACGTACACGCACACACACACGCACACACACCGCACACACACGCACACACACCGCACACACACACGCACACAAGTGTACCTGAAGCGCTTCAGATCCACTATCATGTACTGGTTGTTGTAGGTGCCGCTGTTGAGCGTGTCCAGCACGCCAGCCCAAGCCTGCAGCAGCAGCAGAGGCAACAAGCTTTGGCCGTAGCATCAGCATCAGGAACAGCAGCAGCGGGAGCAGCAGCAGCATAGGTGGCTGTGCTTGCAGGCCGTCAAGCATGCCCTGAACACCCAAGCAGCAGCAACATGCACCATGGCAAGCCGCTCACCCGCCAGTTCTAAGTCACAGGCTTCTCACCTCACTGCCCAAACCCGAGGCAACAAACAACCGCCCTACACAGCCATCCTACACCCAACTCGACCCACCTGGCCGTCGTCGGCCAGCCAGTTGGCGGCGCGCACCCGCTGCCAGCTCAGCACGGTGTGCGGGTCCAGCCGATCGAACAACTCATCGTTGAATATCTTGTTGGTGGTCTGGAGAGATCGAGGGTGGGGAAAGAAAGCATGGAGCAGAGGGAGAGAGGATGGAGGGCAAAGTGAGGTGGGAGGCAGTAGGCTGAGAGGAGGGGAAGGATGTGCAGCACTGATGCTAGGTCCTCTGTGCTGAGTCCCCGACCTGCCCCAGCACCTCCACCCCTTGCACGACCTTGTCACAACCCCACACGTCCCCGCACCACCGCACACAAAGGAGGCACCTGCAGTATGACCAGACCCGCAGAGGTGAGAAAGAAGTCGTCGTCTGAAAACAGCTCGCCTGCACAGCAGGGGTGGGCAGCTTGCTTCGGGTGAACTGAATGCAGGGAAAGCAGGAGAGCAGGGAGCAAAGGGTGCGGACACAAAGAGGCGAACGCATGCACCGGCCGCATCTGCTCGAGAATGAGACAGGGGCGTGGAATCTGGAATCTCGGCAGAGTCGGCCTGAAAATCTTGAAATGTGTAATGGCCGCAGAAAGTAGAAAGCAGAGGCATGCAAAGGCGGCCGCCTCAAGCGCACCCGGGTAGCTCGAGAAGGAGAGGCGGTTGGCGGCGGGGCGCAGCTGGCGCAGGTCGAAGCTGTAGTGCTTGTAGATGCGCAGCATGGCTGCGGTACAACAACGAAACACACATTACAGTACAGATTGTTGTGCATATCAGAAATTGCGATGTGGCTGGTCCCAGCACGTTTTGCAGCTGCCTTTTTCAGGTCTGGGTCAGCCCCTCACAATGCCTCCTGACACACACGCCGAGCCTCCTCTCTCATAGCGTGCTCAGCCAGGACCCTACCCATGCACACCACACTTTCAGCGCAGCCCACCCCATCTGCGGTTGCGCCAAAACATTCAGCCACCCTCAGCACAAGCTCAGCAAGGATTCAAACATGCACCCCACCCGCAATGCCTCCAGATTATATCCCACTCTTGGCTGAGAGCCTGCCTCCAAACCATGCACCTTTTTACAGCCCCGCACTCTCCCAAAGCCGCTGCACCCAGCCCACAGCCGCTGCACCCAGCCCACAGCTTAAGCACCCAGCCCACAGCCCAGGCACCCAGCCCACAGCTTAAGCACCCAGCCCACAGCCCAAGCTCCTGTCCCGTAACTTCTCTTGATTGAACCCAACTTCGCCTGAGGCCCTATTCTAGCGCCCGCACCCTCCCACAGCGCCCCCCCCACAGCACCTGTGAAGGTGTCCCATGTTGAGTGCCCCATCCAAATGTCAGACAGGTCGGGTGCAACCTTGATCAGCGCGGAACACTTGCCGCTCAACGCAACCTGCACACACACACGCCACAAGCACAAGCACAGTCAGACAATGCTGCTGCTTGGTTGCAGCAGCGGTGCCTGGCGGAAGGTGTGGTGCCGGCATGTGCAGCCTGCCAACAGGGAGGCCGCCAGCCATGGTGGTGTGCCCATGACAAGAGGCCAGCCATCCCTGCGGCGCCTGCTGCCTGCTGAGTGCGGCTCGCCTGCCTGTGATGGGGCTGGACCCATTCAAACATACAAGGGAGCCGGCGCCATGCATCACACCCCCCATCACACTTCCCCACTGCACTCCGCCATTGTTGCCCACAGCCACAGGCAGCAGACTGCACAAAACTCCTCCTGCCACCCATCACCCACAGCAGCACACCTTGGAGAAGAGCTTGGCGGCAGCAGCCTTGGGATCAGCTGCCACTGCCTCCTCCAGCTGCCTCCAGTGGCGGCCCCCGGCGCGACCACGGACTGTGGGGATGACCGGCCTGCAGGCAGGGACAAGACCAGAGGAAAATGCAGTAGGAGCGTGCACGACGCAGCGAAGGCCACACAGCGGGCCACGCAGACCAGTGAGTGTGCAATCGGGGGGTGCCTGCACGCCATGACGCGGTTGGGCACAAGCAAGCACAAGCCAAACAGCCACAGACAGCCAAGCAGGAGTCATCCTCAGACGAGCAGTGCAAATGTTATGCAAGTAAAAATGAAACACAACAAAATGAAATACAACAAAGGCAAGCTGCTCACTCTGCGCCTTGGACCCACGAGGGGCGCTGGTCCGGCTGCTGCGCATCGATGATGTCATACAGGTCGCCTGCGGTACACAAGCGGTACACAAACCGTACATTTTGATGATAGTGTGATATGGTACCGCAGCAGTACAATCATGTGCATCAGCAGGGACAACGCAGGGAGGTCACAGGGCACCGCGACGTGTACCGCAGGGTCGGGGTGCTTCAGTGACAGGCACAGGCACAAGCTGTGTGCTTGCAAGCAGGAATCGACGGCGTCACATTCTGCTGCCGCGGTTGCTGTCTCAGCAGCCTGCCTTCTCCCCTCCTTCCACACTCCTTCCACACGGCAGCACTCTCAGCCACAGCCTCGCAGAGCGTGAGCAGCAAAGCTGCAACTCCCACCGCCCTCCAAACCCTTAAAACCCTGTCAGCAAGTCAATCAGTAATCAAGCAAATACTGATTGCTTGTCACTTCAGCAATCTAGCATAGCGGCGCCACCCACCGTTTGACTCCAGGAACAAAAAATCCCAGTCGCTCATGTCGCCAACTGTCGCGCTGCCCGTCTCACTGCCGCCGCCGCCGCTGGCGCTGGCGCTGGCGCTCAACACAGCCTCTCGCCGCGCGCGATACCCCGCCTTCAGCCCATCAAACTGGTGCAGCAGCAGGCAGACAGCGTCCCAGAAGCGCGGCGAAGCTGTGCTGCCCGGCCGTTCGCCGCTGTCAGCCACGCCGCCGCCCGCCGCTGCTGCCTCGCACTGCTTGCGCAGCCAGCGGTCCTGCTTCTGGATCCTGCGTGCGGCACACACACAGGGAGGGCAAGGGAGTGCTGACCAGGCACAAACACAACACGCCTGCATGCGCCCACTAAAACTAAAGGCTAGCTAGCAGTCATGTGTGTCAGCACCCAGGATGTATCACCAACTTCCTTTCCCCTCCAAGCCAGGTAAGCCGCTCTCACACTCACCACAGCATGGGCTCCTCTATCTCCGCCCCCATGCCCTTCAAGAAGTAGTCCCGCATGTTCACGTAGTTGTCCCACACCTACAGCAGCAGGCAAAAGGTGAAATTGCGATATGTAAACGACCGCATATGGTCAGAACGGCGGCGGGCAACACAGCGACACAGCAGCATGGCCTGCAGCACATCCCGTGCGACATGCAGCATGCATGCCAACCACAACACACACCCGCTCGGCTGTCAGGTAGCCTTCCAGAAATCCGGCGGCAGCCAGCTGCTCGGCATCGCCATAAACGCCAGAGGTGGACACTCGCAGCTGCCCGAAATTCGACTTGGAGTGCATGGAATCCTGATACGAGCCCCATGCGATACCGCCTGCAGCCAGGACCGTTCAAGGGTGACACGGGGAGCGACCGGAACGGGGGGCGGCAGCGGTGGCGGCAGGCGGCGGCACCTTTGGCGTCAGCTGAAAAGGCGAGGCGGCCATCCCTGTCCCTGATCACGCCGCCACTCTTGACCTTGGGGCAAGCGGCGCCCGCCCACCCAGGCAGCCGGACGCCGGAGGCCAGCCCAGCCAGAAACGTCAACACCACGACACTCAAACGATACATCGCGAGATGCGAAATTTGAGAGCAGAACGGCCATCAGGGCGCTTGAGCGAGCCGCTGGCCGCAAAACGACGTCCCGCTGGCACGCCGTGCCGCCTGCCACATTACTCATCACCACCTCCCCTGTCCCAAGACGACTTTACAGTTCTGACAGGGAGTTCAAGGAAGTGCTGTGGCAAGGCAAAACGTTGTGACCAATCGGCGAGGAATCAATGTTGTTAGGTGAAACAGGCGCTGCCATTCGGCAGGTGCGCAAACCATGCATCGGTGCGCAAACCATGCATCATAAGCACACAAGTATGAATGAAGCAAGCAAGCTACTTTTAGAAAGTTGACCGCCAGGAAGGCGCGCTATGTGCTGCCTGCGGGGCTGGCGCTGCGCACACTGCTGCCACCGGCCCGCCTGGGTCGTCGCAGCGGCGTGAAGCCACCCACTCTGCTGCCAGGTCGGCTGCTCACAGACCCGCCATCGTCGCTGACATCCCCATTCTCACTGCCGGCAGCCACGCTGGATGGCCGGCTGCCGGGCAGGCTGCCGCTGCGCCCTGTGAAGCTGCTCTGCCTGCCTGACGTGCCGCTCTCGCTGTTCAGCGACGGGCCTGGGCAGGCTGCCAGCCGCTGCATGGCTTCCTCCGAGCTGCAGCCCCGCTTGCGAGCGAGCTGCGGCAGGGCTGCAGCAAACTGCCGCCACGTCATGCGGCTGCCGCCCTGCATGGAGGGTAGCTTGCAAGAGGCGTTTTAGAATGGGGTGTTTAGAATCCGCAAGAGGCACAGAAGCAGGGAGTTAGTTGGCGAGGCAAGATGCAGCTCGGGACATTGTTGAGAGATGGTGGGCACTTGTTGTTCAATAGGCATCTGTTGTTCGATGGACATTTGTTGCTCAAGGATCAAACCAGCTGCATGCAGGTGCTTCCACCATCCGGAACGGTACCAGCTCCCACAGCTGGAAGCAACACTGGAACCTGCCACGGCCATCCAGCCGCTTCACTGCACCCCCAAGCCCCGTCCCACACACTGATGCTGTACCACACCTTGCCAGCCACACGCGCAAAGATGATGTCGGCCGCTGCGGACGTGAGGCCGCCACCCAGCAGCCGAGTGTCCCGGCACAGCTTGGCAAACTGCTGGCTGTCCACCAGCGGCGCTGCGGAAGCGGCACTGCCCGGCGACTGGGCGTGCTTTCCAAACGCCGCAAACGCAGCAAACACCCGCTGCAGCTCGGGGCTGGACGCCACGATGGCTGCAACCTCCGCATCGGCTGCCGCCGCCGCTTCTTCAGCCTCGAGGGCAGCTGCCGAGGCCTCTGCCGCCGCCGCCGCCGCCGCGGCAGTGTCTGCAGCGGCGGCTGCAGCCGCCGCCTCCAGCAGCAGCGCTTCGCGCTGCAGCTGGCGCCGCAGCCTGCTGCTGTCCAGCGGCGTGGAACCGCGGGCAGCGGCGGAGCCTCCGCCGGGGCCGCTGCTGGGGTCTGCATGTTTGCCGCTCGCCGCCGCTGCGCCTCCAGACATGAGGTGAGCCCGCACCCCTGATGCTGGGGAGGGCAGCGGCGTGCTGTTGGAAATGGAGGAGGTGGACCCAGAGTCTGAGGGGACCTGTTGGCTGTACTCCACACCAGCCTCCTCTGTGGCGCTGTCTCCAGGAAACCGCCCGCCAGCCAGCCGAGCCCGAGCCGCCGCCAATTCGGCAGCGGCATCAGCCGCCCGCATCTCCAGCCGCTGCATCTCTGCCGCCAGCTGCTCGTCATCCAAGCTACTCATGTCCAGAGGCGGCTCAGAACTTCCCGCAGCAGCCGCATGCAGCTGCGAGGCGTCCGCGGAAGCGGCGGCAGCGGCGGCTGACGCCGCCGCCTGCGCCGCCGCCTGTGCGGCAGCAGAGGGCGGCGTGTCCGGCCCCGCCGCCGCCACTGCGGCATCTGCAGCCGCCTTGAGCGCTGCGGCTGCCTGCGCCTGCTCCCAGGCCTTGCGTGCGGAGGCTCGGGCTGCTATCGCGCGCCGCTTGCGGGCCGCTGCCTCAATTGCAGCCGCCTCTTCTGCAGCCTTTGCAGCGGCAGCGGCTGCAGCGGCGGCAACCGCCGCCGCCTCCTCAGCCTCCTTCCCCTTCTCTTCGTAGTGCTGGTTGCGCTGCTGCGTGTAGTGCTGCTGCTGGAAGGTCCTGCACAGACAAGGCGGGCAGGAGCAGCACACACCAGTCTGCACTTTGCAAAACGCAGTGACGTTGCTGCAAAAGCAGCAGCAGGCAACCGGGCTATCGCAGGCAGTCACCACATCAGCAGGGGCAGCAGCCAGCAGCAGGCAGTGTGGGCAGCAGCAGCAGGCAGGCAGGCAGGCGGCAGCCACTCACGGGAACCAGGCAGAAAACTCCTCCCAGTCCACCCAGCCGTCACCGTTGGTGTCTGCCGCTCCCATTTCTCGCTTCACACCTGCAGCCCGTGCTATGGGTGAACGCAGGCTGTCCTGCAGCAGACAGGCAGGCAGGCAGGCAGGCGGCGATGCAAGGAAGGGCGCAACTGAGCAGGTGCACGCGGCACGTTCAAGAAACAGCAATGAAACGGAGCCACAGGGTGGCCAGTTTGCTCGACATTGTGCAGACCTGACGAGCGAGTCTTGTCAGCGCACGCACATCAACAATATATCAAACACGTGGTACATACGCGATTGAATGTTCCCAGGCAATCAAGCACACACGATGCACAGATGGCAGATGGCAGATGGCAGATGGCAGATGCACAGACACACACACACGCACGCACGCACGCACGCACGCACGCACGCACGCACGCACGCACGCACGCACGCACGCACGCACGCACGCACACACACACACACACACGCACACACACACAGGTAGCCTTGCAGCGGCTCACCAAGCGGCCTGCATCCCCCAGCAGCCGCCCGAAGCCCTCCACCCCAATCATGCCCTGCTTAACGTCCTTGTACTGCAGGGCGACAGGCGGTACACAGCAGTACACACATCACAAAGCGAGCAAAGCGGTTTGTGCCGATGCACAGCAACAGGTGCACAGCAAAGGCAGGAGCCGCACGCTAAGGCCTCACACCCTGTGGCAGCGCCAGCAGACACACAGCTGCAGACAGCACGTAACGCGGCGGCGGCACAGCAGCAGTGCTGGGTTGCAGGGCGCAGCCCGCCCCCAGCCCACCTTGTCAAACAAGCAGGCGCAGTCGGCCAGGGAGCCCGGCTGGCCAGCCTCTTCTCCTGCCGCCGCTGCCGACACCTCTTCGGGGAGTGGCAGCTGTGGTGCGTCCCTGCGCCTGTGGTGGCTGTGGTGCTGCTGCGGGGGCCGCGCATCGTGGTGGCTGTGGCGTTCAACGGCATCTGGCTCACTGCGGTGGCGGCCCGCAGCCGATCGGTTGCGGTCCTGGTGCGGTGCCTGCTGCTGCTGTTGGTGCTGCGGCTGCTGCTGCGGCTGTTGTTGTTGTGCCGGCGGCGCATGCTGCTGCTGTGCCTGCTGGTCAGCTCCTGCGTCTGCCATCTCGACCAGCCTTTGCACGTCTGCCAGGTTGGGCGGGGAGCGGGGTGGGCGGCCCGTACCGTCGGCGCTCCGCCTGCCTACAGCACTGTTGGGCTCAGAGCTGGCGGCTGCCTTGCTTGGCGACAAACGCGTTGCAGCGACTCGCTGTGCAGCACTCCCGCAGCTGTCCGTGTCCTCGCAGATCTCGGGATCGCTGAAGCGCACCTGCAGCGGCAGAGAGGGAGGGAAGGGGTGGGCGGCGAGACGGCGGGGGCGCTTGCCGCCGCCAGATGCGCAACGCCGGCGCAGCACCCTGGTCCTCATCGCGCACCCACCTTGCGCTCCGAGCCCGTGCTCCCGCTGCTGACGCTGGGGCTGCTGCTGCCCTGACGGAGAACGCCCACGAGCTGGGGGCGTTGCTTGGCGGCTGCCTGCTTTGCCGCAGCAGCCTGCGCTTCTTTGGCCGCAGATGTCCGCTTGCCGAACCTGAACATCGGCTGGCCGCGTCGTGCACCAGGCGCAACAAGGGGACTCAGGCGAGATCGCCCTTACAGATCCACAGGCTGGGGAGTGAATTGAAGGTCAGAAAGGCTGTGCCCGATGCCCAGCAGAGCTCGCTGGTTTGTTTGTGCCGCGTTAGTTGGACCAGGTCACAGCGCAGTGGCTTGCAGCGCTTACCCAAGTCGCAGATAGAACGATGAAGCACCAGGTGCAACGCCCAGCATTGCTCAGCTACTGGCACTGCATCCCGCCGCGGCGGCGGCACAGACAGATCACAGCAGCGCTCGGTTTAATCGGCTTGATAACATCAGGCACCCAGCCTCTGTATTTGTGGCCCCCTAGCGAGCCCTCAAGGTCTTCAAGCAAATATTGTTCCGAAACTCGCTGCTCGCTTGCTTGCAACCTGTGGAGCTGAGTATTGACATGAGGCGCTGCTGGTTGCACCTGCTGGCTGTCAGCGCTGTGCTCGCCACACTCCTTGCGCAAGCACGGTCCCAGTCCAACCTGGGTTTCGACTATCTGGTGCTCTCGAGGTGCGTGGCATTGCGATGCGTGCTTGGTGAGCAATGTGCATGTCGCCTGTCACCGCGGCGGCGGCACTGCCCAAAACCGAGCCGGCCGCACACCATTGCATCTACATGCGCACCTCCTTCAGGCAGTGGGGACCTACCTTTTGCGAGACCACAACATGCGACCAGGACACGTAGTGAGTGCAGCCACATGCAACATGCAACTGCTGGGAGCCTATGCTGCCGCAGGCAGACCGGCAGTATGCCAACCCGCTCTGCGCTCCCGCTCTCACTCGCAGCAACCTGTTCACCATACATGGGCTGTGGCCCAACAACGACAATGGCAACCACCCAGCGTTCTGCGACGACAGCGACCGTTTCAGCAGAGACGTGAGCAGCAGAGCAGGGCAGCAGGGTGGGCTGTTGCTGCAGTCCTTGCATGCAACACTTTCAGCTGCTGCCAGCCCCTGCCAGCCGCCATCAGCCGCTCGTCTGCTCCTGCGCCCCGCTTGAGCAGCAAGATTCCGCAGCCCTGTTGCCTGCTGTGTGTGCCTCTTTCTTTTTGAGGGTGGTGGTGGGAGACGGGCCGGAGGGTGGGCGGTGGGCCTTAGCTGCCTCGAGGTGCGGCTCCGCCCAGCTCCGCTGGAGTATCATGGGTCTGCGTTTGCGTCTGGCCCCCTCTCTCTCTCTCTATCTTGCTGTGTGCATGCAGCTCCTGACCAACCAGCAGCTCTGCCTTCCTGCAGCTCCTGACCAACCAGCAGCTCAGCCAGATGTCGTGCGAATGGCGCAGCTTCAAAGGTGCGGCCCAGCCGGCCCTCTCTCGCCAGCTGCACCGGCCCAAGCCGCCATCCATGCCACTCCCTGCGTGCTGCTGCGTGCCTGCCACCCCGCGCCTGCGCCACTGCCGTGCACTGCCTGCCTGCCTGCCTGCCTGTGCACCTGTTTGCTCCACTTCAGGCAGTACCTCTTGATACTTTTCTTGTATCGCAGGCAGTACCGCTTACTTCGTTTCGTCGTGCATGTTGCAGGCAGCAACAACGGCTTCTGGTCGTATGAGTGGTCCAAGCACGGCACCTGCGCCCTTGCCCTCTTTCCCGATGAAAACGCTTACTTCGGTGCTGGGCTGGCTCTGAACCAGCAGTATAGCATCAATGTGAGCCTCCCTGGCTCACATTGATGCTCAGGCAGGCAGGCGGGCAGGGAGGTTTCCCTGCCGTCAATGCCGGTCTGCCACTCAGCGCAAAGCGGTGCAGCTGCTTGGCACCAGCCGCACCCCACATGAATCTTCCAGCACCGCTCACCCAGCATGTGAGGTGTTGTGCTCGCATGCCGTCTCACCACACGCCCTGCCTTCCCCGCTCTCGTGGCAACCCTGTGAACCCTTGCAGGAGGCGTTGGCTAACAACGGTGTCAACCCTCTTACAGCCACAGGCGTCAGCCTGCAGACCCAGCTGCTGCCCGTTCTGGAAAAGGAGTGGGGTGTCACGCCCCAGGTCACGTGTTACAGCGGGTGTGTGTGATGGTTGATGGGTGGCTGAGGGGGCTGGAAACTTGCTTGCGCGTCCCTCTGTTAGAGAGCTGCCTGCCTGCCTGCCTGCCTGCCTGCCTGCCGGCCAGCCCTTTAGTCCGCTGCGTCCTCTGTTCCTTTCTGTTGTTTGCCTACCACGCCCTGCGCCGATCACCATCACGATGACCGGATGCAGTGCCATGATCACCTGAATGTACCCGTTTGAATCGACTCATGTGGCCCCCGTCGCCCCCTGGTGTCCCCCGGCCTGATGCAGCAACGTTTTTGAGGTGCGGCTGTGCGTCTCTCCCGACCTGCAAGCCATCGACTGCCCCTCCAGCGGCGGCTCATGCTCCTCCAGAAACGAGCTGGGGCTGCCTTCCGGAGGGCCGGTGAGTGCCTGCCGGCTTGCTTGTTTGTGTTTACAGTCCGTGTGCTTACAGTCCGCAAAGAAGCGTTGCGACACAGACCGCATAGATGTTACAATAATGCAACAGAAGGGGGGGGGAAGAGGTTGTATGATAGACGATTGGTGGCGGCCCGTTGAACAGCATAGCATTGGTGGGCTGTGGCTGTGTTGAGCTGGAATGCTGAGCTCTTGCCGTTTTCCACAGCGCGCCTTCCTTCCTTGCCGGCACCCTGCGCTGCAGTGGCATTCTCAAAATTACACTGCCCTGTGCCATGCTGCGCTGTGCCATGCAGACGCCCCCAACGTGCGCCACCTACTTTGCTGATGTGGGTGCGGCTGCCACCAGCACCAACACCAACACCCCATCGCCAGGAGGCAGGGCACGGCCGCCGCCACCACCTCCGGGCTCAGCCGCACACACGCCGGCAGCCGTGCAGCGCAACGCCGCCGTCGCGCTGCTGCTGGCTGCAGCGGTGATGGCGGTGCTGTTATAGCAAGGAGGGAGGGAAGCTGCAGGGCGGTGGCCTTTAGTATGACCAGCGTGACTTGACTCCCTTCTATTAATCTCCCCCACGTTTTGTGCTGTGAATGCAATGACATTCTTTGTATATCTCTCTTTCTCTCAGTCACGGAATGCTGCGGTGTAAACAGCATGCAACCCCTCCTCTCTCCTCCATGCTACATGATTCAAATGCAGGGATGAGGCGGAGAGACAAACCCAGGGGCTTGCTGGGTGTGCTCCCTCACATTCAATCTGCACCGCAACACTGCACTGAACACTGGGAGGGCACCTGCAGCAGCAGTGTGCTGCTGAGCCTGCTCCCAAGCACTGATCCTCACTCAGTACCCTGGCCATCAGCTTACACTGCATGTAAATGCCGCATTGGCTTGAAGCGACCACAACCACAGACACATATCCAGTCACCCGCTACAACCCGCCCCCCTCCTGCTCCAGCTGCGCCGCCCTTGCCGCGCCCAGCACCCTGCACATCCGCCGATGCCCAGCCCGCCAGTCGGCATGCGAGCAGGCGGTGCCGCAGTACCACGCTACTCGGCACTTTGAGCAGCGCTGGCTGCCTGCCCCTTGCCCCACAGCAGGGCCGCCCTCGTCAGCCAGGTTGGCGCAGCGCAGGTAGGCGCAGCTGCGGGCGGCCGCCGCCTGCGCCAGCTCCAGCGCATCGCCTGGCTGCGGTTCATGGTCAGACATCAATTCCTGGCAGTCTTTCAGCATCTCAGAATAGCTGTCAGCACTGAGGGAGGCCTGTAGGCAGGCAAGGGCATGAGCAGGCAAGGGCATAAGTAACGCGGCGGTCTTCGAAACCACCACTGTGAGCCAAGCAATTGACCAGTGGTGTGCGCACAGGCACATGCAGAATGTTGATTTTATAAAGCTCACCTCTCCAGCTTCAAGCCTCCCATTCAAATAGTCTAGCATTTGCTGCACTGAACGGCTAGAAGCCAACGCCGCCGGCCCAACCTTGAGTGCTAGAGACAAGGTGCACGCCAGCTCCTCATCTGCCGGGGGTGGCTGGCAAGCAGCAGCCACCACAGCAGCTTCGGCATGCGCCACGCACATGGCCAGCACTTGTCTGCAAGGGTCAGCCGGGCAGGCAGCAAGGCAACGCACTGTCAGCTTGAGGGGTGCATGGTGCAAGAAGCGAACAACAGGGCACACGACAGATCTACCAAAGACCATTGGCTGAAAATTATGCCTTCCTCACAAACAAGTTTAGTAATTCCAGATAACACCTGGACATCTGGACACTTATTCACTGCCTACACTTGGCCGTGGCCGCTGTCAAACTTGCCTGGGGTTGCCGCCAGACATGGCTGCATCACTGTTGGCTGCCCTCCCCTGCAGTGCTGCCCTCACAAAGAAAATGCTGTACGAACAAAATCTCGAGGCTTCTAGTAGCATCCCAATGTGTATGTGTGGCACAGCCAGGCCGGCTGTGCTGCAGTGGATCGCGCGACACAGCATAGTGTGTAGCTGCCACAGAGCTTCCATTGCTGCCATGGCATCGGCTGCACTACAGGGGCCTCCGTAGCTCTCGCAATAGAGGGCGACCCCGTTTGCCAGCCAATGGATGGATACAATCAGTTTGTTGGCTAGCTGGCCACGACTGTACTCATCAGCCCCGGCTTCATGCACAACCTGCGGCTGTGCTAACGCTTCCAGCGCCGCTACATGCGGCAGCGCCCGCACCATTGCGCTGGCGGCTGCACAGCACGCTGGCACATCTGCCAGGCTGCCAACTACGCTGTAAGCCAGAGCCGCTTCGACTGCCAGCTGACGACGTGCCATAGGGGGGAACTCACTCACGATGCCGCAGGCAAGAGTCAGCGATCCCTTAGCCGCCGTCGCAGGAAATGTGTGCACCTGCGCATACTCTGCTGCCATTTGCAGCGCTACTGGCAGCCTCTGCAACGCCAGCAGCAGCTGCCATTCCACTCGCTGGCGTGCCGCATCTGGCATCAGTGCTGATCTGCCCTGCTGCTGCCACGTATCCGTCCTGGCCGCGCATGCCACAGGCAGGAGCAGCAGCAGGTCATGCCAGAGGTCAACAAGGCAGAAGTCGTCAAAATCGTCGCTGGTGGTAGGTGCCGCTGCAAAGAGCTGAGCTGCGGTCTGCAGCAAGCGCGGCGCAAAGCTGCTAGGGCCGCTGGTTGGCGCTGCCAGCTGCCCTTGGACTGTGCTGAACAGCGCTTTTGACGTCAAGGCTTGCATGAGTACAAGCACCAGAGCCCAGTTGAGCTCGGCAGGGCGTCGGTCGGCTGGCAGCTGCATCGCCGCGGCAGTCGCGTGCAGCGGCGGCACCAGCAGCTGCACCAAGATGTGCTGCAGGCCAGCGTCATGCTGCAGCAGCGCCGAGCAAGCTCCAAACCGCTCCTTGCACACAATGAGATGGATGAGCTTGCCGAAATTGAGCTGCACAGAACGAGCCATACCTGCCAGCAAGAGACAAAGCCAAGGGCAGCGCATGTGCGTCAGTGCGGCAAAGGATAGATGGCTGGCATCACTTCACGCAACGCAACCAGCATGCATGTAAGTCCCTTCACTGCCAGACACAAACACCATTCCAGCCTACCTCTGCTGTGTGCGATGTGCCATTCAGGGCAATAATTTTGCTGGCAGTCGCAGACAGCCATGCCAGCAGCGCCTCCGGCGGCAAAACCCGAATGTGCTCAGCTTCGGGGCCTGCTGCTGCGCATGCTGAAAGCATGACCTCCCACAGCACTCGCGCTTGGCTGTCCAGCACAACTGAAAACACGTATGCATCCTCACTGCTGCTGGCGTCAGGGATGGCCATCAGGGCGCGGCCACACTTTAGCGGCAGCGTGGCGCAGCTCTGCAGCGCCTGTACAGCCCTGTCCATGTGTTGCTGTCTGGCAAAGACCATCAGGGGTGGGACAAGCTCGCAGGCCAAGAGCAGCTGTTGACAAATAAGATTCGTCCCTAAGCTTTTCAGCGTGTGCTCGCCACTGCGGAAACTGGCAGCCAAGCGAGTGCCCAGCGCGCTAAGCTGCCCGGCGCCTGCCTGTATTGCTCTGCATGAAGAAACAAAGGGCCAGCCCACAGATACTCAGTAAGTGATGGGCTCATTTTGAGAGATCTTAGCGCATGCATGCCCCTGTCTCCCAATCAAACCAGCACTATTTATGGCTTGCATCAAAGCTGGAAACCTCCCACGATTAAGTTGCCACAATTACGCTGCAGGCAGCCAGCCCTACCTGTCGAGTGTTGCAACCGTATCTGGGCCAGGTGAGCTGGCCATGGTGCTGTTCATCTGCTCAATCAGCCCAGACGCACGGAGTGCCACATCTGTGGCTGGCAAGCGATTGCTGTGAATGCTGCACACATCGTCCACCAGGCTTGCCAGCACACGAGCAGCAGAGGCCGCCATTGCAGCGGGCAGGCGGTGGAGCGGCGGCGTTGTGCTGCTTGCGGGGTCTGGCGTGCACGCCGGCACGGCGCACAGCTAATCAGCGAGTGACGGCAGCGGTCTCAGGATCAAGCGGGACGCCCGGTTCAGAAGGGCCCACAATAGCTTGCAGCGGCAGTGGCCAGCAGTTCAGCTATCGATCTATATATTTTCAGGCTCAGGATCGACAATCTGCCGGTGAAAGAGGGCCCAATGAGCAATTTGGCCGTTTTGCCTGGTGTGCCTTTCATCATTGCACATTCATCCCCTCAATTTGTCCCGACAATTTGTCCCGACGCATGCTGAATCTCATCCGGCTTGCCCCTGAACGGCGGCGGAGCCGACGGACAACCCTACTGCCGCCTCTTCTGCAGCGGCTCCGCAGGCTGTGTGCTCTAACAATGAGATGCACAGGTGCACACAACACAATCACGATACGCTCCAGGTGCAGGCAGCGCCAGTTTGTTGCTGTGCACAACAGAGAGCCGCTGCATTACAGCCATTGAGGCAGCCCAATGTTCTCGTAGATGCGTATCTCCCCGGTGTAGCCCGCAGTCACCAACACCTGCAGCAACGCCAGTTTCGTGTCATTGTGAGTGTGTATGCAGTCACGTGGACCATGCAAGGGGAAGTGTTGACTCCAAATAAGGGATAGCAAGCAGGGACAGCAAGGCAGAAAGACAGCAGCAGCAGCCGCAGCAAGCTCGCCTGTCCTCGAGCGCGTGCTGCCGCCAGCGCCACCTCGCCCTCTGCTTGATCCCCCAGGCTGTTGCTGCGCTGGTGCCGCAGTGCGCCCGCTGAGGGGCTCATGCTTTCTTCTGAGAAAAGGAAGCCAAGGGACGTTGGGTGGGTGGAGGGCAGGCGGTTGAGTCAGGCAGGTACGATTGCTAATCAGCCAAGAATAGCAGGGCAGGAAGCAGGCAAAGCAGGCAAAGCAGCAGCAGCAGCAGCGCAATGCGCACAGTGGCTGCAGGGGCGGCGGCAGTGGCACAGGGAGAAGGCGAGGAGGCACCTGAGCGGTGACATGAGCCCGGGGCAAAGACAGCCACCGTGACAATGTCGCCGTTGGCCTGGAAGCACTCATAGCTGGAGTTCTTCTCCTGCAATAGAGCAGAGGAAGGCGGAGATGATGCAGCCTGAGGTGCAGGTTTGGCGTGGGGGCCGAGCGAGTGCTGCTCAAATGGGGCAGGCTAGTGTTGGTGTGGCGGCAGCCTCAAGCCGCCAACCACCAAGCTGGACAGAACGACGCATCACACTGCACCAATTGGCTGCAACTCAACCAACCAACAGCTCAACGGCTCAACAACTCAACCAAGCAGCGAACCAAGCAGCTGACCAACCTTGGACAGGGGGTTGTCCAGCTGCCGCTGGAAGCTGGCCCCTGTGCCGCTGGGAGGCATGCCGCTCTTGCGTGTGCCCCACACATACACCCAGCCGTCATCTGAGCCGCAAGTTATGTAGTCCCCTCCGGGAGAAAAGGAGGCACGTATCTGGTTAGAAGGAAAATGGCAGGGAGTAGGGTGGGGGCAGTTGGTTGGTTGGTTGGAAGGCTGATCGCGCGAGTGGCGGCAAGCGGCAAGGACAGCATGGTGGATCAAGATGATGGCATGGTGTGCAGGGTGGCGGCTTAAGGGGATGCATGGAGGCCGGAGTGCTGATGCGATGTGTGTGAGCAAGGCAGGGCTCCAAGAAGCAGCGCAAGGTGGGCGGCCACATCCTGCAGTGGATGTGCCGCGCCCAAGTGCCTGGGTTTGTGCAAAGGACACCCCACACAACTGCCCATACATCCCACATGTACACGTCCCTCGTGCCTGCGTGTTCCGGTTGGTGTGTCCCTTGTACTTGCAGCGCAGCGAGTAGCCGTCGTACAGCCTGCAGAGGAGGGACAGAGGCAGGACAGAGGCGGGAGGGAGGCGGGAGGGAGGGATGAGAGAAGGGTGGGCTGCAGTGGCGGTGATGTTGAGGTCCCCAGGAGTATGCCGTGTCCCCGGCAGCTGCTGACGCAGCACAGCAAGAGGCAAGTGGTGCGGCACGATTGTGCAGCACAGCACAGCATGGCCTCAGCATGTGCTCAGCACAGCACGTTGTGGCCCAGCCCAGCCCATCACACCAGTAGCACAGCTCGGACCCGATACAATGCCCAGCGCAGCCCAGCATTGCCCATCCCATCCCACCCCAGCCTATCCCAGCCCAGCAAAGTCGCGACACAGCAAATAGCACATTTGGCGCAACCTCCAAGAGTCGTTGGAGGCGACATCAACAGTGTCAACGCCCAGCAGCACAGCACAGCACAACCCAGCAGCCAGCAGCCCACCTGACTCGTGAGTCGTTGGATGTGATGAGCAGCTTGCCGGGCTCAGAGGGCAGGAAGGCAAGCCCCGTGATCTTCTTGCCCCTCGCGTGCTGGCCCCGCTTGTTCTTGACGTCTGAATGAGGACAAGAAAAGGGGGAGGTGAGAAAAAGCAAGAAGGGACGAGAGGGGTGAACGTGTAGTGCAAAGGTTGGGAAGTGAGGGAAGCGAGTTGGGGGCTCAGTCCATTGCATGGCAGCCCCTGGTGGCCTGCCCAACCTGCCTTGCCCGCAGCCAAGCCGCCTGCCCCACTTCCGCTCTGGCCTCGGACCCTCATCCAGTCGTTTTCGGGACAATTCCGCCGCCCCCCTCACAGACTGCCTCAGCCACAGCCCCACCTCAGCCCCACACATACACTTCTCTCACACGACCCAAACGCAACTGCACCTCATATTCCAGCCGCAGCCCCTCCACGCCCACGCCACCCACCATCACCCCTTCACCACCTCCCCCTGTTACCCCTGCTACACCGAGGGCCCCTCTCCCTCCTCACCCAGCTGCGCCTCATACTCCAGGGTGGCTGACTCAATGGTGTAGAACCGGCACTTGCCCTTCATGGTGCCTACCACAGCCTTGCGTCCGTCTGCACGGGCAGGCACACGAGAGGCAGGCAGGCGGGCAGGCAGGAATCAGATGATCGGCGGCACATCGCGCAACAAGAGGCGCAACAACAGTGGACGCAAGCACAGTGCTGTGAGGGAGCAAAACAGCACAGCGCAGCGGGCACTGCTATCCGCCCAACCGAGCACAGCACAGCACTGCACTGTACCGCATAAGCAGCACAGCACAACAGCACACAGAAGCGCAAGCGGGAGCAAGCATGCCAGCGGCTGCCACGGTGCCCGCCCGGCTTCCTGGCACCTGCCCAGGCAGTACTCACCCAGGCAGTACGTGACAGCTGTCACCATCTCGTGCACGTCCTGCCACGACACCACCCGCTGCTCAGGGATGTTCCAAAGCCGCACCTTGCCGTCAATGGACCCGCTGCACGACCGATTGGTTTGAAAAAACGAAGACATTGTCTAGGCAGCCAGCCAGACACACAGCGGTCATGTGCAGAAGCGGCGGCGGCGGCGGTGGTGGGATTGCGGCTCAGAGCCCGGAGGGCAGAGTGCCATTCCGCAAAGCCTGGTGCACGAGGTTCCCGGATTAAACTCTCAACCAGTTTCTAAGCAACCAGTTTATAGGCACGCACACCAAGCACTCCCACATACGCAGGAGCTAGCGCTAAGCGCACACCCACACATGCAGCCACGTCACAGCACACCATGCCACACCGCAACCAAACCCACACTTGAACCTATGATGCCAACATTCCCAACCCCAACCCCACACTTACACACATACACACAGTCACACACACACAGTCACCCACCCACCTGAGGAACATCTTGTCGTCCAGCGGGTGGAAGTCAATGGCAGTCACAAAGTCGGTGTGCCTGCGGGGGAGAAGAGGGGAAAGGGGCCACACCAGAGGGGTCAGCAGGAGGCGGCGGCCGTGTCTGTAAGACTTGCAAGTGGTGCTGCAAGGGCAGCGTCAGGTGAGTTGCAATCCCCGGCCTCTCCCCCGGCCTTTTACCCCAGCTCTCGCCGCCTTCTCACTCACAAAGTTACGATCCTTCAGGCACTTGTGCATGCAGTGGACTCACCACCCGCTCCAAGCTTCACATAAGCTTACAACACCCCTCCTGCTTCAGACTCACTCCACACTTGGACATGCGCAGGCACTCGTCCAACATGCTCCCTCCCAAACCCACCGCACATTCAACGCTCCTTTCACTTTGCTGCAGACTCACTTGAACACGCGCAGGCACTCGTCCATCGATATGTGCCACAGCCGCACAGTCTTGTCCATGGACGCTGACAGCAGGAACTGCGGTTGGGCGATGGGAAGGGGTGATGGGAAGGGCGATGAGGGAGGGCAATCAGATGCGAAAGGACAGGTGGGCGGGAAAAAAGGAGAGCTGGACTTGGCAAGCAGAGCAGCTGCATCGCAGGCATGCACGGACAGGCTGCGGCAAGCATGTTGCCAAATTTGAAGCAAGGCAGCCTGCCCGCCACTTCTGGCTGCCACCACCCTGCACAGCCACATTGTACCTCTGCCTCGTACCTGCGTTTTGGACCAGCACAGGTCCAGCACGTCCTGCTTGTGGCCGCAGTACACCCTGCGGTACCATGGTGGTAATCAGAGGTATTTGGTGACACCCTATCTGGTGATACACTGCAAAGTATTCAACTCGTCGGCCAGACCCCGCGTGCGCAGTAAGGCATCCGATTCTCAACCGTTCAAGGTGCCAGATGACTAATGACGGCGAGCCACCCCATAGATGTGAACTGCGCCCCGATCCGGTGATGAACGCGCAGCAGCGGCAAAGTAGCAGGCCCCGCATGCTGCTGGAGGCAGTTCTGTCCTATGCCAGTCCCAGCGCTCCTCGCCCCATCACACTCAACTCATCACACTCAACCCGCCCACCTGTAGGGTCGTTGCTGCAGCAGCTCCACTGCAGGATCGGCCAGCTGTCCACTGCTCCCGCTACCTGCCGCCGCCGCTGCCGCCGCTGCGGGTGCTGAGCTGTCACTGCCTGCGGCCGCTTCTGCGACATAAGGCACGTCTGGGGCGCTGCTGCAGCCTCTGGCAGCACGAACCTCCCACACCCTAATTGCGCAGTCTTGGCCCGCTGCAGGGGAGGAAGCAGCACAGGGAGGGGCGGCAGGCGGTGGGGCAGAGGAAGCGTCAGGCAGTTAGGGCATGAGGGGCGGCCAGCAGGGGGGGGGCAGAAGCGGTGCAGAGCTAGCATGGGCGACTGCTGCGCTGTCTACTCGTCCTGGGGGTCAATGCCGATCCGCGCTTGCAGCCGCAGCGGCTGACATAAGTACAGGGGCATTGTAGCCTGTGCAACATGCAACACCACCGTCGGGCACCAAACACTTGATATTCTTGCATTGCATTGCAGACCCACCACAAGGACTGCCGCACACGATCAAGCATGCACAACGGTACAAGCAAGCATCGTGCCCTCCAGCCACAGGCGATGTGTACCTCTACCTGTACCTCCTCCCCCCACACACCTGTGGCGAGGTACTTTCCGTTGCGGCTGAACTTCATGGTCCACACCACCCCCTGGTGTGCCGGTATCTGCTGCACCAGCCGCAGGTCTGTGAGCTCTTTGTAGCTCTTGCGGTACACCTGCGGTACAAAACGCGGTACCAGGCGGTACAGCGCAATGTTGCGCAGTGAGGAGGGAGGAAAACGGCGTGACAATGAGGCCTGAGCCACGAGGCGGCGGAAGTGTGTGACAGATAGAAAGCACAAGTAGCGCTATATGAACAGCACACAGCGCATAGCTGAGTGTCGCACCCAGCGGCTTGCGCAGCTTACTGTCTCCTCACCTGCACCTTCACCGGCTGCCCCTGCCGGTCATCAACTAGTGCCGGCACCGCTTGTGAGCCTCGCGCCTCAATGCCACCATCTGCCGCTGCCGGCGATGAGCCGCCGTCGCTGCGTGGGCTGGCTTTCAGGTTGCTGATCATCCCGCCCACTGAGGCTTTCACCCAGGTGGCTCCCGAGCTCAGTCCCTTGATGCTCTTCTGGGCTGCCTGCTGCATGCTGGCACCCACGCTGCCGTCACCTTTGCCGCCGTCCGCCGCCGCAGCCATTATGAAGTGGGGCTGGGGGGCGGGCTGAGGTTCTCTGAAGTACCCCAGCGCGCCTTCAAACTCATTCACACTGCGGGCAGCACAGTATGGGAATATCGAGACAGGGAATAGGGACCCAAGAAGCGATGAATCGTAACAGCGCTTCAGTTGCACCCCAGCACAACTGCACTGCAACCACCGCACCGCTGTACCACCTCGGTACTTTACCGCTGCCCAAACCGTCATGAACAACCCAGCCCAGCACCACCAGCACCTGAGCTCTTTGCCGGACAGCAGCTCCGTCACACGTCCCGAGTCGGCGGCGGTACTGCCAGCCTCCGCGCCGCCGTCCAGCACATACACGTTGCCGGTGTCTATGTCCTTGATCCAGTACCGCTGCGGTACGGCAGCGCAGGTGATGTGGAACGTCATGTACACACTCCCAGACCCACAGCAACAAACCGCACAGCCATGCACGGTCCATCGGTACCGCACACCCTTCCTACTTGATCGCCCACCCACAGCCACACATACGCATACCCACACCCATCCATCCACCCCACACCAAATCACCAGCTGCCAATCAACCGTCTGCCCACCCATCCGTGCACCCATTCAACCTCTTCCAACCCCCCATTTCGACCCCACCTGGTCCAACGAGTATTCCTTGCCGGCATCCAGATCCTTAATGCGAAACATCTCGCTGGGTATCCCGTAGATACCCGTGGTGGGTGCCGAAGCGCTGGGCACGCTGAACACAGACCCACCCGGAGCAGGAGCACGAGCAGCAGCTGGCCCATTGTCCGAGCTGGAGCTTCTGGCGGCAGCAGCCTGCTTGGCCGATAGCCGCCGCCCTGGCTGCTGCGGCTGCGGTTGTTGCTGTACTTGTTGCTGCTGCGGTGCCGCAGTTTGCTGCTGCTGGGGCTGTTGTTGTTGCTGCTGCTGCTGCCCGGCAAAGGGGACTGTAGTGTGCACTGCTGCGATGGTGCGGTCTTCTAAAGACACATCCTGCAGCTGCTCCGCAGCTGCTGCCGCCGCCAGGAAGGCAGAAGGTGATGCGGCGAGGCGGACTGTGTCCTGCCCTGGCCCCCTCTCGCTGGCTGCGCTGCTAGATCGAGATGTGATGTCAGTCGATCGCTGTCGCACTGCAAGGCAGGAGCAAATGACGGCAGAACAGACAGACAAGCATTGGGATGAGTGAGCGGCTAAACAGCCCTTGCGCCGTCAGGTTTGCTAGCATGATGGTCTGTGAATCACCAGGGCTTTGTTTAAGCAGCTGTGACTGTGATGCAGGCTGACGGCGTTGAAGTACGTGCGGAGGCAGCGGCGGCGGACGGAAACGAGCGGTCGTTGGGCAGCGCACCCGAGAGGCTGGGGGCCCTGCTGCTCTGCGAGACGGTGTCCAGCTCGTCAGCGCTCTCGTAAAGCTCCGTGCTGCCGCTGGGCAAGGAGTCCACCGTGCTGTCGCGGGTGGAGCGCCGACTGCCCATGCTGCGACCCAGCCCGATGCAGGGAGGCGAGGCAGCCGATCTCAAGGTGGTTGGCCAACGTAACAGGTGAAGGCAAGGGAAGAGGGTGAGCCGCGATGGCTGTCCGTTACGTTTCACAGCAGGGATGTATACTTGATCACCCGATCACCAGAACGCCGGCTAAATACGATGTACAGTACATCAATTTTCGCCTGAACGCATCAGTGCAGACCTCCATCAATCCCCCGATCTCATCTGGCGAAACAATCGGATCATGCAGCCTGCTTTCGACACGGAGCTGTCTGTGGCTGGGCTGCACCTGTCGTGGGCCACAAAACTGGCTTTGATCGTCGCGTGGTCATTTGCATCGGCTGCATGGCTGCGATGCTGCTGCAGCAGCCGCACTGGTTGGCTACAGCTTGCCGCCACGTTGCCGCTCTTCGCCGCCAACGCCGCAGCGCCCCTCCTCTTCAGCACCGGCCTTGCTGGCAGCAGCCTGGAGGGGGACTTGGTTGAAGTCGCCGGTGGCGAGCCAGTCAGCAGGGCATTCACCGCATTCCTCCTGACCTGGCTTGCCAACTTCAAAGCCGTGGCGGCGGCAGTCAACCGAGGTGAACACCGGGGCTGCACGTCACCTTGGCGGCGCTTCTGCTCCGCTGTTTCTGCTGCTGCTGCTGCTGCTGCCACTGTTGCACTGCCCCTGTTCCTTAGCCTCCCACTTCACGCAAGTCACGGCACCTCGCAGGCCTCGCTGCCCAACCGTACAATGCTCCATTGCTGCCGACGTTTAGCCATCTCATTCCCTCCCTTGTGCACGTGCCGCCGTCTGGGCTGCCCTGCAGGCCCGCTGGCGCAGCAGCCCTGGACTGTGATGCAGTACTGGGCGCTGTACTGCCTGCCCCTCGTGCCCTCGGCTGGGCCCACTCGCCGCAAGCTGCGGAGAGCTCACCACGACAGCCCGGGGTCGTCTGCTGAGCTGCTTTTGAGGTGCGCCTGTACTGTACCGTACTGCTGCGCTGCACTGCTGCGGATCGCACACTGCCGGCAAGGCAAAGCATCAGTCGGAGCTGACACGCTGCTGCCAGCTGACAACCTCTGCTGGGATTGATCCCATAAGCCCCCCGAAGAGTCACCAATTCACAGCCGACAACCCGCCCCATCCCCATACACCGCCGCAGGTGGCTGCTCAAGGCGGCAGTCACAGCTGCCGTCGTGTTTGCGCTGCTACTCCCCGGCATCCCGCCTTTCTTCAAGACTTGCCTGTACTGCGTGGGGCTGTACACCATGCTGGGGGTTGTGATGGACGGTCCCGCCGCCCTGCTGCTGCGCCCGCTGCGCCTGAGCCTGGCGCCGCACTTTTTGCCGCCGTGGGACGCACCTAGCCTGGCAGGTGCAGCAGCTGGCAATACCTGTTACCTGTTTAGCGGGTGTAGTGCTTTCGTGGGGTTGGCAGTACTTCTGTGGCTGAAGTGCATACCTGCATGCAGCGGCGGCATGTGCCGTTTGCACCATCCCCGCTGCCAGGTGCCTGCTGGACCCATCGCCTGAGCTTTGGCTCCCTCTTTTTGCCTGCCACCCCCCTGAGCATGCTGCTGCAACCCCTTGCCGCCGCCCTTGATCCCACCTGTACCTCCCACCCCCTCGTTCCTCCCCTCCCCTCACACTCCCCTCACACTGCGCAGCCTTCTGGGGCACCCACTGGAATCAGGCTGCCAGCAACGCACTGCGCACCACACTCTATGAGCCTATCGTTCAAGGCAGCCTGCTGTCCCCAGCCTCGCCAGCTGGCCACGCCGCCAGCCCAGCCGCCAAGCACCGCCGCCGCAGCGCCCGCCTCGCGGCGGCAACAGCTGCAGGGGCGGCAGCTGCTGCAGGGGCAGCGGAGCGAGAGATCAGCGAGACGCGGCGGGTTGTTGGCATGGCGGCTTGCTTCCTTGCTTCCGGTGCTGTGCACGAACTGATCTTCTGGTGGGTGCTGAAGCAGGGACGCTGCGCATGTTGTGTATGCTGTGTACTGTGCTGTGTACTGCGCTCTGTGTGCTGTGCTGCGTCACGTCAGCTGCGCTGGGTGCCAGACCCGTTGCTGCTGCACTGTGCAACCCCCTTTGGCATGCACCTTTCTTCTAGTCGGGTCAGGTCTTCTGCTTGCACGATGCGATTGCCCTGTGTGAGGCGTCAATGCATTGCTGCCGTGCCTGGCGTGCAGGTATGTGCAGGGTAGCTGCACCAGGCACCTGTCTTGGCTCTGGTTCTTCACAGGTGAGGTACTGCTGAGGTACTGCACTGGTACTGCTGGGGTACTGCACCGGTGGTACTGCATAGCTTCTGCCAGCTCAGAATGCACCCGGCGGGCAGCTCTGTGTTGTTGTTCCGTTGTGATCGACGTTGGTGTGCGGAAAGCAGTGCAGAAAGCAGCCAAGGTAAGCAGGCATGGCGGGCTCAAGGAGTACTGGCCGCTTGATGTTAGGTGCCGCTGATTTGTTACCGCTGGCTTTACATCCTGTGCCCGCAGGCCAGGCGCCGCTGATACTGCTGGAGAGGGTCCTGCTGCGGAAGCTGAGGAAGCTGGGGCTGGCACCCCCGGAGATGCTGCGCATCGTAGCCACACTGGTGGGTGTCTGGCTGGCTGGCCATTGCACTTTTGAGTCACGCAGGTCCTGACGCCACCGCACCTGCTTCACCAGTCCTTGCTTCCTGCCTGCCATCCCACAGGGGGTGTTGCTGGCGTCGGCGCACTGGCTCTTCTTCCTGCCAGCCGAGGCGGCAGGAGTGCCCGCACGGTTCGCGGAGAGCATGCGGCATTCGTTTGCTGCGTTGGCCACAGCGCCGGCTACTTTGCTTGCAAGCGTACGGCAGTAGCCAGCTTACATGCATGCACTGCTCTTACTTGTCCCGACCTTGTGCAATGCAACTGCTGTTCAACAAGCAGCCAGCCACATAGCGTGCCAAACGTTGCTTGCCCACTGCTCCTCTCCAGCCTGCTGCGGCAGGCTCTGTTGCAGCCACTAAATATCTTCTTCCGTCACCGCCATATCTTGAAGTCTCTGCTGCTCAGCATCTATCGCCATTGGCTGCTGCTCCTGCTGCTGCTGCTGTTGCCGAGGTGCCGGGGCAGCAAATGGCTCTACACTGCCGGCCGCCGCATCTGGTGCTGGCTGCCACTGCTGCGGGATTTTCGTCGACAACTTATCATGCTGCTGCTTCACGGCGTAATACTGCCGCGGCGACCCTGCCGCCCGTGCCGCTGGCAGCTGAGGTGGCGGCGCTGGGCGCGGCTTCGGTCGCAGCTGGTAGTTTTGGCTCAGCAGGCAGTCGGCCACTGCACTTTTGTTGCAAGCCACAAAAGGAGGCACAGGGCACAAAGTCAAAACATGTACGGTATCAGAGGAATGGTTAGCACATGCATCCAGCTTTCAGGCGGCTTGACGCTCCCTACTGGCAAACAGCATGCTCTGGGGCCGACCACCATTCAGTACCGCTATATTGATGCAGTCAGCAGCGGTAGCTCACCCGGCGGCAGCTTGATGCCGTGCTGCTTGTCAGAAGGCCCCGTCAGCGGCTGCCTATTGACCACACGGGCGAGGGCATGCAGCTCTTGCAGAGTGGGCGGCTCTGGGTGCTTGCGTGTCTGTTGGCTGGCAGCCAGCGCAATGTCCTGAGGCGTCAACTCCGCACCGGTGCCACCAGCAGCCAGATTGATCGCCTGGGGGGAGGCACGTGACCCAGCGACGGGCGGCGCTTCAGCGAGAGAGATGTGGCAACCAGCAACCTGCCAAGGCAGTAGAAGCCAGCAGTCTCACTCACCTCCGCCTCCCGCAAGATCTCAGCAGTGTTGCTGTACGTGAGCTCCATCAGTAGCTGCACAACAGCGGGATCATGTTTCTTGTGGCCCTGCAGAAGAGGACACGCATGGCGTTTGTCTGTCGGTTCAACTGGCGGCACAGCCGCCGCCGGTCTCGGTCTCCCAGCAACAAGTACCTCCGCCGTCCGAAGAGCTGATTCCTGCGGGTCTTCACAACTGTCTGACAGCGCACCAGCGAGTCGAGCAGCTGTTTTATGACCAGCGCCTCTGCGGGCTCTGGGACCTCCTGTGCTTGCTGGGATTGTTGTGCATCGACTTCTGGTGCAGCCTGCTGTTGCGGGGTTCTTGAAGGCGCTTTATTGGGCTGGATGAGCATGTTCCTTTGCGGCTGTGGCGTTGTTAGGCGCGAGGGTGCTTGATGGCAGCAGGAGGATACACAGGAGATGTGAAGCCGGCCTGATCGCGTATAGGAGCAACACCTTGCATGAGCTGCCAACAGGGCATTGCACTCGCAAGCGGGCTTGCGAGACGCCCATTGGCATTTGCATACAGCGACAGATCCGTGGCCACATCTCCCACTGCTTCCCAGTCCTGTGAGCCGCGCTTGAGCGCCGATCACCAGCATAGCACTGCCTGCTGTCGCCTTGGAACATCAGGACCGATCGCCTAGCGTCCACGAACGCTGCTGCGGAACCCAGAGCGAAGCGCGCTTGCTTCGCCACCGCCGCCGCCCAGCGGCACGCACCGGAAGGCCCGTGTCCGTTGCGCCTGCGCAGGTACCAGCAGAGGACACTGGCACTTGCTGCAAGCGGTCTGATGGTTGGATCTTGCGTCTGGAATGACTGGCTGCCTGAGGCGCAGGCGGAAGAAATCCGCACAGGTGTGGAAGCGGCAGCCGAGATGACATCATCGGTACCCTAACCATCAAGCACTGACCTGCCTGCCTGCTTGTTGCTGTGCTGGGACCGCACGGTGTGGCTGTGCCGCGTGTGTTACCCTGAACACATTGCACTCCCGCTGTTGCTAGACTGGCGCTGAGCCCAAAGTATCGTGTTGTTGATTTGTTACTTGCCTGCCCCTGCCTTTTGCAGAGGAGCCGCTGCGCTATGCGGCCCTTGTCCGCCACCTGTGCCAGCAGTGGCAGCGCGACAGGGCTGAGCTGGGCCTAGCAGCGGCTGCAGAAGCCACGCTGCCCTTTGTGCCGCTGGCCAAATGGTGCGGAGGCCGGGGGTGCCGGTGGCTTGCTGCAAGTTGCTGCGTCTCACATTCTATCTGGATTTGTTTTGCTGCTGCTTGACAATTTCAGTAGACGTTGGCTAAAGAGGGTGGCTAAAGCAGCATTGCCCGCCTTCAAAAGTGGGGGGGGGGCGGGGGGGGGCGGGGGTCCAAGAAGCACTTGTGAACACAGCAGGCTTCGGGCAAGCAGTATGCAGCAAGTACAGCGAGCGAGCAGCAAGCAGCACATCAACCAGCAGTCTCGGCCACAGTCACACCTGCTCCCACTCCCCTTTAAACACCCCATCCCACCCCAACCATGCCTCTTCCTGCTCCCCTCTGCGGCTGCAGCCTGATGAATGCACGAGCGGAGCCAGAGCCGGCTGTTCTGAATCAGTTTGTCGAATTCATGCTGGATGTGGTGCTGAGCTGCCAGTCGGACCTGGTGGTGCAGGTGGGATGCCTGGAGGGCCTGGATGTTAGCTGAGTAGTAGCAGCCAGCTGAGTGGTGGCAGCTGGCTGGCCGGTGGAGTCTGTATGGATTGAATTGTGGCATTTTGGAAGGCAGGCAGGGACTAGCGTGGGCTCGATGTAATATATCACAGCTGGCGCCCTGCTGCTGTCGCCCTGCCTGCCTGCTTGCCTGCCTGCCTGCCTGCCTGCCTGTTGATACCGTCCTGCCTGCCTGCCAGCTGATGCTGCCCTGCCTGCCTTCAGGTGCGGTGGGCGCAGCAGCTGCACCGCTTGCTGAGGGTACATCGCCGCAAGCTCCAGTGAGTGACGGGGCCGGCAGTTGCAGCAACCAGGGGGCATTGCATATGTGGCCCGTCTGCGTGGAGGCCTGGGCTCACAGCTGGCACGGAGCGGGCCGTGAAGGGGTCAATTTGCTCATTTGCGGCAATGCTGCAGTGCTGGCGTCCTGCTGTTGCTGCTGCTTTCTTTGCACCTATCAAAGCAGTCGTAGCCTGACACACCATTTGCCCCGTACACCCTCCCATCCCCCGGCTGCCACTTGCAGGGTGTCAGTGCCCTGGCGCCCTTTGTATGAGATGATGCGGCGGCAAGGCATGGAGCCATCGGCAGCTTACGAGGGTGGGTGGGGTGGCGGGCTGGTTGGATGGACGGGTGGGGGGCTAGGTGGCTGGCAGAGCTGTGGCTGCCACAGTGGCGGTGTGGCAGGCAGTGTGTTTGCACCATTCATTCCTCTTTTGTTTCTTCTTTTTCCGTAACCTTCCTCTATGACCCACACATTCTCTCGTCACCCTACAACTCATGCCTGCGCTGTTCTTTACATTCGATCTTACATTCCACACATACCACCCCCCTGTATTGGCCCCTGCTTTCCCATCCCCCCGCAGGCGGCGGAGTGGCAGAGGCGAGGCACCAGGCGCTGGTGACACTAGTGCACCGCTGCCGCCGCTACTTTCCCCCCGGCTCCGCTGCTGAAATGTGGGACCACTTTGCTCCTGCGCTGGCAGACCCACAGCGCCCGGAGTGCTTTGAGGTGTGTGTGATAAGGGGGGGGGGGGGGGGGTAAAGGGGCGGGGGCTGTCTGGTTTCGGTGCCGGCCTGCAACCATCCACTCGCTGCAGCAGCTGCGGTTTTGCGTGTGTTGTCGTGCAGCTTGCCGGGGGCTGCGGCTGCTACTTCTGCTCTTCTCTTCTTGTTGTCCTCCTTCTTCCCCTAATCTAGTTTTCCTTTTGACGATGTACATCAAACTCCGCTGCGTGCCTGCTCGCGTGCCTGCAGGCGCTGGGCTGGCTGGCCATGCTGCTGCCCACCCACGAAGCGATGAGGACGGAAGGCGGCTGGCGCGAGTGGGCCCCCCGTTGGCTGCACCTGTGGCAGCAGCTGGACCACTGCCGCTACTGGGACAGCCTCTGGTTCGCCCTGTTTTCCAGGCTGGCAAAGCACGACGTGCATGGTGGGTGGGTGGGTGGGCAGTCGGATGCTTGGGTGGCTACGGCGGGTGGCGGGGTTGTGGGCAGGTTGCAATCAGTTGTGAGAGGCTTGCTTGTGTGACTAGGTGATTGGGGGTGGGGGTGGCTGGCTGGAGGAAGCTTGCTGGCCGTCTGGCCGCAAAATGCTGTGTGCTAGCAGCAGGGGCTGCAGCAGGAATAGCACATGCTGCAAGGGTGGTGGCATCGCCCTTGGCGGCTCTCTCACTTGCGACAGGCATGCTGGCGCCTGCTGACTGCACGAGCCAGTAGTACGCCCCTTGCATCGGTCGCACTGCAATGAACCCTAGCTTGCACCGTGTGTTGTACCTTGCTGTACTGCAGGGATGGTGGACTGGCCTGTACTGCTGCCTCAGCTGTACACTCGCTTCATGTGGGCCTTTGAGGTGCCTGTGGGTGCAGCCACCGGCTCGCCGCCATTCTGTAAGCTACAGGGCTGGCACCGGGCTTGCACACGCTGTGCCTGCATCTGTGTCGGCGCTGTGCCTCAAGAGTTGGCGCAAAGACTATCTCCACTGCCAAGACCGCCTGGCTGCTTGTTTGCTGGCCCTCTGCCGCTCACACAGCTTGTTTGTCGCCCCGCACACTATCTCTCATCCTCCTTCCCCCCCCCTGCCTTGCCCTGACTTGCACACTTCTCCTTCTCTTCTGCAGCCTACCCCGCGCCAGGCCTCTGCCAGCTGCTGTTCAACGCAGAGCTCAAGAGCCGCAGCAGCTGCATCGCCAAGGCGACAATCTATCTGCTGGGACGCGGCGGCGGCGGCTCGCCGCAGCAGGATCCAGGTGTGCAGCGCTCAGGCTGCAGCCTGGCAGCCGTCAGCCTGAGATGATCCGGCCTTGCTGCCTCCCTTGCTGCCGCCAATGCGCTCCCTCTCTGCGCATGCACTTGCACACGTACTCACACCGGCAGTGCGGTTTTCTTGCTTTCTTCATTTCGCTTCCTCAAAAGTTGCAAGAAGAAGCAGCTTTTTTCTTGCTTATCCTTTCTTTCACTCATCTTCTGCTGCACATATGTCGGGCTGTGTGTGCTGCAGTGTGGCCCCACCTGGAGGGCGTGGCAAACCTGCTGGAGCAGTACTATCACCCATCCAACAGCGGCAGGTACGCTGCTGCAAGGATGTACTGCCGTGCCGTACTGCCACCCCGCATGGTACCTGCAGGGCCGCCGTGCTTTGCGGCTGTGCTGCCGCTGCCTCCTTCTGCCAATCACACCTGCCAACTGTGTAGCCTCGCATTGTTTGGCGGATGCACCGTTTGTACGGCTGTACTGGACTCGTACCGCACCACCTCATACACTGTACCGCCCAACGGAACCGCAGGTGGTCTGCCACGCTCTCCAACTTCATGCGCGAGCTCACCACGCACCTCTGCAAGCGGCTGGTGGCGGAGCACTATGCCGCCATTGGCGCCGCCAACGGCTCTGACTCGGGTGAGCCAGCCCTTTTCTACTTTTTCCGTTTCCTCCTGGGCACACTGATCTGGCGCCGGCTGCTTGGTTGCTGACTGTGCAAGCTCCCACCCCTCCTGAGACCGTGGGGGTGGCGCAGTCGGTACCCTTGTGTGTGTGTGTGCGTGAGTGTTGAGAGCTGCAGCGCCGGCATGCCTGTCAACGCTGTGGTGCGCTAGGAAAGCCATCCTTGTTTGCGCCTCATCCATCTGTACTGCACTTTGATGTACTGCTCCAACTGTACTGTACTTTTGCTTGGTGCTGCAGACGGAGAGGACCTGGCCGATGCAGGGCTGGACGATCCGGCGGCAGGTATGAACCGCCCTTGCCTTGCACCGCGTTTTCTCACAGGAACAATCCTGCTCGTGTCATCTAGTTGCTGCTCACCAGTGCACAAGCATGACTATGCTTGCGGACCGCACCCCTTGTCAACGACATGCCACAGACAAATAAACCAATCCCCCCTTACACACGCATACACACTTAACCCGCCGCCTTTGCCTTCCCATTCCTGCCTTCAGGCAGCGCAGAGGAGGAAGCCGCCGGCGGTGGCGGCCTATCTGGCCTGCTGCCCATGCTGCGTGCCCAGTCAGCACAGCACACCGACGACACCTCAAGCACTGACGAGGAGCTGGCTGCCTCACCCGCCGCCCACGCACCGCCCTCAGCAAGACAGCACCTGGCCGCACCCACTCGCCGGGCGGTGGCGGCGCTGCTGCTACGGCTGGCGGGCAAGGCGCAGTTTGCCAAGGCGAGTGCTGGCGGCCACTTTCAGACCTCTTTGATACTTCACACACTCTGCGGCATTCCTCTGCCTGACGCTGCGACACTGTGCGCCGTCTGTGCCTGCCTGCGCCTGCCTGCCTCTGGCTATCGTGCTTTGTGCGTTTGTGGATGTGCCTTTTTCTCATTCTTCTTCCTTCTGTTTCCTCCATGCTGCAGGACAAGGGCAGCGCCCGCATCGCAAGCCAAGTCCTGGCGGCGCTTGCTCACCTGGCCCCAGATATTGTGCTGGTGGGTGGGTGGGTATAGGGAGGGAGGGAGACCAGAAGGGCAGCACCGGAGGAGGCTTGGCTGGCTGCTGCAGTGCTGCACGCTGCACCAGCATCTGAAATGATGCATCGGAACACACAATGCGCTCACATGAGGGTACCCTGTCTGCCTGTCAATGTGCTGCCTCCTGCATTTGCTCGTCCATCCCACTGCGCCTCCTGCCTGCCTGGCTGTGTCACCCACCGCCTGCCGTACTGCACTGCTCCACCGTACTGCCATGCCTGCTCCCGCTTTCTTTTCTGCTCGCCCCACCGGTTTGCAGCCACACGTGCATGCTCACTTTGCGACCGCCCTCGAGACCATCACATCCGCCAGCCAGCTGGGGACAGCCATCCAGACACTCAGCCTGTGCGTGCGGCCCCTCATGATTGCCGGGCTCACGCCACTAGCGCCGCCACAGGAGAGCGGCGGCGGCAGTGGCGGCGGCGGTGCTGTGCTTGGTGCCGCCGTGGCTGCTGCCCCTGAGCCGCCGCCGCCGGCAAGCGAGGAGCAGCGGGCGACTGCGGCGCAGGCGCTGGCTTCAGGTGTGCAGCCAGATGCAGGGTCACTGCCATGCCTGCTTGCTTTCGACTTTGGGTGTTACAGGGACTGGCGGCAGTACACAGGGACGGGCGGGACCGCATGCAGTACCGCCCTGCGCAGATGCAGCCAGCAATCCAGTACGGCATGCCTGCTTTGCTTGCTGGTTGTGGACAGGCATTGTTTTGAGAGCGGGCGAGGCACCTGTCCGCAAGTCGTCCCAATTGCTCTCTGTTTTTGTATCTCTCAATGCCTGCCTCTCCCCTGGCACCCTTTTGCCATACACCCCCAAAACTCATACTGACATCCCCCTCTTACCTCACCCCCCTCCCTCCCGTTCTTCAGCGCTCATGGCCACTCTGCCCGGCATCGATGCAAACGACGAGCCCAAGAGCCTGGCCGCCTTCCGCTTCTACTGCTGCGTGCTGGGAGCGCTGGGCCAGCTGCCGGTGAGCGGCCAGGAGACGCCGGGGGGGGCAGGGGGGGCGGAGGCGGCACTGGTTTCAGTAGCAGCACTGCATCACCTGCCCCTCCTGCTACACTCCCCACAGCTCTCACTGCCGCCCCCTCCACCCGCACCACTCTCACTTCCGCCCCCTCCACTCCTACTACTCATGCTGCTCCTCACCACTTCTGCCGCCCCTCCACCCCACCCCACCCCACCACTCTCACCGCAGGAGGGCCCCACTGCCGCACTGCCGCTCCTCAGCGAGGAGTGGGTGGACGAGCTACTGGCGCGCTGCTTTGCCATCATCTCCAACCTGGACTCCCCTGAGCACAGAGGTACGAGTGTTCTAAGATGCAGTACAGCACAGTCAGTGCAGTACACGTACAGTACACTGCAGTACATTGCTGCGATCTGCGTTGCACTTGGTCGCCCTGCTGGCGGCGCCGGGACGGCTCAGGAAAGTGTGCAGCCCAGGACAGAGTGCAGCCAAGGGGCTGGCTGAGAGCGCAGCTTGACTTGCTGGCAGGCTTGGCTGGCCGAAGCAAGGACTGCTGGTTGGCACTGCCGGTTTACCGCACCTGCCCCTCCAGCTCCTCACACACACACACACCACCACCTCCATCTCCTCCTCACACACACACACACCACCACCTCCATCTCCTCCTCACACACACACACACACCAGCACCTCCATCTCCTCCTCACACACACACACACACCAGCACCTCCATCTCCAACTCACACGTGCAGGCGAGCACGGCGGGCATCAGGGCCAGAAGGGCATGGAGGATGGCAGCTTCCTGCTGGATTCCAACTCAATGTTCAGGTGCTGCGGTACCGCGCGAAACCCAGCGCACTTGCCTCACACATGCAGCACGACCTTGTGCCGCCAGATGTGCTCGACCACATGCATTCTCACCCTTGAACAGCCCATGCTTCAATGCTCGCTTAACCTGCCTGCCTGCTAGCTTGAGCCTATGACCACAAGCAAGCCTTGATTTAACCCTGCCACCGTGCCATCCTCACACTCTTTCAACCCCCCCTCCACACCCCTCAATACACGTGCAGGCCGCTCATGGAGCTGCTCTTTGCCCGCCTGCCCCCATCCCTGCGCAAGGGCGCCATCCGCCGCGTGGCCAAGTTCCTGCTGGAGTCCACCTTCACCTCAGTTGCAGCGGAGGCCAGCGTGCTGTGCAACGCTGTGGCGTGGGCGGACTCGCAGGTACGCAGTGGGTTGGTAGCCAGTGGGTATGCCCGCTTGGATTCCCTCTCCTGCGGTTCACTGCCGGCGCGGTGCTTTGGTTTGTTGGCACCGCACTCATCATTGCGACGGCTTACAAGCTCACGTTTCGCGCCTCCTGCCCAACCGTACTCATCGCGTTGCTGCTGCACCTCCCCCACGCCGTTGTGAACTGTGCTCGAGCCCGTCCCCTCGCTCGTCACTTTTGTTTTTTTGTGCGGTACCGCCTATGCTCCCCCGGTACTGCAGTGTACTGCCCAGCTCCTGCTGGGCCCCCTGGTGGAGGCGATGGAGAGGGAGCTGGCTGGAGCAGTTGCTGACGGCACCACCCGCCTCTCCAAGGTGGGGCCTCCTTGTTTCCTTGTTGGTGTTGCTTTGTGTGTGTGTGCGTGTGTGTTGCTTTGTTGTTTGTGTGCTTGTTGTTTGCGTGGACGACTTTGGATGCACTATGGCTGCCCAGCAGCAGCAGCAGTAGCAGCAGCAGTCATGGCCAGACCGGCACGGGCCCCTCTTCCTGTCTCCCACCGTCCCTTCTGTTGCCCACCCCGTCCCACCTGACACCCTCCCTGCTGGCTGCCCCTGTAAACCCCACCGCAGGCCCATGAAGGCAGCCTAACCTGGCGCCTCGGCCTGCTCAGCTCGACTGCCTTCCGCAGCGGGCCCGCCCTCACCCCTTTCCAGCCTCGCATTTTGCGCATTGTGGCGGTGCTGGCGGCGGCACCCTCGCAGGTCGGTGATTCGACTCAGATTTGAATTTGTTGATGCATTTGAGAGGGTAGGGTGGTGGTGGCGCGTGCGATGATGCCATTCTGTTGCGGAGGTAGTTGCAGGGCACCGGTGCTGGTGGTGATGCGGTGCAACGGCTGAGGAGCTTTGCGCGTGTGCAAACTTAATTTGTTGGTGCGCCTGCATTTTTCTTCGACTACATTGCTGCCAAGCAGCGCCATCCTCCCCCCCTTTGCCTTCGCAGTCGGTGCAAGAGGCGACGGCTAGAGCCGTGGGCAGCATGCTGTCGGGCCTGCTTTCTTTCTACCCCACAAACCAGCATGACCCATGCATCGACGTGTACAGCCTGGGTGGGTGCAGCAGTACAATATTGCAGCACAGTACAAGCAGTACTGCAGAGCACGGGGCCGTATGCTGCGAGGGCCTGTGCTTGCTGGCAGCTTCCCTTGGTTTGTTCAGCCAGTATCTGGCTGGCTGGCTGGCTGGCTGGCTGGCTGGCTGGCTGGCTGGCTGGCTGGCTGGCATGTTCAATGTTGCATCGAAGTGAAGATGAGGTGTGTAGTGGTTGTGTGTGCGCGCCCCGTGTGCAGGTGACGGCCTGTCGATTGAGTGCTGTGTGGACAAGTTTGGAACCGGCTGCTCCCAGCCGCTCACTTGGCACGAGCCGTCGGCGGAAGAGGTGCGTATTGATGCTGGCGCATTGGGGCTAGTCGGCTGTGTCAGAGGCTGGGACTAGCCAGGCTGCGACTGACCGGCTGTATTGTGCGTGGGTGCTGGGGCGCTGGCCAATCTGTCTTGATTGAGCTGCTATGGATTGCCTAACTCAACCACCCACGCACAACAGCCAACAACATCAACCGCAGGGCACAAGGTTCACTTGCCGGGCCGCCTGAATTCCCTGCCTTGTGCCGCCGCAGGTGGCTTTCGGCGAGGCCCTGGTTCGCACCGCCCTGCTGGAGCCAGCTCAGCGCCTGCGCCAGCTCAGCTCTGCCGGCGGAGAAGTGCCCAAGGAAACCCTCAAGGCACTGCTGCTGCAAATGGAGGGGGTGCTGGGAGGAGCACGCACTTGCCTGCCAGACCTGCCGCTGCCAGCTGCCGCCGCCAGCGCCGCCGCCGGCGGCCAGCGGCGGCAGCCGCTGGCGCTGCTGGGCCGCAGCGGTGTGCAGCTCAGCGGCGGCGGCGAGGGCGGCGGCCCACGTGCGGTGGCCGCAGAGGCACTGCTGGTGGCGGCTGGCTGCATCGGCGCCACCTCTGATTCGGACTCGTTGCGGCAACTGGTGCTGGCGATGGATGGCGTGTTGGCAGGTGGGGAGCCAGAGGCCAGGCAGGCAGCCTGCTGTTGCTGTTGCTTTTTGCGGTGTGGGTTTACTGCTGCTGTGGGGCGTGACACTGCTGCAGGCATCTTGCTGCCAGCCGCTGACGTGTCTGCATGCGGCGTCATTTCTGTGACGGTGGCGTGTGACCCTTGCGCTCGCAACATGCAACCTCATCGCCCTGCCCTGCCCTTTCAACCTGTACCTTGCCACCTCCTCTGCCCTCTTGTACCGCCCTGCCCTGCGCCCACCCTGTAATTAAACCTCTTCTGCCCTCATGTACCGCCCTCATGTACCGCCGTGTTTGTACCGCCCTGCAGTCGGCACAAGCGAGTACGCGGACAGCACCAGCAACCTGGCTGCCTGGAACAGCGACGAGAAGTGGATGCACGAGCCGGCGGTGGCGGGCCTGCTGCGCGCTGAGCAACATGTGGCGGCGACGACGGTGGGAGGCGGCGAGGGCGGCGGCGGCGGCAACGGCGGCGGCAAGGGTAGCATCAAGTGGCGGCGCCGCCGCCCCCGCTGGCTGGTGGCAGAGAAGGTTTTCCTGAACCTGGAGTGGAGGGCGTCGCAGGTGGGTGGGTTGGCGGTACTGCAGCAGGCGGTGCACCTTTTGCTTCCCTTGCCACGGCCGTGACATGAGCGACATGTGTGACTCTCAATGAGTGTCGAGTGAGTTTGCCGGCGGCTGCGGCCAACACCTTGCACAGCTGCTTGATTGTTGTACCGCATCCGTGTTGCACAGCTGTGTCACTGTACTGCATACTTCAAACTGTACCGCAGGCAGCGTACCGCCCCTGGGCGTCCCTGGAGCTGCCCTGCCCCCCGCTGGAGCAGCTGCCGCCGCTGGTGGTACAGCTGGTGCAGCAGGGGGTGCGTTTCGCCACGCACAGCTACCCGGTGAGTGAGTGAACCGTTGGGTCAGCCTGAATTCTGGAAATAGTTGTAGGAGTTGGGAGGGAGATACTGACAGACACATTGACACCCACACGTTGAGGCACACACGCGCTATGCTATCACACTCACGCCTGCATCAACGCACACCTGCGCAAGTGCGCACAAATGCATGCCAATCCAAATTGCATGCCAGTCCAACCCGCCACTTCTCCCCAACAGTTCACCCTGCCCACCTCTTACCCGCCTACTCTGCCCTGCTCACCGCTGCCCTGCCGCGCCTCTGCCCCCTGCTCCGCCGCAGGATGTAAGGGAGGCGGGCGTGAGCCTGCTGGAGAGAGTGGTGAAGCGGTACCCCTGCCTGGCGCCGCTTGTACTGCCGCCGCTGCTGGCGGCGCTGGCCAAGCTGCCGGCGGACGAGGCGGTGAGTGAAGGAGGGACTGCTTGCTAGCGGGCTGTTTACGTTCAGTTTTGTTGAGGCTGGGGGTTGGGGAGGGTTTAAGCCTCGGGCCTCCACCCACATGTGTCAGCCCGGCTGCAAGCTCTCCCATCAGCTTGGCCGGCACTCCTCCTGGACCTGCCTCGTCCCTCCATTTCCCATTCTACTCCCTCCTTCCCCCCAACTCCCACCCTTTTCCCTCCCCTCCCTCCTCGTGCCCTTTTCCTCCTCCCCCTTTCACTTCTCCTCCCCCTCACAGGTGCCCTGGGGAGGCTCCACCTCTGACCTCCTGCCAGCCCTGCAACAAGCGGTCGCTCGTGCGGGGGCCGCCGCCGCAGCGGCAGCAGCGGACGGCCAGCCGGAGCCAGAAGCCGAGCAGGCTCTGGCTGTGGGTGCCTGCCGGGTGCTGGAGGGGCGGGCGGTGTGGCGCCACGTCAGCAGGGACCCTGCCGCCAGCCGGGGGCTGCTGCTGGGCCTGCTGGCCTCTGGTGGGTGCTGCTGCAGGCTGGGCAGTGCTGCATGGGTGCTGTGGTGTGCTGTGGTATGCGCTGTGCTGTGCTGGGTGCAGTCGTGCCCGGGTACTGCCGCACCCTGTGCAGTACTGGCGCTTGTGCTGCTGTGCTTCGCTGTGCTGTGCCGCGGGGCGAGGGTTGAGTCCTGTGGGCTTTGGGGTGTTATGCTGTGCTGTGAGATCCTTGGTATGTGCTCCACCCACTGCACTGAACCACACTTTCACTGGACTGCTCCAATCGCCGCGTGCAACGTACTCTACTCTGCCCCACCTGCTGCCCTGCCTCCCCTGCCTGCCTACCTTTGTGTATGCTATCCTTCCTGTCTTCACCCACAGCCGCCCACACGGGTGCCGAGGCGCAGTCGTCCATCCTGCGCTGCTTCCTCATCACCGCCTTCCGATTCACTGCGCCGAATCACGGCGACGGCGCCGAGGTGCGGGGGGTGTGGAGGGGAGGGCAGGGAAGGGGTGGGAGGAGGGAAGAAGGGAAGGGAGGGCGGGAGGGGGAGGGGTGACGGGAGGGCAGGAAGCGCGGGGATGCAGATGCGCAACGATGTCTCAGCCTGCATGGGCGGTCGGCTGTTGAGCTGCGCGAGTGCGGGCAGCAGGGTGTGCTGCGTCGAGGCGCTGTTTGCCACCAGCGGCTGCTTGCTTCCATTTCCGATAACACACCAGGCCTTTGCTGGCCTGCTGCCTGCCTGCCTGCCTGCCTGCCTGCCTGCCTGCCTGCCTGCCTGCCTGCCTGCCTGCCTGCCTGCCTGCCTGCCTGCCTGCCTGCCTGTCTGCCGTGGCTGTTCATGGTTATGTCAGGTGAAAAGGAATGTGCAGTCATCCTCACCCCCACTCCCCTCTGACCTCCTGGACCTGCCTGTTCCCGCTGCCTGCAGTCAGCCGCAATGATCGACGACGTGCTGGCAGCTGCCGAGCAGCCGGGGCTGCACTGGCGGTATCGCTGCCTCGCGGAATGCGCGCTGTGCATGCTCCTGCCCCTCTTGGACGCCGCCACCGCGACCGCCGTCACTCGCCACTGGGCCGCACTCCTCACATCTGACATGCTGCTGCTGCGCCAGCTGGCAGCAGCCGGACTCACCATGCTGCTGCTGCCTGTGTGGCACGTGCCGCACCCGGGCGCACTCGGCGGCGGCCGGTCGCTGGCGGCGGCGGCAGACGAGCAGGTACGCCAGCTGCTGTCCCGCTGCAGTGAGGGCCTGAGCTTGTGGGTTGGGAGCCGCGAGTAGGAGGCGAACCCTGATTTTCACCAGAGGGCGGCTCTTGGGTCAACGCATACCATAGGGGGATGCAGGCTGCAGCCAGGGCGCAGGCAGGCAGGGGATGCTGTAACCTTCAAGCAACTTGCAACTCTGCCTGCCTCGACTGCTGACTGCTGACTGCATTTTCCCCTTGTGTCACGCCTTGCACCGTTCTCTCACTGGTCTTCAGATGGCGGCAGCAGACGAGCAGGAGCTGCCGCCACAGCAGCGGCGCATCGACGCCGCTGCCGTGCAAGCAGCGGCGGCTGCGCTGAGGGGCGTTGTGCTTGCGGATCCTGCTGCCTTTGCTGCTGGTCTGTTCCAGCAGCTGGCGCACGGGCATCCCCTGCTTGGAGCTGAGGGGCAGCAGCAGCGCTCTGCCAGGTAGCGTCCCTTCGTGCCTTGGCTGCTTGCTTGTTTCGGCGGGTGGCGTGTGTGTGGTTTGCATGCAATCGGCGGCAACGGCCAGTCGATTTTGGAGAAGAAGAATATGCTGAATGCTGTTTCCACTCTTTCTGTCTCATGCCTCACACCTCACCTCCGCCCCACACCCCCGCCCCTCCTCCCATCAACCACACCACCATTAAATCAAAGCAGGCAGATGCTGGGCGGCAGCCGAGACGACATGATGATGAAGATGGTGACCGGCACGCTGAGCAGGTGGGGGCTGATGGCTGTGGGCGGAGGGCGTGGCTGGGCTGTGTGCTGCTGCTGCTGCTGCCCTTTGGTGTTTGGCTTTGCGGCTCGTCCCCCCTCCCCTCCCTCCTTGTCTCCCTGATGCGCGCCTGCTTCCTCCATTCCATTCCATATCACCCAAACCCCATCCACCTCCCCCCTCTCACGACCTTTCTTCCACCCCTCTCCCACCCACCGCCATCCACCTTCCCCCTCTCACGACCTTTCTTCCACCCCTCTCCCCTCCTCCCATCCACCCACCCACCTATCACCCTTCAGGGCCGCCATCTGGCCTCACGGCAGGGAAACGATCCCTCTGCTGTCCAAGGATGGGTTCATCGCCACGCACGCGCAGCTGGTGCAGGTAAGGGGTGGTGGGTGCGTGGCTTCGAGGGGTGGCAGGGCGAGGTGTGGAGGGGCGGGGAGCGGGAGTGGCAGAGCGCGGCCGCGAGTGCTGGATGGGACAGGTTGGGTGGGTTGGTGGGGTGTGTCGGATTGGTGTGTAAGCAAAGTGGCACAGGCGAGCTCTGCTGCCTAGGCAGGTCCCCATGGAACTTTGAGCTGGTTGCCTTAAAGTTAAAGCCAGCCAGGTTTTCAGTACCCCTTGAATGGTGCCCACCTCGGTTGCCCAGTCCTTCAGTCCTTCCTCACAAACTCACAAGAGCACACACTTGTCTGTGCAGGTGCTGGCTGTGGTGGTGCCTGAATCGGTGGCAGCCTTCAGGCAGCCGTTGGAAGCGGCGCTGGGGTGAGCTGACAGCCTTGCTTCATGAAAACAGCGTTCCTGTTGTCATGCCTGCCCTCGCCTGCCTGCTGAAGGCGCGGTGCTTGCCTGCCGACTGCCCTGCCTGCTTGCCTGTGTTTGCTTGCCTGCGTGCCGCACGTCTCGCTGTTGCTTGATTGCTGCTGGGGAGGGTGGACCGCAGGCTGGGAGAGCTTTTCATGAGCACACAAATCGCAGAAACATTTTGGTGGAAAGCAAATCAGCAAACCAACTGCCCCCGTCTGTCCTGCCGCCGCCACCCCTGCAGCCAGTCCCAGGACCAGGATCGGCCCGCCACCGCCGCGGCCGCCGAAGTGCTGGCTGGGCTGCTTGCTGTGCCCGCCATCTACTCATCTGGCGGAGCCTGGGGGGAGTGGGTGGGCCCCGCCCTTACACAGGCAATGGCGGCTGCTCCTCTTGGTGGGTTGGGTGGCTGGGTTGAGACAGGCTGGCGAGGGGCTGGATGGCCTGGCTTGCAGGGCGCAGAACAGTGCCTTGCTGGTTGCTGTTTCTGGCTGCTATTCCAGCATGTCAATTTTCAGTTTTTCGTTTTTCTCTTCTTTCGTATCCTTCCGGTCCTTTCCCTCACCTCACCTGCCTCGTATTTTGTTTCCCTCCTTTTCTGAAGCCCTTTCCTGCCTGTGCTTGGTTGGCTCACCTTACCACAATCGTGTTCTTCCCTCCCCCGACCTCACCTCCCTCATCTCCTGCCCCCCCCTTGTCACTCTGCAGAGAATGTGGAGCTGTGGAGCTCCTGTGCGCTGCGCTACGCAGCCCACCACCTGGCCATAGCCGAGCTGGCGGCGGCGGCGCCTGCTGAGCTGGCGCCCGGTCTTGAGGCGCCGGCGCTGGCGGCACAGCTTTCCCCCCTGCAGCTGCTGGTGGACGCCGTGGCGGAGCCGCTGCCTGAGGGTGGGTGTTGTGCGGCTGTGTGTGGGGCTGTGCATGTGTTGGAGGCGTCATGCCTGCCCTTTCCCTCTCTCGCTTCCTCTTTTGCTTCGTCACTTGTTTCCTCCTCATTCGTTTGGCCCCTCACATATTCTCCTCCTTCTTGTTTGTCCTTCTCTCGCTTGTCCTTCACTTCGCAAGCCCACTCTCACCCTCCCCGCCTTCCCCGCCCTGCCCCCATCCCATCACAGGCGCCACCTCGAGCCAGGCCTACAAGCGAATCTCCTCCCTGCTGCTGCTGACGGCTGAAGTGGCCACAGCAACAGGCAGTGCTCGGCCCCCGCCGCTGCTGCGACGCCTGCAGGTGGGTGCTGGCTCACGCCTGCTGCTGGGTAGTTTTGTGGTGTGCTGGTTGATTGCTTTTGTGGTTTGCTAGTTGATTGTTTGATGGGTGCTGGTTGGTTGGTTTTGGCAGGTGCTGGTTGGATTGGAGTGGCGGGTGCTGAGAGAGTTGGGCACCCAGCTCGGCGTGGGCTGGCACAGCTTTACTGCTTGGCAGTTGCGTGTATTTTGTTACCCCAAATCAGGCCCATACAGCAAGAGAAAGTGAGAGTGTGTGCGTGTGCTTGTCTGCCTGAGTTTGCGTGTGCAGGCTCGGTTGCTGCTGGAGCTGCCGTCGCTGGCACAGCTGCCGGGAGAGAACGTCAGGTGGGTGCTGCCTCCTGCCTGCATCACAGCTGTGCATCATGCTGAACTTGCTGGCGGCGCCACCACTGCTTGGAACAATTTCTGCGGTGTCACATCACACACCACACACCAGGCACTTTCGGGGGCGCACTCCCCGTTCATAGCCACACACTACACCCATCAGCTTCGCACCCTCCCTCTGCTGCAGGCTGGCGGCTGCTCAGCTGTCTGCCTTTGTGCCCTGCTGCGTCCTGGAGGCTGAGGAAAGTTCGAGCGCCGCCGCCACATCAGCGCCAGCCGGCATCGGCCACGGAGATGGCAACGGCAATGGGAATGGGAATGGCGGCAGTGACGCTGAGATGGTGGTGGTGGGGCCTGGCAGCGCGAGGGCCAGCAGCGCTGCATCGTTGGAGGCGGTGGCTGCAGGTGAATGAGGGGAAATGGAGGAGGGGGCAGGCGCTGTGGCTTCACAAGGGTCGGGTGATTTGCACCCTGTTAGACTCTGTGCCTGCATCCCTGTGCCCGCCTGCCTGCCCTCCCACCACAAGCCGTGTGTCTGTCTCTCCCTGACCCTCTTTTGCTACACTGCACTCCGCTTCCTTTCTTCCTTTTTCCTTTCTGAAGCCTTTCCTTCTGCCTCCCCTGCCACTGCGCCTCTCCTCTGTCTCTGTATCCCATTCATCGCCTCCTCTCCCCCTCCCTCCCGCGCCCCGCAGGCACAGGCAGCGAGGACCCAGTGCTGCTGGTGCAGTGCTCCGCCGCAGCCCTTCGCAGGGCGGCTGTGGCTTACCTGGATGGCGTTGTTGCAGAGGTGAGGAGGCGTGCCTGTCCTGGCTGCTGCTCCGGTGGTTGGCTGCTCTGGCTGCTTGAGCTTTGTTGCCCCTCATTGCCTGCCCAGCTGGCTTGTGTGCGCCGCCTTCTGCCCCAGCCTTGGCGCCGCTCACCTCACCACTCGACTCTCAACGCCTGCTGCTGCTGCTGCTGCTGCTGCTGCTGCTGCTGCTGCTGCTCAGTTTCTCAACGCCTGCACCCACCTGCCGCTGCTCGCCCCCATATCTCCTGCAGTTTGACGCAAGCGTGCAGTGCCTGTATGCTGCCCACCGATCCGAAGAGAAAGGCTCTCTGCCCGACTCTGCCGCCGCACGTGACTCCGCTGCTGCCACAGCACGTGGCGGCGCTGAGGGGGAGGTGGTGATGGCTGAAGCGGCGGCAGGTGTTGATGGCGAACAGCCTGAGCTTGAGACGCAGCAGGAGGGAGGGGAGGGAGAGGAGGAGGGTGTGGCAGGTGTATCGATGAGCGAAGACGAAGCGGTGCTGGTGGTGGGGGGAGCGGCGGCGGCGGCAGGCAGCGGCGAGACGGCGGTGCAGGGCAGCACGGAGTACCAGGCTGGTGAGACAAACACTGTGTGTGTGTGTGAGAGGGCTGCTCTCCACACAAGCTATCGCACACCTCTGCACCTGTCGTTGCTCACACGCTTGGCCACCTCGCCTACAGCCGACCGCCTGCCTCTCTGCTCACACGCTCCTCGCCCTGCCTGCAGCCGTGGCCCAAGTCAGCTTCACGGTGCAGCTGATGGTGCAGGCGCTGACCGGCGGGGAGGGCCCCGGGCTGGCCCCCTGGCTGGCACGCATGCTGGGCAGCCTGCTGCGGGTGCAGGCAAGTGCGGTACAGTCGAGAGGCAGCTGCAGCGGTACATTGCACGGGGAGGGAGGGAGGCTGTGCGCTTAAAACGTGCATGAATGATTGCATTCTGCCTGGACCTTGCTTTGTGCCGCCCACCGCTTGCCAATGTCTCGTGCTGCAGCGTCCAGCTGACTGCTGTCTCTTTTAAAACTCTCACGTCATCTGTACTGCTCTACTGTACTGCCCTATTGTACTGCCCCGCAGGAGGTCATCCCCTCAGAGCTTCAGTTTGTTGCGTTGGAAGCCAGGAAGGCGCTGGTGTGCTTCAAGTACCTGCCCCTGCCCGCCAGCCTGGTGGGCCCTGTGCTGTCCACGCTGGAGCAGGTGGGTGCTCGTTGATGGTGTGGTGGGTGCTGGTTGGTTTGGTGGGTGCTGGCTGGTTGGTGTGGTGGGTGCTGGTTGATGGTGTGGTGGGTGCTGGTTGATGGTGTGGTGGGTGCTGGTTGATGGTGTGGTGGGTGCTGGTTGATGGTGTGGTGGGTGCTGGCTGGTTGGTTTGGTGGGTGCTGGCTGGTTGGTGTGGTGGGTGCTGGTTGATGGTGTGGTGGGTGCTGGTTGATGGTGTGGTGGGTGCTGGTTGATGGTGTGGTGGGTGCTGGCTGGTTGGTGTGGTGGGTGCTGGCTGGTTGGTGTGGTGGGTGCTGGTTGATGGTGTGGTGGGTGCTGGTTGATGGTGTGGTGGGTGCTGGCTGGTTGGTGTGGTGGGTGCTGGTTGATGGTGTGGTGGGTGCTGGTTGATGGTGTGGTGGGTGCTGGTTGATGGTGTGGTGGGTGCTGGTTGGTGTGGTGGGTGCTGGCTGGTTGGTGTGGTGGGTGCTGGTTGATGTTGTGGTGGGTGATGGTTGGTTTGGTGGGTGCTGGTTGGTTGGTGTGGTGGCTGCTGAGCAATGATGGTGGGAGCCAGTCAAGCAGAGTGGAGCAGTGATAAGCTAGGATCTGGGCTTCGTGGATGGCCAGTGTAATTGCAGTGCATTGAGGCTCTTCTCGCCTGTCTGTCCTAAGCTGTATCTGTTCCGCCGCCGCCCCACGCTTCCCTGCCTGCCTGTGCCCCCCCTTGCTGCCACAGGCCTCGGCCGCTGAGCTTTGGCCTGAGCGAGCCTCAGCCCTGCTGTTTGCGCAGTACTTCTGGTTCAGGTAAGAGCAGTAATGGGTGAGGGAGCAGTGGGTGAGAGCAGTCCGTGATAGCAAACGACGAGAGATTGGGTGGAGGTGACAGTGCCACTGTGCCACTGTTCGGGCATGTGTGCACAGACTGCCCGACAGCCAGCACAGGCTTGCTCAACCCTCATCCCCATCTCCCCCCCTCCTCCCCCTCCCCCCTCCTTCTCCTTGCAGGCACACCTTCCTGCTGGGGCCTCAGGGCACAGCCCGTGTGCAGGTGAGCAGCTGCCGCGCCTGCCTGCCACTCTCATTCGTGTGCCGCTCAGTGAATGAATGAGCACAGCACAGCACAGCGCGTGCAGGGATGCCTCCTCCAAAACAACACGACGCACGAATTGCCGGTTACTCTTTCGCAACATTTTCACACAGTTTTTACCGGCTGAAACCTTGCCCTGCCTCCCCAACTCCCTCTCAATTGCATTACTACGCACCCACCTGCCCTCCCTTTCACGTGCCTCTGCAGGCCATGGTTGTGGCCATGCTGTCAGACCCAAAGCTGGAGGTCAGGGAGATGGCGGCAACCACACTCTCAGGCAAGCTCAGAGTGGAATCTGCTCCTACACAGCCCGGAGGGTGGGCACAGGCTAGGGGCGAGAGGCGAGGAGCGGGTTGTCCGAGGGTTGCAGATTGATGCGATTTATCCACCAGTGTGACCGCCTTGCCCCGTGCGGTGCAGCCATGCTGGCCGCACGCTGCGCTGCTGCATCATTTGCTCCCGTGGCTCTCATTGGTTTTCCTTTCTGTCCTGCCTCCTCGCCCTGACCTGCCCTGGCCTGTCGGGGCCAGGCTTGTCTCTGCTCACCTTGTCGCTTTGCCCTCACTTTCCAAACCCACATTCCCTTGTCGCTGCAGGCTTGCTGAAGGGCCTGCCGCCCAAAGATGCAGACGCCCTGCGGCAGAACTTCACAGACCAAGCCCTCCAGCTCTTCCCCCTCAACAAGCGGCGGCGCACGGCTGGCGGCGGCACTGCTGCCCCCCCGGCCGGTGAGCGAGGGCTGCCGCTCCGGGCTGTTGGCAAAGGGGCCTGCCTGCCTTGTCGCTGATCAAAGTGCCGGCTGGCTGCTGTGGGAGACAAGACTGTGGCGTGCGTGTGCAAACTGCAATGCAAAGCTGTGCGTGTGCAAAGCTGCCAAGATTTGGGCAAGCTGTGTGCTGTTGTTGCCCTCGCTCCCGTCTTGCCCTCAATCTTTCTTGCCCGCGTTCCACCAACCGCAGGCGGGGCCGCCAGCCTGGCGCAGCGTCACGCCGTCGTGCTTGGGCTGAAGGCCTTTGTGCTGTCTACACCCTATGATGTGCCAGGTGTGGGTGCTGCGAGTCAGCTTGCTGTGCCTGGGCACCGCAAGCCGCTCGTGTTGGGTTGAGTGGGTGCTGCGGGTCCCTTTTGGTGGTGGGTGGGTGCTGCGCCATGAGTACAGCAGCGGCATCCGCAGTGCTGGCCTGCCCCTTTGGCAGGTTAGTAGCCCTGCCCTGCCATGCTTTAGTGCTGGCAAGTCCTGAAACGCTGGCGCTGTCCTATTTGTGTTGCTGTTGTGGTTCGTTCAGGCTGGCTGCCCGATGTTTTGATGGCCCTGGTGCGGCTGGCTCCCGAGCCGCCGCCGCTGCGCACCAGTGTCACCAAGACGCTGTCGGAGTTCAGGCGCACACACGAGGAGGCTGGGCTGTCGGAGGTGGGCGGCCGGGTGTCTTGCATGGTCCTCAAACTGCTTGGGTCGGCGCTGGGGGCTGGGCAGAGGCACGAGTCACAGGCCTGGGTGAGAGCCTTCTTCCCCCTCCCCTGGCCCTGTGCTTGCTGATATGTGCGGTCCTAGCTCGTGCCGGCCCCGCCCTCTGCTGCAACAGGGCGGTGTTGGGGCAGTGCCTCGCACTGGCTTGTGAGCGCAGTTGGTGGGTTAGTGCGCACCTGCAAGCCGTGCCTGTGGTCTTGTGCTGCCCGCCGCAGGTGCGGGAGCTGCTGTCTGCTGAGCAGTGGGAGGCGATTCGAGACGTGGCGTCACCCGCCTCCTACTTTGTCTGAGGCCGGCAGGGCTCTCACAACCTACATCTCACCCTCAACACACGTTGAAATGAGCGGCCCCGCACCCGCGTCCCCGGTTTTCTTCGTTGCTTTGCTCAAGCTTGCATGACGCAATGTTGCTTTGGTTGTTCGTGTGGCCTAAAAGGCAGGAGGCGGCAGCCTTGTCGACCCAGCGGTGCAGCATGGCACGCAGTCACGTGCTCGCGCCTCGTGTCAGAATGAAACGTGCAGTCGTGTTGCCACTGATTGTTTGATGTTTCTGTTTTCTTTCCCTGCTCCACCAAAGGCTGCATGGTGGTGCCATGTACTCTACTCAACCCGATTCGCCCCCTTGCTTCGTTCTTCGTTTGTTGCCTGTTGTAGAGCACGCTCTGGTTGCTATGCATACACACCATTCACGAACAACTCACGATGCCGCCTTGATGCATACTGATGCTGCTATGCTGATGTGAAAGCGCACACACCACACTGCAGCCGAATCGAGCACGACTGTGCAGAAAGGCACACAGATTCCAGCAGAAAGGTGACACAGCAAAACCAGAAGCAAAAATGAGGCATGGAAGAAACAATATGCAGGAGTAGGGAGCAGGCACTTCACTACCTGCGAGCTCAGCCCTCGTTGGTACTGCCACTGCCGGCCGTGCTGCCCACGAGCTGCAGCCCCACCGTTCGCCGCCGCGCTCCGTCCAGTTCAACAAGCATCACAGACTGCAGGCACAGGGGTTGGCATCGCTCATTTGAACTGTGCTGCTTGAAGTTGCCGATTCTAGCCACCAGCCCCTGCCTCTAGCCACACATGCAATGTGTGGCATGACAAACGAAAGGTGATGCTGCCAGCCAGTGCCCCACCTGCCAGGTGCCCAGCGCCAGCTTGCCTGCCGCCACCGGCACCGTCTCTGAGTTGCCCAGCATCATGGACAGCAGGTGTGAGTGCGCGTTGGCGGGCTCCTGGGCCGCCCTGCGTTGCCACAGCACAGCACAGCACAGCGCAGCACAGCACAGCACAGCACAGCACAGCACAGCACAGCACAGCGGTGAGCGGGCAGGGCAGCGCAGGTGTGAGGTGGCTTTGCAGTGGCTTCAAACCACTAGATACGACAATAAAAAAGGCAGCCTCATCCCGCCCCGCCAGCCAGCAAAGTTTGGTTCAAAGTCGCACGTTTCAGAGCCCTGCTGCGCTGTGCCTCCACGCGTCTCCACATCCCCTCCATGCAGCAGCTCCAACCGATCAAGCCAGCCCAGCCCAGGCCAAAGCATTCCAGCAAGGTGTGTCACACATTGCACACTTGGCAGCAGCAGCAGGATCGAATCAAGCCGGTTCAGAGTGAGCGCGCCCCCCCTGCTGTGAGCCCGCTCTGCCCACCACATTTGCCAGCCGCAAGCGCTCACCAGGCCTCCCAGCCGCCGGGCCAGTTTGGCGGGGCCTCTCTGTACTGCAGGTCGTTGTGCAGGTACGGTTCCCCGGGTGGCGCCAGCTTGTGCAGGAACTGATGCCGTGGAATGGGGTGGGGTGAGGAGAGAGGCAGCGATGGGGTTGAATCGAGAGTTGGGTGGAAGCCATTGGGGTGAGCGAGGTGCGGCAGGAGAGCATTTGGTGCAAAGTGATTGATGCCAAGACGTCGGCAGCAGGTGCTTCCACATGAGCAGCAACTGCGGCAGTTCATGCGGGACCTTTGGGCAACACTGTGCAGAACTCAGCTGCCACCACCGCCACCGGCGCCACCGCCACCGCCGCGGCCACTGCCGCCGCCGCTGCCGCACCTGTCGGATGTCGTCCAGCAGGCGAGGCTCGCACTCATTGATGGTCACTGCTGTCGTGGTGTGACGGCTCAGCACGTTGACAAAGCCATCAGAGACGCCCAGTCGCTCCACCTCAGCTCGGATCTGCAAGGGCGGCAGCGGCAACGGCGGCGAGTTCGCTGGCGGGCGGCAAGCCATTGCGGCGATTGAGGGCCCCGCAGCACAACCTGCGGCGTTATATCAATGATGTGGATGCCGGGCTTGGTGTCTAATTGGAGCTCTGTGTAGTGAAACACGGCAATGCCTTGCAACTGCGCTGCGCTGGAGGCCGTTGCGCGGATCGTGTGCCTCCTTGCAGCCGGTTGTCGACGAAAGACGCTGCCCGACACCTTGCAAGCGGCTGCAAGCTGCATAGCGATGAAGCGATCGCCGGCACCGGGCCACAGCTATATGCTGACTGCTGGTTCGTGCACCCTTTGCAATAAAGCAATCCTCAAAAGACATTGCATTCATCGGCTATCACACCACCTCAGTCGCCTGCAGGTCGGAACTCAAATCGACTGCGAGTATGGCAGCACTCACAAGGCAGCCAAAGTGCCCTGCTCCAGCCTGCTGCTACTCGTGCCAGCCAGCCCCCTCTACAGCTCTCTCTCGGCAGCGACGCTCATCACACAATTGATAGGCGCTCGCAGGCTCAATCCATGCAAGGGTGCCCTGCCAGCAGCACTAAGTCATGATATTCAGCAACGTCTGCTGGGATAGATAGATAGAGTGAGATATTGGTGTGTTCTGCCACACATGAAAAAGATTGAGTAGAGAGACATTGGTTGGCAGCACATGGCTTGAGTGATGGCATGCAAGGGGGTACTTGAACTTGTGCTCAAGCCTAGAAGGCTTATTAATGCAATGGGAAATGAGAGGGAGAAGAGATCAACGCAAGGGAGATAAAAAGTGCCGTACAACAGCCGGCAAGGCGTGTAACAAGGGGCAGTGGTGCAAAAAATGGTGAAGAAGACTTGAGGCTTCATTGCATTGCATGGTTGGCGTCGAGGGCTTGGTGGTTTGGAAGAGAGAGGGGGAAAGAGAATGTGCAGGTGGGTGCAGTTTGGGCAAGACTTGTGCGCCAACACACAACAGATGCGATGCAGCAGGGTGACCATGGCTGCCTCACTACATGTGCAGCTGGTGAGCCTGCCACTGAGCAGCCTGCAGGTCTCGGTCCTGCTGCTGCTGCTGCTGCTGCTGCTGCAGCACCGGCAGCGGCTGAGACATGCTCTGCTGCAGGGCCTCCAAATCAAACTGCGCAGCAGTGAACTCCAGAGAACGGCGCTTGCGTGGCGGCCCAGCCGCCAGCAAGTCCATCTCCTCAGTGGCAGCCTGCCAGCGCTGCTGCAGCAGCTGTTGCTGGCCCGGCGCCAGGGCCAGGCCGCCTCCTCGCGCCTGCTTGCGCCCGCTGCTGTGCTGGCTGCGGCTGCTGTTGGTCAGGCTCTGCTCGAAGCGGAACCCAGCTGGCGGCGAGGCCAGCTGACGCTGTGGCGGCGAGGCCAGCTGACCCTGGCACTGCTGCTCCAGAGCCTGCCCCTGAATGCCCGCCTGCCGCCACTCTGGCTCAAGAGGCTGAGAGGGCCCCGAGCGCTGCAGGCGGCCAGGGCAGGACGCGCCAAACACAGAGTCTGGAGAGCCGCCGCCGCCGCCGCCGATGCCGCTCCTGTTTGGCTCAGCCGCCTCCTGCCTCTGGCGCAGCACCAACTGCTGCAGCGCGACGGCCTGCCGCCGCTGCCACTCCTCGGCCTGCTGCCGCCGCATCTCGTCCCACTCGCGCTGCTCCTGCCAGCGCCTTGCTTCCCACTGCTGCTGTTCCAGGTCTCGCCGCCGCTGCCACTCCTGGTCCTCAGCCCTCCTCTGGGCGGCCCACTCCATCTGGTGCGCCTCCCACTCCTGGGAGCGGCGGCGGCAGTCCAGCTCTGCCACCTGGCGAGCGGCGGCGAGGTCATGCTGCTGCTGCTGCAGCTGGTGTTGATGCTCCAGGTGCTGGTGCTCCAGCCCCTCCATGTCGCTTTGCAGGGACTGAAGCATGCCTCCTGGGGCGGCTCCCTCCGGCGCCCCACGCGGCTGCAGCAGCAGGCGCTGCGCGGCTGCGCACCATCGCTCCTGCTCCGCCCGCTGCGCCTGCAGCTGCGCGGCTTGCGCCTGGCGGGCCTGCAGCAGCTGGGCCCGCTGGGCGGCAGGCAGCCCCAGCAGCGTCGGGCTCGGCTCCCCTCCTCCTCCTGCCTCGGCGGCTGCGGCCTCGTTGGCCAGGCTCAGCGCAAGCTGCTGCTCATGCAGCGCGCTGAGCTGCAGGGAGGCACCGCCGGGAGCCAGGGAGTATTCTGGCAGGGCTTGGTGCTCTGGGGGGGCAGACTGTGCACGCTGCATAGGCTCCCCCAGCAGCGCCGCCAACCCCAGGGCATCGTCGGGGCTGCCGGACTGCTGCTGCTGCTGCAGGGCCAGCTGGTGGTCAAAGTGCTGCTGCAGGGAGTTGAGGGGTGTGTGCACCTGCAGCGGCACATGAGTATGGGGCAGGCGGGTGAGCGGCAGCGCTGCAGACAGTCGATGCAATGGGAGATCTGGTGATTGGTGTGATGGCTGGCTGCTGTGTGCAACTGTTTTGCTTGCAATGCACGGCAGCAGGCAGGACATGGAGGTGGCAGCAAGCTCGCGCCTGGAGGGCAGCCATCGAGGCGTCAGCTCCAACGGCGGCGGCGTGTTGGTGTGGGTCTGAATCGCCGAGCGCTGAGATCCTGCAGCAGAGGCGCATGCTTCGCTCAGGGCTGCGCGTTTGCGGGCATCAAACCCGCCGTGGGCGAGCCAAATGTCTCCGGTCAGGCTGCGCAGGCACGCGAAACGTAAACGAGCACTGGCCCACGAGCCACAGAGCCATTGTGCATGTTGGGAACCCGCCAACGGCACGCCCCGACCCCTCATCGACGTGCACCCACTCTCCCCAAACCGCCTTGCGCACCGAATCGCGCCAGTGCACCCCGCTCTTGCCCGCTTCGTCAGAAGACAGCACTGGGCGCCATGCAACTGCGAAGCAGGTGACGTAGGTCAGGATCCGCCATCGCCTTGCTTTCTTCGGGCATGTGGCGGCGGCACCCGATGTGTCACATTTATCCCTGGACGTTGATACCGTTTATGCATCAAGCAAATCAGTTCATGCAGGACTGCAAAATCACTAAGTTGGCATCAACTGCGAGACGAGCACGGAGCACAGAAGCAAGAAGGCTGCATCATATTGCAAGCAATGGGCGGCACCGTCATCCGGTGCCGTCAATCAGGCGCCGCCGCTGCCGCTGCTGCTTATGCCGCACATCCGGTTTGAGGCCAGTGCCCCAGGCATGACGCTGGAGGTATCAGAGGTCAGGAGTGTGTTGTGCATGAGCACGGCAGCCATATACGGTACTGTGCCAGAAAGCGGGCACGCATTACTAAGGCGCTGGGCAGCCTTGCAAACCGCCCATACCATCCAGTACCACTTTTTGGTACAGCTGTGCCTTGGCGTAGACTGCACGTAATCCAGGCGGCGGCAAGCCCTCCGCCCATCCCACCCACCTGCCAGTCTTCCTTGCAGTGAGCTAGTGAATGAGTCTATGAGTGTGTTGCAAACGATTGTGTACAGCAACGGCAGCCGGGTGCGGTGCAGCCGGAGCAAGTGCTGGCAGCATGAGGTTTGAGGAAAGGGGGATACGACTGCGCCGCGAGAGCAGGCAGCCGAAAACGAACAATCAAAGCGATGAGCAGACGAACAAGCCAGGAGAGCAGTGTGAGCGTGTGAGCAGGCGTCAGGACGAGGGGTAGGCGCGGCGGTCAAAGAAAAAGAACGAGACATTAAAACGAAGGAAGGAAAGGGAGGGGGGCTGGCGGTAGCATGAGGAGCAGGGAACCGAGCACAGCGACGGAAGGGAAAGCAGGAGGGGAGGGCGGGAGAGGGATGGCAGGCAGTGAGAGCTGCACAGCGCTGAGGCACTGCACACAACAACAGCCCTCAGGGTCAGCCAAGGTGCCTGCCCGCCTGCCGACGCTGCAACCTGGTGCCGCTGCCCCGGGACCTGGAAACAGGGCCTGCATCACCAGGCCTGCCTGCCACTAAACGCTAGAAGCAGCTAAAGGAAGTAGTCTGGCGCCGCCTTCTTGGCAGGCACGCCCCTAGCCTCCTGAGGCGCAGCCTCAAAGACCTTGAAGTGCTTCGCGCCGCCATCGTCCAGCTCTAGCAGGGCCGCCACGTTGCCACACCTGCATGCGAGGGTGGGGAGGGGTGGGGGGGGGAGGAGAGGAGAGGAGAAATGGGTTGGTGGGTGGAGGGACGGGTGTGAAGCGCAAGGCTGGTGGGTGAGGGGCAGTGTTTCGCGTGTGTAGCGAGTAAAGGGCGCGGCTCCAGAAGTGTGAGAAGGGTGTGCGTGTGTTTGGGGGGGGCATCATCACCTCTCACACAAGCCCTCTCAACACCGTCCACACCAGCACCCACCGCAACCAGCCAGCACCCACCAAACCAGTCAACCAGCACCCGCCAAATCAACCAGCCAGCACCCGCCAAACTACCAACCAGCACCCACCAGACCAACCAGCCTGCGCCCACCAAACTAACCAGCAGCACCCACCAAGCCAAACCAGCCAGCCAGCACCCACCAAACCAATAAACCAGCACCCAGCAGCCACACACCTGTAGCAGTAGTTGGGTGCCGACCACACCGTGACCAGCTGGTCCCTGAACATCCACTTGTAGCCCTCCATTACCAGCTGGTGCGCGCGCGCTATCAGCTCAACCTGGATGTTCATCATCACAGGGAGAGCGCGAGCGCGGGAGGAGAAGCGGTATGGGAGTAGTTGTTAGAAGGGGGAGACGAGAGCTGCTGTTGCTGTTGCTGGGAGAGAGAGTGTGCTGTGGACGGGTGCGTCTGCAGGGCAGCGATGAAGGCCAGGACAGGGCACAACACACAGGCACACACGCACACGCAACACACAACGTCCAGCCTCGCTCGGCCGTCCAGGCAGCAGCACGGCAGGCATGCAAGGCAGTACAGCCACAGCACAGCACAGCACAGCACAGCATCGACTTGCATATCAAACAGGGTGACACCACACCCCAAACACACATACCCCAGCCACCCCCAATCCACCAACCCCAGCACCCACCAAACAGCCCGGCCCCCCGCAACCAGCACATCTGGCCTCACCCCGTTGCTGTGGCAGAACTGCGTGGCTATGTCGGCGCCAAACAGGTAGCCGGCCCCCCGCGGGCTGAGGCCCCACCCCTCCACCCCATCCTCGGGGTCACTCCACAGCAGGTCACACATGGCTCCATCATGCGGCACCTGTGACACAAGGATTGTAGGGCGGCAAAATAAGAGGGCGGCAGTGAGCTCAATCCACCAAACGTATTTGTAGTTGCACTTTCAGAGAGAGGAGCTGGTTGTTGAGGTGATCAAATGAGAATTGAAGTGGCAGTTGCATCGTCAGAGAGAGGGGAGGTGGTTGCGGAGGTGGGCGTGGGTGACTGTTTGCCGTGTGAGAAGAGGGGAGGTACAGGGTTGGTTATCGGGAGAAGGTGGGGTGTATCAAACAAGCAGCCTCCAAACAACCCCACCAGCCACCCCACCAAGCCCCACTTCACACACACACACACACACACACACACACACACACACACTCACACACACACACACACCAGCAGCACCACCCACCTCCTGCTTTCTGTCGATGGTCCGAATCTCGTCCAGCCCACCGATTGCTGGGGAGAGGCCGCCATGCACACAGAATATGGAGCTGCACGCCGGGAGGGAGGGAGGGGGGGGAGACACTCAGGGTGTGTCTCGCACATGAATGCACAATGAGGGGTAGTGTCACAAAGTCGTCAGGGAGGGCCGAGAGACAACAGGAGGCGAGCGGGTTTGCGGGCAGCTCTTTGCGCTGCTGCTGCTGGTGCTGTTGGTGCTGCAGTCCTGCCCTGCTCTCCTTCCCCCTCCCATCCTCTCACCACCTGCTCCTCAAGCCCGCTCTGCCCCTCCTCCCCCGCCTCCTTGCCTGCGCGCCAAACCGCTGCCTCCCTTGCCCTTCCTCCCTGTTTCCCTGTCCCGCCACACAACAGCACGACCCCTACCGTCATCCCATCGCCACAATACATGACCCTGCCATCATCATCTCCCCCTTCTCCCCCCCCTCACCCGTCTATGAGTGCCGAGAGGGACAGGTAGTCAAATACGTCTGTGCAGTAGCGCCACACATTGACGGAGCCATACTTGCGCAGGCACTCGTCGTAGAAGCCGTATACCTGAGTGGGTGGGTGGTGTGAGGGAGGGTGGATTGCTATTAAAAGACCACGAATCACCTTTTTCCATAGCTCGTCAACACAACGATCATTGTCAGAACAGGTGCTTGAGGTCAAAGGTGGGTGAAGTATGATATGATGCTGTGATGGGTGGGCAGGTGGCGCGTGTGTGTATGCAGCAATTATCGGTGGAGCAGCCAAGGTGGGGTGCTGAGCTGGTGTTGTGGGTGTGCGGGTGCGATGCAATGGCGGTGCTTGCCAAATCAATCAGCGGGCCGTCCTCTGCCTCCCCTGCCGCACAACTTTTTAGTATCACACCCACACAGCCAATGCACCCACCCACCACAGCACCCACCTGTGTGATCTGCCTGCTCTCGTGGTTGCCCCGGATCAGGGTGATGCGCTCCGGGTAGCGAACCTGCAGGTATTCAATGTTTCGAAATTTAATGTCCAATGTATAATGTTGATGAACGTATATGTGTGTGAAGACAGGAGAGGGATGGCTGATCCGTAGGAGGGCAGAAGGGCGACAGCTATCGGCCACACACTCGCCGTGGCCCCGCCTTCACCCCCGCTAGCACACAACACTCTCCACACATATCTCCACACACAGGTGCACGCCTGCCTTGCTTCCTTAATGTGGACCCCTCAACACACACAGACGAGCCCACCTTGAGCGCCAGCAGCAGCAGGAAGGTCTCAACGCTGTAGAAGCCCCGATCCACAAAGTCACCCATGAACAGGTAGTTGGTCTGAAGCGGTGCACGGGGGGGAGTAACAGGTACATCAGGCGGTACATTGTGCAAGTACAAGATGTTTGTGGTATAGTAGTAGCAGGACAGCTGTGAGCAGTTGCGGAGCGTGAAAGGGGAGCAGAGCAGGAGGCGCAAGAAGAGGGAGGCGTCCTTTGCTGCCTGCTGCCGCTGCGGCCAGCAACCAGCCAGCTGCAGCCAGCAGCAAGCCAAGGTCCAGCCGGCAGCAACTCGCCGGCTGCAACCAGCACCCATCAACCAACACCCACCCAACCCAGCCCGCAGCCACCAGGCGTCTTGGAGAACCCACCCAGCCAGCCAGCACCCACCTGCGGGCAGTCACCCCCCACTTTGAAGAGCTCAGTGAGGTCATAAAACTGGCCATGAATATCGCCGCCTGCAACAAGCAGAAAGAGAGGAAAGGAAGGATGAGAGAGGGGAGTAAGAGCGCAGTGGGAGCAGGAGCTGGAGCAGGTGTGTGTGTGTGTGTTACACAGCAAAGTGGTGGAGTCGGGCTGTTGGGAGGCGTGCAGTGGGCGCTGCCAGCGACAGCAGCGGCAGCCTGCGCGGTGCACTGTGCGCTGAGCCGAGTTGGAAAAGTGCAGGACAGCCCTCGGTGCGTGCCAGGCAAGTGGATGCATGTCCAGGCTCAAACTTCAAACACAGCTCAGCGGCAGGCACCACACCCGCCGCTCACAGATGGTGACTGGTGCATCCACACGCTGCACATTCCCCTCCTCAACGAGTATTTCCACCGCCTTCTCGCACAGCTGCTTCACATCGCTTTCTTTGAGCGGCTCGCAGCGCTTGAGCTGCAGACAAAACAACGAGCCGGACCACAAGGCGGTTTACGGCAAATGGCGGCAGTGTTGCGGCTGTTGAGTGATGCTGCCAAACTGCGTGCTGGTGAGAGTAGTGCGCGCAGCCGGCTGTTGACGGAACGCAAGCCGAAGCGAATGCAGGACTGCGGAAGAAGGCACTGATGGCCAGTCCAGCAGCAATGGCGGCGGCGGCGGCGGCAGCGCCGATGACTTTGGTGTTTTACCGGCGTTACTTCTGCCCGCCCACCTGTTCGATCCACTTGTCCAGCTCCATGTTGCCGCGCTCCCAGCGGCGCAGACCCGCGCCCCGGGCGGCCGATGTGCAGGGTGTCGCTTCAGCACCTGGCGCGCCCCTGCTGCAACTGTGGTCACTACCTGCCGCCCAGCAGAAATGGGCAGCGCGTGCGGCTGAACTTTGCCGCTGTGAAAATTGAACACGCTTATGACGATGTTGATTGCTTGATGCGGTTGACTGGTGGTGTGTGATGAGAGCAGAATCAAGCGGGAGACAAGCGGCGCCGAGCATGTCCAAGCAGTACATCGCCTTGACTTTTCTCTTTCGGTTCCTCGGCATGCCTCCCTGACCTCAAGGTCGACATGCACACCATGCCAGTCCGTCCTGGCGCGATGCAGGGGCAGTCAACTTGATGCGAACCCTGCCTCCTGTTCAGCTGTGGTGGAACATGGGTTGCATGCATTCAGTCCGCTCTTACTGTTCCTGTCAAGCCCAGCCCTGCCGTTCTGCTACCATGGCAATTCTGGCTCCACACTCTAGACCGTTGCAGCATACAGCACTGCGAGATGCTTGTACCACATTAAAGCATTGAAGATAAGAGGCATTCAATGCCGTTGTCACCACCCAGCATGGAGCAAACTATGGTTTAAATCCAATCACGGGGTGGTGTTGCATAACACCAGGTGTTACGCACCCAAACATTGCTGTTGCGAGGCAGAGCTCGGTCTGCGCGGAGCTGTCGGGCGCAGAAACTGTACCTCTCAACTCATAATGCAGCTGCTGCCTGATTGCGACAGGCCACCATTATGTCATTATGGATCGCGCACGCAAGTCCGGCGTCAATCGACAGAAATGGCAACACAGCTCTTCCAAGCCCAGCATGGCCACCCTTGATTGCATGCACAGTGTTACATGGCTGTCTCTTCATATACCTATTCCACGAACTGTCCTGGTGTAGCACACAGGCTCCACCTTACACACATAGCAGACCCGAAGTAAATTTATCAGTCCACACATCACATCAGAAGTCAGTAGGCCAAGGTGGGTAAGGACCATCGGTAAGCTATCATCTGCACCGCACACGACAAAGACGCAGCTATGCTCAACCTCAGCATGATGTGTACTCCTGTAGCGATGTGTCAGGAGGCATTGTCATGCTGCCTCCCTTACTGCAACAGCTCTATGCCTGGCTCGGCAACAGCAACAACACAGCATGCATTGCATCTCCACCAGTCAGCGATAAGCATTAGGACTGTTGTTTCATTCCGATCAAGGGGTGGTGTTGAATAACACCAGTTGGTTGGTATTTGAGGGTGGTTGTCGGTGCTGTGTGTGCTCCGGGCAGGCCAGCAGCTCATGCGCCGAAGCCGTACAGGGTGCGGCCCTGACGCTTGAGTGCGTAGACGACGTCAAAGGCGGTGACGGTCTTGCGGCGGGCGTGCTCGGTGTAGGTCACGGCGTCGCGCACCACATTCTCCAGGAACACCTTGAGCACACCGCGGGTCTCCTCATAGATGAGGCCGCTGATGCGCTTGACACCACCACGGCGAGCCAGGCGGCGGATGGCGGGCTTGGTGATGCCCTGGATGTTGTCGCGCAGCACCTTGCGGTGGCGCTTGGCGCCGCCCTTGCCGAGGCCCTTTCCGCCCTTGCCGCGTCCAGACATATTGGTTGAGTTGTTGAGTTGTTGGGATTGAAGGAGGTGGTAGAGGTGGCCGGCAATGTCTGTCGGCAGCCTTTTTGAGGTTGATGGCGGTGGGTCGGCGGCGGCAAGTGACGGCGCCCATCCAGGGGCCGCCCTGACCCTGCCGCTGCCGGGCCCACCGCCCCTCGCACCTGCATCAGGCAGGCACGGCCCCCCGGTGGGTGCCGCCTGCTGCCTCCCAGCTCAAAGTGACAGCCGCCTGTCGGCCAGCCATCCCAACTCACTCCACTCAGCAATTATGGCTCGCACCAAGCAGACAGCCCGCAAGTCCACCGGTGGCAAGGCGCCCCGGAAGCAGCTGGCCACCAAGGCCGCCCGCAAGTCGGCCCCCGCCACCGGTGGCGTCAAGAAGCCTCATCGCTACAGGCCTGGAACCGTCGCCCTGCGTGAGATCCGCAAGTACCAGAAGAGCACGGAGCTGCTGATCCGCAAGCTGCCGTTCCAGCGCCTGGTCCGTGAGATTGCCCAGGACTTCAAGACCGACCTGCGCTTCCAGTCCAGCGCCGTGCTGGCGCTGCAGGAGGCTGCCGAGGCCTACCTGGTGGGCCTGTTTGAGGACACCAACCTGTGCGCCATCCACGCCAAGCGCGTCACCATCATGCCCAAGGACATCCAGCTGGCACGCCGCATCCGGGGCGAGCGCGCTTGAGCACCTGGTGCTCCTCACCTCGAGCATAAACTGACAACCAACTGGTGTTATTTAACACCTCCCCTCTCCCGGAATCAATGAGCAGCAATGCTGAAGTGCAAGTCATGTTGCGATCTGTGCTGTTGTAAGATTCAATGGGCGCGGGGCGGCACTGCTGCTGGGTGAGCGGCGGCTGGTGTAGCGGCAGCGGCTGCAGACAACACACAGCACCGGCAGGCCTTTTGAAATGCAGCGCGGCGCAACATTCGATCCCCGCCATGTCTCTCTTTCCACCCCTCAACCTGTCTGGCTTTGCACTTTGCTGTCCTGGGCTTTGGCTGGCGCTGCTGTTCCTTTGTGATGTCAGCTGCTGTCGGCGGTATTTCCGGGAGCAGCAGTGCCCGGAACGACGCTTTGCCATCTTGCATTGATGGACAGAAGGTAGACAGGTACGATGGCTTGAAATGCGAGCTGCTGTGCTGTACAGACGACACAACTGCGCGCACTTCCCTGCCAGCTGCTCTCTAGCATCATCAGACCACTGCACTGGGAAAATGCTTACATGGCAATTTGCCGTCACATGTATCAAACAGCATTCATTTAGGGAAAGGCGATGGGGGTGGTTGGAGGGGTTAAACGAACAGCAAGCAGACGGTAGTAGTATTGCTTTCACAGCAGCGGGGCCGCATGCGTGGACTGATGAATATACCAAAAGTAGAAAGGGTGGGTACCGTGATGCTCACTGCCACATGCTACCATGTGTCACGCGACCCGCGGCAGTTCGCACCCAATCAAAGTCTTGTGCTTGCTGTCCATGCAACCGCGCATGTTCCACGTTCAGGAAACGCAGCTGGGTCAGGGGCAGCAGGTGCTGCCAGCCACCAGCCAGCTGGCTGTTACTAGTAAGCTGCAGGGTGGTGAGGGCCGTCAGCACCGAAAACTGCTGCGGCACTGCTGTGAGGTGACAGTCAAACAGGTCCAGGTGCTGGAGCTGGATCAGGGGCAGCAGGTGCTGCCAGCCACCAGCCAGCTGGCTGTTATCAGAAAGGTTCAGGTTGGTGAGGGCCGTCAGCACCGAAAACTGCTGCGGCACTGCTGGGAGGTGACAGTGTGACAGGTCCAGGTGCCGCAGCTGGGTCAGGAATAAAAGGTTCTGCCAGCCTCCAGTAAGCTTGTTGTTCGCATGCAGGTTCAGGCGGGTCAGAGCCGCTGACAGCTGATCCGGCACTGCTTTGAGCTTGCAGCCCGACAGATCCAGGTCTTGCAGATTGGTCAGGGACAGCAGGTGCTGACGACCCCCATTCAACTTTCTGTTGCCAGCAAGGTCAAGGCTGGTGAGGGCCGTCAGCACTGACACCTGCTCTGGGACAGCCTTGAGCTTGCTCTCCTTTAATATCAACTCCCGCAGCTGAACAAGGGGCAGCAGGAGCTGCCAGCTGTTGCCACGCGGCCAAAAGGCAGTCAAGTCCAAGCTAGTGAGGGCTGTCAGTGCCGACAACTGCTGCGGTAATGCTGTGAGGCAACAGTTTGAAAGGTCCAGGTGCTGCAGCTTGGAGAGGGGCAGCGGGTACTGCCAGTTGCCACTCAGCGAGTTTCGATGCAGGTCCAGCCGGGTGAGGGCCATCAACGCCGACAGCTGAGCTGGCACTGCTGTGATGGTAAAAAGCCTGACACGCAAGCTTTGCAGCTGGGTCAGAGGTAGCAGGTGCTGCCAGCCGCGATTGAGGCCCTCAACTTCTGTAAAGCCCAAATGGGTGAGTGCAGTGAGTGCGGACAGCTGCGCTGGCACTGCTGTGAAATCGCCGCTGAGTTCTAACCTCTGGAGGCGCTGCAGGGTAGCTAGAGGCTTGAAGGTCGAGATTCCGTAGCCGGAGAGGTCAAGAGCTGTCAGCTGCGTGTGGGCTGACAGCGCTCGTGGCATAGTCCGCAGCCAGCAGCCCGGCATGGCCAGTGCTTGCAGCCCAGCGAGTGCGGGCAGCGACAGCAGCTCCTCTGCATTGCTGCGTAGGTCTAAACTGCGCAAGCTCAGCTGCCTCAGCCGCATTAAGGGCTGCAGGTGCCGAGGGGAGATGCTTTTATCAGAGCAGTCGTCCCAGCTCCATTCCAATGTATAACTGGATATATGCAGCCGGGTGAGGGCCGTGAGGATGGACACATTTGAACGCGACTGATGGCTGGTACTCAGTGAAACAACCAGGGAGGCTGGCAGCGCCGTGAGGCTGTCGTTCCATTTTGGCTTGGTATCATCGCCGTCGCTGCCGTCGTCACAGAGGTGAAGGCAGGCTGCAAAGCGGAGGGGGGAAGTCACACTTATGCTCAGTGAGCGGGCTGCCTTGCCTGCTGCAAGCGCGCACGAAACAGTCAACAGCAGCTTCTCACCTTGGTGTCGCGCCAGCCAGGCAGCCAGCGCCGCCACATCCAACGTGCCAAACATCACTTCCACAGTCACCTCAGGAAACCAACCCAGGCTGGCCTGCCGCACGCCAGTGCAGGTGGCGCCAAGCCTCATCCTGCAGTGGCAAGGGCATAAGAGCTTGGCAGTTGAGATTGCCAGCAGAAGCAATGCAGCCGGCAAGGAAAGCAGGGTGTCGCTAAACCATAACTCACTTGTCGTTATGCTCCAGGTTGCTGAGGATGGTGAGCTGCGGCGGGCCGGGAGTGGCAAGAACCGCCAGCGCAAGCTCACCAGCTGCACCTGCAGCCAGGAAGGGAACAGATAGATGTTCAATGACAACGGGCACGGAACGGGCTGGACTGCACAAGCAGCAGGCACAAGCAAGCAGGCAGCAAGGGCAGGTCGAGGCGCACATTCGGCGGCAGTGTCGGCAGGGTCTTGATCGGTGCCTTCGACTGATCTGGGTGAGCTGCTGCCCTCCTCCTGCACATACTAGGCGGGCCAGCAGCAACGAGAGGTAGCTCGCTCTGGGTCGCTGGTTGTGCACTCGAGCCTCAAACAGGTGCGCTCAAGGCTTCGCGCCGCGCTCGGAGCAGCGCTGCACACTGATCCACGTCGCAGGCCCACCTCCAGGCAGCGGGAAGCCATCGCAGCGTGGGCTGGACTTGCAATATGAGAGCGGCTTCAAGAAGTTCGTTGTGTCTGCAAGACTGCGCGGTGGGGAAGGTCACAAGAGTAGTGGGCAACCGAGACATCATGGATGGGCAGTGCGACGTACCGCCTGCTCACCTAGATGACATTCCTTATATGCTCACACCTGACTGGTGCCATGTGTGTGAGTAGCAGTGTGTGCCTCAGTCAGTCACAGGGCCACCTGCTTTTGCCCCTGGCTGGTCGACGCCCCCGGGGCTGCATAGTGGCCGTCGCCACGTAGAGCTACAGTTCTGACTGTCACCTGACGCGGATTGATTGCTGCACATCCCAGCAAAGCTTAGTGGTACCAGCTGCTGCATGTGCTACGAGCTGCTGCTGTCTCTTGATGATCGAGTGGCTGAGAGAAGCCTAGCAGAGTGCTGTGAGCTACTGCAGCAGATCGTCATGGAGAGGCTCATGCACGTTGCTGCTGTCGTTGTACCATGCCCCTCGCTGCAACAATGAGCTCTCAGTCTTTCCTCAACAGCAGCAACACAGCGAGTGAGGTTGTGCTTTCCAGCAAGAGGTGGTGTTTAATAACACCAGTTGGTTTGTGGTTAAATTGGGAGGATGCTTTGGAGGGTGGTGGTGGCGGTAGTGCAGCTTCAGGCCTCGGCCTTCTTGCCAGTCTTCTTGGGCAGCAGCACACTGTGGATGTTGGGCAGCACACCACCCTCGGCGATGGTCACGCCAGCCAGCAGCTTGGACAGCTCCTCGTCGTTGCGCACGGCGAGCTGGATGTGGCGGGGGATGATGCGGGTCTTCTTGTTGTCACGGGCAGCATTGCCAGACAGCTCCAGCACCTCTGCTGCCAGGTACTCCAGCACCGCAGCCAGGTACACGGGGGCGCCGGCACCGATGCGCTCAGCGTAACGGCCCTTCTTCAGGTACCGGGCAATGCGGCCCACTGGGAACTGCAGGCCCGCCTTGGAGCTCTTGCTCACGGCCTTCTTGCCGGAGGTCTTTCCTTTGCCGCGGCCAGACATGATTGCTGGGGTTGCTGGTGAAGAGGATGGAGAGGGAGGAGTGAGAGTTGGGTGACTGGATTGCTGCGAGGGGAAATTAAGTATTCAGAAACCGAGACGACAGGCGACGACAGGTGGGAAGGCTGTGAGGGTGAGCCCCCGGATGGGTGCCGCCATTGACCCACCCAGGGCGCCTGCCACACCCTGCTGTGAATGGCTGGGGCCTGATTGCACTGCACATGGTGCAGCGAGCTACTTGAACGGCCGCACAGCCTGGTCTGGCCACCCATCACCCAGCTGTCTCCACCTGTTCCTACTCACTTACACCCAGCAACCATGGCCCCCGCCGCAAAGAAGCCCACGCCCGCCAAGAAGGAGGCCAAGCCCGCCAAGGAGGGCGGCAAGAAGGCCAAGAAGGGCGGCAAGAAGGGAGTGGAGAGCTACAAGCTCTACATCTTCAAGGTGCTCAAGCAGGTGCACCCCGACACCGGCATCTCCTCCAAGTCCATGGCCATCCTCAACTCTTTCATCGCCGACCAGTTTGAGAAGATTGCCACCGCCGCTGCCCAGCTCAGCCGCGTCAACAAGAAGCCCACCCTGACGTCCCGGGAGATCCAGACCGCTGTGCGCCTGGTGCTGCCCGGCGAGCTGGCCAAGCACGCCGTCAGCGAGGGCACCAAGGCAGTCACCAAGTTCACCTCTGCTTAAATGCAGCAGCAGCCAGCGACGCCCTGCACAACTCCCGACCAACAAACCTACTGGTGTTATTCAACACCACCTCTTGCTGGAAAGCGGACCACCGCCTGCTTCATGCCCATTCCTGCCTCTGTCCTCGGCTTCAAACCAGTGAATCGCAGGCCGAGGAGGGGCGGCGGCGGTCGATATCGAACGCTGTGAAACATGTTCGCTGTAGCCGTGCGAGTCTCAGGCATGCGCAACCAGATCAGATCGAACGACACGGAGTGCAGCGCTCTCCTTCAGATGGCGGCACGCTGTGGGCGCTGGGGCGGCGGAAGGCAAAGCTGTTTCGTTCGCTTCAGGCCGATTTTCCGATGGTGTGGCAAGCCATCCAATGCATTGCAATAAGAAAGCTGCCTACAGCTGCCTTGCAGCCACCTGCATTCTCGGCACCGCATGCTTGCTTTGAGCGGTGTGCCTCGAGCGGCGCGTGCCTCGGCTGGGTGGCGGCTATGATGGCCTGAAGAGGCAGCGCATTCCTCGCGTCCCTTCCTGCTTCCTCCTCTCCCGCCACCCACCGCCCCCGCTGCCCTCCCCCGCCCGCCAGCATGCCTTTGCCCATACTAAGACGCCCCACGGTCATCGTGAAGGCCCCCCGCCCCCTCCCCAGGCCAAAGATCCTGGAGCTGCCCCTCCTGCGAAAACGCCCCCGCCAGTTTGTTGTGGTGTGCACCAAGTGATGCCTACTGTGGCCTTCGATTGAGGCCTGCCTGTGTGGACGCATGACATGCCCATTCACTTTCTGTTTGAGCTGAGAGAACGCCCTGCTCCGGCCCAAATTTGCCCCCAAGCATGACCCACTTCTGTTTGCAGCAGACGGGGCGCTAGCGCAAGCACTGCCATGCGAGGGGTGTCCAGCTGCGTCTCAGGCGCCCGCCTCTTGTCTCACTTTTGCGCCCTTTCCTTCTGGCTTCCCTCCCCTTTCTTCTTCGGTGCAAGGTACTATCAAAGTTGCATGCACGGGAGCAGGGCTGGCAGGCGGTGCCGCACCTTCAGGCGCGCACCTGCCTGCCACGCCCAACCAACAAAGTGCATGTGTGAGCGTATTTGCGCGTGGGCAGCGGCGGATGCGCACATGTGTCAGTTCATCCGCCGGCCACCGCCAAAAGGGGAAGGGAGCACTCAGTGCGCAGGAGCAGAGGAAAGAGAAGCCGCGATATTCGAGCAGGCAGAGCGAGGCACAGTATTCAAACACAGGTCAAAGGGCATTGGATGATGGCATGAAACAAATGGACGGGAATGGCAGGTGTGAGAGGCAGCCGCGAAACGGTGCAACGCTATCGGCAAACAGGGCTGCCATTCTGGCTGAGGGCCAGTGCTGGCAAGCTGCCTTCGGTGGCCGACCGCCGCGGAGCCAAGCTCAATGGCGGCGAGAGAACTTGAGCTTCTTGGCCGCCTCGCGCTTGGCCAGCTTCTCGGCAGCCGCCCGGATCTTCTCGTCGCGCTTGGCCTGCTTCTCCCTCAGCTTCTCCTCGTCCAGCTCGCCATCCTCCTCGCCGGTACCCTCTGCGGTACACAAACCGAATGCATGCAGTACAGATCAGAAGCCAAGTCGTTTCTGAAAAGCCAGCATGAAATGTGAGAGACGACAGCATGCACGGCGGAGAGTGCACAGGGCCCAGCTTAAGCTCAGGCCGGCGGAGAGCGATAAAACAGAAGCAGGCCCGAGAGAGGTCCGTGGACGTACCAACACAAAAGCAGAAGTGCGGCACCTTGCACCCAGGCCACACCAGCCAGCACCCACCTGAGCCGGCCATAGAAGAAAGCGAGGCCACCGAGGACACCGTCGCCATGGAGGCCAGGGAAGCCGTGGAGGCACCCGCCGCCATGCCGCCGTTTGAGGGGCCCGCCCCCGGGGCGTTCTTCAGCGTGACCTTGCCGTCTGCCACGTGCCACTCCTCGGAGCAGAGGGCGGATGTGAACTCTGCAGGAGAGCGAGGGAGAGGGGGGGAGGGAGGGGGGCCAAACCAGGAAGAGGTGAGGGTTTGAGTCGTAAAGCTGGCGGCCATCAGAGGACAGCAGGACATATTTTACCCATCGAGAAACTTCTTTAGCAAAGTAGCAGCAAGGGCACGGCTCAAGGACCGCCGCAGCAAGAAAGTGCGGCAGCAGACACCAGTCAGCGCCCGCCACACCACTAGCGCTTACCAGAACCAACCACCACGCACCGAACCAATCAACCAACCAGCACCCACCAAACCAATCACCAACCATCACGCACCAGATCAAACCAGCCAGCACCCACCAGAGTTATGCGAGATCATGACCACAGCACCATTAAAGTCGTTGATGCCAGCAGCCAGCGCACCTGCACACAGGGGCACAGCACAGGGGCACGGACGTTCAGGTACAGCAGATCAGCACCAGCAATCAGCACAGCGCAGCGCAGCACGCTGCAACGGCAAGCTGGGGGCAGCTGGCTACAGGCACAGCCGCACACCAGAGGAGCAAACCACAGATCAAAGTACATGCCCTGCCCTCGGACAAAGCACACACGCGCCCCCACCCCAGCCAGCCAGCCACCCACCCAGCGACTCTCGGTCCAGGTAGTTGGTGGGCTCATCCAGCACCAGCATGTGCGGGTTGTTCCACATGGCAGCTGCAAGGGATGGCATGAAGAAAGCGCACAGCATGAACAGGGAGAGCAAAGGGAGAAAAGGAAAGTAGGGCAAAGAGAGAGAGAGGAAAGAACGATGCAACACACTGGAGCAGAGAACAGGTCTGCAGTTCACTGGATGCTGGCTGTAGCGGCAGCCACATCACGACAACACAGTGCTACCACCTCCTCCCTCCCAGCACCAGAAGCGTCGCACCTGCCAGCACCAGTTTGACCTTCTGCCCCCCTGACAAGCCGCGAATGGCGTTGTGGGCGGCAATGTCCTCCTGCAGGGAGGAAGGAGGCGCGCAGGAGGTTGATAAGGAGGTTGCGAGGAGGTGTGGAAGCAGGGAGAACGTAGGAATGGGGGAGACAGATGCAGGGAGGGAGGGGTGAAGCGCAGGGCCGCAGCAGCCACCAACACACACCTTGCGCCACAGCACAGCACCCGCAACACGTGTCAGGGGCACTCGAGCGCATCCACCCATGCAACACCACAGCACCCCCCACCTCCAGTCCAAAGTCGGCCAAGTGCCCCAGCACCGCCCCCGTGGACAGCGGGCGGTAGTTCCGGAAGTTGGCCAGGCGGGCATCCATGTCATTCACCTGCAGTACGTGTGAGGTACGTGTCAGGTAGATGTGAGGAAGATGCGAGGTACAGCAGTACGAGGTGAGGAAGGCGAGCGGTACATAGGAGGCAGCATGGAGTTAACTAGGCATGGTAAGCTGACGTCACATCGCCTAGCACCCGCAAGCCCCAAGCATGCAAGCCACAACCACCAATCCAACCAGCACCACCAAGCCAACCAATCAGCACCATCAGTCAAGCAAGCACCCACCAAGCCAACCAATCAGCATCAAACACGACAGTCCAGCACGCAACCAACACTACCAACCAGCACCCACCAAACCAACCAATCAACCACCCAGGCTTGGTTTGGACCGCTTTTAAGACCCCCACCAACCCTCCACCCACCACCCACCCACCCACCCTCCCTCCCCCACCCACCATCTTCTGGTAGCCCAGATCCACCAGCTCCGCCCGCCCCTTCCAGCTGTTGTTGCGCGGGTTGTTGGGCTGGCCCACCCACACAACCTCATACTCGTATTCCTTGCGTGCCATGCGCCTGTTGGTGGGGGATGAATGAAGTAGGGGGGTGAGAGGAAGAAAGAAGGGGAATAAAGGGGACAAGGGGGGTGAGGTGTCGTGGTGATGTGAGTGGTAGAGAAGGTGGGGAAGGTTTAGGCAGAGAGGCAGCGAGGAGGAGGACGGGGCAGCAAGGCAACATGTGCCCTGGGGCACCCCCACCCCCACTGGCTGGCCTGAAGCGCGCAGGCTTGCAGTCAGATCATACCAGCGGTCTTTCACTTCAGCCCCACCTCCATCAAAAAGGGCACGCACCCGAACCTCTATCACCAGCATTCACAGCACCCAGTCTCCCGCAAACGCTGCCTCTCAACCGGCCTCACCGGGAGCTAAGCGCCTCCAGCACCCCCCCCCCCCAAAACAGCACAGCCCTGCCTCACCACCCTGCCTTGGGTCCTACCTGGAGTTGAGCGCCTCCACCACTCGCTGCCCCTGCGCGATTGCCGCCTCCCTGGCAGCCAGCTCCTCCGCCGTCATCTTCACCGTCGCCTTCTCCAGCGCCTCTCGGTCGTCGCCATCGGCGTACCTGTGAGGGTCGGTGTGATTGTGTGTGAGTGTGTGTGTGTGTGTGGGGGGGGGGGGGGGGGCGGGGGTTTCAGAACAAGGAGTAGTGATCTTTCGGGGTGAGTTGCTAGGGCTCAAGAAGCGACAGTGGAAGGGTTCGAGGGAAGCGACAAGTGGGGACAACAAGGTGGGCAAAAACAAGGTAAAGAGTGAGCGCCTTGGATTTGTGCGACGCCTGAAGAAGCGGCACGGATACTATCCCCCCATGGTCCGTACCGCCGCCCGAAACACCTGTACCGCGCCCCCAGTACCCCCCCCACCATTTGTACCGCCCCCCTTGAAGATTGTACCGCGCCCCGTACCCTCACCTCCACCAGATGTACTGCGCAGGTGTTAGGTCCAGGTGCTGCTCCACATGGTGGAAGGCATGCTGGGCCACATAGGCGAGCCGCAGGTTGGGGTGCTTCCACACGCTGCCCTCGTCGGGCATTGTCTCGCCTGCAGGGGAGGAAAGAAGGGGCGAGACAAAGAAAAAAAACGTCGGAAGAAAGAAAGGAAGAAAGAAAGGAAGAAATGAGGAAAGGAAGGAATAAGTCAGCACATTGAAAAGGGCGATGGATATTCCAGGTGGTGGGAGTGGGGGTTGCGGTGGAGCGAGGGTTTTGAGACAGGGCAGGAGAGGGGGTGAAGGGCCAGAGGGGTGGTGTGGGGTGAGCTCAAGGGTGTGAGAAGAGGGTGTGAGCCCACTCAAACACTCACAAGCATATGGGGGTAGCCCACACAACACTCACCCACCCACCCCACACACAGGCACCCCATTCCACCCACAACGCACACCCCACTGCCCTTCACAGCACCCCACCCACCCCACCCCCTGTTCATTGTCCACCCGGCCCCCAACACCAGCCCCACAGCCCCACAGCCCCCCCCCCCCCCCCCCCCACACACACACACACACACACCCTGCCCCTCACCCGTCATCAGCTTGATCAGCGTGCTCTTGCCCGCCCCGTTTGCGCCCAGCACCGCCACCCGGCTGCCCAGGCTGACGCGCACGTTGACGTCGCTCAGCTGCTTCTTGCTGGCACCGGGCCAGCTGAAGGACGCCTGCATGGTACAGGAGGTACAAAGGGAGGTACAGAGGGAGGTACAGAGGGAGGTACAGAGGGAGGTACAGAGGGAGGTACGGGGGGAGTGATGGTGGAGGTGGGGAGGTGAGGTGGAGTGGAGTGGAGTGGAAGAGACGAAAAGGGAGGGAAGCAAGAGGTGGGATGAATGGAGGAAGTGAGGGAGGGGAGAGAGGCGACGAGGGGAGAGGTGTGTACCCCTCTTCCTGCTCCCCTTCAATCATCCCAACAAATGCAATTCAGGTGTGGCGGGAGGGGAGAGAGAGAGAGACCAAGACGACACGACAGGTTGGAGCACGCCACTCCACCCACCACAAGCAACAAACAACCACAAGCAGACACAACACCGCACCACGCCACACCACAGCCAGGCACCACACTGCACACCACCCCACTCACCCCCGTGGTCTTAGCAATGGCCTGCGTCTTGCCCTTGATGCCGTCCAGGAAGCCGGGCTCTGGGAACCTGGGAGTGGGAGAAGGGCGGGGGGGGGGGGGGGGGGGGGGGGGGGGGGGGTAAAGCCAGGTGGTGTTGTTTGTACAAGGGTGGGTAAGTGGGTGGGTGGTTGAGGTGCGCAGAGTCGGTGGGGTGGGAGGCGAGGAATGGGTGTGCGGGAGGAAAGCAAAGCGATGGACGGCCGGGAGAGATAGGGAGGGGGAAGGGGAAGGCACGCAGCATTTGACACGATTGACAGCCTGCCAGCGGCGGGCTGCCGGCGCAGCACCAGCAGCCACCAGACCTTGCTCTCTCTCCCCCCATAGCCCCACACTGGTAGCCGCTCCCCACCCTCCCCAACCACGGCGCCCGCTCTCACTTGAACCGCAGGGTCGCTGCCGCCAGTTCGTAGTAAGTCTTTGCCTCTGGCTTCACCTTTACAAACTCGCTGAGGTTGCCCTGAAGGGAGGGTGGGTGTGAGAGAGGGTGTTAGGGTGGGTGTGGGTGTGAGTGTAAGGGAGGGAGAATGGAGGGGGAGTGTGTGAGTGTGAGTGTGAGTGTGAGTGTGAGTGTGAGTGTGAGTGTGAGTGTGAGTGTGAGGGAGGGAGGAGGGAGGGAGAGTGTCGGGTGAGGGGGGCGTACAGCCAGCGGGCAGCGCGGCTGAGGGTGGCCGCGGATGCAATGCACGCCTTTGTTCTGCAGTCACCCACAACACAAACAAAACTTCCAAGCCACCCACAGCACGCGTCGATCGTGCACCCATCACCCAATCTCCCCCCCCCCCCCCACACACACACACACCACACACACACCATCCACCCCTGCCCACCTTGTAGTGGACCAGCTTGCGTGTTTCGTAGTGAATGATGTCGGTGCACACATTGTCCAGGAAGCCAGAGTCGTGAGACACAATCATCTGGGGGGTTGAAGCAGGGTGTGTGGGGGGGGGGGGTGATGGGTTGGGGTGAGCGAGTGATGGGTGCAGGTCAAGAATGGAACTGAGTGGAGTGCAGCAGCAGGGAAAGAAGCCAGCGAGCAGCTGACTGGAAGGCAGCACCCACCAAGCTTGACCCCAGCTTCAAACAACTGCCCGGCAAACCACAGCCCAGCACCCACCACGCCAGTGGGCAGCCAACATTCAAGCACCCACCAACCACAAAGATTCAACCACCCACCGAGCTGTTCTCCGGCCCGTTGAGCAGCACCCACCACAGCAGCATGCACCACAGCCAGCCAGCACTAATTTCACTTTAAACTCACCGAGCTGATCTCTGGCCTGTTGACCAGGTAGTTTTCCAGCCATGCCACGTTGGCAACGTCCAGGTGGTTGGTGGGCTCATCCAGCAGCAAGATGTCGGCACGCATCAGCATGGCGCGGGCTGCAGGGTGTGTGTGCGGAAAATTGGGTTGGGTTGGGTTTGGGGGGGGGGGGCAAGGGTTGGAAGGAAGGAGATAGAAGGGGGTGGATGGAGAAATGGAATGGAAGACTCTCAAGGACACAAAGAAGTGATCATGAGGAGCGAGAGGGGAAGAAATGGTGAGTGGAGAGAGGGGGCAAGGATAGGGAAGGGCTGGCACGCAAGCGAGCAAGCAAGCAAGCAACGGCGCAGCACAGCACAGCACGACACAGCACGTCACATCGCGGCACCCCCCAACGCGGCCCGGCACCCACCCAGAGCCAGCTTCATCTTCCACCCGCCTGACAGCGAGCCCACAGGCGTGGTCTGCAGCTGCGGGGTGAAGCCCACTGATGACAGCACCTCGACCACCTGAGGCAGGGGAGGGGGGGTACACAGAGGTGAGGCGGAGCAGATAAACAAGGTGAGGAAAAGGGGAGGTGTGGTGAAGTGACAGGAGGGGAAGGAAAAGGACAGCCAGGCAGGTGCGATCAGTGGGTGGCGAGGGAGCAAAAACTGCTCAACGCATGCCCCAAGGCGCTCACAGTGTGGGCACGCTGTGAAGGCGGTACAGTTTTGTGGCGGCGGCAGTACACATTGCAAGTGCAGTACAGTGCGGTACGTGCTTACCTGCTCCTTGGACGGGTGTGTGGCCGCCTGCACCTTGGCATCGGCAACCACAAAGTCGACCACGCCAGCGCCGCTCTCTGCGGAGCAAAGTGAGGGCGAGTGTGCTTGTTTGAGATGTTGTGTGAAGGTGTGCCAACAGCAACTGTGTGCATGTGAATGCGGGTGAGCGCAGGGCAGTGGGAGGGGGGGGGCGCGCAGCGCCAAGAACACGCACCCAGGCGGTGGCAGAGAGAGAGAGGGGAAGCAGAAGGTGTGTGACGAGCCCAGCACCCACAAGCCCTCCAGCACCCAGCAGGCCCAGCACCCAGCAGACAAGCAAGCGGCCAACCAGCTGGGAAACACCACGAGCCGAACCGACCAGCGCCCACAAATCCATCCATCACCCACCAGACCAACCAACCAACCAGCACCCACCAAGCCAAACCAACCACACGTAGCTCCCACCCACCCAGCCCACTTAGCAGAAAGCAGCAGCGCCGGCATGCACAAGCCGGCACCTACCCGAGGCATCGATGTCGTGCTCCACATACACGGTGCGAAGCTGGTCCGCGGGGGGGAAGCCGTCCACCTTGCCGTTTGCAATGGCACGCATCAGGGTGGACTTGCCGGCACCGTTGGCCTGCAGAGATTGTGTGTGGGAGGGGGGGGGGCGGGGGGGGGGGGGTGAGGTGTGGGTCAGGGTGTCAGGTTTGGTGTCAGTGTGCTGTGTGTGAGGCTGGTGTGTAAGGTTGGGTGGCAAGCGGGCCGGTAGGGGCCGGTGTCAGCTTTGACTGTGCGCAAGGTAGTGTGCTTTGGGAGAGGGGAGGAGAAGGGTTGCCAGAGGGTGCATGGACACCAAAGGGGGGAATCACAGCAGAATCTCTTGCCGCCCCCCCCCCCCTGCCTCAACCCTGACCCTGCATTCACAGCAGCTCACACCGCACAGCGGCACACACAAGAAACAACAACAAAAGTGCAGTCCTTTATCCACCCTGAACCCTGCATTCACAGCAGCTCACCCCGCACAGCCCGTAGCGGCGCCCCCGCTTGAGGCGCAGGCGCGTGTTGTTGAGCAGGATGCGGCCGCCGTAGCCGAGAGAGAACTCGCAGTTGCAGAGCTCCTCGTCCTCGTCATCATCGTCCTCCTGTTGTATCAAAAGGGGGGAAGAAAGGAATTAGCGAGGATATAGGGGCCGGGAGGCAGAGGGCAGAATGGGTCGGCCGGGAGGTTGGTGGGGGGCTGCGAATGAGTACACCCCTGGCTGGTCGGGTGGCTGATTGGACAATGCAGAGGTGCAAGTTGCAGCAAAGCTCAGAATGTAGGCAGCGTTTCCAAAGCAGGCAGCAAGGTAAAGCCACAGGCAAGGCCACGCACATCCAGCCCTGCCACCAAACCATCAACCCTCACAGCAAAAACCCTCACCACCACCTTCAACCCAGTCAACCCCAGTAAATTATAACCCCCAGTAAACTGCCACCCCCACCTTCACAACCAACCCCAGCACACCATCAATACTCACCACCGGCGGCTCCCCCATGTGCCTCAGCGCCCACTGGTGCAGCGCGTGTGCAGCCACGGTGGCGGGCCCCTTGTCGCCGCCAAACACGGGGGCGAGGTACGGCACCACGTGGCTCTCCCAGGACCTGCGAGGTACGATGAGGTGAGGTGAGGTACAACAGTGCGGTACATGGTGCGGTACAGGTTAGGGGCAGGCGAGGTACAATGGGGTGAGGTGTACAGCGGTGCTGTGGGGCACCTTCAAAATGAATGTGCCTGTCAAGGCCTCCCTGGCCCCTCCCCCCTCCAGCAACCAGCACCCACCTGACGCTGTGCGACTTGGCAGTGATGAGCGACTGGCCCACCGCCGCCACGTGCGCCAGCACCAGCACCGCCAGCTGGCAGTCCAGGTCGGTGCCCGGGGGCGCGGCGGCGGCAACCTCGGCACGCAGGGCGGCAGTCACCTCTGCTGCATCTGCTGCGTGGCCCACCTCCGCCTCCTGCTGGTCCGCTGCTTCCTTCACGCGCTGCAGGGCGTCGCGGGCACGGGCGCCCACCTGGGAAGAAAGAAAGGGGGGGGATGATGGGGGGCGGAGAGAGTGGGAGTGGGAGGGGGAGCGTGAGGGGAGAGGCGGCAGTGGTTGTGTGAGGAAGAGGCTGACTGACAATTTGAGCAAAGTGCGACACATCGAACCAGCAACCAGCACCGCCGCTAAGTCTGTCGACGCGCAGCACCCATCAACCAGCACCCACCAAACCAACCAGCCAGCACCCACCTCCCGCAGCTCCGGGTCTGCAGCCTCGTTGGCTACCCTGTCCAGCAGCGGCATCAGCTGAGGCAGGAAGGGGCGAGCCTCTGCAGGGTCCTGCACCAGCTTGCTCATGTTCTCGATGATGACGGAGGAGCGGCGCTGTACGACAGCGGACCGCTCCCGCAGCGCTCTGATCATGAGGGGTACCATGACTGCCAGGCAGCCGTCCTCCATAGCCTGCAGGACAACAAAAAAGGGTGGCATGTGTTGAGGGTGGGGGATGAAGGAAGCCAGGTGAGGTGAGGACAGGTGTGTGTGAGGAGGTTGACGACTTTGGCCTCTCAAACACACCATTCCGCCCCCAAGATGGGAGGTTGTGGCTGCGCCAAGACCACACTGGGCTAGGGAGGATGATCAAGCGGGGCTGGCAGCCTTGCAACCTGCGTCAAGCACCACACACGCAGCACTTGGCCACCCGCCACCAACCGCACCACCCACCCACCCACACACCTGCACGAACGTGGTGGCCGACAGCTTGGCAATCACTTGCGGCACCTCGTCTGGCTTTGCAATGCAGGACACCAGGGCTGGAACGTGCGGCTCCAGATCGCGGTTGCCGGCGGTGCCGCAGGCTGCCAGCATGGCTGCGGTCGCGCCGGCAGACACCTGCAGAGGGCAGGCAGGCAGGGAGGGAGGGAGGTGGGGAGGAAGGGAGGGATGAGAGAGTTTGGCACGAAAGAAGGCAAGCTCAGCAAGAAGGCACACGAGGTGACCGCAGCACAGCACACCCTTGGCAGCCGCACAACAGCGTCAAACGGCCGCTCATTGCTACCTACCCAGCAGCAACTCATTAACAGCCCAGCCCAGCCCAGCACGGCACGGCACAGCCCATCCCAGCACGGCACGGCACAGCCCAGCCCAGCACGGCACGGCTCAGCCCAGCCCAGCCCAGCCCAGCACAGCCCAGCCCAGCAGCAACTCACCTCGCCACGGGTGTCCACCATGCACTCTGACACTCGGGGCACCACCGCCACCATGCAATGGGCAAACTCCTGCACACGGGGGGGATGATGGAAGGGCAAGGGGGTGTGGGGTGGGGGCGCGAGGTGCAGGCAGGAAGGCAGGGAGGCGCGGCGTTGAAGTGCAGCAGCAGCAGGCAAGTGAGCAGGTGCGAGAGCAGGGCTGGCAGCGGGGGAGGAGCCAGGAGTGGAAGGGCTGACACAGCCGCAAAGTGGGCCCTCCCCAGGCGCTCTGAAGCTGACCTCCGCCTCTCTGCCTCTTGGCTTTGTTAGACTAAAATAATAAAAAGGTTGAGTGGTGCAACCACGTGCCAGCTGCTCTGCTGGCTGCTGCACCCAGCCTGACGTTGCCCCCACCGCCCCAGCCAAAACTCGTCTCCTCCCGGCCCCTGTCACCCAGGCAAGCCCCATAGAGCAAATCAACCGTGCTGTGAAGTGCTGCGCTGTGCTGTGGCGTGTGGTGGCAGGCATGCAGGCAGCAAGCTGCTCTGCCCTGCCCTGCCCTGCCCTGCCTGCCAGCAGCCAGCAGCCAGCCAGCCCCGTACCCCCAGCTCACCGAGGGGGCAGCCTTGGCCAGGGCTCCCAGCAGTGCCAGCGCCGCCGCTCTCGCCTGCCACTTGAGGCCCTGCTCCGTGCCTTTGAGCAGCAGCTCGACAGCGGCCTTGGTGGCGTGGGGGTTCAGGCTGTTTATCAAGGCTTGGCCGGCCACTGCTGCTGCCTCCCGCACGGCTTTGACCTGGGTCAGGATTGAGGGGAGGGAGGGAGAGGGAGGGAGGGAGAGGGAGGGAGGGAGCAGAGGGGAACATGAGCAAGTGGCGGCACGACCTATGTGTGGAGGCACGGCTTGGGGCTAGGTCAGCGCATTTCGACAGATATGTGGCCTCTCTCTTGCACTGTGCAGCAGGCCACATCTGACAAGGCAGATTCCAAGACAGGATCAGGCAGGATGGGTCGCTGCCTGCCTGACTCCCTGCCCTGCCACTCCCGTAGCGGCTGTGCTGCTACGGGTAACAGGCGGCGCGCACTCCTCCCCCGGGCCGCCTGTGCTGCTTGCTTTCAAGCACCCACCTTGTCCGCGTGGCACGCCAGCACCTTGGGCAGCAGCGGCAGCAGGAAGGGCTCTGCTGTGCGGCCGCCCTCACGTGCAAGTGCGGCAAATGCCGCCAGCCCCGCCTCCCTCTCCACTGGCAGTGCATCCTCCCCTATGGATCGTTCCATGGCTTCTAGAAGGCCGTGGGCGTTGAGGGCAGCCACGCCCTCGCGCAGGCCCATGCCACCCAGCGCCGCCGCGTCGCGGCTGCCCGCCGCCAACAGTTCTTTGATTCGTACAGCGGCGGCGGCCGGGTCGCCGCCGGTCGCCTCTGCTATCGCCGCATACAGCTCGCTGGGGCCCTTGGGGGGTGGCGGTGGGGCTGCTGACGCCTTTTTGGCAGCCACGCCTTCATCGAGCGACAGGCGCTTGACAATGTCTTCTGGTGCCGCAGCCGCCGCGGGGCGACGCACAATGAGCTTGATGCCGCCGGTGGCTGGGCGGGGGGGTTTCCCGGCGTCGGCGCTCCTGGGCGCAGTCATGCCTGAGTCTGCGGGGGTGCAATTGGGGCCCACGTGCCGCTGGAGCCGGTTCGCCAAATTGGCGGCGCATGCGAGCAACGGCCCCTGCGACTTCCACTGACTCCCTGGCACCTCACCTGGACTGTAAACGATATGCAGGCGTTGGAGTTTGGAGTTTAGACGCTGACGCTGTGTGGCTACTGGCAAGCCTCGTGTAGGCAGCCTCGTCGATGTCAGGTGACAACGCACGAAGAGCCAAAGAGGGCGTGACCCGCTAAGTGCTTGAATTTGGGTGTGCAGCGGCGGCGCCACATGCGCGGGCAGGCACGAGGGGAGGAAGCGGCAGGGGCTTTTCGGTATGTACATCCATGCTTAATTCAAACAGGACTGCCTTCCAACAACATGCTGTGCCTGCAGTGTGTTTTCCTCTTGCCGATTGTTCTTCAGCACATTTTGCTGCAGAGCGCATCGAGCGCCTGCCGCCCGCTCGAGTCACCACAGAGGCATTCATGTTGCCGGGTGTGACTCTCTGCGACTTAATCAGCGCAACTCCCCAGCAGTTTGTTCATTGTTACTGCCCAGCCATGCTCTCGCATGCCACCCCGCATGCTGCCGCCACCACCTGAAACTGTCGGCACCAAAAGCTCTGCCTCCACCCTGCTCATCCAGCACTTGCTAAAAGGGCTCTTACAATGCACCTCAGCCACTCGCAGCGGGGCAGGCCGTTCCCAGCACACACGCCGCCGCCATCGCAAGGAAGCCCAACCATACAGGAGGGAGAGGGCAGGGCGGCACCAACACCCCAACGCCGCCATGTGCGGTCCACTTCAGAACTGCCGGCTGCTGGCCGTGCGCGCTTCACCACACGTTACAAGGTGACCTTTGCCAGCTCAGCATGCCAGCTCAGCAGGCCGATTGCTGCCAGCTCAGCAGCGCGGCACTCAGTTCATGGCGCGGACCAGGTTGTTGATGTATTCCGCGCGGTTGCCCGCCTGCCCGCCCTCAATGTAGTGCAGACGCTTCTTGTCAATGCCGCCCTGCAGGGGAGGAAAGGAAGAAAAGGAAACGGCAGGCACAGCGTCAGAACAGGGAGCAGGCCTGGAGCAGGCCAGCGCGGCTTTGCAATCAGCATAATCAGGACGCGCAATGTATCGCTGAGCCTGTAAGTACACCAATTGCCATCGTGAGATGCCACACTGCCGAATGGTGCCGAGCGAGCCAACCAACCACCCTAAGCCACCCTTAGCCAAAACAGCCAAAACAGCCAGCGCCTGCTCACCTCCCTCTCGAAACACACACCCTCCCTCCCTGCTCTCCCACAAACCGCGCAGCACCCACCTTGGGCGCCGACAGCTTGAAGGGCCACAAGAAGTTGTTGGCCTGCTTGAAAGATGGGCCGACGGTGAAGATCTCGTGGATGAGGTCCTCCACGCAGATGAGTCCGAGGGGGCCAAGGGTGCCCTCCACCACGCTGTTGTCTGTCAGCGGGATGCGCGCCTTGTTCACCTTGCCAAAGCCGCGCTTGTAGATCAGCTCCTGCTTGGAGGAGAATTGAGGGCAGGGGGATGGGATGGGAGGGAGGGAGGAGTGTGAGTGACAGAGGTGAGTAAGGGGGGTTAAAATAATGATGATGGTGAGCGGGGGAGCACGAGGAGAGATCGCACAAGAGGAAGGGGAGGTGAGGAGGGCAGTAAGAAGAAAATGGCGAGGAAAGGAGGAGCGGAAGAGCGACAGGAGGGACACGAGTAGATGGAGGTGTGGAGGAAGAAAAGGGGAGGGAGAAGAGGAAGAGAGAGAGTGGGAGGAGGTAAGAGAGGCAAGGGCCAGGGGTACAGTGAGAGCAGGGGCAGGACCAAGGACCAAAGGTGACGAGAAGGAGTGACGAGGGGCAGGGCCGCACCTTGACTGTCTTCAGATTGGGGTAGCCGTATGCCACGTAAGGCTCCACACGCTGCAGCATGTTCATGGTGGCCTTGTTCACCTGCGGCACAGGGGGGGGGGGGGTTGCGGTGCAGGGAGGTGAGAAGGGCGGTACGGGTACAGGTATACTAGGTGCGGTGGTGAGATAGACAAACTGCGCAGGCAGCGGAAGGGCCAACTCCACACCAGGACCCATCACGTGCTGATAGGCTCGCACCCACCCCAGCCACTCTCCACATCCGATGCCACCCTGTCGACTCAGCATGAGCCCATCACTCAGCCACCATCCAGCCCCCAGACCCTCCACATCAGCCCACCAACCCCTGGTGTCAGCGCCACACCACCACCCCACCCCACACTGCCACTGGGCGCCCACCTTGAGGAAGACGCCGGTGTTGATCTGGCGCAGGCGCAGCAGCTGCAAGATCTTCTTGGTCTTGGGCGCAACATCGTTGATACCGCGGATACGGATCTGTGGAGGGACAAGGGGAGCAGCGGCAGCGCGGTCAGGTGACCAGATGTGGAGCCAGGGACGGCGGGAGGGAGGAAAGAGAGCAGCATGCGCCGAGTGTGCCGACTGCCAGCCGGCAGCCGACAGTAAAGAGTTCGAGGGCTGAGCGCCACGGCGCAGCCGTAGCTGCTGCTGCTGCTGCTGTGCCAGGAGCAGCTCTCGCTGCTGGGCTGCAACCACCAGCCAACATTTCCAGCTGACACTGAGCAAGCCCACTCTGATGCTGCAGCTGCTGCTGCTCGCCGCCATGGTGCACCACTCCCCAGCGCTGCCTCGTGCCGCCGCCGCTCCTGATGCCAGCCCCGCTGCCATCGCTGCCTGCCACACTCCATTTGCCAACACCCGCTGTCATGCGACGGCCCTGCCCACATGGCCAGCCGAGCCGGCAGCTGATGACCGAGGGCTGTCAGGGCTGTCCGCCTGCCATTGTCCAGCTCTATTACGCACGAGTTGCTGTGGCTGCCAAGACTATTCCCCGACACTTCCAATCCTCCTCCTTTCCTGCTTTGAGGTAGACTCACACAATTTCACACACACACATCACCAACTCACGGAACCACCAACTCACCACAAACACCAGCTTGGCCTCGGGCTCAACGTAGAAACCGTTCTTGGCCTTGGCCTCACGCTTCAGGCGGATGAGGTCCGCCTCCTGCACCACACACGCCACACACCACGGGGGCAGGCACGATCAAGAAAAGTGGGTTCAAATACTGGCTCCACACATGTACCGAACTGTACCAAGCTGAGCTGAGCTGTGAGCGGCTGCATGTGGGTCCAGCTCCTGGCTGAAAGCCCCGAGGCGTAGCAAACACACTGCTCCAGCTGCAGGCGGCTCAATATGCTGCCTCCGTTTGCGCTTCCTCTCCGCGCCAATGCTGCCACGTGCTGCGCTTGCTGATGCTGAAAGTGTAAGCTGCCCTGCTGCTGAGTTTCCGATTCCCACGCTTGCCAAACCTAGGTCCAGGCTGCGCTGCCATCAGTCCGAATCCCACTGTGCAGCCACCACCTGCTATCGCTGTGCTGCGTCGCTGCCTGCCCCTCCGCAAGTGACATTCAGCTGCCGCCAAGCGCCGCCGCTGCGTCTGGCTGCGCTGCGCCCTTTTGTGCCCCGCTGCTGGACCGTGCGTTCTGGCGATCCGCCACAGCACTCAGGCAGGCAGGAGGCCCGCCCCGAGTCCCCTGCGCGGCATGCCGGCGCGCCATCGCCCACCTGCGTGCGGTATTCCTTGACATACGACTCTGCCCGCTTGAAGTACTCCTTGCGGTTGGCCACGGCCTTGTGCTTGGCCTCGGTCGCTGCAGCAGCCTTCTTGGTTGCCCAGTCCTCGTCCCGCTTGCGCTTCTTGAGCACTGCATGCAGGAGGTGCACAGGGAGCCGTCAGGGCCGCGCCGTGGGCTGCCATGCGGCCTGCAGCATGATGAGGGCGGCCATGCAAACCCACCGCTCTCGGGCACGTTGGGCGGGGCCATTGTGCCAATCGCAGCTCCAAAGGACCCGTGCAGGCTCCAACAGCGCCCTTTCTGCGAGTGCCAGCGCGGACCTCCCAGGTTTGTGCCCAAATGGCCGTTGTGCCTGGAGCGCCCGGCATCGGTGGCAGCGGCCATCGCTTCAATTGACAGCAGCCGCCGAGCCGCCCCAGCCCTGCACGGCTCCCATCACCCCAAAACTCTCCCAAGCCCCCTGACAGCGTCGCAGTCGGCTCCAGCGCGGCTGAAACAGCTGGACGGTTGTTGAGAGCGAGCGGGGCGGCGCAATGCTGTGCTCAAGTGAGTGCCGGCGCGCTGCAGCCGTGATCGCCGCTCTGTGGCCCTCCCCAGGCCCCTGCCCGGCATTTTCGGTGCTCTCACCACGCCCTCATGCCACTTGCAGTCAGCGGCACTGTGCCAGAGGTGCCAGTGGTGTCAAAGAAGTCTGGCCACCTCTACGAGAAGCGCCTCATCCTCAAAATCATCAAGGTCAGCTGCTGGGCACGGCAGGCGACGCTGAAGGGGGGCGTCGGGTTGCAAGGCGGTGCCGGTGCGGCAAACCTGCCCGCCCTAGCTTGTTCTCGACGCTTCTCGGTGCAATGTCTGTGTCAACAAGGCACAGCAAAGGGGGGGGGGATTGCAGCTGTCAAGTCACAGGCCAGGCAGCGCTGCAACGCCACGTCATTAGCCGACGCAGCAGCATGCCATCTCTCTGCTGCTTTCCTGCACCCCTCACTTTTGGCTGTTGTGGGCTGCTGCAGGAGACGGGGCGGGACCCTGTGACAAGCGAGGCTCTGGGAGAGGATGACTTGCTGGAGCTGACCAGCAGCCAGGGGGTGAAGCCCCGCCCCACACCCGCCACCAGCATACCAGGCCTGCTCTCACTCTTCCAAAACGTGAGGCGGGGCTGCAATGTGGCGCATACCTACCACTTTGAGAGGCTGGCTAGGAGCAGAAGCAGCGTGCCAGAGCAGGAGTCACCGCGTGCTCAGCACCGACCTGTGACATCAGCAGGGGGCAGGGCTGGCAAGGACCCCTCCTGCCCTGTCCAGGCCAGCTGCATGGCCGTGGCACTTGATAGCCCACCCATTTTACCTGCCTACCTCCCCTGCCTCCCCTGCCTCCTGCGTGTTTGGTGCAGGAGTGGGATGCGTCCATGCTTGAAACACACCAGCTGCGGCAAAGCCTCAACACTGTGCGGCAGGAGCTGAGCCACGCTCTGTATCAGCACGACGCAGCTTGCAGGTGCACACAGCAATGCTTTCACAAGAAAGGGGCACCTAGCTATGCGGTTGTTGGGTTGGACTGGTTCTGCTGGCACGGCGCTAGCAGCTGTGCTGGTTGGACCAGCAGCGGTGTTGCAAAGGTCCAGCTCGTGGCCGCCACACAAAAGGCAGTGCACATGAGCGAAGGGTCTTGTTCTTGTCGCTGCGCTGGCTCCCCTCACTGCCTGTCCCGCTGCAAACGCTTTTTCTTGTGTGTCGCCCCAGGGTGATTGCGCGGCTGATGCGAGAGCGGGACGGCTACAGGCAGCAGCTAGAGGAGGCGCAGCGAGCCGCGCCGGAGGCAGCCGCCAACGGCAAGCGCGGTGCCGAGGAGGCGGCGTCGGAGGGTGCTGCCAAGAAGCCCAAGTCAGGGCTGACACCCGACATTGCCGAGCGGCTGACGGCCTGCAGCAACGAGCTCAGCAAGGGGCGCAAGAAGCGGGCAGTCAGCGCTACGGGTGGGTGCTTTGTTGTGCAGTGTTGTGTGGCAGGACATTCATGGTGCGGTATGGTATGCGCTGTGTGTGGTGCCAGGCAGTGGGGTGTGGCATGGGCTGTGCTTGCAGTGTTTGGTGCGCTCATATGCACACCCGTGGCAGATCGAGAGGGGGGCAGGGCGGTGACCGACATACTAGCCGATCAGCAAGGGTGGCACGGCTGTTGGTGGGCAGCAGGGCTGGCATGCCGGCACCTGGTCTTGACAGCTGTGTGGTGTTTGGGACAGCCAGAGCTTGACCGCCAGCCCTGCCCTCATGTTTTAGGCGTGTTGTGCTGGGAGTTGTGACGCCGTACTGTCCTTCTGTGCTGCACCTGTGCTGCAGTTGCAACACCAGACGAGCTGGCCGCCTTCACGCTGCAGAGCTCGCACCCGCTGCACAAAACCAGCAAGGTGCGCGCTCAAATTCAACCAACCTGGCCTGTGTTTGAGACCCGTTTGGTCACAGCAGTATCTGATTTTCAGTATCGTCACATTGTGTGATGCCCTCCGCCATCCCCCGCTGCTGTCTGCAGGGAGGCATCCTGGCCTTGGACCTGAGCCCGGCCGGGGAGGGTGTGGTGGCAACAGCGGGCGGCGATGCGAGTGTCCAGGTGTACGACCGTGCAGCGGAGCGTATCCTGGCCTCGCTGACCGGCCACTCCAAGAAAGTGCACGGTGAGCTGTATGGTGTCAGCCTGTATGGTGTGCCATGTAGTGTGGTGACTGGGAGGAGTGGGCTTCTTTTGTGAGCGGCTGGCGCCTCAGAGACACTGAGTCTCTCTGGAGCGGCAGAGGGACTGACACAGGAAGGAGGAGGCGAGGCGGAGCCAGCGGCCTGCTGTGCAGGACAAGTGTAGGGCTTGGTGGTGTGCTGGACTGATATGGCGCGCCGGTTGGGAGGGCGCAGGTGCCGCTGAACCCACGCTCAATTCTCCCTGGCACTCACACACACTCACACATGTGCGTGCGTGTGCGCTGCTGTGCTCCTTGTGGTGCAGACCTCAAGTTTGTGGGCAGCCAGGAGGTGCTCGCCTCCGCCTCCGCCGACAAGACGGTCAAGCTGTGGCGCGCAGAGGGCGACGGCTACGCCTGCGCACACACGTTTGCGGACCAGGCCGGCGAAGTTGTGTCGGTCTGCGTGCACCCCAGCAACGAGTACCTCGTCACAGCAGCAGGCGACGGCTCCTGGGCCTTTTACGATGTGGGCGCCGCGCGCTGCGTCACACAAGTGGCGGACGACGGCGCGGCGGCCGGGTACAGCTGCGCTGCACTGCACCCCGACGGCCTCATCCTGTGCACCGGTACCGCAGACGCCGCGGTACGCATCTGGGAGACTCGCACGCAAAAGGTGAGCCTTGGTCGCGGTTGTTTCCACTGCTGCTAGTAAGTGAGCGTGTCAGGTTGTGCGCCTGCTCCGGGCTTGCTGCCACTTGCTAGCTGCACCATGTTGACTGTTGCGTGCACATGTGCAGAGGCGCCTCCTCAGCTTGCTGCTTTGCTTCTTCTTTCTTCTTTCCCCTTGCAGAATGTGGCCAAGTTTGATGGCCATGAGGGCCGCATCAACGGCATTAGCTTCAGCGAGAACGGGTGAGAGAGAGAAGGCACACATACCTGGCAGTGTGTCAGGGATACAGCCAGGAAGCGGCAGAGGTGTCAGGACAGCGAGGGTTGGAGAAGAGACAAGAGGGCGGCGTTGGGAGGGGTCGGAGCGGCGCCCAGGCCAGCCGTGCAGCATTTAGCGTTTTAGCAGGGTTCAACAGCTGCAGCAGCGGGTTGTGCGAGTGCAGCAGTTGGCGCCAGCCACAGCTGGATGCCTGCGCCTTGTGGCGCGAATCCAAAATGTACTGATGAACCGTACCGCCCATATGGTACCGCAGGTACTACATGGCCACCTGCGCCACCGACGGCGTCAAGCTCTGGGACCTGCGCAAGCTGCGAAACTTCAAGTCACTGGCGCCCTATGATGCGGGCACCCCCACCGCGGCCGTGGCCTTTGACCACTCGGGCCTGTACCTGGGTGTCGGCGGCTCAGGTGTGTTGGCAGCGGGGGACGCTGTTCCTCCTCTTTCCAGTTGTTTCCAGCAGCGTTTCCAGCAGAAACGGTGTTGTTCGCAATGCTGCTCGCTGTGCCACACATGAGGCCCTTGTTCCAGAGGGCGAGCCTTTGCATCGCCTGACCACTGTGCTACGCTGTGCCGTTGCTGAATTGGCTGCTGCTGCTGCTGCTGCTGCTGCTGCTCCTTGTTGGGTGCAGATGCGCGTGTGTATGGCGTGAAGCAGGACTGGGCAGTGGTCAAGGAGTTTTCCGACCTGCCAAAGAAGGTGGGTGCTGCGTTCTTGTTTGGTGGGTGCTGACATTCGCTTATTGACAAAAAATGTTTGCATAATTCGTGTGCTGTTGCGTCACGGCATTGCTCACGACCTTGATGCCTGCTTCGCGGCGTTGTTGTCCGTGCAGGGCGTGCATGCCTTGCGCTTTGGTGCCGACGCACGCAGCCTGCTGGTGGGTGCTGCCGACCACAACTTGCGCGTTTTCGGGCAGTAGTGGCGTTGCAGCGTTTGCAGCAGCAGTACTGCTCATTTCGATTGCTGCACTTGACTTTTCTCAGTAGCGGCTGGGCACGGCTGGACTGCTGTCCAGCCCGCGACGGACATTCTCCTCCTTTTTCGCTGGCACTCTTCCCCGCCTCCTTCCTCCTGCACTGTCTCCCTCCCACCGTTGCCCCATCCCGCTCTGTGCTCCTTTGACGCCGCTGCCTCCTGCTGCACCGATGCTGCTCTCTCTTTGCCAGCAAGTGGGTCAGTGGCACCCTTCTCTCTGTGAAGCAGTGGCGCCAGTGCCAAACTCAATGCAGTGTATTGGCCATCGGTGGCAACGACACAAGGCGACAACAAAGCTGCGCTATCTGATGAGTTGCTCACGGACGCCGGTGATCGGATTATAAGGTGCTCAGCCAAATCGCCACTGTCCCGTGCTTAAATAGAGAGTTTTGGGGGCGTAGGACCTCTGTGAGCGCCATGTCGCCGCCATTCGCTGAAAAACGAGCCGGTCACGCCAATGCCTGCATCTATGCAGCTGAGGGCGGGCTGGCCGCATCGCCAAGGCCTCTTGGGCCACTGCAAAACTACCGCCGCCGCCTGCATGCAGGTGACCGCCCGCGCGGCCAAGGATGCCATTCAGCGATGTGCCGACAAATGCTGTGTGGCTGGGCGGCTTGAGCTCAAGGTGCAGGGCTGCTGATGTCAGCGCTGTCATGGCAGGGTGAGAGCTGCAGCTGTGTGCTCCTACGTTGCCAGCAAGTGCTGCGTTGCTTGCTGCCTTGCTCTCGGAGCTGGCAAGCTTGCTAGCAGTTCTCTTCTGCCACACACTCTTGCCACCCGTGCTTGTATATGTGTCACCAGCACCTGTCTATCCATCACGTGTATTAGCTGAGGCCCATTGTTGGTGCAGTAGTAAGTACTGCATGCCAATCAAGCTTCGGGGTTGCTGCTGCAGGTTTGGAGACATCAGGGCCGTCAGGCTGGGCCCCGCGCCCGCCAGTGGCCCGGGAGCAGAAGCGGGCGGCCAGCAGGCGGCCGAGGTCTACTTTGCATCCACACCACAGGCCGCAGCAGCCCTCACAGCGCTCAATGCGGTAGTGGTGCCACGTCTCAGCAGCGATCGCCCGCTCACCGTGCAGTGCTGGCAGCAAGTGTCACACGGCGGCGGCACCCCAGCGGTGCCAGCACCCACATGGCACCCGCCGCCGCCGGGGCCGCACAAGGCAGCAAAGCCGGCCAAACCCAAGCCGCCGTTTCTTCCGGCGCCGATGCCGTTGCCAGGCTATATGGGCCTGCAGCCGGGGCATCGGGGGCAGCAGGGGCGGGGGCAGCAGGGGCAGGGGCAGCAGGCCAGTCACAGCCACACGGTGTGGCAGGGGCGACAGGCGGTGGAGTGTGTGAATCTACGGGAGCCGGCAGCTGCCGTGAAGCTGCCCGGTGTCGAAGACCTGCCCACCGCCCTGGCCTTTCTCAATTCATGCTGCTACCGCGCCGTGCCCGGTGGGTTGAACTCTTGTGCAATGTGCAAGACATGGGCAATGTGCAGTTTGCAATGTGATGCCGGCACAGCATGTGATCGCAACATTGCCAGCCTGACATCTCCCACCCCCCGCCCTTCCTTCTGCACCTATCCTGCACTCTCTTCCCAAGCGCCTTCTGCCGCCACTTTGCCTGACAACCCCTGCTTCCTCTCTGCCCAGCGCCTCACCTTTGCTGCCACCATGCCTGCATTCTTGTATCAAGCCTTGCTGCAGAGGGAGAGCGTGGCAGCGCTGTGAAGTGGGCTGTGCTGCATGCCTTGCTGGCACGAGGGCTGCGCCACCTGGGCGGTTGCAGCTTCCGCCAGGTTCCGACGCTGCTCACCAAGCTTGGAGACGAGCTGGTCATTGTGCGATGGTACCGCTGCTGTACTGCTGTTGCGATGCCCCTGTACTGCTCAGAGTACTGCAAGAATAGCACAGCCCCAGGGCATTCAGCCGCCATGTTGGTGGCACCTGAAGCTGTGCCCGGCACGTAGAATCAGTGTTCTGCTCAACTTCCAAAATCGCCGCTGCTGTCAGCAATACGTCCAATGTCCCAGTCGTGGCCGCTCAGCTTTTCCCTGCTGTTTTCTCCCCACTGCTACTGGTATTGCTGCAGTACCGCAATTCCGACCCCACGGTTGCAGCGGAGTATCAGTCGTATGCGGCCGCTGAGGGCCGCCTGACCAGCCTGATAAAGGGTGAGCACATTTGTTACCGGTTTTGCTACCTTGTGTGCGTTCCTTGTTAGCCAGTATGGGTGGCGCTTGGCGCGGCTGGCATGCATCCTCAGAGCGTTGCCTGAGCAGCAGGCAGCATGTGGCGGCAGCTTTGGCACCGGGCACAAGTGAGCAGCGCCTATTGAAATTTCTCTTTCTCTCGCTTCCATCAAGCGTTTCGCTCCCTTAAATCGCTTTGCTTTTGTTTCATTTTTCTTCCCCTCTTCCTCTGCAGACTTCAGCATCCCGCAGCTGGTGACTGTCAGCTCAGCTGTGCCGGGCAGCACCACCAGGCAGGTACAGCTGCACCTCGGGCTGCTGGCCACCGCCGGCAGCGGCAGCAGCAGCAGCATCGCAGGCATCTGCAGCACTGGCAACGGCAGCGGCTACAGCAACGGCAGGAGCGGCGGGCCTGCTGGCGAGGTGGCGCCGCCGCCGGCGGCTGCCAGGAAGCTGCAGGATGCTGGGGCGGAGCAGCAGTACGTGCAGTACGTCGTCAGCAGCCAGCCCAGCAGGCACTTGGTGGTACTGGGAGTGAAGGACAAGTCGGAAGCGGCGGTGGTGTGCCAGCTGGCCAGAACACACGGCCGCCTGCAAGCCTTCCTGCTCCACCTTCCTCAAAGCTCGCTCACCCTGCACTTCGACGAACAGGCGGCGGCTGAGGCTACGGCGGCAGAGGTGGCGGGGAAAATCTTGCCTGGGATGTCTTGTGAGTGCTGTGCTGGCAGCCCAGCCTGGCAGGCAGTGTAGAGCTGCAGGCTGCAGGCTGGTCCCGTTGCCGCCGGTTGTTGGATGTTGGTGGCGGCAGCGGCGGTGGCAGTGCCCCTGCACTTCTCTTGCTGGTGCTTCTGCTGGTGTTGCTGACGAGTGACGTGCTAGGCATGCAGCTTGCCCTGCTACCACAAACGCGCAACCCACCACAAGCGGGCGCCGGCCGCTGACCCAGTGGTGCCTGCTGCACTGCCCCCTGCCTCGTCCCTCTGCCCAACTTGCAGCCTCGCAGCCACTGGCTGTGCAGTACAAGCACGAGGTACCGCAGAGCAAAGGCACCAATACCGCCGAAGCACTTGAACCAGTCCGTGAGGCTGAGGCAGCCGGAGGAGCAGGCGCAGCAGGCGCAGCAGCGTCGGCCCCCGCTGGGCACCAGTACAGCACCACCCAGCCCAGTACCACGGTCCGCATCAAACGGCTGGGCGCACATGCCAGCAGGTGCGGCTGTGTGTGCGGCTGCATGCGGCTTGGTTTGTGTGTGTGGTCTTTTGCGTGTGGTGTGTTTTGGCTTCAAGAAGAGCGGGCAGTCTTTGCAGTGCCAGGCTGCGCATGCCTACCCAAGAGGACGATGGAGGGAGTGACTGCACAACCATCAACGAAGCGCGCGCTGTGCCAGCACTACAACCCTGCAGTTCACAGCCTCGCCCTTGCCCTGCCCTCTTGCCCGTTTTGGCCCCTTTGGCTGACTCAGCTGCTGCCCTGTGCTGTCGCCACGGCAAGGCTGCTGCAGGCAGCTGCTGATGGGGCTGGGCACCCGCTTTGACACAGGCCTCATCGGCTGCAACCTCTACCTCTCCTCGCGATTCGGTTACCTGTATTTTTCTGACCTGGAAGGAGCGGTACGGGCGGTACATGCGCTCCGTACCGGCGACTTCCCGCCCCAGCTGCAAGGTGGGTGGCTGGCTGGCTGGGAGTGGGGGCCTGCAGCGGTGCTTTGGCGCTGCGTGTGTGCGTATGTGTGTGTGTGTGCTATCGTGAGCGTGTTTGTGACCCCAGGCTTGCTTGCTATGAGAGCGCCTGAGATCCGTGCCTGCCTGCGCTGCTGCGCTGCCCTTGAATGCATGAGCGTGTTGTCAACCGTGGCTGCCCTGCTGACTGCTGACGCGGCGCATCAGCCCCTGCATCAACCCGTGCTGCCACGTGCCCAGGCTCGGAGTCGCTGGTGGTTGAGTACAGGCAGCTGCCGGCTGCTGACACACACCCTAGTGGCAGCAGTGTTGGACACAGTCTTAGGCAGGCAGCAACAGCCAGCACGGCGCGGCAGCAAGAGCAGGGCCCATGCTGTGCCCGCTGCGGCGCGGGGGGCCTGGACGTCGCGCTGCGGTACTGCTCCGGATGCCGGGCGGTACAGTACTGCGACCGGGAGTGCCAGCTGGCGGCTTGGGCGGACACGCATGCGGCGGAGTGCGGGCAGCTCAAAGCGCTGGCGGCTGTGCTGGCTGGCGCGGCAGGAGCTGCAGAGGGACAGCAGGTGGATGCTGCGGGGATGCGGCTGCTGGCGACGGTGCTGCAGGCACCGGAGGGGAGGCAGGCGGACCTTCTGGCTTCCCTCCTGGCAGCGGCAAAACCCTCGCAGGCAGCAGAAGGTCCTGCTGGGACGGCTGCTGAAGCGCGGCCCGTAATGGCTTCCGAGCGTGCGGCCGGCGAGGCTGGTATGGCGGCCAGCAATGAGGCAACTGGTACAGAGGCTGCAGCTGCTGATGCATCAGTGCCCTCGGTTCGTGGGGCCGTCAGCAGTGAGGGCAGCAGCAGCAGCACGATGCCACGTGATGGAGTGGAGGCAGCACCTGTTCTTGCTCAGCTTGGCGGCAGTACCAGCGGCGACGTTGGGAAAGCTGCCAGTCATGGCGGTGATGTTGGTAGCGAGCGGTGAGCCTGGCGGCAGACCATCTCGAGCGCTGTGCTGCAGCGGAAGCTGGCAGCAGCAGCAGCAGCAGCCACACAGAGCCCACTGCAAAGTCTTTGAATGGCGGCGCTGCAGTGCTGTGAAGAAAAACAGAAGAAGAAGAACAGGCTGCGGATGCTGCCAAAGAGTTGGACAGCACCGGCCAGGCTGCAAGCAGTGGCGTAGAGTGACGTGCTGGGGCCCACAGCGCGCGGCATGCTGTGACCAGACTGGAAGTGCGGGGTGCCGACGGCAGCGCAGGGCGCCCCGGCGGTTAGCAACTGTTTGCGGTGGTTCCGGTTGTTGTGTCATGCTTGCCTTGCTATTGCATTGCCCATGGTGTCTGCATCCGCTATCTTCTTACTTGGGTGATGCGTAAGAGAGGGGATCGCACGGGGGGCGATTTGCAGGGCACGCATTTCATGGGAAAGTGTTCACTCTCTCGCTCCTCACTTTGATCGCAGCTCATTTACAGTTCAATCTTCGCACCTCGGCACCTCGCCGGCTCACGCCCAGCCTTCACAGGTCTTGTTCAGTCCGCCGCTGCCAGCCTCCTCAGAATGGCACCGTTTGGCAACCAGCAGCAGCCCAGCGATAGCAGCATCTATGACAGCCTGCCGCCGCTAGAGGAGGCCAACGCTGGGAGAGAACACGCTTCTCAAGAGAGCCTCTTCGAAGGCTGGGCCAAGCTGAAAACCCAGCAGCTTTACAGGCTGGTCATGGTGGATCCATCAGGCGCGGTGCTGGGCTACCCTTCCGAGGAGGATTTGTGCCGGCTGGTGCGGGCCCCTGAGCGCTCGCCGCGCGCCCCGCCATCGCCACGACCCCCTCCCAGGCCCGTGGCACCCGCAGCAGACCAGCAGCCGCAGCAGCCCTCCTTCCAGGCCCTGCTGCAAGAGTCGAATCGCAACGGCGGACCCATTTGCTCTCACTGCGGTGCAACGTAAGTGTGTAGTATGCCAGCGGTCTTGAGGTCCAGCGCACGCAAGGTTTGCTGAGCCGCCGCTGCCACCGCCCACCTCCACTGGTGCCTGCCCTTTGCCCCTGCAGCGAGAGCCCTCAGTGGCGCCGCGGCCCACCCAACAAGGCCATCCTGTGCAATGCTTGCGGCACTCGTTACAGGTGTGTGCGAGTCGAGCCCTCGTGGCTCACTGTTCATGTGACGGTGCCATGCGATCAATAAGGAATTGGTTTGCGGCGCTGCAAATCACGCAGCTTGCCGTGGTATCTGTGCCTGTTCTGCTAAATTTACCACTTCTGCCAGCAGTGCTGCCACCAATACCCTGCCTGCCAACCTGCTGGCCGCAGGCGAACCAACCAACTTGGTTCAAGCGTCCCGTCCAACCAGCGCAAGCGCGGCTCGCAGCACTGTGCCAGCGAGGTCATGAAGGGCGCCCCCCACACGGCAAAGCAGCCGCGCGTCGTGGCGTGACGCGCGTGCACGCCATCACGGCTGCCAGCGCCACCCAAGGCGGATGCCGCACGCCAGCTTCTCAGCGTTTTGCCCTGGTGCGCGGCATCGCTGCTGCCGGCTCTACCCGGAGTTTTGCTGCTGGCTGGCTACACCTGCAGGCTCACCCTTGCTCCTGGCAGCCCGCTGCGTAGCAGCTGCTGCGCTGATTTGTTTGGCGGGTGGCCAGCCGCGCCGCCCCATCGTACTTAAGGCCTCTGGCACAAGTGCCGCTTCAAGGCGATGTGCCTTGCTGTCGAGTGTACCGCCGAGTGTACCGCCGAGTGTACCGCACGCACCATGCTTGTCCCTTTCTCGCTTCCCTTGCAGAGGCCTGTGCCTCCATCTGTGTCACTTTGCCCCTCAGGGCAGCCAGGCATCCTGCCTCATGCAACTTACCCTTTTGAGGCAGCCAAACCAACCCTCATTTGCACCGTCTCCCCTTGCCTTTTGCACGTGCACTGTCCTTGTCCCAGTGTGCCGCGCCATCACTCGCGCCACGCTTGTTTTCTGAGACCCATCCCCTTCTCCAGAAAGAAAGAAAGAAGATGAACTGCCGCTTGTCTGCCTTGTTTGCCCTTTGCTGACGCAGCGTCGTGTGCTGCCTCGGCCGCTCCCTGCAGGCAACTGCAGGGCACAGCTTCCTGCCTGCACGACCCAAACGTACTTACTACCTCTTCCTGCACTGCCTGCACCCCTGCACTGCCTGCATCACTGATTCCTGATGGATGCATCATCCACTCATCCTCAACCCCATCCTGCCAACTTTTGGCGAATGCTGCCTTCCTGTACACACCAATGCTGCCTTCCTGTGCGTGTGGCGTACCAGCCCCAACCTTGAGCGAATGTAAATGTATCATCGCGCCGGAGGAAAGGGCGTGGGAGGAGAGGAGCAGGGAACGGAACAGCTGTGAAATGAGGTTGGTAACGAAATGGAGGGAGGTGGCATTGGGGGTGAAGCAGGTTCAAGGAGATAATCTCCCCTCGAACTTCACGTGTCCATCCCTACCTCGGCACACATCTCACCTCTGCCAACCCGCCCCTGTAACAGCAGGCCGCTGCTCGGGTAGCAAGTGGGTGCAGGCTGCGCCTGTGCTGAACCCAACAGGCCTGCACCTGCAGCGGGAAAAGGATGCGGCGCTGCTCAACAGCTACAGGCATGAGGGACGTGTGCCGCTTCAGCAAAGGCAAGGGCAGGATCCCTAGACAGGCATGAGGAGGCAGCGGTGCCAGCTGTGAGCGCATTGTGATGCATCTTACCGCTTGCTTATGTGTGGAGGCGGCGGCGGATGGTCACAGGGGCAGGGAAGCCGAGCTTGCGATCAGAGGGCGCATCTCTGCAGCAGCGACGTTCGCTGCGGTGGGTGCTCGCTGTGGCTGTGCTGTGGCCGTGCTGAGACCGGTTTTGGGGTGGTCATTGGGGAAGTAATGGCTGCAAAGCCGAGCTCGAAACGGCATTCTCATTGGCTCCGGTGCGGGAATCGAACGCCCGCTTGCAGCACCGCAACCCAAAGGGCAGTGCACGTCCCACGAAAACTCATAAACGCACAGCGCACGCTAGGTTCGAGGCATTGGGCACCAGCACCGTTGGTTGATCACGCGTCCCCCCACGAAATCGCGCCGCAGCGGCGAGATGAGGGCGGCCGAAGCGTCTGAGGCCGGCGACGCGAAGCACGAGGGGGAGGGAGGACGCTGCAGGAAGCGCACGAAAGCAGGTGCGAGCTGCTGGCCACTGCGCCGCGCAGTGGGTGGGCCGCCACCGCCAACGTGACTGCCGGCGGGTTGCCCCTTCACGCCTCATGCCATTCCGTTCATGCATGCCGCTGCTTCTCCCGCTCTGCAGGCGTGTATGTTGCAGATATAACGTATGAAGATCTTCAGGCTCGGTTCAACCTGGTGGGTGCTCAACACTGCTCTGCTGCCGCCCTTCACTCACTCATTTCCCTAACCTCCACATGACCGCATGCGTGCCTGCCTGCTTCTGATGCCTGTGCAGCCAAGTCAAAAGGCAGCAGAGTCATTGGGAGTGGGCCTGGTGAGCAGGCCTGCCTTTGATCCACTGTGCAGTGGGTTGCGCCGCAGGATCGTGGGAGGCTCAAAAGGCCTCTTCACACAGACTGCACACCAACCCTGTGTCCTTGCCCTCCCCGCTTTCCTCAGCCTGATTCTCCCCCACCCTGCTTTTTTCCCCTCTGTGCCGCACAGACCATCTTCAAGCGCTTGTGCCGCCGCTTTGGCCTCCAGAAGTGGCCCTACCGCCAGCTGCTCAAGCAGAATGGGGTGAGTGGCCGCCGTCAGCTGTGCCCGCTGGCCTGCAGCGCACCTGCATGACCGCGCTGTGCTCTGCTGCAAGCTGGCAGCCAGGCAGGCCGAACCGTCTGGGGAGTGCACACTGCACCGCTGGTACTGCAGTGTGCAGTGCTGCCTGCACCCGCCTCGGCACCCACCAAGCCCCGCCAGTCGTCCATCCCTCGCACCTACTGCCTGCATGCGCTGCTTGGGGTGCCGCCGCCCGTCACGGCTCATCACCAGATGCCTGCTGCTGCTGCTGCTGCTGTTGCACTATATCTTGCTGCTGCTGCTGCACTTATTGTGGTGTGCCTGCTGAAGCATCTTCCTGTGCTGCTCCCTTGGCTGTGTCGCCTGGCTGGCAGGCTGGCAAGCGGCGGGGCGGCGGCGGGCAGAGCCACCACAAGGACTTCAGCTGCAGCTCAGCTACCTCAGAAGAGGAGCAGGCGGCCAGTGAGGACGGTTCGGAGTCGGAAGCAGAGGCACATCGCGCGCCAGCCGCAGCGGCCAAGCTGGCAGGCAGGGCCGGCACACGCTCGGCGGGTGCAACCCCGAAGCGGCAGAAGACGGGGAGGCAGGCTGGCAGCAGCCCGGGGAGCGCAGCTGCACCTCCTGCTGCACCCATTCCGGTGCGTGCGTCGCCGCTGCCACTCCAGCAGCAAGGGCTGCAGCAGCCGCCGCAGCAGCAGCCGCAGCATGCTGGCTGGCGCAGCTGGCAGGTGCAGCAGCAGGCGCAGGGCGGGCAGGAGGGCGGCGCCTGGGCCCAGCAGCAGCAGCAACCGCAGCTGCAGGCGCAGCAGAATGCGACGCTGCACCGCCTGCTGCAGCTGCAGCAGTACCAGCAGTTGCACCAGAAGCTGCAACAGCAGGGTGCGGTCAGCGGGGATGCCGCAGATGGCTGGGACAGCGGCGGCGGCCCCATGCTGCAGCCTCGGCTCTCGGGAGGCGCTCTGAGCCAGCAACCAGAGCTCAGCTACAGCACAGGTGTGTGTGTCTGTCTCTCTCTGTCGAAAACAGCTTGCTGTCTGCGGCTGTGCTTGTGGCTGTGCGTGTGTGCGTGCTCAAGTGTCGGCGCCCCCACTGTGTTTGCACCACTGCTGTGCGCATCGCCGTACCAGGATCGTACCGCCAAACGCCGCCGCATGCGCACCCCTTTCTATCCTGCTTGTTCCCCGCAGGCCCCGCTGCTTCCGGCTTTGCGGGCGCCAGCTTCCACTCCCTCTGGCACACTTTGGTGAACGACCAGCCAGCACACAGCCAGCACACGGCCGCCGGCGGGCGGCAGGCGGCGGCGGCGGAAGAAGCGGCAAGGGATGTACTGCTGCAGCCGTACATTCGGGAGCTACCAAATGCAGAGCCAGGCCTGGTTGGGCAGCTGCGGCAGCAGCAGCATGGGCAGCAGACGGAGGGGAACCTGTTCCGGCCAAAGCCGAGGGCCCTCTCCCCTGCCCTGCCACCGCTACAGCAGCGGTCTGCAGCCGCTGGGAGCGCGAGCAGCCGGGGCGCGGCCACGAGCGGCAGCAGCCACGAGCAAAGTGCCATGCAGCTGCCGCTGCGAGCGATGACCGGCGAGCGCGCGAGTGAGTGCACTGCAAGCCATGCATTCTGCACTTGCGTGCGTTGCTGTGTGCACGTTGAGGTGGCGGCGGAGCTTTTGGATCAAGTCCCCTCGTCCTCCCTCCCTTCTTTCCCTCCTTGTCCTCCTTTTGAGTTTTCCAGCTGCTTCCTCCTGGCCTGCCCCTTGAGTTTCCACCTCCTTTTCCTGTCCCTGCAGGCTCCCTGTCCTCAGCGTTCCTCGACAGCCTGCTGCTGCCTCAGGGCATGGCGCCTTCGGCAGGCGCCACTGGGAGAAGCAGCGCAAGCGTTGGGCCCGGATTCTCCTGGCAGTCAGCTCAGCAGGAACAGCAGCAGCAGCAGCAGAGGGACGCGTACTTGTCCTCGCTGTCCACCGAATCCGCCTTTGCACGAGCGGCCAGGGCGCAAGGCTACGCTGCGCCGGGCGGCGGCGGCGACGGCAGCAGTGGCGGCGGCGGCGGAGCCACGGCTGCAATGGCGGCGGCACTTCGCCAGCGCGGTCCAGGTTCAGGCCTGCTGCACCCCAACCACGCCTCGCTGCTGCTGTCTGCCGCTGCCGCGGGCGTGAGCCTGCCGCCGCTGCCCTCGCCGCCGCCGCTGCCCGGCGGTGGCGGCGGCCCGGCTGCTGCTGAGCTGCCTTTGGCCAGCACGCTGGCACTGGCGCGCAGCACCAGCAGCTGGTGGGCTCTGGACTCCCCCGTCACTGCGGTGCTCAGCAACACACCACGGCCCACCGCTCAGGAGGTCGTCAGCCAGCAGCAGGCTGCGGCGGCGGCGAGCGGGCTGGAGCCAGCCGAGCAGCAGTTGCTGAGCAGGATGATGGGAGGCCTGAGGCGAGCGGCGCCCAGTCCCGGCCAGGAGCATGGCGCACACCATGCAGCCGCAGTGCAGCAGCTGACCGAGCAGCAAGAGCGGGAGCAGTATGCCGAGCATGCCCTGCAAGCCGAGTCGGCGCACGTGGCGGTGCTGCGGCGGCAGTGGGAGGCGCAGCAGGCGCAGCTGGCGGCGCTGCAGCAGCAACAGCAGCAGCAGGGGCGGCAGCTGAGCCCTGCCGAGAGCCTGGTGCTGCTGCAGCTGATCGGCGGGTTGAAGCAGGAGATGGCGGCGCTGGAGCGGCAGCTGGCGCCGCTGCTGGCGCGCGGCCGGGACCGGCGCACCTTTGACCGCCGCACCTTTGACCGCCCACATGTTGGCCACCTGCATTCCCAGCAGCAGCAGGCACACCAGCAGCAGCGCCCGCCGCTTCCGCTTCCGCAGCAGCCGCAGCAGCACTATTTGAGTGGGAACCAGCTGCAGCTAGGGCAGCGGCAGGCAGGGGCTGGGGAGGCCCTGCAGGCAGGGGAGGCCAAGGGCTGGGCGCCCCTCGACTCCCTCTCCAGCCCCTCCACAGGCGTAGCCTTCAACCTGCCTGACAGCCTGCCAATCTCCGGCAGCGGCAACTCCGACTCCCCTAACGCCCTTGGCGGCGGTGGTGGGGCTGCGGGGGCTGCGGCTGGGGCTGGAGGCAAGGGGAACGGGTGTGCAGCCTCTCCCAGCGCTGGCACTGACAGCGGGGGGCCGCCCGTTGCCGCTGCCGGCAGCAGCAAAGAGCCGCCGGCAGCAACCACCCTCCCTGCAGCTGCCGGCGGCCAGCAGCAGGAGCCACAGCAGCCGCCAGAGCCGGCGTCCGCACATCAGCAGCAGCAGCAGCAGCTGCATGGGCGCCCGCCTCAGCCGCCTGCTGCTGGGGCGGATGATGAGGCTGAGCTGCGCGCGTTTGTGGCTGCTTTCAAGCCGCAGCCGGGAGCCTCCCTGCTGCACCAGCAACTGCACGTGTTGCTGCAGGAGCAGCAGGCGCGGCAGCAAACGCAGCACCCAATGGGCAAGCTGCGGCAGCTGGTGCCTGGCTCCACGCCGCACCAGCTGCTGGCACACGGCTCTGGTGAGCTGGAGTGCCTGCTGGGCAGCGGCAGTGGCCTCACTCCCTCCACTCCCTCGGAAAGCGATGGACTGATGGCAGGTGCCGGCTCATCTCGAGAGCTGCTGCTCTTGGGCATGGGAGGCGGGCTTGCTGGCGGCGGCGCGGGAGCAGGCGGCGGCGGCCTCGTCGTCGGCGGCGGCACAGCTGGCGGCGAGGGGCTGTTGGAGCAGGGAGAAGGGGTGCCGGCCTTTTTGGCTCGGGTGTCAGCGGTGCACAGCCTGCAGCAGCGCATGGCGGCGCAGCACGCGCAGCAGCGGCATCAGGCCCTGCAGCAGGCCCAGCTGCGCTTCAGCCGTCTGCATCAGGCGCGTGGCCGCGCCTCGGCGACGCCATTTGACGGCGGGGGCGACCCGCTGCTGGCGGCGGCGCTGGCCGCCGACCTGCCGCCGCCGCCGCGGCCGACGGCTGTGCAGTCGCTGCCGCCACCGGACAGCGAGCGTCAGCACGGGGGCGGTGAGGCTGCTGCGACTTTGGGAGGCAACGTGCAGTCGATGCCGCTGCCACTGCCGGTGGTGCCGCCAGCTCAGGAGGCGGCGTGTGCCAGTCCGCCGCCAGCGGAGGCTCCGCAGGCGACGGCGGCGGCCGCTGAGCAGCAGGAGGGAGGAAAGGAGGAAGGTGCTGCAAGTCTGCCGCCTCAAGAGGCAGCGCCCCAGCAGCAGGAGGAGCCGCAACAGGAGCAGCATCAGCAGCAGGCGCAGCAGGAGCAGCCTGGTGTGGCACCGCCGTCAGCCCCTGAGCCTTCCCCGGCGCCAGATCAGGCAGGCTAATGGGGGTGTCCCAACTGCCGATGCCATTGAGCCCTGCTGAAACGCAACCTCTCTTTCTTTCATGCTTTGTGTTTTGTGTCAAGTTTGGGGCCTGAACAGCAACCAACGTACGGCATACACCTTTTGTAACCCTCATGGCTTTCCCTCTTCACAACTTCGATATGCCGCCCTCTCAACCCTTGCGCATTAAAAAAACCCCTCTTCACTGCCTAGTCGATGTTTTTTTCTCTGCCTAGCCGATGTTTCTCTCTTTGCCCCGTACCTCTTCTCGTCTCGTCCCTCTCAGAAGAAAAAAAACCACCAGCCCACAAACTCCGAATCACCGCGCAACTTTTTCCCACGCATCAACCTAAGACCTTGTGACTTCCTTGCACATTTTGCGCTGCTACACTCACACTTGTCCAAAGTAAAACTTGACACAGAATAGGCACACAGGCTGGGGGTTGGCTAGGCACCGCGCTGTGGGGCATTCATTGGCGGCCAGCGCATCGCCGCCGAGGCAGCGAGCAGCGGCAGGCAGCAGGCGGTGAGCAAGAGCTGGCAGGCGGCAAAGGGCAGGGTGGCGTTGAGCGCACCCAGGGTGGTGCGAGAGACCAGCAGCAGCAGCGCCTGGCAGCCCGCTACAAGGGCTGCTGCGCAGCACAGCGCGAGGCGGCGGCGGGATGTGCCCCGCAGCAGTCTGAGGCCGAGGGGCCCGGCTGGCACAGGCACAGGCACAGCCGCACGTGTCAGCACCGACAGCAGGGCCCGCCCCAGCACCATCGCCAGCTGCAGCGGAGCGGGCAGGGCGGCGCCAAAGGGGCTGGAATCCGGCTGCTTGCCGTCGCCTTGTCCCCTGCTGCTGCCGGCCTGCTGCCGTGATGTCGAAGCAGCCTGCACACCTGGCACCATAAGCAGCTGCTCAGCAACCACTCGCGCGGCAACCAGCAGGACTGCAGAGGGCGGGGCTGGCCCGTGCGTTTTGGCTTGCTGCGACCAAAACCGGCCGCCCGCGGCTGCTAGCAGCTGAAGGCCGCGTGCCGCCGCACCGGCGCCCTGCCGCAGCATCGGCTTGGGGAGCCTGCGCAGCACGGCTGCCGCCAACGAGCCAGCCAGGGCAGCTGCCGCCGAGCTGCCGGTGGCGGCAGCCACCGCCTGCAGCTGCTGCCTGGCTTCCGCTGCCAGCAGTACCAACAGGAGGGTACTGCAGGCGGCATCTGCCCCCTTCCAGCCCAGCAGTGGCGGGCAGCGGCGCTGCAGCCACCGCACTCGCGGCACCAGCAGCCGAGCCGCCCCATACAGGGCTGCCGAGAGCACCCAGAAAGCCGCCACAAAGGCTGTTGCCGCGACGGCCTTGCAACTGCGCTGTGAGAGGGTGCACCCGGCGCAGCTGAGGTGACAGAGGGCCTGGCTAAGATCGCGCTCCAGTGCACCGCCTGCTGTGCCCAGCGTGGCGAGGCTCAGCAGCAGGTGGGCGAGACTCTCATGAGACAGCCCGGCCACGAGCAGTGCTACCGCCTGCCGCCCTTGCTGCCGCCACCCCGGCCTGCTGGTTTTGCTGCCGCTGCCGCTGCTGCCACCGGCGGAGGTGCTGTGTGGGCTGGGCAGCTCCAATAGACTGACCACCACAGCTGGGGGCAGCACGCGCCACAAGAGGGCCACAGCACACATTGCTCCACTGAGAGCCAGAGTGCCCGGGGGGACATGCAGCAAGGAGGCTTGGAGGTAGCCGCCAGCTGCTGCTGCGGCGCCCCGCTGGTGGCGCAGCAGCCAGCCCAGCCAGCCGGCCTGGTCGACTGCCCAGCCTGCGGCGCCAGCCACAGCGTCGGCTGCCGCCGCCGCGCCGGCGGCTGCGGGCTGCGCCGCTGGCGGCAGGCGGCGCCAGCCGGTGGGCAGGCTGCCGCTGTACCAGCTGCCATCCACCTCTGCCACGCTGGCCAGCAGCAGGCTGCGGTACCGGATCGGAGGTAGCTGCCAGCTGGCAGGCGCCAGGCGGGCACCGAGCTGCGCACCCAGCCAAGCCAGCGGCTGCGAGCGATGGCTGGGGCCCTGCTGCAACCAGTCCAGCCCACCAAACTGTCCCTGCCCCTGCCCCTGCTCAAGAAGAAAGCGCTCCAAGCTCGGCTTGCCAGGGTTGCCGATGGCCAAGGCTGCCAGCACCACAACCGCCAGCACTGAGCACGCCGCCGCGGCGAGCCGCAGGCCTTGCGATGCCTGCCGCCTGCTGCCGCCGCTGCGGCCGCCGCTGCGGCGGCTCACCTGCGCTGCGAGGGGCGGGAGCGAGTGGCACGTGAGGCGCTGCCGCTCTTCAGGCACACACGCACTCACACGGATGTGACAAGGATGCCACACAGGCATCTACCAGCAGCCTGCCATGGTTGCCCCTGCCATGCTCCCCAGGCAGAATGCACAGCCGCCCCGGCAGGCAACCCAAGCACCATAGAGAGTTGCCCAGAGCACTGAGGAAGGTCGCACCTGCGGTCTGGCGGTACCGCCAGCAGTACCGGCAGCAGTATCGCCGCCACTGCCCCAGGTGCCGCGTCCATAGGTGCGCGCTGCGCTGGCGCCGCCACCGCTGACCAGCAGCCGCCACAGCATGCTGGCACCCCCCCGCGCCGCACTTGGGCTGGTGCTGCCAAACCCAGTGCCGTCGCGGTTGCTGCTGCTGCTGCGTGTGTTGTACCTGCCGCTGCTGCTGCTGCTGCTGCTGTTGTTGATGTTGATGTTGCTGCCGGGCAGGAAGGGGAGGCGGCTGGTGCAGTACACATAGAGCAGTCCCGCCAGGATGCCGCACAGGTGACCGGTGAAGGATGCCTGCGGTACCATGAGCTGTGCCACCACCAGTTCCCCCCAGCAAGCGTACTGCACGCAACAAGAACAGGCAGCACAACGACAGTCGAGCGTGGGTGTGTGGCCGAGGGCACAAACAGGTGTGTGTGTGTGCCGGCTGATTGTTAGATGGCTGGCAGCAACTCCTGTTGTAAATGCGTGCACGGCAATGTCCCATGTCCACCCACCCCCGCTGCCCTCTCAACCCACCCAAACCTGCCTTTGTGGGTAAAGGCACCCCATATATCTGTGACCAGCCGGGAGTGCGGCTGTTGAGAACAACCTGCATGGGGGGCAAGGGAAGTGAGGCAAGGACTAGTAAGCGAGTGAAATGCGAGTGAGTGAAATGTACTGCTGGTCAAAAGTGCCTGCTTTACCCAAACACAGCCTCTGCCAACACCGAGCAGAGCGTATCAGCGCCCGCCACACCATTCAGGACACATAGTTCAGCAGCTGCAGTTCAAAGAGCACCCACCAATCCAATCACCTAGAACGCACCACGCCATGAATCAGCACCCACCAAACCACCCAGCACCCCTCGATTCAGCCCACCTTCATGCCAAACAGCACCCCGCTGAACCCCACACAGCAGGTGCGCATCAGCGGGAACCCGAGGGCAGGCAGCTGCTGCGCCAGCAGGGCGGCCGCCGCCAGGTAAAGAAAGTTGCCCACGAACGCCAGCTCAGCCACGAGGCGGGCAAAGGCAAGGGTGCCCAGCTGCGGCTCCAGCTGGCTGCCCTGCAGCGGGTGAGGGGGCCAAAGGGAAGAACCAGGATGGATGTCCGGGGAGGAGAAGGGGAAAGTGTGAGGGATGGTGATGCGCATGCGGGGGGGGAGTCACAGTTGGATAGGCTGGTCCAGTTTGATATTTGCAGGCTTGGGCTGGAAAGCTGGACAGTAACCCGGGAGCGGCGTGAGGAGCAAAGGCAACGGCCAGCACCCACCAGAGGATGGCAGAACCCACATGGCACCTCAGAGGCGGCACCCCATGCAGTCAGCAGCCATGCAGTCATGGCCAAGAAAGGCAACCACACAGCGCAGCGGTGCGGTGTGGTGCTGCCGGCAGTACAGCGCTTCCACACCTTCCACAGCAATGAAGACATGTTGAAATAGAGGTGCATGTTGTCGCCGTGCAGGAAAGGGCTCCAGAAAAGGCGCCCCCATTGCCCCCCAAACACGCTCTTGGGCAGCATGCAGCCCGCACGAACTGAGGGCACCCACTCGAAGCCCTCTGGCTGCAGGAAGAAGAGTGCTTGGACTGCAGGAGCGACGGAAGGGAAGTGGGAGAGGGCAGGGTCAAGGTCCACAACAGAAGCAACCGCAGCGGAAGCGACGCAACGCAAACCGCGGCAACGGCCCCTGCAGCGCACCGATGACCAGCAGGATGGTGACCGGCGGCTTGTGCTCCAGCTTGTAGACCTGCTGCGCCAGCAGCAACAACAGGTAGCTCAGGCTTCGCTCGCTGGCTCCGTGGCCACGGGCTGACCGTCGGGGAGGCATGACTGCGTGCCGATCCCAGTGTCGAGGGTGCTGCCAGAGCCGAGCGGCGCCCGATTGAAGAGAGACAAGGGAGCGCAGGGGCAAAGTGGGCGGATCGATTGAGACAGTTGATCCCACAACCTCAACCTCAGACCAGCCTCAGTGAACGCACAGAGCGCAACGATCGAGAGACGACCAAACCAAAATCGCAGCGCGCGGAGCAGGGCTCGCTTTTCCAGAGCCGTCTAGCGCCCAGACCCGCCCTTTCAATCGCAAATACAAGCATGCAGGCCATAGTCGCAAGCAGCGGGCTCCTGGGCCTGCCGGCTCGCCGGCCGCATCATCGCGCTGTGCGCCTCGCCAGGCTGACCCCTGGTGTGTCAAGACACTGGAGATGTATTGCACATGCGCATTGGGGCAAGCGGCGGCCCACAAGGCTGGGTTGCATGGCCAGCTTGCTCAGGGCACCCTCGATGCCATCCCTTTACGGCCCACACGCGCCCCACATCCTCCTGGCTGCAGTGGCCAGCCGCAGGGGCGAGGCCGCCACCCCGCCGCCTACTCCGCCGCCGGTCCAGGCACCCGAGGCTCCTCAAGACATTCCCACCTACTTCCAGGCAGCCCCTGAGCCCCAAGTGTACCAGGCTGTCCCGCAGTACAGCTCGCTGCCACAGCCGCCAGCACCCAAGGCCGCCCTCCCTCCTCTGGTGTACATCGGCATCGGTGAGCCGCGTCACCTCTCAACTCCCGGCTTCCCTGCCCTCTGCGTTGCTTTCTTTGCTGCTCTCTTTGCTGCATCTTCTCCGCAGCCTGATGGAAAGGACACCTGAGGCTGGGCAGAGGTCATGCTTCCACCAATGTCCTTTCCTCCCACTTCCCTCTTGCAGGCGTGGTGCTGGCCACCGTGCTGAGCAAGGTGCTTGGCTTCCTCAAGGGTGGGCCCCAAAAGGTGCAGGAGATGGCAATGCAGCAGATGATGAAGCAGATGATGAAGCAGATGGGCAGCGCGCAGGGTGGGTTTGGCGGGTGTGCTGTGTGGGGTGTGCTGTGTGGGGTTGGTGGCTGCCTGGCCAACTGGCCTGTTGAGCGTGGGTGGCTTCGTACGGGCTCCCTTTGGCTTCCCTGTCTGCCTGCCTCAGGGGCAACTTGGGGCATTGGCCTGGAAGCGGCGGCCCTTTGCGTTGCCGTGGGCGATGTGCAACACACGCTGTGGCCGCCACTTGGGTGCACATGGGTGCTTGGCTGTGTGCGGGCTTGTGGGTGCTGCTGGTCCCCGCCGACATTTGAGGTACAGCAGGCTCAGGCTAGATGCATCGCACCCAGGGCGACAAGCACATTGCCAGCAGTGTGGCGGCAAGCGTGCCGAGGCAGTACCCACCTGAAAACCCAGCATCACTTGGGGCTTACAAAGCAGCATGTGCCTGTGATCACCTCGCCTCAGCCCCCCCCCCCCCCGGTGCTGCTGCAGGTGGTGCCAGCCCCTTTGGTGCAGCTGGCGGCGCCAATCCTTTTGGTGCGGCTGGCGGCGCCAATCCATTTGGTGCTGGCGCAAACCCATTTGGTGGTGCTGGGGGTGCCAACCCATTCGGCGCTGGTGCAAACCCCTTTGGTGCACCCCCTGCCAGCAGCGGCTTCCCCAGCAACAACGCTCCTGCTTTTGACACAACCGCCACGCCCGCCGCTGCTGCTGCACCGCCTTCGGCGGCAGCACCCAGCAGCAGCAGCAGCACTGCCGCCGCCGCCGCCGGCGACACTGCTGCGGGCAGCACCAGCGCGAGTAAGGGCGAGGCGAAAGAAAAGAAGCGCAGTGCCTTCACCGACGTCAACGCTGGCAGTGCCAGCAACGGCACCGCTGCCTCTGGCGCCAGCACCAGCGCCAGCAGCGATGGAAGCTCGAATGGCAGTGCCACCAGTGCCGGCTCCGCGCCGCCACCGCCGCCCTTCTCCATGCCGCCGCCGTCGTTCGGGATGCCGCCGCCGCCGGGCGCCGCCGGAGGTGGCGGTACCGCAGGAGGTACTGCCAGCAGCGGCATGACTGCTACCATGCTGGACATGCTGAAGGACCCCGAGATGCAGAAGATGTTTTACCCTCACTTGCCTGAGCCGATGCGCAACCCAGAAACATTCGAGTGGATGCTCAAGTGCGTGTGTGGGCGGCGCTGGTTGCCTGTGTGTGTGCGTCTAGCCTGCTGAGTGTGTGGCTTAGGCTGTGAGTCTGTGAAGGCGTGGGTGTGGCGGTCGTGCTGATTTCGCGGCAGGGACAGAGCCCAGCTGCCCCCCAGCCTGGCAAGGCCTGCCGGGTGCCTGCCTGCCTTCCTACTGCTGCTGCCCCACCACACCCGTACCTCACCCGACATGCCTCCACCACACCGCCATCACCTCACAGCTGCCACGCCCAACACTCCTGTTGATCCTCTGGTCCCCCTTCTGCCCCTCCCCCCCCTGTCTCCTTCCTGCAGCACTCCGGAGCTGCGGGCGCAGCTGGAAGGCATGCTGCAGCAGCAGGCGGCCTCCACTGGCAGCCCCGCGGTGATGGAGATGATGCAGAACATGCCGCAGATGACAAAGGAGCAGGTGCGGTACCGCTGCGGTACGGTATGGCCTGGTCCCGCATGTCACACTCAACAATGTTTACCTTGCTTTCCAGCTGAAATGCTTTGCAGCATTTCAGCATGCACCCTGTTACGGCCATCGTATGAGGGAGTGCCAATGCTTGGTCGCACAGTCAGTGAGAGCACCGATGTCACTCCGCCAGCAGTCACCGGGCCGCTTGCAAGTGAGAGATGCCTTGACCGCTGCACCGACCGCTGTCCCGCACATCCTTGCGCTGCTGCAGATGGAGGCGAATCTGAGCTCTGTCGGCCTCACCTCTGATCAATTCATGGCAAAGGTAAAGTGAAGTCGGGCGGCTGGGATTGAACTCGTGACAGCTGGGCAGGGGCAGGGGCATTGCTGCACATGCGGACTGCCAACTGGCGGAGCGGTGTCGCTGGTTGCCTGGCCGCAAGCCTGCTGCTGGAACCCTGCGTCCCAGCAGGGTGTGGTGTGCCATGCTGGGCAGAAGCCGTGCCCAGAACCCCTGCCCACACGTGCTTGCTTGCTCTGTGTTTACATCACATCCCGTGTGTCTGCAACACCAACTGCCAGCCAGGCCTGCTATACACACCGCACAAAGTACCCGCCACTCTCAAATAATGATTGCACTTTTCCCCGTCTGCCCCCTCCTGCCCCCCTCCTGCCCCCCCCTGCAGGTCATGAGCGACCCCGACTTGGCTGGCCTGATGACCAACCCCAAGGTATGGCGGTACTGTTATACTGTTATACTGCGGTGCTACGCCCCCTTGACTCACCCAAGCAGCCTGCATCGCACTCCCGCGCCTTGCCCAGCGGCCTTGCACTGCTTGCGTCGTCACTTAAGTGGCTGTTCTTTGGCCGCTGGTTGTGTTGCTCCTGTTGTTTCGCATTTCGAGAGGGTACGGCGCTGCTGCCCTGCCGTGCCTCACATGCCGACACGCTGGCCCGCTGCTTGGCGTGGCCGCCAAAGCATGGCGCAGCAACATGGCCGCAGGTGCATCCTGTGCTTCACACTTCTTCTAGTATAGCACTTTGTTCAAGGTCACACTCGCTTCCTCCTCGCGCTCTTTGCTGCTCTGCCGCCACAGGTGATGGCCGCCATTGCTGAGACCACCAAGAACCCGATGGCCATCTTCAACTACCAGAACGACCCCGAGGTGGGTGGTACTGCAAAGCAGTACGGCGGTACCGGCTCCTCGCGGTACCGCACTCATCGCGCCTGGTGGCACGGCCAGAGTCTTCACGGATTCTGCAGCAGGCTGTTTGTGTGCCCCCAGGCCGCCGCAACCTGCTCGCAAACTTGGATGTGCACCCTCGACTGCTCGGCTGGTCAAACCTTCACCCATTCCATCTTTGCTTTCTCCCGGCTGCTGTGCTTTCCTTTCCCCGCACCTGCAGGTCATGCGCGTGTTTGAGAAGTTCCAGGAAATGTTTGGAGCTGGTGGCCCAGGCGGCGGCATGCCCCCCGGCTTTGGAGGCCCTCCCTCCCAGTAGGCCGTACTGCTCTGCGCAGAGCAGTACACTGCTATACCTGCACTTGCAGTCGCAGTACAAGTCACCCTTGCAGATGCTGGGTCAAGCATGCTTGCTGCTTGAGTGTTTGCTCTCCGACCTCATTTTACCGTGCCCCCAGCCACCGCCTCTGCTTTCCATGACCTGTGTGTCCCGCCCTCACCCCTTCTCCAGCTGACGTTTTTGCTTTGCCGCCTGCACCGTGAATGGTCCCTCCTGCTGACACCTGCGCCGCAAAACCCTCCTGCCCAGCCCGGCGCCCGTTGCAGCACTTCTGCTCGCCCGTTTCACACTGTGTGCACCTCGGGCATCAATCTCACACCATCCCCCTGCTGGCTTGGACGTGTGTGCCTGACTTGTAAAGCAGCTCTTTTTGGCGTTACACGGTGTGCAGAGTCGCTGGAGCGGTCTCTGCTTTTGCTCTTACGTTCGAACATGCAGCAACAGGAGGGCCATCAACAAAAAGGTGCCTGGGCACGGGTAAAATGGGCACAGTGAAATGGCAACAGCGCGTTACACAAAATCGGCGCGAGAAAAACAGGTGGCTGACAGGGACGCGGTGCGTGTGAGCCATGCACGACGGGCAAGCTGCGGCCTGCTGTCCATCAGCAGGTTGGGAGAAGCAATGCGGTGCAATACATATACGAGATACAACGGGAAGAGGCAGAGGCAGGGTTGGGGCACAGACACCCGCGCACTTCCTCTGTGCGCTGGTGGGCCCCTCAAGCCAAACCAAGCAATGACAAGAAATGACAAGAAATGACGAGGCGGCAGCCGGCAAGAGCTGAAAGCACCCTGGGGGCGTCAAGGGGGGTATATAATTCATGACAGGGAAGGGCAGGGCGGCACAATGTGCACTGTGTGCAGCCATGCGCCTGCCTGGGGCTGCTGGCATCTACAGTATCTGCTGAAATGTGGGAAAAAGACGGCCCCCGAGGGGAGGGGGAGGCGTGGCCGCCCTGGGAGGTGGTGAGGCATCAAACGACGAGGGAGTTCAAATCAAACTGAGGGGGTTGTTGGGGCATGAGCGGTGGGAGGCCGGCAGGCACCCGGCCCATCCCTGTTGTGTTCACTTGTTGAACCCTGCCATGCTGCACAAGGGAGAGGGGGGTTGGACGGCAGTGAAAGTGAGTAGAATCAAGCTACAATGTGGAGTGTGGGTGCGGGCGTGCAGGAGCATGAGCAGCGCGGTAAGCAAGCAAGCAGAGGCCGCATATGTTTGCACAAAAGGGGCAAGTGCTCGCTGCGCAGGGAACAGCGATTTCGCACACAAAGGGCACAGGCCCTGGCCCTGGCAACCGCCGCCGCACCAGCCGCCCCCTTCCCCACCTGTGCAGTTCGTCAACGCTGAGGTCCGACAGCAGGTCGGGCTTCTGCAGCACCAGGGCGCGCAGGCGGGAGGGGGAGAGGCCCAGGCCGACAGCCAGCAGCTCCAGCCTCTCGAACAGGATGCTGGGCTTGACGCACTGAGCGGCAATGGCGGGGTGGCTGACCAGGATGGAATGGGCCTGGTCCAGGGACACGCCCAGCATGCCTGCCAGCGCAGACTCAATCTGGGAGGGGTCGGCGGCGGGTGGGGCGGAAGAAGCCAGCGCAGAGGCGGGGGTCTGCATGCATGGAGGAGCAAAGGTCGTGAAAAGCCCTAGTGTAGCGGCGGGAAGCGGCACCGGCCGCGGCTGTGCGGCCACAGCCGCATGCGCGCAGCGGGCGACGGTGGGTCGTTTGTGACACCCTTGGGGTTGTGAATTGGGATTGCTGCGGCACAGGCACTCTCAGCCAAGCACGGGGGCGATAAGCCAGCGGCGTCTCAGCGGCCGCGACGGCTCGAAATCACCTTGCCGGGGGCCGAGGAGTGGACACTAGCCGTCAGGGCGGGGGCCAGGCGACAGAGGGTTGTGGCAGAGGACATGGAGCGGAAGAGAGAGAGCATGGTTGCCGGAATTATGATGGCTGGCGTTGAAATGAGTGCAGGAAATGAAGACTGCGGCATGCAAGCAATGCAATCACGCCAGCAGGACGAAGGCAATACTTTGAATGACGTTGAAACGCCTTTCCCAACTGTTTGCCTAGGACCCAACCCAGCCCAACCCCCAAAATCGGTGCACCCAAGGCGACAGGTTGCCACCCAGCCCGATGATGGCGCGCTTTGTTAAGGCGTAAGAGTTTCGTTCAGCCAGCTAGCAAAGAACAACCAATGCAAGCTCGTGCAGCGCTGCGACTGGCGCCTGCAGCCGTGCGGTGCTGTGCGCCGCTCCCGCCCGCTCGCCGCCTCGCTGCCGTCGCCTGTCCCGCCCGTTGGCAGCCCTCCCGTCGCGCTGGTGGCCTGCTGGCCAGGGAGCGCAAGCTCACGGGGCAGCACACAGAACAGCTCAGCCACGACAGCGGCAACACAGGTGGCCGCGGGACCGTTGGCGGTAATCACGGCGGCGGCAAAGGGGGTGGCGGCGGCGGCAACAGCGGCGGCGGGAACAGCAGCGGCGGCAGTGGCGGGCACCCTCGCCGAGCCCTGGCCCTGGCTGCGCTCAAGCTGACGGCGGCGGTGGCAGTGGCGGGCGCTGCCTTGCTGGCAGCTGCACCGTATGTGCTGAGCAACCCCCTGGGATTGAGACTAGCGCTGGGTCTGGCAAACCTTGCCACGCCCTCAGATGTGCGGCTGCACATCGACAGCGTGGAAGCTGGCTGGCAGCTGCCCCTGCAGCTGCACGGCCTGCGCCTGGTGGCACGCAGCGGCATCAGCAGCAGCGGCGCCGGCGGCGGCGCCGCCACCGGCGGCAGCGACAGCGAGGATGCTAGCTGGGCACCCTTTGACCCCAGCAGCAGTGAGGATGACGAAGAGGAAGCAGTACAGTTTACTGCTGCCAGCAGTACAGACCCAGTCGAGGCGGGTCCGGGCAGCACAGCAGGCAGCGCATCCGACAGCAGCACCGCAGTACGTTTCAAGCACAGGCGGAGAAGCGGCGCGGGCGCAGCACCAGGCGACGGCTCTGGCGGTGGCGGCGGCGGCAGCAGGCGGCGGCGAGTGCTGGTGGCTGTGGAGCGCATTCGCACCACGCAGACGCTGCTGCAGCTGCTGCTGGGCAGCAAAGGTGCGCGGCCCTCCTCTGCTGCCAGTCCCCAAACAGCTGATCACACTACCTGGCCAGGCGGCAGCTGGCCTCCCGGCTCTGCTGGCGCATGATGTCCTCATTGCTTCCACCCGGCCTTCCCTCCTCTGCTGCATCTGTATGCCAATCCTGCCCACCCTGCCCTGCAGCCGACGTGATTGTGAGCAGCCCTCAAGTGGACTGCACTCTCAACGCAGCCGGCACGCCCCGGCTGCTGGCTGTGTTGCAGCAGGCGGGGTTCGTGCCCACACCTCACCCCCCTCCCAAGCAGCCTCCCGGCACCACAGCAGGCGCTGGGGCAGGGGCAGGGACAGGGGCAGGCGCGGCAGCAGGGGGCACCAGCCAGCAGGCTCCTGGGAGTGAAGGCGGTGGCGGTGGCGGTGGCGGTGGCAGCAGCAGCAGCGGTGGCGGCGCTTTGGGGGCTGCTCAGGCGCCTTTGAGTGCAGAGAGGGCGGCAGCAGCAGCAGGTGGGGCAGCAGCAGGGCTGGAGGCTGGAGGAGCACAGAGAGGAGGAGCAGGAGGGGCGGCAGGTGCTGCTCGTAGCGCAGCAGCAGCGGCGGAGGACAGCAGCGACAGCGAGGGAGAGGAAAACCCGCTGCCGTCCCTAGCTGAAGCAGCAGCGGCGGCAGCGGCTGTCGCAGCAGCCGCAACAGGCAACAAGGGAAGAGACAGGAGCAGAAGAAACCGCGACCTCGCCGCCAGCAGCAGCAGCAGCAGCAGCAGCAATGCCGTAGCAGGTGACGGCGGCGACGCGGCGGCGGCGACGCAGCCGGGTGGGCAGGCTAGGGCTGGCAACGGCGGCGGTGGCCAACACGTTGCTATGGGTGTGGCGCATCCCTCCTCCTCGCTGTCGCCCACGCCAGCAGACGACAGCAGCGACAGCGACAGGGAAGAGGAGGAGGCGCTCGCGGCGGCGGCGGCCCGAAAGGCGGCACGGAAAGAAAGCAACAGAGTCAGCTCGATTTCTCCCCTAGCCCTGCTTGGTTACATGATGCCAGCTCGGCAGCCCACCCGCAAGCAGCACAACGGCGACAGCGGCACAGCAGGCGGCAATGGCAATGGCGGCGGCGGCAATGGCGGCGGCGGCACGGCGGGCGACGGCAGCAGCAGCGGCGGCCCCACGGGGGGTCCCAGGGGCGGCGGCGGCGGCAAGAGCTGGCTGTCGGAGAGCCTGCAGCACGTGTCTGGCACTGTTGCGCTATCTGGTGAGCAGGTGTTTGCAGTTTAGCAACCCCAGGCTGCTTGCTAGGTGATGGAAGCCCTGCAGTGTTGGCAGCCGGCAGTGCCACATTCGCCGCCGCCGCTCATCAGTGTCGTGTCGTCCTTCCACCGTGTGGCCACCTGGCAACCCTGGACTGCTGGCTGACCTCCCCTGCCCATTCTGGCTGCCCCTCGCGTCACTCTGCTGTCCACACATCCCGCTGCCGCTGCCGACAGGCGTTACCAGCTTGCTCCAAACTTGCTGGTTGTGAGCCTTCAATTTTCACATGTTACTTTTGTTTCCTTTCTTTCCCTCCCTCCCTCCCTCCCTCCCTCCCTCCCTCCCTCCCTCCCTCCCTCCCTCCCTCCCTCCCTCCCTCCCTCCCTCCCTCCCCCCTGCCCAGGCGAGCTGCGGCTGGAAGGCGCCAGCATCTACCTGTCTGAGGGCGCGCTGCTGGTCCCGGCTGAACTCAGGTGCACTCCAGCTCAGGGGGCAGGCACTAGCCTTGCTCCGGCTGCCTCTGTGTGCAAGGGGCAGGCACTAGCCTCACTGTGCAAGGGATGGGTAGCCGGTGCTATTGTCCCACCGGGCTCTTGGAGTGGGTGTTGTGCCGTGCCCTTGCCTCTTGCTGCCTGCCCAGCTCTGACGTCCATCACCGCTGGCTGCCGGACTGTTGACAAGCCACCACACTCCAGGGTTGGCTTCAGCCCACAGCCGCCACATTGTCATGCTGCAAAATCTCTTCCCACAGTGATGGCTGTTCACACACTTGTTTCGCACCACACACCCCTTTCAGAGAGCTGCTGGGGGCTCACGTCCATTTCGAGGTGCTGCGCGGGCTGGCATCAATCGAGGAGGCAGCAGCAGAGGAGCAGCCCGCCGGCGAAGCCGCCGCGGCGGCGTCAGCTGCGGCTGCGGCGGGCGGCGGCGGCGGCGGCGGCGGCAAGGGCGGCGCCGGAAAAGAGCTGAAGTGGGCTCGGCAGCGGCCTGCTGTGCTGCTGCCTTGGGGCACAGGCAAGCCGACGAGGGGCAGGGATGGCGCCCGCTGTGCCTGCTGTGCTTCCATTGCTGCACAGCTGTAGGCAGCTGCAGGCAGCCCTGTGGTGTTGCTGTATCAGGAGCACTGTGTGCCTCTTGCACCTGCAAGCGCTCCTGGCTGCCTCCCTGCCTGCATGCCTCTGCCTGGCTAGGTCTCCTGGGTTTCCTGGCCGCCCTGTTTTTCACCCCACGCACCTCTTCCCCTCCCCCCCGCCCCCGCCTCTCCTGCTGCCTGCCGCAGGCATGCCTCAGACGCCTGTGTCGCTGCGGCTGGACTCTCCCACAATGCAGTTCAGGTGGCTTGTGGTATGGTGTGGTGTGGTGTGGTGTGGTGTGGTGTGGTGTGGTGTGGTGTGGTGTGGTGTGGTGTGGTGTGGTGTGGTGTGGTGTGGTGTGGTGTGGTGTGTGGCTCTTGTGTTGTCTTGTGACAGTTGCCTCACCTTCCACCCCACCCTGCCCAGCACCACACCTCTCCCTCCTCCGCTTGCGCCTCACCTCCTCCCCCTCCTCTCTAGCACCTGGTGCTTCCGAAACGCGGCGCATGAGCCTCGCGGGCTCTGAATCCGCTCTGTACCCTTCGTTCTTTACCTTGTCCTTTGACTGCTGCCGCCGTAGGATGCAAGGCTGGCAGACTGCCCGAGGCTTCACCTACCTGCACCGCCCGGTGGAGGCAAGCATGCTGTTCACACCCGCATTGGGCAGGTAACAGCAGGATGATGTGCTGCAGTGCTGCGTGATGGGCAACCTGCATCTTAGCCGGCGTACGTGTGTGCGTGATTTGGCTGGCGCAGCGTCCCACGGTTTGGCCGCATGCCGCATGCCAGCACACGCGGTACACGTCGTCCCGCACCTCACTGTACCGCACCTCACTGTACCGCACCTCACTGTACCGCACTGCGGTACCTGTTGTGCCGCAGGTACATCTTTGCGTACCTGCACCCCGCCCTGGGAGGTGCGGTGGGCCTCAAGGGCAGCACCAGGGTGCAGGCCAAGCTCATGCCGCACGATGGGCTGTGGCCCACCAACCAAGTGGGTGCTGCTGCTGCTGCTGCTGGTCCTGCTGCTCCACACGTGTCTGTTGCTGCTGCGGTGATAGGTACCCCCCGGCAAATGCCAGCCTCTCCTCCCTCTGCTACGCATTGCGGCAACTCTCTCACTTTCTTTCCGCCTTCAACCAATTCGCACACTCACAAGCATACACACGCTGCAGGCCACCCTCCGTGTTGAGCCGCTGTCCGTGGACCTGGGGGAGTCCCCAGTGCTGCGTCAGTCAGCTGGCGTGCTGGCAATGGCGGCAGGGTGAGGCCGGAGGAGGGGCAGGGCGCGCGATATGCGCTCGGGTTGCGGTTGGCGAGCCGATGGTGGCTGGCCTGCCGTGCTGTGAGCTTGGGGCTTGTCTTAGTTGCCGCGTCCGCTCCTCTTTTTGCCGCCTCCGCTCCTCTTTTTTTGCATCACTGCCCTCACGCCCCAGCCCTGTCTGCAGGAGGCTCAAGCTGAGCGGCAGCTTGCGTGCAGAGCTGTCACCGCTGCAGGCCACACTGAGCAGCGATGGGCGCCTGGTGGCTGAGCGGCTTGACATTCGCATAGGTGAGGTGGCCGTGGTGGTGTTTGAGGTGATGTGTGACGATAGCGGTGTGGCGCGAGGTGGTGTGTGGCAAGTAGGGAAGGTGTGTTGGCTTGCCTGATCAGCCATGCATTGCGGTGGCTTACTCCCTTGGTGACTTCCTGTCACTCGTGCACTGTACTGCATGCCTGCAAGCATGACCGTCTGAGCTGCCGTCCTGCTCCTCACCTGCGCTATGTGCCTCACCGCACTGCCGCTTCTCCCTCCTCCCGCCCCTCCCTCCCTCTTCCCCCAAGCAGGCATCAGCCCCTGGAAACAGGGTCTGCATTTGGTCAGCTGGGGCACCGCCAGCCTGCGGCCACCGCAGGAGCTTGATGCCACTGTGTGCATTCCAGGCGATGCTCTGGCAGCCCTGGGTCTAGCCACGCTGGCTGAGGGGGCGGGGCTGCCGCTGCACATCGGAGGCACGCCTTCTGAGCCGCGAGTGGAGGTGGCCAGGTGGGTGGCAAGGAAGGGGAGTTGGGGGATCCTGTGCTCGTTCGTGCGTGCGTGTGTATATTCCCGTGTGTGTGTATACATTCCTGTGGGTGTTCTGCGGTGTTGGTTAGCTGGTGATGGGGTGCTGGACGCGGATTGGGTCGCTGTTGGTCGACTGATGCCTGCCTACTGGCCTTCGTCACTTGACGTACCTGTTGGCGATGTCTCTGGCCGCCGCTTTTGCGCACTCGCATCGCCTGGCCCCGCGTCACTCACCCGCCCCTGCTGCCGCTTGTCTGCCTGTTTGCCTGCCTGCAGCGCCACAAAGGACCTGGCGCTGCTGGTGGCGCAGCAGCAGGCTGCCAAGCTGGCAGAGGCAAACAAGAAAAGGGGGAAGATTGCCATGCCTCAGGCAAGCTTTGAGTTGCAGTTGCTGCAGCCTGCGAGCCACTGCGTGTCGTGTATCTTGTACTGCATGCACATTCGCTGCCAGGGGGCTGGAAAGCCAGGGCGCTTGAAAGCGAGGATGGTGGGCTGGAGGCTGCTTGATCCCGCCTGCCTCAGTTGCTCAATGTGTGCCTCGCTCCCACCTGCAGTGGCTAGTGGATCAGATGCAAGAGGGGCTGGGGAGCGAAATGCCAGCCGGCATTCCGATGCCGCCGCCACTGCAGTAGCGGTTGAGAGCCGTGCTGCATCCGCGAGGTGCCTGCCTTGGGAAGACATGCGTGCACCTGTTTTGTAAGGCTGACCTGCTATCTTCAGGGTTCATGAAATGTAGCGGTGTCAATGTAACATTAGCAATGCGCGATCGGTTGACTGTGGCGGCGGACACCCTGGCAGCAAAGCTGGCAATTGGCGCTTCGGATCCAGATTGCGTGCATTCTTGCCCATCCCTCATACTGGAATTGCAGCGCGATGGCCACCGTGTCCGTTCTCGAGAGCCAGTTCTACGTCAATGACAGCATCTGCGTCACCAAAGCCACTTTGAAGTTGCCGGACGGCGTGAAGGTGATTGTTTGCTCATGCAGCGATTGCGAGCCCCCAAACCAGCGGCAGCACCCAAAACCCTGCCGCCGAAAACGACGACGAAAAACGAGCGGGCTTTGACTTTCATTTAACATGCGCAAGCCCAGCCATTCGATCCAGCGGTTGTGCTGCCGCTCGTTGACCGCCCGCTCACCTGCCCGCCCCGCCGCCGCCCGACATCAACTTGATGTTTTTGTCTCACTTCTGGCAGGCGCAAATCGCTCACCGCACCGGCACCAATGCCGTGGCGCTCACGTTGTCTGGGAAGAAGTGGGAGATCCAGCACGAGCCGCATACAAAGGTGGTCTCGCATCGCTTCCAGGCGTTGGGAGCTTGCAGCCATACCCCCTACCGCATTTCATGCCGTGCAGCGCAGTATTGCAACACTCCCTTCCTCTACTCCCCTTCTCCTGCCTGCTTACATGCCTGCCTGCCTCCTGCCCGGTCCACGGAACGTGCAGGACACTCATCTGAAGTTTAAGACGGCGGCGGTGGCGGGCAGCAGCCTGACCATCAAGCAGCATGTGCCGGGCGGCTTGTGGGCGCTTGTGCCCAATCCTGGTGAGCGAGATGAGTCAGTTCCAGCAGCGCGTTCAAATTTTTTGTTTCTTTCGGGCGCCAGTCAGCAGCGCGTGCTACCTGCTGCTTTCATGGTCCAGTCCTTTCTCTACTTGCGCCTGCGGGCTGATGGCAAGCGTCTCCATTGCAGCATTGATCAGCTGCACCTGTACCTGCAACAACTGCTGCTGGCCGTCGACCTGTCAGCGTTACTGACGCCGCGTGTGCCCCCGCCTGCCTGCAGTGGTTGAGCTGAGCCGTCCGGGGCTGGTGGGCAAGCACAGCAAGTTTTCTGCCAGCTGGGATTTCCTCAAGTGAGCAAAGGAGCAACGGCGCTGACTAGTGTGCATGGCGGTGGCTTGGCAGTGGCTTGGCTGAGGGTGCACTGGGAACTTGAGCGGGTTGCCCTCATTTTTCTTTCCGTCACAGCCACGGAGAGTGGCAGGGAACCGAGACCCAGCGGGTGGTCGAGAAGCCACGGCAGCTTGCTTGTTTGTGTTCATTGTCCGTATTCACACAGCGGAGCTGTCCATGGCAGCTTTGCTGAACAAAGCCTGCCTGCCTCCTGGCTGCCTGGCTCGCCTGATGCACGCTGCAACTCATTCGTCTGCCTGCTGCCTCCTTGCCCGCTCGCCTGCCTGCCCGCCTGCCCGCCTGCAGCCGTGTGGGCAAAGCCGAGAAGACTTTGTATGCCGGCGGCGACAAGCAGCACAAGGCATATGCCAAGGTGTCGACAGCAACGGTGAGGAAGCATGAGCCGCAGCAGCTTCAGCGCGCAACAACCGGCACAGTGGTCAGCAGCGGCTGCGGGCAGGGGTTGAGCACAGTGCCTTGCAGTTTGGCGTGGGCTCGCTGGCTAGCAGGATAAGGGTGCCTGGTCCTTTTGCATGTGTCCTTGCAGCCAGGTTGGGGCTGCCCTGCTGGTTAACAAGCACCGCCTGAATGCCGCTCTCACTCCTCCACCTCCTTCTAATTACTCCCCTTCTGCTGCCTCCTCTTCGCTTCCAACCCCCCCGCAGGGCCCCATCGCCGGCCTGCGCAGCAAGCTGCCCGGCAGCGGCCCCCTGCACTCGGTGGCTGCAGTGTACAGTGAGGAGGGGGGGCTGCACCTTGCGGGCAAGGCCAAGCTGCAGGACGGCACCAAGGTCAAGGGCAGCTACAGCCTGCAGCGGGAGGTGCTGTCGGTGACGGGTGAGTGGCCGCGGGACAAAGGCGGGACAAAGGCGGGACAATGGCCCGGGGCCCCAGCAGCGTGGATGTCAGCTGCCGACAGTCAGGCTGGCTGACAGTCAGTTTGAGTCAGTCACAATCACCCCGCTGGTAGGCCGCGTGAGCATACCTGGGGCAGGAGGCAAACGAGGCGAGGGTGGGATGGGTGGACAAGCAATCACCCTGAACTATCTTTACCCAGCAGCGTGGGTGTGGCCTGCCGGGGGGAGTGAGCAGTGCGGGACCAGCAGCGGGAACAGGTGTGCCTTGTCGCACCCTCCAGCCCTTTCACCCCGCCTCTGCCCTGCTCCCTCCCTCCCCCCCTCCCTCCCTCCCCGCCCTTGTCTGTGACCCTGTGCGTGCCGCCGCAGCCAAGCACACAGCCAAGGCCGCGACAGTGGACGGCCCTAAGACGGTCCTCACAATGGCGATGGACATTCCAATGAAGAGCATGCAAGACCCGCTGGTGCGCTTTGGGTGTGTCCCTTTGTGTCCCGTTGTTCTCCTTTCCGCTGTCTGGAATCCTTTCTCAGGCAGCCAGGCAGCCAGGCATGCCAAAAATAGGCATGCTCCTGTGCTGCTTGCTGGTCAACGCGTGGCGGCGTGAGCACGTGGTCAGCACGAATTTTAGGCCGTGGCCATGCGGCGCAGCTGCAAGGCTGACTTCCGTCGCCGCCGCCGCCGCCGCCGCCGCCGCTGCAGATCAAGTTTGGGGTCAAGTGGGAGCTGTGAGCGGCGGTGCTGGCTTCTGCTGCTCTGGATTGCTGGCTTCTGCTGCACTGGCCTGCACGGCACTGGGGGGGGGAGGGGGGAGAGGACTATCCTTCCTGTTGCCCGGTGCATGTACATGCACGGCCCACATTCGAGGCGTCCGGTGCGGGTGCTGCAGCGCTGGGCGACAGCAGTCGTCTCCTTCAAGGGAGCGATCGGCGCGGTGCCACGCGCAGCTGCGTCGCTCTCTCTTTCTGCTGCTCGTATGCTGTTTGCTGCTGCCACGGCCCTTCCGCAGTTGCATCACAGGCCGAGCCAATGTTTGGGTGCCTCCTCCTCCTCCTCCTCCTCCTCCTCCTTCTCCTCATTCTTGGGTCTTTTGCTTCTGTCTGAATATTGCTTACTGCTGTGGCCCTGCTGTTCCCTCCTCTAAGCTGACTGCCTCCCCCTGTCATCCTGCCCCTCTGCACTTGCACGTGTCGGGCATTGCGACTGTCGATTCTTGTCTTGGTTCGTTGCTGCTCACCCATTGCCCCCCACCACGCCACCCTTTCCACTGCACTGTCATATGCCGGTATGCCCACCTCACTGCTGCCCCTGTACATGTACATATCTGCATGCCCTCTGCAAGATGAGCCTCGCCACCCTGACGCGTGCTACAGCACTGCCAGAGAGCGGCAACAATCCGGAAATGGTGCTGTCGACTCTGTTTGGATCACCAGCCAAAAAGGGTTCTGTGCACAGGAGCGAAGAAGTTTGAAGGGTGCAGCAAGGGGGTGATGCAGGTCCCTGACTCCGGTTAGCGGCGGTGGAGGTGGGCGGCGGCGACATAAATATCCTGCCGACCCAAAGGAGGGCGCCTGCGGCTTTGCCTGCCGGGTTCAGGACAGCTCCAAAGCGGGGTGAAAACAGAGCTGCAAACAGCAACGTTGCCTGCGATTTGTGTAACAGCATGGCAAATTTTGCCGCATGAAATATTTGTTTTGCGCGAGAATCGAGCGAGCATTCCCCACAGCCCCGCTACAGCCACCATGGTGAAGACTGCTCCGGCTCACGCGCCATACAAGCAGCTGATTGCCGAGGCGATCGCTGAGCTCAAGGAGCGCTCTGGCTCCTCCCTGCCAGCCATCTGCAAGGTTATCGGTGAGCGAAAGCCGGCACCCGACAGCCACGGGCTCGAGGTTGTTTGCCCAACGAGTCGCGGCGCCGGGCTCGCCAACCACGCGCGCGAGGTCCCTGCTGCCACCCTAAACCCGGGAAGCAAGCCCCCAGGAACTCCAAGAAGGCGCCCCCTCAGCTTTCTGTTGCCGCGCCGTCTGCGCCGGGATGTGCCCCGGCGCGCCTCCGCTGCTCGGCAGGTTTCTGGCGCACCTGGGCTGCGCCCTGCCCTGCTCCTGCTCTCTGCATCAACCCTGCACCTTCCCCTGGCTACCGGTGCAGAGCAGAAGCATGGAGCCACCCTGAAGGATGGCGTGACGACCTGGAAGAAGCAGGTGGGTCGGCAGCCACCGCTGCACCGCTCGACGCACCACCACGCACGCTCCCACGCCCCCCTCAGCCCCTGCTCGCCCTGCCCAGCCCCTCTGGGTCACTTTCAGAGGTCCCGGGAAGCCGTGGGGCGGGTGCAGGGGCTGCACCGGGGCCCCTGCAGCCCGCCGAGGCGCGATTGCGCAATCGCGCTGCCACGTCAGCATGCCGACGACCGGGTGGTGCCCGCCCTCCCCTGCGCAGGTGTCTGGCCAGATCAAGCGGCTGGTGGCCAAGGGAGAGCTGGTGAAGGTCAAGAGCAGCTACAAGCTGGTGAGAGCCGGTCAAAGCGGGCAGCTCAGCAGCTGCCAACAACCCGCCCGATGTCGCCCGGGATCAAGCCGCCGCCCGCCCCCAAGCTCACGCAGCCAGCCCCGCCCCTGCCTGCCCCGCGCCTGCTCCTCCGTCGCCCTCTGCGTCTCTCACGCATCCCGGCTTGCATCTCTCGCTGTCTGCTTGCCAACTTTGTGACCGAGGATGCCCCAAGTGCCATCCAGCAGTTGTGCCCCCCGGCTAGGGTTTTGCCCCACCATGCCTCCAGCACGCTCACCTGCCCCAATCTTTTTCCGCCCCGCTCGGCCCGACCTTGACTTCCTTGCCTCCTCCCTGTGCTGCCCATGCGTGCGTGTGTGCAGGGAGACAGCCTCAAGAAGGCTACCACCAAGAAGCCAGCCAAGAAGCCAGCAGCACCCAAGGCGGCGAAGGCGGCGGCGCCGGTGAGAGAGAGGCGCGGGCGGCTCAGCCCTCTTTCTTCTGCCTTGCCTTGCCTGTTGGCTGTGCTCACACCCGCCTGAACATGTCGCTGCCGGCACTCCTGCTGCGGTGGTGCTCTGGATTGTGGAGCAGCGCTGCTGGCGGTTGTACCGGCGGGTGTCTGCTGTGGTGCTCTGCTGGGTGTACCAGCCTCGCTGACCTGCCCTCCCTCCTGCCCTTCCCCGCCTCTCGCCTGCCTGCCTGCAGAAGAAGGCTGCTGCAGCCAAGCCCAAGGCCGCAAAGAAGGTGTGTTGCTGCGCCACTCTACCCTAGCCCTCGAGCCGACATTGCTTGCTGCTGCGTAGCAACATCCTCCGCCCGTTGGCTGGCTGCTCTCTCTGCAGCTGTGCCCCTCTGATTCACCTTCACCTGCACTGAGCTCTCTCCTGCTTTGCCATCTGCAGGCCACGCCAGCCAAGAAGGCAGCGGCTGCCAAGCCCAAGGTGTGCTTGCTTGGGGCACCGTCAGTGTGCCCGCCAGCGTTGGTTCTGCTGCCCGTCCGCCGACAGCCTGCCTGGTTGCCTGCGCCAGTCAGCCTCCTGCTTTTCCTCTGTTCATGCTGCCACTCGTGCGCTTTGCCCCGCCCCGCCTGCAGACCGCCGCCAAGAAGGCCACGCCAGCCAAGCCCAAGGCCAAGAAGGCGGCCGCTGCGCCCAAGGTACGCACACGCACTGCCTGGCGAGGCAGCATGGGGGGGGGTAAATCCCCGGTAAAGCCCTGTTGGGGTGCCACTCTGAAGGGTGCAACCCCAACAGCAGGCCTGCCACTCAACCAACCCAGCCATGCTTGCCACCCGGCTGCATGCCTCTGTTCACATCTCTGCCATCATCGCCTGACTCTGATGCCACTGTCGGCTGCTCCTGCTACTGCCCTTTGCATCACCTGCAGGCGAAGAAGACGACTGCCACCAAGAAGGCGGCACCAAAGAAGGCGGCACCAAAGAAGAAGGTGCGCTCAGTCAACCAATGCATCGATCGATTTTGTGTAGCACTCGCCGCACTGTGCCTGACAGCCCTTGTTGTCGCCAAAGTACTGCTGCTGCCACTGCCTGCTGCTCGGCTGTGTCCACTGCCTGTGTGACTCGAGGAAAGAAAGCTTGCCTTACATACGTTGCACTCCTTTGCTGGGTGTGGTGTTTGGTGCGCTTGTGCCAACATATGAAAAGCTCGTTACGTCCCTCCCACTCATCTGCAGGCTGCCGCCAAGAAGTGAGCCCCCCACGCACGCGGCCGCGCTGTACTGCCTCGACTCTGTTGTACTGCCTCCAGCGGTTGTACCATACCGACACGCCGCCGGGCCGCCCCGTCGGCGCAGCCTGTGCTGGAGGCAGCTGTCGACTTCTGCTCACTCACCAAACCATGCGCACACGCACAGCTTACTCGACCAACACACATACACACACACACACACACACACACACACACGCACACACCGCGCAACCGCCGTCACCGACCGATATTCCATCTGGCTTTCACTTCCAGCCTCTCTTGTGACTGCTGTCCTGACCTGCCGCCTTTCTAACGCTACGAGGCCTTGATGACCGTTTCCATTGCTTGTGTTGTTCTGATGTAACATGCACAAGCAGAGCGTGTCAGCAGCAGCAAGCAAGGGACTTGTTCACGGTACGCCATACACACCAGAGCACTTGAACAGCGCACTTGAGCAGCAGCGGCGTGAAGCACTGCGCCTGCTTGCCGAGAGAGGCGTTCTTGGCTGTGAGGGTGTGTGTTGGGCACAATCAGCAATCAATTACAATCACCCCGCTGGTAGGCCGTGTGAGCAGACCTGCTGCTGCTGCTGCTGTGGATCCGCCGCCGCTGCCTGTCGTTCGCACATCTGAAAGGTGCGGGAGACCACAGAGCGGCGCGTGCTGCCCTGTTGGGGTGTGCAACTGTCAGCAGCTGTGCAACCCACTGCGTGCGGCCGCTGCCTGCTCACCTTCCTGCCTGCCACACAGGTATCCCAACTTCGAGTCTTTCACTGCCTCTGGCGCAAACACTGCTGTTGACAACCCTGAGGCCTGCGGCCAGCTGAATGCATGCCCTGATGGATCCAACATGCCAACAGTCTCATGTACGTTCCTGAGAGGCTCAGCATTGGTCCCTGGCGTGGGGCGGGCATTGCTGCTGGAGGAATCGTTGCAAGCGCCTGCCTGCCTGTCAGTCTGTCTGTTGATGTGCCTCACGTGCAACCTGAATGCACCAGCCCTGTTCACAACCCCGTTGTGCAGCTTGCATCTACAGCGACGGCTCAGTTGTGCGCTGCCCCGACAACGGCAAGATCTACCAGATTGAGGGCGGCGCCAAGCGCTGGTAAGCTTCCCTGCAGAAAGCAAGGCGCTGCTGCAGGCACGCCGGCTGGCAGCTTCTTGTTGCTCTGCGGTCTATGCGCAGCGCAAGCCTCTCAGTGCACATGCTGCTGCCTGTTTGTCCTCCCTTCTGCCTCCGTATCATGCAGGTTCGCAACCCTGGCTGACTTCCAAGCTGCCGCTGTGCCTGTCGACATCGACAGCGCAGAGGTTTGCAGCCGCAGGGATGCATGCCCGGATGGAGCAAACATGTGACGTGCTCGCTTGTTGAGCAAGCACGGCTGTGATGGCAGGGCACACTCAAAAACAGACAGGCGTCCCATGACGCAGCAAGCCAGGACCAAGCACGATCATAATTCACATTCAACGGGCATACAGAACCACACAGTGGCGCACAGTGGCAGCATGCACAGGCCTTTGAGCATCAGTGTTGCTATCAGTGCAGCATGCACAGCAGAATGAAGCAACAGCAATGTAAACACTGCACGTTGCAAGCCGAGAGAAGCGTGCTTGGCTGTGACGGCTGTGCTGCGCATGCTGGGCGCCACCACACAGCGCTCAGTGTCAAGCGGCGGCAGGCAGACAAAGTGCAGGCAGCAGATGCGCAATAGCCCAGGATGCAGTGAGTGCCGGCGGCTGCCTGCTTCCTGCTGCTTTGGTGCCATACCTGCCTCTGCCAGGCCGCTGCCGCTGCACGACGACCTGAACCTTGCGGGCAGGCCTTGAGGCCTCTGCACGGCCGTGAAAGCGGTGCTTTTTGCATGCCATTGCATTGGCTCACAGTGCAGTACCGCCTCGGATGAAAGTGAGATGTGAGCGTCCCACTCTCAAATCGCTTGAACCCAAAGCACCGCAATTCCAACGGCCCAGCCCAGCCCAGCCCAGCCCAGGCGAGCCTGCAAGCACAGCCGCTGCTGGCAGCCAGCCACCGCCGGCCCGCTTGCCTGCCGCTGTTTGTGTGCTGCAATCGCCCTGCCTCTGCCTGCTGGGCAGCCTTGAGTTCTGCTACAGTGCGCTGCCTCTGCCTGTGCCGCCTGCCTGAACTGGCCGCACTTGCCGCCGCCCTGCGCCGCTCACTGACTCCAGGCCGGGTCACCGCGTACCGCTACCTATCATGGCGAGGCAGGCGTTCATCATGTTTGCCTGCATGGCTGTGACTCTGCTGGCGTGTGCTGCGGTGCCCTGCACGGCTCAAGGTTTGGATCTTTCAGCCTGTACAGTGGCAGCTTGGGCGCATGCGCACGTGCCACCGCAGGCGAAAGCATTGCTTCAATTCGATGCTGATTTGCAACGTCCTTGTCACTCTGCCTTCTTCACAGTGGGACCTGAAATTCCATCACCCGGCTGGCCAACGGTTACAAGTGGCGACGGCTGCTACGACACTATTGAGGACACGAAGTCTGCAACCGATGCAGTTTGCATTGCATCTCCGAGTTCGGTAAGCAGGGTGGCGGCCTCTGCTGCAGGCTCAGCAGCCCGGTCGGCTGCCTCACGCGACAATGACGACTTCCCATGCCGGCAGTTGTGAGCCCTGCAGCGCTGTCGCACGCTGCCTTGATCTGGATCTCGCCTGCAGGGTGTCACTGATGATGACCTGAAGGTCTCAGAGGGGCAGTGCTTCACAGACTGGCTGTCCCAGGCCGACAGCGTTTGCCCCGACTCATGCACGCAGTACACACAGCTGGTGAGCAAAAGCTGCCCATGCTGATGCAGTTGCGTGGACACTGTCTGTCCTACTGCCTTGTCTGTGCTAGCCACCATCGTTGAGATGGCCCCTCTATGCAGGCTGGCACTGATTGCGCGAAGGCCACCGTGCTGTTCTATGCATGTGATGAAGAGTTTTCTGGCCAAGAGGCGCCGGGAAATTCATCTTTCCGTGGCCTGATCCCCGCCTGTGGCTTGTGAGCGGCTGCAGGCACCCGGCTTCATCTGTCAAGCGTAGCCGCGCAAGGCAGCGCCTCAGCATGTTGTAGCTGGTTGTTCCTGCCTCACCAAGCGCTGTTTGGGTTCCGCTGGCACGAAGGCCCATTCTCTTTTCACCAACACCACATAGCGGCCACAGTTGTAAGCACACCAAGCTAAGCAAGCATGCACGAGAGGACAGGGCTGGCTAGCAGGGCGGCAAGTTGCTGCAAACTGGACATCTGCCTGCATGTGTTACAGCGGCAGTGATAGGCGGCAATCGCCTGTGGGTGTTGACCAGCCAGGAGCGATACGCAGGCGGCCTAGTCATAGCTGAGCCACACGCGGGTGCAGCCACAGAGCACCGTGCCCAATCATGGGATCGGCTATGAGCATTCACATCAGGCATACAAATCCACAGTGTCTCACAGTGGCAGCATGCACAGGCCTGTGGGTGCAGCGTGTAAAGCTCTACACTGGCCCAGCGCTCGGTGCCAAGCAGCGGCAGGCCGACAGGGTTCAGGGCATAGATGGGCATCAGCCCAGGATGCGGTGTGGTGCCGGCAGGTGCCTGCTTCATGCTGCTCTGGTGCCATGCCTGCCTTTGCCAGGCAGCTGCCGCTGACAATCTGAACCTTGCGGGCAGGCCTTGAGGCCTCTGCACGGCTGTGGAAGCGGTGCTTTTTGTATGCCATTGCATTGGTTCACAGTGCAGTACCGCCTCGGATGAAAGTGAGATCTGAGCGTCCCACTCTCAAATCGCTTGAACCCAAAGCAATTCCGCCAGCCCAGCCCAGCCCAGCCCAGCCCAGGCGAGCCTGCAAGCTCAGCGGCTGCTTGGAGTCAGCCACCACCGGCCCGCTCGCCTGCAGCTGTTTGTGTGCTGCAATCGCCCTGCCTCTGCCTGCTGGGCAGCCTTGAGTTCTGCTACAGTGCGCTGCCTCTGCCTGTGCCGCCTGCCTGAACTGGCCGCACTTGCCACCGCCCTGCGCCGCTCACCGGCTCCAGGCCTGGTCACCACGTACCGCTACCAATCATGGCGAGGCAGGCGTTCATCATGTTTGCCTGCATCGTTGCGGCTCTGCTGGCGTGTGCTGCGGTCCAAGGCGAGTGCCTGCATCGTTCTCGCTAAGCAAGCGTGCCTGCGGGCCTACCTCAAGCTCGGCAGGCACAGCGGCCCGCTGTCTTCTGACCAATGCCCTTCTGGTTGCAGCCGGGGCGCAAGGCGAGCAGCCAGCCCCCTTTCTTCCCCTCCTCCCAAATCCGCAGTCCCCTGTCCCCATCCCAGGTGGGGGCTCTCAGTGTACCGGGCCAGCCAGGTGGAATCATGTGCGGGTGGCATCCCTCATTGGAAGACATCGCGTGACCACTGCTGAGTTGCCTCTTCAATCCGCATCCCTCCCCAGCAGCACCTGAAAAGCCACCCAACTGGCCAGTGGTCACGACTGACGACGGCTGCTTGCCCACAATCGAGGAGATGAAGGCTGCAACCAACACAGTGTGCACCTCGGCTGAAAGTGTCAAGTTTTGGGCTCCGGTGAGCAGGCCTGGGCATCAGCTGCACCAGCTGCTCGGCAGTTGTTGGGTGCTGGTGGTAGGCTGTCTTGCAACGGTGGGGCAGTCCATGCCGGCAGCAGTGACTGCTGCAGCGCTCTCACAAGCTGCTCGATTTGGACTGTGCCTGCAGGGTGACGCTGATGATAATACTGCACTGGCAGACGCTGAGAAGCAGTGCTTCGCAGACTGGTTGTCCTCGAGCGTAAACAGTTGCCCAACCTCATGCGTTCTTACATTTACGCAGCAGGTGAGATCAAACCTTGCCATGCTCATGCAGTTGCCTGGGCACTCCCCGCTGCCTTCGCCCCTGCTGTGTCAGCCAGCGGGCTGTATCGCCATGCCGTGTCCGCAGCCACCAAGCGCACCGCCCCTCCCCCGAGCAGGTCGGCACGGTGTGCGCCAAGGCCATTGCGCTGACCTTTGCCTGCGACCTGGAGCGCTCTCAGACTGTGCCAGAGTCAGCTCTCCGTGGCCTCATCACCGAATGTGGCTGGTGAGCGGCATGGGACGCTTGCTTGCCAAGCAGGTGCTGCACAAGCCGGCACGCCAGCACGCAGTGGTTCACTACTGGCAACCTGATTGGCAGCTGCCACCGACAGTGGACGCAGGCTTGTCCACACACGAACAGCACCAGCCTGCCCGAATTTGATGCACCTGTTTTAACGTTGTGAACAGCGTCAATGTTAGCGTTGATTTTGACAGCTCATAGATGGCAACAGCAAGTACTATCAAGAGTGTGGCAGCTCTGGAAGGATCAAACACCCGCACAGCCACCGCTGCTGTTGCACCGGCAAGCTGCTTGGCCGAAGCAAGGCCACTCAGCTGCTGCCGCCCTCTCGCGCTGCCAGCTGTGGGCCCCACATCGACTGTATGCCGGAGCGGCGGCACGGCACACCTCCAGCTGCCTTGCTGGTTTGGACCAATCTTCAACAGCTTGCAGGAGCAGTGCTTTCACATGGCAGGCAGGGGATCTAGCACTCAATGCTTGCCATGTTGCATGAGCAGCCAAGCCTTTGATTCAAGCCCAAGCTTGGCGGCTTGGCTGACTGATTGGGTGAACCCCGCTCGCATGACGAGCTGGCTTCAATCCGCATGACGGTCAGCGCATCAAAGGAGCACCAGGGGCCCAGGCTGGCTAGCGGGGTGGCGACTGCTGGCAACTGGCCCGGTGGCCGGCTGCCCGACTCTTGCAGGGTAGCAGCACCTGTCACGGCATGCTTGCAAGAGCTGGCCAGCCAGGATCACTAGGTGCAGGGAGCCACCACGGCTGAGCAACACAGCAACGCTGAGCAACGCAGGGACTTCAATCAATTACACTCTGATCCCTCTTCACGTGCTCACGATCTAAAATCCAAGCAGCGCCCCTCCACTTGGGACTCGCTCGGAGTCAAGAACGCTGCCATGAATTCCCGCAGCCTGGAGGTAGCTCATTGCCCATCGCTGCAACGCTGCCTCTATAAGCCCGCCTGTTTCCAGTCCAGGCTCGCGCAGCGGCTGAGCGTTTTGTGCCTGCTGGGCGGCCTCTGCATGTGCAGGAGGAATGCGAGAGCCCACTCAGGACGACTGAAAGCACCGAGCAAGACCCTGCCGACACCTCCGCCGAACGTGCGCCTCAGCTTACCCTCCCTGTCGCTGCTGATGGGCTGGTTCTGTCGCTGTAGATGCTCATTGCTGATTGCTGATTGCAGGTGTGACTGGAAAGCTTCTGCTTGCAGTGCTTGCCCCTGCCGGCCCGCCGCAGCTGACCATCTTCGGCCACTTGGAGCGACACGATAAGTGAGCCAAGGCAAAGGGCGCCCTGCTTTGAGATTTTGCTGCGAGTTTCACACCCATACCCCTGCCGCTGCAGGCTCAACCTTGGCGCCACCTGCACCGGCCTGCGGCAGGCCAGCCTGGCGTGGTTTCCCGAGGTGACTGTGGAGGTGACGCATGCCAAGACTGATGTGACGTCATTGGCCGCCTGGCTGGAGAGTCACCAGGGTGAGAAGCTGCAGCTGCAGTTTTGTGCACAGTCTCTCCAGCTGTTGAGGTTTGTCTGCGTGCGCTGGGAGAGGCAAACATGCTGATGTTGTGTTTGTGACCCCTTGATTTGTGCTGTTTCTTGCAGCCCAGCTGAATCTGATTTTGGACCAAGACTGTTCAGCCGACTCTCCAGAGTGGGTCTGCAGCACTATTGCGGCGCTTCCAGCTCCATTAGTCAGCTCTTTAACGGCCGATAGAGGCCTGCCGGCAGCTGGATCCGTTCTTACCGCCCTCACCAGGCTGAGCTTCAAGGCTGCTGGCTTCAATTTTCCTGAGCCTGCCAACCTCTTCAGGTCGCTGTCTCGGCTGCGGCAGTTGACCGTGAAGACTGCTCACGGGGGCAGCATTGACAGGATGTTGGCGCTGCCCGGCCTGAAGGACCTGCAAGCACTGCGATTGCTAGGCTGCAAGTCACAGGCGGCACCACAAGCGCTGGCGGTGCTTACACAGCTGACAGCCCTCGACCTCTACAACAACCAGTTCTCGGCCATTGCGCTGCTGGCTACCCTGCAGCGCCTCCAGAGGTTGGAACTCAGCTACTGCAGCCTCAAAGCAGTGCCAGCGCAGCTGTCGGCACTAACGGCACTCACCCGCCTGAACCTAGCGGGCAACGCGTTGGTGGACCGTGGCTGGCAGCACCTGGCACCACTGATCCGGCTGCACGACCTGAATCTGTTCAAGTGCGGCCTCAAAGCAGTGCCAGAGCAGCTGTCGGCACTGAGTGCCCTCACCCGCCTGGACCTGGGTTTGAACAAAGAGCTCCGCGCCGTCTGGCAGCACTTCCTGCCCCACACGCAGCTGCAAGACCTGGACCTCAGTTACTGCAGCTCCTTGGCTGTGCTGCAGCCTTTGTCAGCGCTGGCCGCCCTTACCAGCTTGAAGCTGACTGGCATTCAGCTTTGGAGCGAGTGGCAGCTCCTGCTGCCGCTGACCCAGCTGCGGGAGCTGAGCTGCAAGCAATGCAGTCTCGATGCACTGCCAGAGCAGCTGTCAGTGTTGACGGCCCTCACCAACTTAAACCTGGGGTCTAACCGGCTGCAGACCGGTGGCGGGCAGCACCTGCTGCCCCTGACCCAGCTGCGAGCCTTGAACCTGTCCAGCTGCGGCCTCAAAGCAGTGCCGGAGCAGCTGTCAGCGCTGACTGCCCTCACCCGCCTGGACCTGTCACAAAACTACGGGCCGGGATGTGATGCATCATGGGTTGTGGATGAAGATGAACCGGCTCGAAACGAAGACTGGCAGCTGGCTTGTGGCTGTCAGCACCTGCTGCCCCTGACCCAGCTGCAGAACGTGAGCTTCATGAGCTGCCATCTCAAAGCGGTGCCAGAGCAGCTGTCAGCGCTGACGGCCCTGACCAGCCTGGACCTGTCCACGAACAGGGAACTGGCCGGTGGCTGGCAGCACCTCGTGCCCCTGACCCAGCTGCGCAGCTTGTACGTGGAAGATGTGCGGTCGCTTGGAGGCGAGGCGCCTCCTGAGCTGGCAGCACAGTCGGAGCTGCGTGTGTACTGGAGGTTTGGCACCAGGATATGGACGTGATGATGCTGGACTTGGTCTTAAGAAGATGACTGCATGCATCCCCATGTGCCCGGAGCGGAAAGCAGCTGGACAGCCATCCCCTCCTTCCTGCTGTTTGTATCCATCAGTCCGCATGCCTGCTCTGCAATTGCACACCCACCCCGTTCACTTCCACCCACCTCCTCTTCAACCTGCCCATCCCCTTCACCTAGCTGCGAAACCTTAACCTGCCTGACAGCTGCCGCAGCACCTTCCCATTTCCAAAATCACTTCTAGCAAGCGGCGCCCTGCCACACTCCAGTGATTTTAGCGAGTGCCTGTGCCCTGCCTTGATCTTCTGTGTTGTCTTGTTGGCTCCTCAATGCCGTTCATGCGCATGCACCGCTATCACGTGAACCCGTGCTTGCTGCCGACACCTTGCCCTGTTGTCTGCCGTCCAGCATTGATGCATGCACTATGTCCAATGCAACGACTGATTGTTGACCGCCAGAAACTACGGCGTGTTGCCGCCACCGCATCGCAGCATGTGCTGGCTTGTATCGCAAGTTTCTCTGCGGACACGCGGATGTAAAACACAATCAAGCTTGTGGACGAGGTGGGAAGCTGCTCTGCAACTCACGCGCAGCACTTGCCACTCAGTGCGCCTGCCGCCTGCATGCCCTCCTGCCCGCTCACCCGCTCACCGCCTGCCTGTGATATCAGTGCCGCAATGCACGCCGGCATCAATGTAAGCACTGCATACTAAGCAGCACAGTGTACCCTAGCCAACTCTAGCCAACTCTAGCCGACGCCCCACACCTCAACCACCATCGCGCCGGCCGCGAGCCGAAAAGTCACCCTTCACCTCCACCCATCACCCACATCACGACAGCAATGGACAGCCCGCAGCGTGGAGACGATAGCGGACAGCGGCAGCAACAATTTGCCAGCCCCACCGCCCGGCTTCCACCACGGCCCGATTTCATCCATATCGTGGCCAAGGGGCTTGCTGTACAGGCTGGGGACGGGCCGGGGGAGGCAGCTCGCACTTTCATTTTGTTTTGCCGCAACTGCCTGCACCTGCCTGTCCCCGCGCATGTGCATGTTACTTGCATCGATGCTAGGGTGGGTCGGGACGGGCGCCACATGTGCCGCTTGCTCTTACCGCCCGACCTGTGCGCCGCCATTCTGGGCGCCCGGTGCCGGCTTGCATGGTCAGCGCCTCAGGTCAGCATTGATCTGTGGCGTTCGGCAGGAGAGCTAAAATACCTTCACGCCCTACGCATGCAGCGTTTCGAGGCGCCCGCGGCCCTCCTCGCTGGGCAGGCTGCAACCTCCCGCTGGTGGCGATCGGCTCCCCCACCGCCGCCTCCAGCTACGGTCGCTGCTGCTGCCGATTATGCTGCCCCCATCCTCTCCTCACGTGCATTGCCGCCCGCCTCTGCTGCGCTCACTGCCGCTGCACCTGCCTCTACTGCACCCGCTGCAGCTGCAATCATGCCTGCGGCTGCCGCACTTGCAGCAGCCGCCTCTCCTGCCTCTGCCGCTTGCTGCCCTCGCCGGTCAGCACGCCAAGCCGCACGCCTGTCAGCCTGCCAGCCGCCGCCCGCAGCGCTGCCGCCCACCACCTCCTCGCAGCCCGTACAGCCTGCCCCTGCTGCCGCCTCTGCCCCTGCCGCCGTTGCGCCGCTCTCCCCGCCGCTTCCTCCCGCCATGCAGGCTGCCGATGAATGGTTTGAGGTGGAAGGCCTCATTGATCAGCGGGGCCGGGGCAGTAGTACGGTGTACCGCTGCCGGTTTCTGGGTTACGGCGAGGGGGCGGACTTGTGGCTGCCAGCTAGCCAGATTTCAGAGGTGGCGCTGGTGGCTTGGCGGCGAGGTGGACAGCAGGAATGGCGACAGCGACAGGCCAGCCAGCCAGCCAGCCAGGTCATCAGTTCACCGGTTACCATGAGCGACAACTGCCCCACCTCAGGGGGGGAGCCTGCCCCTGCGGCGCCCGTGCGGCGCAGCAGGCGGCAGGCGGGGCAGCCGTCGGCGGTCTGCTAGGGGGTTGGGAGTCAGGCGGGCGTCGCGTTGATGTTGTTGAACACCCGCGGCCTGCTCAGCTTTGGGACGGAGGCAGTTGCTGCGCTGCTGCCCTCCACAGCGTGTGATGTGCTCATGTTCACTGAGACGCACCACCGTCCGGGTGTCACCCCACCTACACTGCAGGGCTACACACTAGTTACACACCGACCTGGGACCCCATGCTCGTCTGGCAGGGGACGCGGCGGCGTGGCTATCTACACTCGCAGCTCTCTGGTGGGTGGGGTCCGGTCGTGGCGTAGCTGGGAGGGTGTGGCGTGGGTTCAAATCCGGGGAGGTGATGGGCCCCCGCGATACGTGGCGTGTGTATACCTGGCGCCACACCAGACCACCGACCAGTTGGCTGTGTTCTTTGGGAGGTTGCAACGTGATGTTCTGGCTGCGCAGGCTGCTGGTGGCAGTGTGTGCATTGGGGGCGACCTCAATGGCCGCACGGCCAGCATGCCGGATTGGGACGAGGGGGAGGCGGGGCACACACCTCAGGGACAGGGAGGGTTGCTGCCCTTTGCTGCTGTACCTGCTGCCCTTGCTGCACGCGTTAGCTGCGATTGTGTGGCCAACTCTCAGGGTCGGGCACTGCTGGGTTTCTGCGCTGCTGCTGGGCTGGTCATTGCGAATGGGCGCATGGCGGGGGACCAAACGGGCGAATGGACATTCCATTCAATGGCGAATGCTGGGAGGAGTGTTGTGGACTATTTCCTGTTGAGTGGGGAGGTGGTGGGCGTGACTGGGAACAAGCTGGTGGTGCAGCCCCCAGCAGACCGCTTTGACCACGCCACCTTGCGCTTGCAGCTGGCGGGTGATTCCCTGGCTGCAAGTGCAGGGCCCGGTTCCGTTGAGGGGCTTGGGCCAAACCCCTGCGGTGTGGAGTACCGCTTTGTCCCCTCTCTACTCCCAGCGCTTGTTGATTCCCTGCGGGGTGCGCACGCCGCGTTGGAGGCTGCGGCACAGGCGGGCGCTGCCGCCACATCACTGGCTCAGCTGGCAACAGCTTGTGAAGTCTTTGATGGTGTGGTGGTGGCGTCCCTGGCTGCAGTGTCAACTCCCGCCCGGCCGCCGTGCGCAAACCGCCGGCCGCTGGGCTGGGTGCAAAAGACCTGCCGGGACCCGCTCACTTCTCGTCTCCGTCGGCGGAGGCGGCGGGCCCTGAGTTGCCGCGATTATGCGCTGGCGGTAGCACTGAACCGCCAAATATGCGCCGCTGCTCGGAGGCACAAGCGGCAGCACAAGCGAAAAATGGGTCGTGACGTGGCACGGCTTGAGTTTGAATCTCCTGCGGCTTTTCACCGGCTGCTGAAGGGGAAAGGGGAGGGAGCGGACCCCTCCATTACATCAAGCGATTGGAATTCTCATTTCCGGTCGCTGCTGGGGTACGCGCACACGGAGGCTGCGACTCGGGCCTCGAGCTCGGCTCAGCCTCCCTCTACAACGCACCAGTCACCGGCTCTGCAACGCTTACATGAGCCATTCACCCTATCCGAACTGACGGCGGCGACGAAGCGCGTCAAAAACAGCAAGTCGTGTTTGGGGGCCCTGAAGCCGGAGATGCTGAAGGGCACAATTGACTTGTTGGGCCCAGCCCTGGTGGCGTTGCTGAACGCCTGCGTAAGGGTTGGGGGCATGCCGGCACGATGGGCAGTGAGCGCCCTGACGCCGATACGCAAGCCTGGTGCGGACCACCGGCTGTGTGATGGGTACCGTGGCATTGCCGTGGGCACCCTGCTAGCAAAGCTATATGCTGGAATGCTGCAAGATAGGCTGGCAACCTACACTGAGGGAGCAGGCACACGTGCCTCTGGACAAGCTGGTTTCCGCCCAGATTATGGGTGCAGGGACCAGCAGCTTGCGCTGCGGGCCATCATTGAGCGCCAACGCGCCCGTGGGCATCCGTTGTACGCTTGCTTTGTTGACTTTAAGCAGGCTTTCGACAGGGTACCGCGGTGTTTGCTGTGGCAAAAGCTAGAGAGCGCCGGCTTGGGGGGCTGGGCGTTGCGGGCGGTGCAGGCCTTGTATACAACGGTACCGATGTGCGTGAAGGTGCCCGGTGGTTTTACCTCCACCTTTGAGGCCACCTCAGGGGTGAAACAGGGCTGCCCATTGAGCCCTATTCTATTTGGTCTGTACCTGGATGACTTTGAATCCGGGCTGGTGCAACAGGCGGCTGCTGCTGCGCTGCCTCACTGGGAGAGCGGGGAGGCGGTGCCGCCACTGTTTTATGCTGATGACCAGGCCCTGCTAGCCACAACGCCAGCAGGCCTGCGTTTTCAGCTTGGATACCTTGAGAATTATTGCGCCGCTTGGGGGCTCACGGTGAACATCAAGAAAACCCAAGTGATGGTGTTCTGTGGGAGGGGCGCTGCGGGGCAGGAGAGCTTCCGCTACGCAGGAAACGCGGTGGACACCGTCCCCACCTTCCGATACTTGGGCGTGCACATGCACTGCCGGCAATCCTTTGTCTCGGCGGCGTCCTTTACGGCGGAGGCAGGGCGGCGGGCGATGCATGGGCTACGCCGCCGCCTTGCCGCAAATGGGTTGGAAGACCCCATGCTAAGCATGCGGGCGTTTAAGACATATGTCCTACCAGTGTTGTCTTACGGGGCTGAGATATGGGCACCCCAACTGATCTTGCAAGGCAAGAGTGCCGCCCAGCAGGTGCAGCTGGAGCATCTGCGAGGGTTGCTGGGGGTGCGAGACAGTGCCCCGGCACTCACCGTTTTAGCTGAGACGGGGCAGCTACCGCTGCCGATCTATTGGACCCTGCAACTGGCTCGCTTTGTGCGTAGCCTGCAAAGGATGGACGGAGACCGCGTTGCCCGGCTTGCATTTATGGATAGCATAGCTCTGGCGGCCACCGCTGAGACAGGGCTGGCTTTGGCACGTCAGCCCTGGGCAGCCCAGGTAGGCCTCGTATTCGAGGCTGCCGGCATTCCAAGTGACCTAGCTGATGGTAACTTGGGGATGCCCGAATTGACGGCGGCGCTCTTAGCGCGCCACATTGACTCATATGCCGCCGCCTCTATCAAGGTCCAGCGGTATATTGAGAGCGTTAGGGGGGGCAGCGTCACTGCGATGACGTACGGCCCTGCGTCATATATGACAGCCGTGCCTGTGCGCCGTCACCGTCGCCGCTTGGCACAATGGCGCACTGGGTCGCACTGGCTGGCAGAGGAGACCGGCAGGTGGCAGGGCCTGCTCCGCGAGCAGCGTCCCTGCCCACATTGCCACCACCCCCTTGGAGGACGTACGCCACGTGGTGTATGACTGCCCCCTGTATGCGGAGCTGCGGCAAGAGTTTGGGGACCTCTTCCCTAGCACTGGTATTATGCCTGGCCTTGCTGAGTTTCTTTGCCAGGACAGCCAGGGTCGGCTGGCTAAATTTGCCGACCGTTGTTTCGGTGCACACGCCGCTGCCTTGGCACAGTGATTGTGAAGTGAGCTCACTTACCCGACCTTGGCTCCCAGCCCCACCCTCACCCTCTCCCCCCTTGTCAGGTAAGTGCAGGTCGAGGCAGCGTCAGCCGTCAGCCGTTAGCCACAGCCGTCAGCCACAGCCTCACCCCCACCCCCACCCCCACCCTCATCATGACCCTTGCGCGATGGATTTTGGTTGGCATGGGCACGCCAATACCTTAGCATGATACCTGAGACATTTCATCACCACCCTTTTTATTCCTGCCTGTGCTACATTCAGCTCACTTGACATGTGCAGCGCTGGAAATCTGTCGAGCTTGGGGTTGTGCTGGCAATGGGGCGATGCCCTTTGATCTTTGATCTTGCCATGCACATCAGCTCCCGTGGCCCTGGCACGGCTAAGCTGTATTTAGGATCAACACGCCCTCCCACTGGAGGTTGCGTGTCCGACAGCACGGGGGGCGGGCCGAGGACAGGCGGGTCCTTGGTCGTCCTGCTGGGGAATGGTGGTTCAGGGTGATTCCTGTTCCACCCATCCCACCCTCGCCTCGTTTGCCTCCTGCCCCAGGTCTGCTCACGCGGCCTACCAGCGGGGTGATTGTAATTGATTGCACCTGCAAGGCGTGGAGACGTGGCTGGCTATGACATCCCAGCTTGCCGCTTGCCACTGCCTTGCGTGATGCTGGGAGAAGTGCAGGCGGGGAGCGTGCCATCGCCCCATCCCCAAACCGTACGCCACTGGAGCCGCCGCTGCCGCTACCAGCACTCTGCACCTGGCATTGAAGACCTGCATGGCCGTGGAAGCAGCCGTCTTGCTTGCAATGCAATGCCAGCATTGCTTCAGAATGCTGTACTGCGTTGGATTGAAGGTGAATCAGCTGAGCGTCCCACTCAAATCGCTGCCTAAACCCAAAGCACTGCAATTCCACCAGCCCAGTCCAGGCGAACCAGGCAAGCCTGCAACCAAACAGCTGCTGCTTGCAGTCAGCCGGCCCGCTCACCTGCAGCTTGTTTGTGTGCTCCAGGCGCCCTGCCTCTCCTACTAGGCAGCCTACTGTGCTGACTCAGTGCGCTGCTGCTGCCTGTGCTGCCTGAGCCTGAACTGGCCGCCCTTGCCGCCGCCCTGCGCCGCTCACTGACTCCAGGCCGGGTCACCGCGTACCGCTACCAATCATGGGGAGGCAGGCGTTCATCACGTTTGCCTGCATGGCTGCGGCTCTGCTGGCGTGTGCTGCGGTGCCCTGCACGGCCCAAGGTTCGGATCTTTCAGCCTGCACTGTGGCAGCTTGGGCGCATGCGCACATGCCACCGCAGGCGCATACATTGCTCCAATGCACTGCTGACTTGCAACGTCCTTGTCACTCTGCCTTCTTCCCAGTGGGACCTGAAGTACCATCACCTGGCTGGCCCACGGTCACAAGTGGCGACGGCTGCTACAACACTTTTGAGGATAATCAGTATGCAAGCAATTCTGTTTGCGCTGCATCCCCGAATCAAGTGGGCACGGTGGAGGCGTTTGCAGCAGCTGCGCCAGCTGCTCATTGGCCGTGGGATGATGGTGGCTGTACAACAATGGGGCAAATCATGCCAGCAAACGTGTATGCTGCGATGCGCTCGCAACGTTGCGAGCAGGCAGGTTAACCTGCCTTGACTTGCATTGGCTCTGCAGGGTGTCACTGACGATGAGCTGGCTCGTTCCGAAGGGCAGTGCTTCACAGACTGGAAGAACAAAGAAGACGAAGGCCTCTTCGACACCAACGATCTCTTTGGTGATGGTTGCCCAGATTCATGCAGGCAGTACATACAGCTGGTGAGATCAAAGCTGCCCATGAGGAGATCCGCCCTGCTACGCCAACTGTGCTGCATTGACCATTATACTACCACCATAGCTGCGCCCCTGCCTTACGCAGGCAGGCGCGGTATGCGCTAAGGCCAACGCGCTGTTCTATGCCTGCGGCAATGAGCTCACTGGCCAGGAGGCGCCGGGCAGTTCATATTTCCGTGGCCTCATTCCCGCCTGTGGCTTGTGAGCTGCTGAGAGCATGAGACCCTCTGATATGCCGAGCCAAAGCACGGCTGCCCCAAGCGGCACGCAGCACACAGTGTTCAGCTAGAGCCTGATTAGCAGCTGCCATCAACAGTGGCCGCATGCCTGTAGATCACTTGAACAGCCTGCTCACCTCCAGTGCACTCAAACACCGCTCTGAACAGCACAGCACTTGAGCGGGACCGTTGTAAGCCATAGCGTGCTCTGGACAGTTCGACAGGTGGCAACAGGTGTCAAAAGGGCGGCAGGGATTCACAGCCACCCGCCACCTCGGCTTTCCCCCCGGCACGTGCTTGGCAGAAGTGATGGCGCCTAGCTGCTGCACCTTCACACCTGCTCTTCTTCCTCTGCACCCTCCTCTGCCGCTCCCCATCGAGTGTCTGCCTCAGCGCATCCTCAAAGGCAGTCATGCTCACCCCATAAGCCGACTGCACTACCGCAGTGGGTGGCTGAGAAGGCAGACGGTGGCTGAGATCTGCTCGCGTGGCGACCTGGCTTCCATTCATCATGAGCGTGAGCACACCAAACGGGCACCAGGGGAGCAGGCTGGTTAGCGGGGTAGCATCTTGCTGGCAACTGACTCGCTGCCTGCCTCTTGCGGTGTAGCAGCACCGGTCAGGCAAAGCTTGCGGGCCTTGGCCAGCCAGGAGCACTGGGTGCAGGAAGTCACCAAGGCTGAGCAACACACTGCTCAGCCAATCAAGGCATAGGCGGGGGTGTGCGAGTGCCTGGAAGGGTGCACACTTGGGAGGTGGGCAGGCTCGGTATTGCGGTACATGATGCCGCCGCTAGACTCAGGCACTTCAATCGAGTGCACTCTGATCTAGCCTCTCCACCACGTGCATGCAGTTGCCAAAGCAGCACAACCCTCCACTTGGGACTTGCTGCGAGTCCCGACCGCTGCCATGGCATTGCGCTGCCTTGAGGTAGCTCATTGCCCTGCATCAGCGTGCAATGCTGCTCTTGTGAGCCCGCCTGTTTCCCAGTCGAGGCTCGCTCAGCGGCTGGGCGATCTCTCCCCTGCTGCTTAACGGCCTGGCATGTGCAGGAGGTACGCGACAGCCCACCCAGGACGACTGAAAGCACCAAGCAAAACTCTGCCGACACCGCCGATGAAGGTGCGCCTGAACCTGCCCTCCTCGTCGCTGCTGGTGGGTTGGTTCTGTCGCTGTAGATGCTCATTGCCTGGCATGATGGTTGCAGGTGTGACTGGAGAGCTTGTGCTTGCGGCGATTGCCGCTTGCGGCCCGCCGCAGCTGACCGTCCTCGGCCACTTGGAGCGAAACGACAAGTGAGCGACGGCAAATGGGCGCCCTGCTTTGAGTTTCTGCTGCGAGTTTCAAACGCCATGTCGCTGCCGCTGCAGGCTCAATCTTGGCGCCACCTGCACCGGCCTGCGGCAGGCCAGCCTGGCGTGGTTTCCCGAGGTGACTGTGGAGGTGAAGCGTGCCAAGACTGATGTAGCATCGCTAGCTGCCTGGCTGGAGCGGCACCAGGGTGAGAAGCTGCAGCTGGCTGTTTTATGCCATACTTCTCAAGGTACTTGAGACTACTCAATCCCTTGCTTGGCGCTGTTTCTTGCAGCCCAGCTGCACCTGATCTTGGACCAAGAGTGTTCCGTCGACGCTCCAAAGTGGGTGTGCAGCACAGTTGCGGCGCTTCCAGCTCACTTGGTCAGCTCTTTGACGGCTGATAAAGGCCTTCCAGCAGCTGGGTCTGTTCTCACCGCCCTCACAAGGCTGAGCTTCGCAGCAGGTGGCTTCAATTGTAAACCTGCCAACCTTCTCAGATCGCTGTCTCGCCTACGGCAGCTGAGCATGACGAATGTCAACGTGGGCAGCAGTGCTGAAACGACGTTGGCGCTGCCCGCCCTCAAGGACCTGCAAGCACTGCGATTGTCAGACTGCAAGTTGCAGGCGGCACCACGTGCGCTGTCTGCGCTCACGCAGCTGACCGCCCTCGACCTCTCCTGGAACGGCATCTCCGCTGATGTGCCGCTGGCTACCCTGCAGCGCCTTCAGAGACTGGACCTCCAAGAATGCACACTGCAAGCAGTGCCAGCGCAGCTGTCAGGGCTGACGGCCCTCACCAGCTTGAACCTGTGTCGCAACCTATGGCTGGTTTCTGGCTGGCATCACCTGGCGGCCTTGACCCAGCTGCAAGACCTGAACATTGCCAGCTGCTGCGTCAAAGCTGTGCCGGAGCAGCTGTCAGTCCTCACCCGCCTGGACCTCTCGCACAACAGATTGCTGAGTAGCGGCTGGCAGCACCTGCTACACCTGACGCGCCTGCAAGACCTTGACCTATGCGCTTGCGAGCTGGCAGCAGTGCCGCAGCAGCTGTCAGCACTAACTTCCCTCACCCGCTTGAACCTCAGGCTAAATGGGCAGCTGGCTGGCGGCTGGCATCACCTGGCTGCCTTGACCCTGCTGCAAGACCTGAACATTGCCAGCTGCTGCGTCAAAGCTGTGCCAGAGCAGCTGTCAGTCCCCACCCGCCTGGACCTCTCGCACAACAGATTGCTGAGTAGCGGCTGGCAGAACCTGCTACACCTGACGCACCTGCAAGACCTTAACCTATGCGCTTGCGAGCTCGCAGCAGTGCCGCAGCAGCTGTCAGCACTAACTTCCCTCACCCGCTTGAACCTCAGGCTAAATGGGCAGCTGGCTGGCGGCTGGCATCACCTGGCTGCCTTGACCCAGCTGCAAGACCTGAACATTTCCAACTGCAACATCACAGGAGTGCCAGAGCAGCTGTCAGCGCTGACGGCTCTGACCAGCCTGGATCTGTCCACGAACAGGGAACTGGCCGGTGGCTGGCAGAACCTGGTGCCCCTGACCCAGCTGCGCTGCCTGTGTGTGGCTAGTGTGAGGCCGCTAGGAGGCGAGGCGCCTCCTGAGCTGGCAGCACTGCCGCAGCTGCGTGTGTACTGGAGGACCGGCAGTAGAGTGTGGACATGATGATGCTGGTCTTGGTCTTGAGAAGATGATTGTATCTCAATGTGCCTGGAGCGGAAAGCAGCTGAGCAGCCATCCCCTCCTTCCTGCTGTTTGTATCCATTGTCCGAATGCCTGTTCTGCAACTGCACACCCACCCCGTTCACTTCCACCCACCTCCTCTTCAACTTGCCCATCCCCTGCTGCGCAACCTTCACCTGCCTGACATGCGTGGCGCACAGCTGCCACAGCACCCTCCCATTTCCAAATTCACTTCTAGCAAGGCACGCCGTGCCACGCCTTGTCACAAACTCCAGTGACTTTAGCGAGTGCCCTGTCTTTATGTTCCCTGGCTTCATCTGCCTTCACCTTCTGAGAGTTGCGCTGTCTTTTGAATTTTCACCACCTGTCATCATGCGTCTGTGCACCTTTCTCAGACCGGCGTCGTTGCCACAACTTGGTTTACAAACAGCGCCGTGCAGAACAATGTTCTGCAGTCACTTGCTGCAACCGTACATGCTCTCGGCATCTTGCGTGGGTCGCCGCCAGTGCCATGCCTGCCACACCCAGCGCCCGCCGCAGCGCAGCCCTCTGCAGCAGGAGTGAGGGGCATCAAGAGGGTGCTGACAGCACAGGCAGCAGTGTGGTTGTGCCACACCAACCAGCATGCATGGTATGTCGCATGCTGCGCATTGCAAGTGTGAGGGATCTGCGGGACAGCACTGTCAGCAGCGGTGGCGCTATCGCTGCCGCCCCTTATTGGCACGCAGCCTTGCAGTGCAGTGCGAGCAGGCCCTCAAATCCACGTGTGTAGTGTGAAGCCGTAGCTGAGCGAGGAAGAACGCGGACCAGTGAACTCACAGCTTGGGTTGCTGAAACATCCAAGCGCCGAGCAGTTTCTCCAGCTCAGCCCAGCCCAGGCAAGCCTGCAGGCACAGCCGATGCTTGCAGTCAGCCACCGCCGGCCTGCTCGCCTGCCGCGTGTTTGTGTGCTGCAATCGCCCTGCCTCTGCCTGCTGGGCAGCCTTGAGTTCTGCTACAGTGCGCTGCCTCTGCCTGTGCTGCTCTGCCTGAAACTGGCCGCACTTGCAGCCGCCATACGCCGCATGCTGACTCCAGGCCGGGTTGCCGCGTGCAGCTGCCGACATGGGGAGGCAGGCGTTCATCACGTTTGCCTGCATGGCTGCGGCTCTGCTGGCATGTGCTGCGGTGCCCTGCACGGCCCAAGGTTCGGATCTCTCAGCCTGTACTGTGGCAGCTTGGGCGCATGCAGGGGTGCCGCCAACTGAGAGCTGGAAGGCAACAATTCCACTTATCCATCCATCAATCCCAGCCTTAACAAGGGAATGATATGCTGAGTTTTTGTGCTGAAGTGCTTCCTTCCCAGCAGTTTTTTTCGTGCCACCGGACTGGCCAGTAATCACAAGTGGTGACGGCTGCTTGGAAACCGATGTGAACACGCAGCGTGCGGCCAATGCCGTTTGCAGCCCGGTGTATCAGGTGAGCAGTGTGAAAGCACAGCGTGCTGGTTACCCCCCGCGGCGCTTACAGCTTGCAGCTTACAAGGTGTGCCCGAGCAAGCAGGGCGGCGGCCAATGCAACGGCCGCAGCTGCTGCCATGGCAGTTCTCCAAGTGGATCGTGCATCACAGTCACACGCTGCCTTTGGTTTGAATGATGCCTGCAGGATCTCACCGCATCTGCTCGGATGGGTGAGGGGTACGCCTTGGTGGCAGACTGCTACACCGAGCTGTTTGCCCAGGACGACGAGACGTGCCCAGACTCATGCGCGCAGTGGGCTCAGCTGGTAAGACCAGCCCTGGCCATGCTCAGGCAGTTGGCTGCATGCTCCTTGCCCTGCTGCCTCCGCCCCTGCTGTGTCAGCCACATTGGTTGGTTTGCCACAACATGACCGTGACACAACGTCTCTGCAGCCACCAGAGTTGCGGCCCTCAGAAGTTGTCTAATCACTCCATGATCAAAGTGAGGATCGACTCCACCGTTAAATTGAGGGCGTCAATGCTCTGTGCAGGTCGGCACGCTGTGCGGCAAGGCCATGGTGCTGGCTGCTGCCTGCAACGATGAGGGCGTTGGCCGGGCGGCGCCGGGAAATGCGACCCTCCGTCGCCTCATCCCCGCCTGTGGCTTGTGAGCGGCTGAGAGCATGAGACGACTCAACAGCCAAGTGCGGCACGCCCGCACACCGTGTTTAGCCACAGCCAGATTCTCGGCTGCCACCAGGGAGGGATTGCTGCAGGCTTGTCCAAACGTTAACAGCAACAGCCTGCCAGCAGCCGATGCACTTCACTTCGCTTGGTGTCAGCACTTCACTTCACTCGAGCAGGATTGCTGTAAATCTTAGCGCGTCTCTTGCCCGCTCACAAGTGGCAACAGCAGTGTCAGCAGTCTGGCAGTACCGGAGAGAATCAAACACCCTTTCAGCTGCCCACCACTGCTGCTGTTGCGCCAGCCAGCTGTCTGGCAGAAGCGAGGGCAACCAGCTGCTGCCCCTTCACACCTGCTGCCCTTCCTCTGCTCCGTCCTCTGCCGCCGCCACATCGAATATTTGCCTCAGCGCATCCTCAAACGGAGTCATGTGCACCCCAAGGACTGACTGCACTGCTTCAGTGTCCATCGAGATGTCGGATGGCGTGGCGCAGTTGCGCGGTACAGAGGCGGCGGCACCGGGCAGTACAAGAGCCGGGTCGTGGCCCCGCACCTGCGGTTGGGTGGCAGGGGTGGCGGCGGCATGTGGTGGGGCGGCTTTCATGAGTGCGTGGCGTCAGGTCTGACGTGGGCGCAGCATGGCCGGTGCGCTTGTGCAGCGTTACTCATCCCTGCAGCATGCCCCCCGATCTCCCAGTGCACAACTCGAGGCCCAGCCCTCGCCATGCGCTTGCACACCTCGCACCTTGCAGCTACTTGCCACCGCTAATCAACCGACCATTGGTACAAACACGCATACTACACCGCGCCCCAGCCCAGCCCAGCCCAGCACAGCCCAGCACAGCACAGCACAGCACAGCACAGCACAGCACAGCACAGCACAGCGCTCACCCGCGCCACAGCAAGCGCCATGTCCACTCGGCTCATGCGCGCAGGGCTGCCCACGTTGAATATGCGGGCAGCCGGCGGCGCCGCCGGCAGCTCATCGCAGCGCCGCACGGCGGCAGCGCAGGCCTCCACCAAGTCACGCACGTACGTGGGCGTGCGCCACTCATCGGAGAAAAACGTTGTGGGTTTCTGCGGGTGACAGGGCGCCATGTGATGGGATGGGGAGTTTGGCAGGGGAGAGAGGAGTGAGGAGGCGGGACAAAGTGAAGGGCAAGGGGAGGTGGTGGGCAGCAGGCAGGCAGGCAGCGGTGGCTGCCGCTGGTCGTCGGTTGCAGCGGGTCAGCTGGTCCTAGCTCATGAGCATGCATGCACGCAGCATCGCGCTTGCAGTGCGGCAGTGGGCCGTGTGAGCTGCGAAAGAAAGCCGGCTGGCCAGCCCAGCCTTCAGGCGGGCCTAAAGGGAGCAGTTTACCCCTCAGCACAGCCCGGCTTCACTGAGCACCCACGCCGCCACCCAGCCATGCCAGCCACCCGGTCCCTTCATCCCACAGCTTTGCCACCCCAGTCATCCACCCGCACTGCCAGGCACCCACCCATGTGGGTTGCCACTCCCAGCCATTCACCCAGCCACCCCAGCCACACACACACCTGGATTCACCCAGCGACCCACCCATACTCATTCGACAGCGACACACCCACACATTCATCCAGCCACCCAGCAGCGCCCACCCGGTCAGCCAGGCAGCCATCCATGAACTGCAGGAAGAGGCCCCGACGGGTGGGGCTGGGCGGCGGCGGCCCAAAGATGATGGAGGGCCGGAGGATGACGTGGCGGCGCCAGCTGGCGGCCACCGCCGCCTCGGCCTCCACCTTGGTCCTGCATGAAGCAGCGTGGAGCTGAGTGGATGAGCCGATGAACTGATTGAGTGATGAGTGGATGATTTCATGAGCTGACGAGTTGGTGTGTGAGTCAATTGGCTGAGTACGAGTGTGGTGCAGTGCCCAAAGAGAATGCAGGACCTGGGAGATGCGAACGCTTGCAGGGCTAAAGAGCATGCTTATAGCTTACAGCTGGCGCCGCCTTGCAGCTCAGTGTGCCACCCCCTCGCTCGCTCACTCACCGCCCGTAGGTGTTGACTGGGTGCAGCTCCGCGCTCTCTTTGTAAAACGAGCTGGTGCCTTGGTAGACGTGGTCAGTGCTGATGTGCGCCAGCACAGGCGCGCTGCAGGCATTGAGCAAGTGGCGGCGGCAGCAAGCGGCGGCAGTGTGAGGGTGCGCCAGCGGCAGGCTGGGGCCCATGGCTTGGCTGTGCGGTACACGCCATGCAAGCAATGCAAGCAGTACCTGCCAGCACACAGCCGCAGCAAGCAGGCAGGCTGACCACACAGGTGGCAGGCGGGCCGCAGCGGTAACCCCACGATGAGAAAGCAACACAGGGTCTACGGTTTTGGGCACACCTGCCGTGCTGCTGCTCATGGCGGTGCAGGGCGGCCAGCAGCTGCGTGGGCACGTTGACGGCTCTCGCCGCCGCCTCGCCGTCCCCTTCGCAGGCTGCAGGGGCTGCCTGTGCCGCGCAGTTGATGACCCTGCACCCCACAAAGCGCTTGTGTGGTGGTTGTTGGTGGTGGATCCACCTCCTCCTCCTGGGGATAACCACTGTTCCCTTTTACTCCCAGTTCAGCACGCACCACGCAGCAGCAATAGTCCTGCTCCCCTCTAGCTTGCGGCGGCCCGGGCTCTGGCGTTGCTGCTTGGCTGCTCAGCAGTCCAACAGCAGCAGTTACGCGTGGCGGCAGACAGGCCGCAACGCACAGCACCACCGTCAGCGGGCACAACCGGACCAGCACTCACGCTTGCAAAGGTCCCAAAGCGTCAAAACACTGCTGCAGCCCATCCCCCGATGCCAGATCTACCTGCCAAAAGGGATGGGTGGGGCAGGCGCTGTTGCGAGACGAATCAGGCGGCAGCACAGCGGCGGCATGGCGGCGGGCGAGTGCTTTGTTTGAACAAGATGTCCGGGGACCCTTCCCATCACGGCCCACTGCAGTCCAGCACTGGCACCTGGAACATGTGTACATCTCCTTCGAACTCTGGCTTCACACCTGTGCCATAAGTGCCACCGACCTGCACAGACTCGGAACAGCGATGTGGGCCGGCGACAGCAGCGGCGGCGGTGCGCAGTTGCCTGCCTGCCCACCTTGCAGCCCTCCTGTGCGTAATGCGCCACGACAAACTGGCCCAGGTAGCCGCTCGCTCCTGTAACCAGCACAGCCATCTCGGCGAAATCAAGTTGAAGTGATCCACAAAGGCGCAAACCGGCACTGGGCTGCTTCCTGATCACATGATCAGCGAGAAAAGCCGACATCCAGGCCGCATTGAAACCATGCCGCCGCTCGTTCAAAGCGCGCCGCTGCTCGTTACCGCAAGCCAGAAGTATGTGCTCCTCAACCCTTGAGCGAGGGCCGGGTGCCCTTTGCGCACCTGACATGCATGCCAGCACCGCAAGCAATGCATGCAGCGTGTCTGACGGCAGGGAGTGTGGTGCAGGGTAGCCGGAAATAGCGCATCGTGCGCTGGTGACTACCTGGCGGCTCAGTGCCGTGCAGCCTTTTGGCACGTCATGTGCTCCAGCCTATCTGTTGTGGCATCCAATCTGTTACTGCGCTGTGAAGACCGCGTTTCTCCTGGATATGTGCTTGCTGCAGATCCAGTCCTGTGCGGCGCCGTGGCGGCGAAGGAACAGCGCAGGTTTTTCCCCGGATACGCTCTTGAAAGACGCACCAGCAATTTATTCACTCACTCCGCACAAGCCAGGAGTTCACAGAGGAGTCTGGTGGCCTCCGGACGGTGTCGCCCATTTTTCTCGCCGTAAAACTCGGGGTACCCTGCTCCAGCACCACCCGAGTGAGGTCGCAATCGAGGAGTCGGCCCGGGGCGCGTCCATCAGCAGCGAGCAAGCAAGCCGCCCAAATTTTTCCTTGCAGGCAAGGCACCGCCCGCACCCAAACGCCCAGTTTAGCTCCTGCCGTGAACACAAATGGGTATGGGATCATGCCGCTTTCGCACCTGTCACCTGACGGATCCCGCCGCCGCCTTGTTGCCGCCGCAGGGGGAAGCCATGAGGCCGTCACGAGCTTGCGCCGCCCGCGTGTGTGCTGCTGTGGTGCTGCTGGCGTGCGTGGCAACGCCCTGTGCCGCACGAGGCGAGTGAATGAGGACACCCTTGCCTTAATATGGATCCTTTGCTATGCTGCAGCCATCACGCTGTGCACAGCAGACCCATTCACTTTGCTCTCGACCACCTTTCACCTTGCTCTCTGCGTGCAGAGGTGCCGGCCCCGGCACCAGCACCAGGAGCGGCAGCGGCAGCACCAGCGTCGGAGCCTCAGCCTCAGCCATCATCTGAAGCTGCGTTGAACTGCTTGACCTCAGGCATGGAGCTGAGCAGTGCTGTTACCCAGGCTTGCTCTGACCCTCTACATGTGAGCCCTCATGCCCTGGGACGCAGCGTTTGTGGAGGGGCAGGAGACAGACAGCATTCTCCACGCAGCGGCACAGGCATTTCCGTGCCACCCACAGCAAATCGTGGTGCTTGATCACCCGCCTGCCTTTGCGTAGCGCGAGGTTGCGATGCCGCACTGTCCTGCTGCTTACTGCAGGTGATGAACGATCCGCTGCTGGGCGAGTGCGCGAGGGATTGGAGCGGCACGAGCTGCCCGGCTTCGTGCGTCCAGTGGGCTGAGCATGCAAGTCGCCAATTCTTCTGCCAGTGCAGCATGTCTACATGTCACAAGAATTTGCAGCAGCCACAGCACTCATTGCAAGCTCTTGACGTGATATCCTGCTGCAGGTTCGCACTGAGTGTGCTGTGCCCGTTGTGCTGAGCGCTGCCTGCGCCCAAGAGCTGGGAATCATCGCATCAGCAGGCCCCTCCTTGCGGGGCCTCATCCCCGCCTGTGGCTGGTGAGCCGCTTACGGAGCTTGCGCCACTTCAGGGCTGGGCGTCAGGCAGCGGAGCGGCTTGGCAGCAGGCACTGAAGACAAACGTGGGTAGCAGGCTGCGATTACTTTTGAGTTGCAGCAGCACTGGACGCACGCTGGCACTCCGGCTACACGGGCTCAGCAGCCCACGATTCATTCATTCAATTCCGTCAAGCATTGACAGCGTCGACTTGCATACATGTAAATCTTTTGCGCAGGAATGGAATGGCAGAAACAAAGCCTTTGCCCACTACAGCTCATCTACAGCTTGACATAATGCAGTTGCCGACCCTGCGTTTGACGGCTGCAAGAGGCGCCGAACCTCAGCTCGCGACAGCAGGTCCGCCTGCCGAATGGGCTCTGGCACCCTGCAGGTAGCCAGTGAAAAACGGAGGGTGGAGCATGGTGCCTGCTGGTCTTCTTGCAGAAGGGCAAGGGAGTTAGCAGGAGCAGCAACTTTCAATTGTGCACAGGACTGCGCACCGATGATGGCAGCAGCGTCGCACAACAGACACCGCCGAGGCCAAGCTAATACGGTGGCCAACCGACACATATATTGGGCGGCCGCTGCTCGCCGCTCCACACACTGCTGCTCCCAGCACCTCGCCATCTCCTGCAACCAGTGGCAGACAGGTATCGCCTGGCGGACTGCTGCAAGGCCGTTTGTCCTGTGTTTTCTCAGAAGCTGCTTCTGACGCCGTTGCTGGTGCTGCAGGCGCTGCCGCGGCCGCCGCCACTGCCGCCCGCACTTTCCGTTCAGGCAGCAGCCCCTCCACATGCAAGAGGCTCTTTGCCACCCCCACTGCACACACACACGAGGCAGACTCGTCAGGTTTTTGAGGGGAAGCAGTCCTCTGCAAGTCAATGGACGAAAAGATCACTGTACACAAGCAGCAGCTCCAGCAATCTCCATTACTCCATTAAACGAGGCCATGTTGCCCCTACCGCCCAAAACTTTCTCCAGGCGGGCGTTGTGCAATCACTTCCGTGTGCAGTCTGCTGATAGGAGCCACGCATCTATTTCCTCTGTACAGGAAACGGGCTGTCCCCACACTCACCTGTAGGAAGGCCAGCAAGCACCCCCAAGTGGCTGGCGCTGCCGCACCGCCGCGGGTGCAGCACCCCAAAGCCGTCTACCATCAGCAGCTGCGAGGAGGAGGAAGGAAGGGAAAGTGAGGGCTGCAGAGGTTGCAGGGAGGCACAGGCTACCAGAAAGATGCATGGCATGCAAGGTCAGCAGGCACAACTGGAAACAGCAACAATCCTCCACCGCAGCTTTGTGTCTTCTTTTTCCTTCCGCGCCCATAGGCAGCAGGCCCACACATGCACCTGGGGATGGACGCCTGCGGCGGCAGCTCGCTGCAGCAGCTCCAGATATGCCGGCACCTCCCTGCACTGGCGGGGCGCCAGCTAAGAAAATATATTTAACAAACAACGGGCGGTTGCATCGCCAGTTTTTAAGGCTTACACAGAGCCGGCTTGCTCGCTTTGCCACTTGCCCCATGCGGTGCTTCAGCACCGGAACCAAGCACATGTAGCAATGCAGCGCAGGTTCGTCGCTGCCTTGCCTGTAAGCCAGCAGACCTGGCAGGTAGGGTACCGACAGTTGGAGCTCCAGCAACTCTAGGTGGCGCAGCTGCAGGTCAGGAAATGACAGCACTGCCAGCGCAGCCACCGCACGGTCGCCTGCTGCTGCTCCTGCTGCTGGGGTTGGTTCTTCTGCAACTGTTGTCCCCGGCAAGGGACTGGCGCCGAGGCCATCAGAGGTTATGCAGCTGGCATTGTCGGTTGATGCGGCAGCAGCATCATTGGCGGCAGAGGGGAAGAAGCTGATGTCTAAGCCTGCCACCAGTTGCAGCTGACTGAATGGGTCGTCCGTTGCGCAATCGGGGCCTCCTGCCAGCCATTCGGCGTCATTGTGCCGAATCACGCGCGAGCGAAGTGCCGCCTGCTCCCTGCGACGGCGGCGGTGGGGGCGGCGGTGAATATCAATCAGCGGGAAGCCTCCAGGCCGCATGAGCGATGTCTCATGCCCATAGCGGACTCCGCTTGCCGTTCCCACTCCTCGAGGACCACAGCGAGCGCCATTTTCGGTTTAGCAGGAAAGGCCGAAAGAACCTGTTCCAGGCGCTGCAAGCTGCACAATTACATCGCAATCCATTGCCAGCAAACGGCTTGCATGTTGCAGCTGGCGTTCCCAGGTGAACCCATTGTCGACAAAATGCCGCCCTCCGCAACTGAAAGTTTGACGAATCCCAGCCTTACATAACCTGCACCAGCCACCGCATGAGCGAGGAAAGAAGCAGGCGCTGCGCAGCAAGCATGCAACGCTGGGCAAGTGGCGACCGCAGGCGCGCCCACGGCCCAAGAGCGGGCGGGTGGCGCCGCAGCTGCGACCGCCAAGTGAGTGCTGGGCGACCGCACGCGGCCTCCCAGCTGAGTTGCCGCCGCTCAGGCCTTGTAGCCCTTGCTCTTGCGGCGTCCACGAGCGCGCTCGAACTTGCGACCCTTGCTGCGCACGTAAGGCTTGGCAGTCGAGCCAGGCACACCTGCAGGCGGCATGACGGCGGCAACACACGATCAGCAACCAACCCACATGCCAAGCAGCACTACGCCTCCCTACTCCCTGCAAGACTGCCGATGCTTCAGGTGCAAGCAGGCCTCTTTGATTGCCCCCACAACAATCGTAACGGCAGCAACAACCGACGGATCATCCGCGCCGACGCAGCGATCAGCCCTGCCACGACCGCGGCCACCCAAACCCACGCACCTGGCGCAGGGCCAAAGTGCTTGACGGCCTCACGGCTGTTCTTGGGGCCGCGCAGCAGCACGGTGTTGCTGCCTGTGGGCGCAATCAGTGCCAGCTGGTCAAAGGTAATGATCTCACCGCCAGCCTGAACAAGAGGAGGAAAGGGGTGAAGCATGGGAGGGGAGCAGGCGCGGAGGGTGTCAGGAAGAAGCCAAGACAGCTGGGCCTGGGACAGAAAGGCAGCAGCTGAGGGGTGCTCTGCGTAAACACCGCCGTAAAGTGCTGCCCCTGCTGTGCCGTGCTGCCATGCTGTGCTGCCAACAGGACTATCAGCTGCTCGTGCTGCTGCTGCGCTGCTGCCTGCTGTTGATGATCTGATTGTGCACATAGCTGGATCCAACTAACTCAACTCCTGCCCTGAACTGGTTCTGCCAAAAGGCAGCTAACGCATGAGGCTGCTGCATGCCCTTTCATCCATGCTGCTTTCCGCCTCCACAAAAGCTGCCGCTGCTTCCTGCCTCCCGCCAGGCAATAACAGAGGAGCAGCAGCAGCCGGGATACGCAGCCCTTCTCACCGCAAGCAAGCAACATACAACCATGCGCACAGAACACGCAGGCGGCAGATACGCAGCCGCAGCAGCAGCCATGAAAGCGCAGGCGGCGAGCAGCCTCACACACCTTGACGATGCGTGCGCGGGCTGTCTCTGTGACGCGCAGCGCGCAGACGCGCAGCTTGGGGACCTCGTACAGCCGGATGTCGTCTGTGATCGTACCCACCAGCACCGCAATCTTGCCATCCTTGCCCTCCATGAACTTTGCCAGCTTGGACAGCGACAGAGGCGGCCGGTTGGTCTTGGACATAAACAGCCGCTTGAGCACAACACGGTTGAAGTCGCTCTCAGTGCGGCGGACCAGGAAGCGGTACAGCTGCAGGCGAGCAAAACACACAAGAGGCAGGCACAGGCAGCAGCAAACACCCAGTCAGTGAACCGACCATACGGCAGAGGCGGCGGGATGTGAGTGGAGCGCAACTTGGCACCGCTTGATGGCCGGTGTGGCTGATCACAGCTACGTGATGCTGCGCTGTGTCTGTGGCTGCCTCAACGTGATGTGATGTGATGTGATGGCTGCACAATTTGCTGACCAGATGTTTGGACACATCGTGTGCCGGCACACATGAGGCCCATGAGATGCCGGCGCCTGCAGGATGCTGAGCCGCCATGCATGTTGTATGCAGGTTGCAATTCCAGCCCTCCCAGGCCAGAGTGTGCGCTGAAATTGCTGAAGTTGCTGAAAGCGGAGAAAGCTGCGCTGCCACCAGCCGTCGCTGTAAATTCGCCGCCGCCGCCGCTGCTGCTTGCTGCTTGCCTTGCTCTCCTGCTGCACCCGTTGCTGCATCCCCATCGACCTGCTGGCCCCGTGCTGTCCTGGCTCGCTGCGACCTGCAGCTCGCCATGCGGCGCCGGCAAGGCCTTCGTAGCCGCCAAAGGCGTCTCACCTTCACCAGCAGCTTGACATAGGGGTTCTCGCTCTTGGGCGCGGTCCTGTGGACCCGCTTGTTGCGGCCACCGGCAATGAGGTCGATGCCCTGCGACAGGGATCGGGCAACGCAAAAGTGAGCTGCTGATGCCACTGAATAGCACCAGCCCCAAGCCCTGGAGCCTCCTTCGTCGAGCTTTGCATGGGCAAGGCCGTCTGGGGCTGTCAGGGCCACCGCTGGCATGCCAAAGGCTGTTGGAACCCAGCCCCGCCCCGCTAGGTCGCCGACGGGCTGCACGCTGCCGGCTGCATGGTCTGCGCGCCCTTCTGCGCGCACCATGTTTGCCGCTCCCTTCCAGCGACTCCAGGGAGCTGTCCAAAGAGGCGGAGGCACTCCCGCGCGCCCAGCAAGTCTGCACTCGCCGTCCCAGGGCTGCCAGCCTGTCGCCGTGCTGCTCTGCGACGCGACCCGCTGATTGAATTCCAACGGCGGCTTTGTGGAGGGCAGTGCACGGACTACTCATTCACGCCGCAGTCACTGTGGTTTGGCCCCCCTGCCCTCGAGCCGTGACGACCAACCCGTGCCCACTCTGCCTCCCCCCGTTGCACTCCTTTACGATGCCTTTTTATCAGCAAATCGCCGTGACCTGATCTGCTGCCGCCACTGCTGCCGACACCGCCAGTCGACCGCCACTGCCGCCGGCCATGGCTGCTCACCTGAAGACGTGCGCCCAGCTGGACCGGTCCATCAGGCAGGAGATCCAGACGAGGACCATCTTCGACCCTGAAGTCCGACGGCTGCGTGCAGCCCTCCGAGCCGAGGGCGAGGCGGCACTGCTGGCTGACTACCGCACTTCCCTGGTGTGTGCTGTATTCCCTGTGTTGCCGGCTCAATTCTGGTGCCCGCCTGTAAGACTACGTTCACGATGCCCCGCTTGCCCGATGCCGCATTGTGTCAAACTGCAGCTGGCTGGTGCCGCTGCGTGCCGATCCCATTCACCACCTCTTGACTGCTGCCTGTTTTGTCGGGGCTGCCTGCCGCAGAAGCACGACGTGGAGCAGCTGCTGTGGAAGGCCGTGTTCTACCGACCCATCGAGGAGTTCAGGTGGGCAGTGCCCGGTACCATGCCCAGGGCTCAGCACGCCGCTTGTGGGTGGAGAGCAGCAAGTGATGAGGGGCTAGGTGCCTGTAGACTCCCTCTCCCTCGGGCTGACTGCCAGCCGGACACGCCCGCAGCACGAGCTTGCTGCTCCAGCCACACACAGCTGCTGGCTGGCCGGCTGCGCTTGATGCAGGCGGCGCATCAAGCAGGCCGAGGGCGACCTGAAAGCTAAGGTGACAGCCCGCAACCAGCACTGCTTGTCTTGTACGCAACCCAGCCTGTGCCAACGCTCTTGGCGTGGCTGAGGCAAAGATTTTTTTTTTTGCACCCACCGTGTGGGGACTGGAGCAGCAGCATTCGCCCTTTGCGTGTGCGGGGCACATCGCAACTACTCGACCAGCAGCAGTGTGCCTGGTCCTTGCTGCCAGCACGCCCACCCAGCAGCTGCCAACACCCACCCTGCGCTCATGAATCATGAACCTCCAAGCCTTGTGCAGACGGAGCTGGCTTTCCAAGCATACCTCCGGGACGCCCAGGCTTTCTACCTGCAGCTGGCCGCCAAGCTGCAGCAGCGCTACGGGGATGCCGGGTTCCCGCTAGGTGCGTGCATGCATGCATGGTTTGCCGCCGCTGCTGCTGCCGCTGCTGCTGCATGCTGCGACGCATTGCTGCCCGGCTGACTGCTGTGACCCACTGCCGCCGCCACCGCTGCTGATTCCAGTGGCGCCCACTCTTCCTCTTCCGCTGTCCACCTCCTCTGCAGCCCTGGCGGCGCAGCACCTGCAGGCACTTGGCCAGGAGGTGGCAGCCGTGGAGGCTGCGCCACAGCCCCAGGATTGCAGGGCGTCTGTGCATCGCTGCCTCATTTGCTTGGGTGACTTGGCGAGGTGGGTAATGTGTGTGTGTGTGTGTGTGTGTGCAGCTGTGCAGCTGCGCCTGTGTGCTGTGCTGACACAACACAAGAAGCTGTGCTTGGTGCCGCTCTGCGCTGGATTTTACGCAGCAGGAGGTAGCATGGCGATGCAAATGCATGTCTGTGCAAGTTTGCAGGTACGGAGCAAGCGTACTGCCGGCCCCGGAGCGCGACTGGGCTGCCTGCCGCCACTTCTACCTGCAAGCCAGCCACGCCTATCCGGAAGGCGGCAACAGCTACAACCAGCTGGCTGTGCTGGCCACCTACGAAGGGGACGCCCTTTCAGCGGCCTTCCACTACTGCAGGTGCGGCGGGCGGCAGAGTGTGTGCTGCGTGTGCTGTGTTTGTGCCCATTTTAATTGGTGCTCCTGCTGCTGTTGAGCCGACATTGGGTGTGGTTGCCACCCGGGTGTGGCAAGCATGGTGGCTCAGGGCAGGCATTTGCTGCCCCTTGCTGGAGTCCTTTACCTGCTGCGGCTGCCTGCTGCCTGTGTGACTCAGTGGTTGGCTGATAAGCCGCGAGCCTCAGTCGGCCAACGATTAGCACCGTCGCCCGCCGCCAACGCCTGCCGACGCCACCTGCCGAGTGCTGATGCTGCCGATCACTTGTGCTGCTGCTTTGTGGGGATGCTGCAGGGCACTGGCGGCCCCCAAGCCTTTCCCGGTGGCCAGAGAGAACCTGGTGACACACTTTGAGCAAAACAGGCTGGCATGCTTGAAGCTTGGCGACAGTACCGGCGGCGGCGGCGGCGGCGGCGGCGGCGGCGGCGGCGGGCAGTGGCGCGGCATGCGGCCGGCCAGCCAGGCCCTTAAAGAATTACAGATGAGGTGAGAGCCTGTCTATGGTCCACCTTAGTTGTTAGTGAGCGGGCTTCAGCTGGCAACCTCCGTGCTGACTGGGAGGGCAGCGAGGGGGCGCAAGGGGGGGCGCAAGGGGGGCGCAGGGTGGTACCTTCAGTAAGGCTTGCCTCTTTGGCGCAGCAGTGCATCATCTCTACTTGTCCTGCGGCTTGTGGCACTGCCTGTGAACGGGACCCTTCGCTGACCCTTTGCCTCCGCTGCTTCCGATTGCTCTCCTTCCTGCTTATCCTTCCTGTTTCCCCGCCTGGTCTCACATTGCTGCCCCCCTAAATACGTTGCGCCCCTCAATCATCAATCCACAGGTACACTCGTGTGCTAGGCATGTTGCTGACCCGGTCAGAGCTGGAAGCGGTGCCCCTCCAGCTGGCTGCTGCAATGGCAGGTGTGTGCTGGGGTAGCTTGTCCACAAGGGGTGTGATGTGATGGTGCTGTGCAACGAGGGTGAGCGTCCGGGCAGTGTGGGCCTGGCCGGCGGAGGCACGTAGGCAGTCAGGCGTGCGGCCACGCAGGCTCTGGGTTGCTGTGGCCATCAGAGCTCTTTTGATGCGGCACTCAGCCAGGCCTGCAATGCGCATGCAGCCTCTGAAGTTTGCTTCATTCGTTTCTCCCTGCCATTCTCCTGTGCCTTTTCCTCTCTCTGATTTCATCACCCTCCCTGCCTTCCTCTGTTTGACTTGACTCGCTCCCCCTCCCTGCCTGCCTCCTGCCACCCCTCCCTCCTGAAGACCTCGAAGATCAGCTGCAGCGCCTGCGACAGCAGGGCCGCAAAGCAGCTGCTGTTGCCGCCGCCGGCGAGCAGCCGCCGCTGCTGCTCCAGGTGGCAGCCACGGCGGCTTACACAGCTCACCTTGCTGCCACTCCGCCGCTAGCTCAGCAGCAGGCAAGCAGCCAAGGTGCAACAGCAGGCACAGCCAGCTTTGCTGCGGCTGCTCAGTTGCAGCATGTGAAGGCTCTGGCCCTGCTGCTGCTCTTCAGCACAGCCCGCCGGCTGGCCTCAGCGGCCGCGGCGGCGCTGGCCGCCAAGCCGCAGCAACAGCAGGATGTGCTGGGCTCTGCAGCCGGCCTGCTGCTGCTCCCTCCGCTGCGCCTGTTGTTTCAGTGGCTAGCTGCGGCGGGACCCGATGTGCTGCTGCCAGTAAAGCCATCACAGCAAAAGCCAGGGATTTCACAGCGGCAGCAGGGCGAGCTTGCTGAGCTTACCGCCGCCCGCCAGCAGGTGTGGGAAGCCGCCGCCGAGCTGCTGGCAGCGCTGCGGCAGGTGTCTGGGGAGGCTGCGGTACAGGCCGTGGTACCGCATGATGTACAGCACGTTGTACTGCCGGAGGACGCCCAGCTGGCAGGGTTCCGCCATGTCAGCCCAGCGCTGCCGGCAGGCTCTGGAGCCGCGGCCGTTCAGCCCTCAGCAGCGGCGGCGCCAGAGGTGCAGGCAGCTCGGGTGCACCGCATCTGGGCAGACTCCGCTGCCATTGCTGCTGTGCTGGCGGGCGGCAGGAGCTCGCAGCTTCCCGCGGCGCTGGCTGCAGCCCATGAGGCATTCATAGAGCAGGGGGGCAGCCTGCCTCAGAGCCAGCTGGTGCGCACAGCAGAGGCCCTGCTGCTGCCTCAACAGCAGCAGCAACAACAGCAACAGCAGCAACAGCAGCAGCAGGGGGAGCAGGGCACGGATCGAGCCGCGCCTGGCATAGCATCTGGGCAGCCAGAGGCCCGCCAGGATGTGGCCACGGAAGGAGCCCCACTTCCGCATTCAGCCTTGGCAGCTCAAGCAGTGGACTGCGGTACTGCTCAAGCAGTACCGCAGTCCACTTCAGCAGGAGCAGGAGGGGCGGCAGAGGAGGCGCTTGAAGTGGATGAGGAAGAAATCATTCTCTACTCCCCGGTGCCTGCAGCGCTTGGCAGGACGGCGTCTCCCGTACCGCAGCCCGTAGCACAGCCTGTACCGCAGTCCGTACCGCAGCCTGTACCGCGTCCGCAGCAACAGCCGGGGCCGTCAGCGGCAGCAGCTCCTGCAACTGACGGGCAGGCGCTGGGTGTTCACGCAGACACTGTCACAGATACAGATATGGAGGATGTGGACTTGATGGGGCAGACCGCTCAGGTGAGAGTTGTGCGGTGGTGGTCTCCTGCCTCTGGTTTTACTGTTGCTCTTCAGTAGGGAATGGAACTTGCATGTGGCTGCCTGCACGTGCGCGCTCCAAGCACTTACGCCAGTCTGGTGCCTGTGTGCTGCCGCCCTGCACCTGTTTGTGCACCCTCGCCGCCATCCCTGTCCCTGCTGCCCTGGCTGCGTGCAGGCGGTGGCCGGCAGCGTGCTGCCAGAGGCAGACAGGCAGCCCTCACCTCCACCTGTGGTGCTGGCCTCCCAGGCAGCCCAGCAGCGGCAGGCAGCGGAGGCTTCCGCACAGCAGCAGCAGCAACAGCAGCATCAGCAGCCTGCAGTGCTGCCTGCTGAGGGTGTGCGGCTTCCGCCAGAGTTCTTCAGTTTATTTGGGCAGCAGCTGCCGCAGCAGCAGCCGTCCTTGCAGCCGCAGTATCAACAGCAGCAGTACCAGCAGCAGCAGTACAGCAGGGGCCAAGGCCTCAGCCCCGTCTCTGCAGCATCGCTGGCGGCGGGGCAGCAGCAGGCGGCTGGCCTCAGGGCCCTGCTGTTTGGCGGCGCTGGTGGTGGCGGCAGCGGCGGCGGCGGCGGCCAGCCCCTGTCGCTTGGGCCAATGCTGGCGCCGCCACAGCAGCGGTCGGAGCTGCCATGTGCACCGACCGCTTCTACTGCATCCGATCTTCAGGCTGAGGTGAAGGTGGGAGCTGGAGATGCGCTGCTTTCGTCTGCCTCTGCTGCCGATCGCTGGGCGTGGATGGGCGCGTTTGTTGGCGGCGGCGGCAGCGGCGGCGCGCCGGCGCACGCGGCAAGGCCCGCAGCGGCGTCCAGCCTGCAGCCGCAGCAGCACTTGCGAACCGACAATCCATTTGTGCCTTAATTCAAGGCTTCTGTCTCCCCTCCGTCCTCCTTTTTTTCGTCAGCAAGCATGCTTTGTTGCATTGTCGGGAATCGCAACTGACGTGCTGTTTGGGGAAGGCAAAAGAGCTGGAAGGACAGGGAAAAAAAGGAGAGAAAGAAATTGTACTGGTCACACCCAATTTGATGGCCCAATGGGCAGCTGGTCAGGGTCGGCTTGAGATGGAAGCTACGTCAAATGGAGCGTTTGAAAGTTGGTGGTATTCGACATGCTGGGATATATTATGAGCTAAGGGCCCGTGGTAGGCTGACGTTTTAGTATAAGATTTGCAGGCTTGCAAGACAGAGGTACGAACTGGCATGAAAGCCAAAGGGGGGGGTGCGTCTTTGTGCAAGGGGTGCGGGCCTGGCCGGGCCAGAGTTGAGCGCTGTGATGTGGTGAGGAAGCGGTAGGGTGAATCGTGCTGAGGGAGCGCAGTGTGGTGGTGCGGTGTGGCGGTGCGGTATGGGGGTGCGTTGCGGGCTCAACGCCCAGCAAAAGAAGGCCGCCCGGGAAAAAACCGGTCAACGGTCAGCGGTTTTGAGTTAGTGGGATGCGGTCCAGAGGGGTTGGGTAGAGAGCAAGGAAGGGGTAGAAAGAATGGGGTACAAGGGTACCAGGGTAGTAGTCCGCTGGAGCTTTGATGTGGTCAGGGCAGGCCCAGAGAAGGGGGCGTAGCGGCAGCAGGAGCAGAGGTGCCTGCCGGTGTCTCCTGCCCTCCCGCCACCGCCGCCAGCAATGCACCGGCAGGAGTGGCGGCGCGGAGGGACGAGGTGCCTTGAACGAGGGGATACAGTGTGGGTGGCGGCGGCGCAGGCATGGCGGCGCGTCCAAATGCGCTGATGGGCCTGCTGGGATCAGCGCTGTCGACTCTCTTAAAGCCTTGCGCCGGTGGCTGCATCTGAGCGTAGGGCTGCGCCGCCATCGCTGCCGCTGTGCCTTCCAGCTGCTGCTGCAGCCTGGGGGGCAGCCCCCCCGCGGCCGAGCCTCCTCGTTGACCCAAGCCCAAGGCTGCCAGCAGGCCCAGCTCGCCAGCAGTGCCTCTCAGGTCGGAGATGGCTGCTGGGCCGCCGGCAAGCGGCGGCGGCGCAGCAGCGGCAGCAGCTGCGGCAGATGCTGGGCTTATCTGCAGGGGTGCGGGCGGCAAGTTGACTTCAGGGCCCATCGGGGTCACCAAGAGCAGTAGCAAAGCTAATCCAGGCTCATCAAATCAATCAAGAGTCAGCATGTCGCCCCGCCCGGAAACTCATTGGCAGCATCATATGACGCTACTCAAGACAGAGCGGAACATCGAACTCAGGCCTGCACGCCCAGCAATTATTGCTTGTTGCCGCCTTTTCAAGGCTCACCTGCTCGCCACCCGACTGGCTGCGCAGGATGCTGCGCAGCAGCTGTGCCACTGTGCCCTCCCCAGCATCGGCGGCCGACAGCTGCGGCACCTCCCGAGCCTGCTGCGCCAGCAGCTGGCGCACCGCACCGTAACGCTGCACCAGCTGCTGCTGCGCCTGCTGCTGCGCCTGCTGCTGCTGGGCGGCATGCTGCTGCTGCTGCTGCGCTCGCTGTGCTGCGGCAAACTGGAGGGTGGACAGCATACCCCCCAGCAAGTCGTCTCCCTCAGCGGCATGGGGCGCAGCCTCCTGCTGCTGCTGTGCCTGCTGTGCCTGCTGTGGCACTGTACGTCCCGGCGATGGCCGCACCGCAGGCGAGAGCTGTGGGGGCGGCACCGCCGGGGACGGCAGCGGGGAGCCCAGCAGGAGGTGGATCAACGCCTGCACCTGGCCTTCCAGCCGGCTGACGCGGTGGTGGAAAGCCTCCATGACTTCTGAAGCGCTCGGCTGCTGCCCCTGCACCTGCGCGGGCACCTGCTGCTCTGGCTGCTGGTACTGCTGCTGCTGCTGCTGCTGCGCCTGCGCCTGCGCCTGCAACAGCGGGCGCTGTGCGACCGGCTGGTGCAAGACTCCACTGCCTGACCGAGCCGCCAGCTGTTGCAGCTGCAGGTCGCGGGGCGATGCCTGCAGCCCTGCTGCCTGGGGTGACTGCCTGAGTGGCAGCTGCGCCTGCAGGTGCTGCACGCCTGGCATTGTCGACTGGCCAGAGGATGCCTGGCGGTACAGCTGCTGGCCTGCCTGCTGCTGCTGGGCACCAAGCAGTTGTTGGAGGATGTTGAGGCTTGCCGCATGGTCCTGGCCGACTGCCTCGGCTTGCATCGGCTGTTGCTGGAACTGGGAAGGGAGGGAAGGCAGGGTCGCGACGCGCTGCCGCTTGATGGGCGGCTCCGCTTGCTGTGCAGCGGGAGCTGCGTGGTAGGGGGCCTCGGGTGCTGCGGCGGCTCCAGAGGGTCCAGGCAAGTCTGCATCCTGCTGCTGGCTGTGCTGCCGTTGCTGGCTTTGCTGGCGCCGCGCCTTCTGTTGTCCCAGGGATTCGCGGCAGGAGCGCTTGTCGCCATCGAAGCACTCTAGCAGTTGCAGCTTGGCGCACTGCTGGCAGTAGCGCCAGGCCTCGCCTTGGATGTCGATGGCCGTGGCTTTCTGATGCACCCTGCAGATCCGATGCCTCTGCAAGGCAGCAATCGAGGTTCGGCAGCTTTAGTGATGAAGGGCGGTCAGATAAAGGCAGTGCTGATCGTTGGGAGCGTGGGTTTGGAGGGGCGGTGTCAGGCAGGACCGATGAGCGGAGTTGAAACGTTGTCCCGCCCCTGTGCTTGCCTGATTGTAGGCCAGCAGCAGACGCATCGTGCAGTCGGGCACGCGGCACGCTGCCTGGCTGCGGCCCTGGCCAGCAGGCCGGGCGCCGCTGCCGCCGCTGAGGCTCGCGGAGGCAGTGGCAGCGGTGGTTGCAAACTCTGCAGCTTCCGCAGCTGTCCCTTCCCTTCCCGAGTTCGGATCGCTGATGCTCGCTGTGTTCCCAAGTTGGGGGCTGGGTGCTGGAGAGTCTGCACAAGGGGGAGAGCCAGTTGGCGGGGCGTTGGGGCGGTGCCGCGGCAGGCGGCTGGTAAGCGGCGGTTGCGGGTGGATGATTGGGGCCGTCGTGTCGCAGTGTGATCATTGCATGTGCGTCAATTGAAGAAGAAGGGCGCGTTATATAGCGGGATGGCGGCCATGGCGCTGTTCGTGTTCGTCCCACCTTCTCCGTCAGCCATGTCGATGTATGTTTGACGAGAAGCACCGGGTGGGTTGCTTCGGGCGAAATGAGAGGGCCGCCGCGTCCCCCCGTATGGGTGGGACGGTGGTTCGCTTGAAATCGCCTCCACAGGGAATTGAGCCCTCACGACTCGGATGGACGCTCCAAAGGGGTCTGTGCCTGTTGAAACTTGTTTAAAGGCCTGTTGGCTAGGTGGCAGCAGCAGCGCCGCCGCGGGACGGCGACCAGCCATTCACTCCCATGAGCTGCCTGCGCCCTTCTGCTTTCGGTTGCGGCGATGACCGCGCAGGTGGGTTGGTTTCTGCCCGAAGCAGGCGGTGCGAGGGCTCGCCAAAGGCGCTGCAGCCAGCGGGCCGCCCGGGGGGCGCAGGGCGGCAACTACCGCTCTTCATCAGCCACCCACGGAACCACATGTGACTGTTGTGTGTGGCCATTGCGTAATCACTACAGAGCTGGCACAGCTCCTTCCTGCAGGAAGAGCCGGTGCCTGGTTGCGTGTGCTGGGTGTGCAGGTGAGATGAGGCATTGTGAAGCGCCGAAGTTGCCGCCTGTCACTGGTGCGGGCACTTGGTGCTGCTAAGCACACTGCGCAGGAGGGCACCCTCCTGCCCTCTGAAGCCTGCATGTGCCATGATGCCCTAACACAGCTTCCCAATCACGTGCGGTGATTTCAAAAGAGCAGCAGGACTGCCACAGCTCCGCTTTGGCAGCAATCCACGACTCTTGCTACCAATCGGCACATTGGATTGCGAGGCATCACATTACATCATGCATGTGCCCCAGGGGGCACTCTCTGCCCGCAATGCATAATCCACAGGGCTGCGGCGATGCCGCCAAGCACAATACTCATAATTCAGGTGCCCCAGGTCACAATAACAACAACAAACAAACAGCACAACCTTCTCTCTTGGCACCTCCTCCCTCCTCTGCTTGAGGTTGAATGGTTGCAGTTACGGCACCAGGGCAATGGAAGTGGCCGCATCGCAACCGACAGCTGCTTGCAGGAGGTCACATTCAGGCAGCAAAACCTGTCTTACCTCCGACAGCTGCTGCTGCTGCTGCTGATGATGATGATACAGTGCTGCGTTTCGCACCAACAATGCCGCATGCGACTGTGATGGCGGCAAAGATGAAGCGCCTATATAGGCAGCCCCTGCCACAACCGCAGCTTGATTTATGGTGGGCTGTATTTGGGGGTCGTGGCCAGGAGCGGCAGGCGGCCACATCTGCAACAACAGGTGACACTCGGATAAATAAGCCACCAAGTCATCCCAGGCAAACCCCCCTCTACTACCAATGCAACTTCCTGTAAACTTCACTTCACATGCCTGCGGCTTTCAAACTTCAAATCGATGCAAGCATGCGCATTCTGCCGTCCGCCACCGTCGCCGGCAATCAGTGTTTCATGTCGTGAACTAGATTTTGCTTTTGCTTAGGATTCATGATTGGCGCTATCATGACTGCGCCCGGCTTTGGTTTGCGTGCGGCTCAGGCATCGCCAAGTCACCGCTGCGACAAGTCGCGGCTGCGCTTTGCAGGATCGCGGCAGCGCGTTATTGCGAGGTCTGTGCCAGACGAGGATCGTCGAACGCCCTTAGAATATCGCGACATAGAATCGGACTCTCGCTATAGGCGGTAAGCAAGAGACAGCCACACGGGCGTTCCAATTCGTCGCTGGCATCACATGCAGGAAACTGCGCCGCCGCTGCCGCCGCCACCCAGCTCCCGCCCCTCGTCAACATGATGTCGATTGCCAATGTGCACAGGGTGGATTACAGCTTGCAGCACGCGTTCCAGGCGCGGCATGACTTCCTGCTCAGCGTGGCGGCAGGAGAGGCCGCCATCGATCTCGCGGCGGCGGCTCTGCACATTGCAGCAGAGGATGATGCCCTGGGTGAGGCGCTCCTCTACCCACACTCACACCTGCTTTGCTGTGTTGCGTCTCTGAGGGACGACAGACCCTTGGCAGAGAGCTAGCGTACCCTTCACTGAAGCTTGGCTTGCATCCGTCTCCCCGCCGCCGCTGCAGTGTCGCACTCAACCGTCCAGCTGCCCGTTGCCTCTTATCAGCAGCGCCTCAAACGCATGGCCTCTGATTTCGCGCGGCAGGAGCTGCCCCAGGCACTGCAGCTGTACCAGCAACAGCAGCAGCAGCGCCAGGAAGCGACGTCAGGCGCTGCCTCTAGCTCCGCCGCCGGCCAGGGTGCCGGCGGCGGGCGGCAAGGCGAGGCGGAGGCGGTACTGGAGGCAATACAGCGGTACCTCTACGACAAGCTGGGATTCCGGGTGGCAGCCTATGGCCGCAGCAACCTGCCGGAGGGAGGTGAGCGGCCGCTGAGCAGTGTGCTTGAACCCGCCCGCAGCCTAGAGCGGTGTGTGCGCTGTGTGTCTGCTTGCTCAGCTCCCTGTGCGCGTCTGGCAACCCAGCCAGCCCACCATGCCTGCCTTGCCCTGCCTGCCTGCTTCTCACCAGCATTCTTCGGTCCGATTGCCCGCCTGCCTGCTTTTCCACCGCCATGCTTTGTGCGATTGCTCGCCTGCCTGCTTTTACTCGACATGCCTGCCTGGCTGCTTCCGGATGCACCCCTACGCAGCGCTGGTTGACCATCCGGGTGTGTGGGAGAAGGCGGGGCATGCATACCTGAATGAAGTGCTTGTGAGCCGCTGCGGCATCCCTGCCGCCCTGGCCATCGTGCTGGCAGACCTTGTGCGTCAGCTGCTGCTACAGGTGAGGCGCCATTGGCTCATTACTTCTGGGTTTGTGAGCTGCCAGGGAGCTGCCTGATGCTGCCTTCATGTGTACTGCATTCAATGCAGCGCCCGTGTGCTGCTCTGCGCGTGGCGCTGCTCTGGCGTGCGGCGAGGGCAGGGCACCTGCTGCTCTCGCCCACCAGCACTCATCGCGCTCACACTCACTCACACAGATGCCATATGTGCATGCTTGCTGGTCTTCCACCATCTCTTTCCCCAACTTTTCCCTGCCTCCCAACCCGCCACCACCTATCCATCACAGGGCGCCATCAACTTTGCTGTGAGGGTTGATTGTAGAGACCTGGGCCGCCGCCCTCTGGCCACCGTGCTGCCAGGCATGACGCGCGCGCAGGTTGTGCAGGCGGATGGGACAGGTACGCCCCTTGCCTGCTTGCTTGTCTGTATTGACAGCCCGCGCATCGGCAACGAAGCCTGCGCTGCCGGCACTCTGTGCGGCTTCTGCAGCCTTTGCTCGAGCTGTAGCTGGCCTTTCCCTCTGCTGCGGCAACCCATGGCAGCGGCCCTGCAAGCTGGTGTGCGCATCTGAACGGCGTGTAGCCATGCAGGCGCTGCCGTTTTGCAAACGCGGCGCGGCGGAGCCTCTGACTTGCCTGCCTGCCTGCCTCCCTCCCTGTCTGCCTGTGTCTGTCCGGTCCTGCTTCCCCTGCCAGCAGTGCTGAACACCTGCACCTCCGAGGCCCTCCAAGAAACGCTGCGCTTCCTCAAGCGCTGCTATTGGCCCTTTCCGTGGAGCAGCGCGGGAGGCGGCTACGGCGGGTTTGTGGGAGCGGCAACCGTGTTTTTGGAAGGGGAGAGCGATGCGGCAATGCAGGCGGGGCGCAGAGCTTGTGGTGCAATGTGCCTCTGCCGCACGGCCGCTGCTGTGCTGGCTGCCAGGCGGGGTGGTCTGGCCTGGCCACCGCTGTGCCTGCTGCTGCTATTAAAGCTATTGCTGAAAGTACTGCTGCTGGTTCTGCTGCTGTGGTGGTGATGAGCTGAACGCCTTTACGTGGGCTGCTTTGGGTGCATTGCAATGCGCTTGTTGCAGGCAATCAGCAGGACCGCAAAGCACCGGCTGGAGCGCGGCATTTGGACGAGCCCCGGGGGCGGCGACATCCGGTGGGGCTTGTTTGTACGTGTGTGTGTGGGGCGGCGGCTTGCCAATGGAGGAAAGCCTGGGATGCGGCTTGTGCTTGGCTTCTTTGCTGCCGTGTGTGTTTGTGTGTGTTTGTGGGTGTGTGTAAGAGTGTGTGAGGTTGCCAGGCGGCCAGGCGTACAAGCAGCCTGAGGCTCAGCCAGCCAGCCAGCCATGCCTCAGCTGTTTGTCTGGGCCGCGCTGCTAGCAGCCGCACGCCCGTCTGCATGCTGTGTTACCCAGCCTCCCAACACACGATGTGCTGTGCCACGTCTTCTGCTGCTTTGGGGTGCAGGCGTGCGCTGGCGGCGTGCGAGCGCCTGGTACTGCTGTGTGGGGAGCAGTGCCCTCTCGAGCGGCGGGACCTCGCAGTGCTGTACATGCATGTGGGGCGCTTTAGAGGTGGGGCGCGCCTGCCTGCCTGCCTGCCTGCCTGCCTGCCTGCCTGCCTGCCTGCCTGCCTGCCTGCCTGCCTGCCTGCCTGCCTGTCCCTCCTTGTGTCCTTGCCTTCCATCCTCCTGACATGAAAGCTAGCTGTGTCTCATCTGCTGCCTCCCTGTGCTTCAGAGGCCAAGGCAGAGCTGCAGCACTTTCTGCGCAGCACGCCGGAGCCAGCAGCAGGGGCAGGGGGAGAAGGGATGGCTGGCCTGCAGCCCAAGTACTCCCTGTCTTCAAGCGGGCTGACGGTGAGCGGGCTAAGCTGGTAGCTGCACAGCCAGCTGACCTGGGAGTCGTGTCAGCTGCCTGCCGTGTGCTGTGGTTCGTGTACCTTGCTGCCGCTGCTCGAGTAGTGCAAGCCAGTAACATCATTGCTTGAACTGCTGTCCTTCCTTTGTCTCCAGGTGTCGACGGGCGGTCACTCGCTGTCAGACCAGGCCCTGACAGACCGCTTGCTGCAGCTGCTGTCAGGCGCGGCTGGTGAGCCGCTGATGTTGACCACTGCGCTCGCAGAGGCACCTCCGCAGCAGCAGGACGACGGCGGGCGGCTGCCGCTGACGTGGTGAATGTGTCTTCGTGTGCCTGTATCTTCTGTCGATCGAACCACTTTGTGGACAACACTGCCGGCCGTGTTGAGGGCAAACTTGGAGTCCTGTAATTCCGGCATTGCCATCGATTTGCGAGCTGTCAGCGGCGCATGAGAGCGGCGGGCGGCAGGATTATGCAGCCGGTGCACTTGCAGTGCCTGCATGCTGTTCTGATCGCCTTCCCGACACCCTTTGACCGAGTTGGAGGTGTATTGGCGCGCCGATCACTTCGATCGAGCGTAGTTTTCGGGCGGCTTTGCCATGGCGGCCCTGGTGTCGCGTTGGCCAGCCCTGAGGCGGCTGGGGCCAGCGGCAGTGCAGTGTCGGAGCGCCTCCACCACCTGCGGTCTGGCGCCCACCGACACCTCCACCGTGCTTCCCAGGTAAGCGCAGTGCTCGTGCAAGTGACACGCCGCAGGTGCTGCTGCAGCGCCATCGGCCTCGGCCACTGCCGCCGCCGCTCGACAGAAGGCCGCCGGGCATTGACTGCCGCTCTCCTACGTCAGTCCCCCCTCCTCCCTCGCTGCCGACCGCAGCTGCGGCGTGGAGCCTTACAGCGAAGCGTTCCGCCAGAACCAGGCGCAAATGGATGGGCAGATCGCAAAGCTAGATGCCGACATCAAGCAAGTGCTGGAGGCCGGCGGCCACAAAGCGGTGCAGCGGCACCGGGAGCGCGGCAAGCTTCTTCCCCGGGAACGCATCCAACTGCTGCTGGACCCTGGGTCGCCGTTCCTGGAGCTGTCGCAGCTGGCGGGGAAGGGGCTCTACGGTAGGTCTAGTGGGGGTGTCGAGGGACTGCTGCAAGGGCACAGGCTGTGCAGCGCGTCAAAGCAGCTGGTGGCAGCAGCTTTGTGCTTCAGTGAAACTTTGCCAGCTGCAGCCTTGCCCTGCCCTGCCTGTCACGCCTCCTCTGTGTTGCCCAGGTGTCCTGCTGCCTCACACCGGCCGCCCTCGTTCTTTCAGACCTTCATCGCTTCCAGCTGTCTCCCTTTGCTGTCTGCTGCCCTCGCAGGCAGCGAGGAGGTGCCTTCTGGTGGGATAGTGACGGGCATTGGCAGCGTGCATGGCCGGCTGGTAGCGGTGGTGGCCAACGATGCCACCGGTGAGTTGCAGCCACGAGGAGGTTGGAGGATACCCTTGCTGCCAGGAGCCGACCGCTTGTTTGTTGCTGGCTGGCTGCTCGTCTGATTCTGCTTGCTCAAGCCCGCTTGCCTGCCTGCCTGCCTTCCTTCCTTCCTGCCTGCCCGGCAGCCACAGTCTCTAGCTTGCCTGCCTGCCTGCCTGTCGTCTGCCGCACTGCACCCTGTGCCCCTCTGCCAGTGCTCTGCCAGTTCTAGACTGCCTAGTGACGCCCGCCGCCGTCGTATCCTGCGCTTTGGGCGCCCCTCCTGGAAACCTGCAGTCAAGGGCGGCACGTACTACCCCATCACTGTGAAGAAGCACCTGCGCCTGCAGGAGGTGGCCCAGCGTTGCCGTCTGCCCTGCGTATACCTGGTTGACTCTGGTGGGTGGTGTGGAGAGGAGGGTGGGAGGTGGAGGAATGGCTCAAGGTTGAGAGGGTGGAGAGTGGTGCACCTCTGGACCTGGTTGACTTGGGAGGCTGGGCTGGGATGGGATGGAGAGGCTGCCCTCTTGTTTAGTTGGGTGGCTGGGTGGCTGGGGTGGTGTGCCTGCCCTCTAGTTTAGTTGGACGGTTGGTGGCTGGGGTGGCTGCCCTTCAGTTTGACCGGGTGGCTGGGAAGGTTTGCTCAAGGGCGGCATCCACTGCTGGCTTGGACTAAACGAGGAAAGCGCTTGTACCTGCCATCGTGTGCTTGGCGGTGCAAGGCGGTTGGTGATTGCTTGTCCACCACCCTGCTTGTGTCACCTGCATGTGTTGCCTGCATGTCTTGTGGTTGTGCTGCAGGCGGCGCCAACCTGCCGCGGCAAGCAGATGTGTTTCCCGACAGAGACCACTTTGGGCGCATCTTTTACAACCAGGCAAGGGCAAGGACAAAAGGGTGGGGCAGCTTGCTGGTGTCTGTGTTCACACTACGAAATTCTATAGCCAGGCAAGGGCAAGGACAGGAGGGTGGGGCAGCGTGGGAAACTGGGAGGGGGAATGCGCTGGCACAAGCAGCTTGCTTGCGTCTCTGTGTGCACAGTGTGTGTGCCTGCAACGAAAGATGCCTGCTATACATGCTCTGTACTGCTCCTCCTGGTTCGGCGTGGCTTTGAGTTGTGGGGTGTGAAGGCTGAACGACAGCTGTGACCCCCGGTACACACTTACACACAACCTCGCACACAATCTCACACACACACACACACACACGCATGTGTGTGCAGGCTCGCATGTCGGCAGCCGGCATCCCTCAGGTGGCGGTAGTGCTGGGTAGCTGCACTGCTGGCGGTGCCTATGTGCCCGCCATGGCTGATGAGAGCGTGATAGTCAGGTGATTGGCAGGTGGCTGGCGGGTGGCTGGAAGGGGCGGAGGGGGGGGGCGGGGGCTTGCCTGCAGTATGGGTGGGCTCAGGGGGCACTTGATGGTGGCTTGTGCTGGGGGGGAAACCCCTCTGGCTGTGCTGCCTGTGGGTCGCTTTCGTGACTGCCGCCACCCCTGCCGCCCGGCCCCTGCCCCTGTTGCCCTCCCCCACTGTGCTTGGCAGTGCACCACCCACACTGCCGCCTCTGTTGAAACCTGTTGCTGCAGGGGCAACGGCACCATCTTTCTGGGAGGCCCTCCGCTCGTGAAGGCAGCCACAGGGGAGGATGTGTCGGCAGAGGAGCTGGGAGGGGCGGAGCTCCATTGTTCGACCAGCGGTGAGACGGGACCGGCAGGGCGGCGAGGGCCAGCGGCTGCGGCATAGTTGTGACTGCCTGCTTCCTCCAATCAATGCTGACAGGGCGTACTGCCACTCGTATTGCCGCTTTTGCCTTCCCAGCCCACTCCTTCCCGCTTTTCTTCTATATGTGTCTCACATGTAGGGCTCACTTCAATCTGCAGGAGTGACCGATCACTTGGCAGAAAGCGAAGAGCATGCACTCAGCCTGGCTCGTTCCATCCTCAGCCACCTCAACACCCCCCCGCCTCCGCACCCGGCAGCGGCGGCAGCCACCCAGCCCTGGCAGCAGCAGCCCGGCGGCAGCAGCAGCGGCGGTGGAAGTGGAAGAGCCGGCTGGGAGGAGCCGCTCTTTCCTCCAGATGAGCTGAGGGGTGCGCTGCTGCTGCTGCTGCAGCTGCTGCTGCTGCCACTGCTGCTGCTGCTGCTGCTGCTGCTGCTGCTGCTGCACTGGGCCTGCCTCTACAGACAGAACACAACAGAGTGCAATTCCCTCAAACATACTGGCCCTCCTAATACCCCTTTGCCCTTCTATGTGGGGGAGCAGGGGACACAAATATCATAGTCTGCCGCTCGTTTCTTGCCGCCCCTCTCACACCACACGCTCACTACCCCCATTGATGCCCATCTTATCCCTGTCCTGCCCTGCGCCCCCCCTGCTGCCACAGGAGTGATTCCCGCTGACCCCAAGCAGCCCTTTGATGTGCGGGCGGTGCTAGCACGCCTTCTTGATGGCTCTCGCTTCCATGAGTTCAAGGCCAAGGTGCGTGCGGCACAGCACCTGCTGCCTGTGTGGTCTGTGCTGTGCTGTGCTGGTTGTGGTTGTCCGCGGGCTCACCAGCTTCCTTTCGTCTGTGCTGAGCTGGTCTGGGCTGGATTGGGCTGGTCTGGGCTAGGCTGGGCTGGGCTGGGCTGGGCTGGGCTGGGATGTGCTGCGAACTCCAGAGGCGCGCTCACCCGTGCCTCCCGCCTCGCCCCTGGGCCCTCCTGCATGCCGGCTGGCTTTCCATCCTGTGCTGCCCTCACTGCTGTCCCGCTGTCTCGTGCTGCTCCGCTCTGCAGTACGGCAGTACGCTGGTGACGGGCTTTGGCAGCCTGTACGGCATGCCTGTGGGCGTGGTGGCAAACAACGGTGAGACAGCAGGCGCCAAGGCGTCGCTGATTGTAAACATCGTTATCAGTCGTGCCGCGTTACAGCCATAGGCTGTCGTCTAGCGGTTGCAAGCCACGCTTGATTTGATGTTTTTGAATTGGACACTCCTGCATGCGTGCTCGTGCACCTTGCCCTTCCCCCTTGCCCCCAGGCATCCTGTTCTCGGAGGCAGCTCTCAAGGGGGCGCACTTTGTGCAGCTGTGCGCGCAGCGGGGCGTACCGCTGCTGTTCCTGCAGGTACGGGAAAGCAGTGAGGGGTGCCTCCTCACCTCCTCCGCCTGCCACCCTCTCCTGCTGCCCGACTGTCCGGCTGCATGTAAGCCAGCGCTTCAACATGTCACATCGCGCCCACCCACACCCACTCCCCTCCTCCCTCTCTCTCCTCCACTCCCCTCCTCCTTCATCCCACCTTCTTCCCCCTCCTTCTTCCCCCCCCCCCCCTTGGATGCACAGAACATTACTGGCTTCATGGTTGGCAAGCGATACGAGGCGGGAGGCATTGCCAAAGACGGAGCCAAGATGGTGCAGGCGGTGGCCAACGCCGACGTGAGCTTCCCTCGCTGCTGCTGCTGCTCCTTGCTTGCTTGCTTGCTTGCCTGCTTGCCTGCTTGCCTGCTTGCTTGCTTGCTTGCTGTTGCTTCTTCTTGCAAGGGCCTGAGGTTCTTTTGGATTTCGCTTGAAGCACGACAAATGAAGCCTTCTGAACATTGCCTTGAGCGGCTGGGAAAGCTACTGGGCAACACCAACAGAAAGACACGACGGCGGCGGAGGCAGTGCATCACTTGCTGTCTTCGCACCAGACCGTGGCCGCCTTTTGCGGCCTTCAACTCAACCCACATGCCCCCCCACCACCACGCACCACCACACTTTCTCTCTCACACACATACACACACACACACTGCTGCAGGTCCCCAAGCTGACGCTGATGATTGGCGGCTCCTTTGGTGCCGGCAACTACGGCATGTGTGGGCGGGCCTTCTCCCCGGACTTCCTCTACATGTGGCCCAATGCACGGTGCGTGGTGTGTGTGTGTGTGTGTGTGTGTGTGTGTGTGTGTGTGTGTGTGTGTGTGTGGTGTGTGTGTGTGTGTGTGTGTGTGTGTGTGTGTGTGGTGTGTGTGTGTTGTGTGTGGTGTGTGTGTGTTGTGTGTGTGTGTGGTGTGTGTGTGTGTGTGTGTGTGTGTGTGTGTTGTGTGTGTGGTGTGTGTGTGTGTGTGTGTGTGTGTGTGTGTGTGTGTGTGTGTGTGTGTGTGTGTGTGTGTGTGTGTGTGTGTGTGTGTGTGTGTGTGTGTGTGTGTGTGTGTGTGTGGTGTGTGTGTGTGTGGTGTGTGTGTGTGTGTGTGTGTGTGGTGTGTGTGTGTGTGTGTGTGTGTGTGTGTGTGTGTGTGTGTGTGTGTGTGTGTGTGGTGTGTGTGTGTGTGTGTGTGTGTGTGTGTGTGTGTGTGTGGTGTGTGTGTGTGTGTGTGTGTGTGTGTGTGTGTGTGTGTGTGTGTGGTGTGTGTGTGTGTGTGTGTGTGTGTGTGTGTGTGTGTGTGTGTGTGTGTGTGTGTGAGTGTGAGTGTGGTAAAGTGTGTGGTAGGGTGGGGTGAGTTGAGACGGGGCAGTTGTGGGCAGTGTGAGATGACTCGAGTCAACATGGGTGGCTGGTTAGCAGGGTGGGGCGAGTTCATGTGGCTGATTTGTAACTGTGTATTCGTATACGTGGCTGGGGTGCTGGTGGCTTGGTGCTGCTGGCAGCCAGGGCATCTGACCGGCGGGCTGGTAAATGTGCTTTTGCGGCGCTTGGCCAACGCGCTGATCAGCCAGTCATGACATGTGCACGGCTGTGTTCGAGCCCTCAGGGCACCTGCCCCGCTCTACTGCACTCCATGCTGCATCCTCACTTCCCCCTCACTGCATGCTCTCTGTGATGCCCCACCACGTGCATCTGCTTGCCCTGCCGCAGGATCAGCGTGATGGGCGGCGAGCAGGCTGCCAGCGTGCTGCATGTGGTGGAGAGCGACAAGCGGCAGAGGGAGGGCAAGGAGTGGGCTGCGGAGGCTCAGGAGGAGTTCAAGCAAGGGATCCGAGACAGGTCAGGCGTGTGCTGGGGCACATTGCAAGGGTTTGACAGGAAGTGCAGCGTTCTTTGAATAGGCTTGGCGGTGCAGCAGCCGAGAAGCTGCTGCTTGTGTGTGTCAGAAACGGCGGCAGTGGAGAGGGAAGATGTGCTTGTTTTGTGCGAGGGCCTCCCCGCATTCCCTCCTCCTCCTCCTGCTGCCGCTGTCCAGCTCACAACACTGCCTGCCTGCCTGCCTGCCTGCCTGCCTGCCTGCCTGCCTGCCTGCAGATACGATGCTGAGGGACAGCCCTCCTTTGCCTCTGCTCGGCTCTGGGACGACGGCGTGATAGCCCCACAAGACACCCGGACCGTGCTGGGCTTGAGCTTGGCGGCCGCACTCAACCGGCCCCCGGCAAGCTCGAGGTTTGGTGTGTTCAGGATGTGAAGGCGCTGGGCAGAACAGATGAGGGCGGCACTGGAATGGATCGATCGGGAGGAAAGGGCATGTGGAACATTCTGCATTCCAAATGCATGCGCAGTTCCAAGTTGGTTCTGGCTGCAAGGGTTCTGGCATGGGCTGGATGTTCCGGGGCTGGGAGCACAAGGCGTGGGAGCACAAGCACAAGAAGTGCTTGGTTGCTGCACGTGCACCCGAGCCATTCGCAGCAGCTGAGCCGAGCTGAGCACGCTGTGAGAGGCTACACATGGCATCCCTCGCTTTGTGCTGTGATCCTTCGTTTATTTACATTGCTGTTATCGGTCCTGCCCGGCTGCACTTTGTGACTGAGCGGAGAGTGTAGTTGCTCGGCTGTGTCACTGAAAGCAAGGGCAAGGAGTGGACAAGAAATCGAGGAAGAATAGAAAGAATGCATACACGGGCCGGTGTAATTGCTGACGCTGTGGCAGCTTTGAATGCTTAGACAGAAAACAAAACAGCAGGCTGCAGCAGGGGCCTGGCAGCGGCCCCCTGTTCCCGGCCGCAGGGATGACCTGCTGCTACTCAGAAGCTGATTAAGATGACCATGCCATCTCCGTGCCTGCAGCGCTGGGTGGCGGGAAGGCCACCCTATGCTGCAAAGTAAGGCTGGGTGGCTACACGGAGGCAGGAAAGGAACAAATCTTGCCCCACCCCTGCTGGGTGCAAACCATCCCCGAACAGGCCTGTATCGCTTGGGTCGAGATCCTGGCCGCACGCCACATAGGCTGCCCCCTGCCGCTGCGCCAAGGCGGAATACGCTGTGTTGGTGTCCCGCACAGCATCCGGCCGCACGCCTTCATGCACTGTTGGCAGCAAGCCCGCAACGACAATCTGCGGGGGTGGCAGGGCAGGCATGAGGCAGCCAGGTGGGAGGCAGCACTCTGGAGGGTGCAGTGGCTTGGAGAGGAGCAGGCACACCCCAAGCGTGCAGCACGGCAGCCGGTAATGCCCCTGTGAGACAGCAGCAGTACCAGCATTCTCACTACAACTCAAGCAGGAGAGGTTTAGCACACGGGCTCCACTACCAAAACAGCCCGCTTGCAACCAAACCCCGCCCGCCAGGCTGCACAGCTTGAGAGCTCACCTCCGACTGCGGCCACGCCGCCCTCATCCAGCCCACCAGCCACTCCAGCTGCGGTGCTGGCGGGTCCAGCTCCTTTTCAGGCAGCAGGTTGTTGATGCCTATCAGCACTGCCACCACCCGAGGTGCGAGAACGGGGCGCTCGCCGCCCTCCAAGATCCTCCAGACCAGGTTGGCAACCGAGGAGCCGCACATGCCCAACGCCATGCTGTTGAGGTCACCAAACTGGCGGCGGAAGGCGCCGCTCTGCTGGAACATAGCAGTCATGCTGTCGCCGTAGAGCACCATGTCGAGCCGCTGCCGCGCGGCGTTGGCCCGCCCCATGCTTGCCGCTGCCGCGAGCTGCTGCCGCTGCTGCCCGCCGCATTCCTGCTTGGCGGGCATGCCTGCCCACGGCGGCAGGGCAGCAGCATCCGAAGGTGGCTGGGGCTTGAGCGGTGAGGGCCCAGGGGCCTGCGCTGGCGCTGAGGGTGCTGCAAGCCCTGGAAATGCAGCAGCCACCTCCGGCCGTAATGTTGCGGCAGGCGGAAGAGCGGTCATGTCCGTGCTGTGCATGGAAGCGTGAGGTTCAGGTGCTAGGGCCGGCATTGCGCTAAGGCCCGGAGGTGTGGGTGCAGGAGCCATGGCTGGCAGAGTGGTCCCACTGCCCACGGCTTGCCCTGCTGACAGCTGCTGCAGGGTCTGCAGGATCAACGTGAGGGCTGCCTGAGGGTCTGGCGACGCATCACTGCACAAGAACATACCAAACAGAGGTGAGGGAGGAGGGGGGAGCAGGGAGAAGCAGCACGGCAAGTTGCGGCGGCGGCGGCATTGCACCTGGCGCCGGCTGTCACAGCAAGCAGCGTTGCCACTGCAAATAGTCCTAATCTCATGTTCGGCGGCCGATGGCGTGGAGGAACGAGAGATGGCGCCGCGCAACGACCCGATGCAATGTTTGTGGCACCGGGCTACGCGGCTTGGTGCGATATAATCGAAGAATTGGCGTGTATGCGGACACAGCACACGGTCGATGCCCGTGTTTGCTGGCAATGGCGAGATGATGGCCAACTGCCGACGAGGTGGCTGGATAAATTTATAACAATGAGCTTTGACAGTATGCTGATGCAAGTGAGATGCGCCTTGCTTGGATAGAGGGCTGCCTGACGCAGTTTGCCAGTTGGGCGCCGGCGCCCTGCACGCTGAGCTGAAGTGAGCACTGCCTTACACTGCGGGCTGCAAAGCAGCGCAGGAGAGACAGACAGGCAAGCCGTGCAACCAAAACTGGACCCTCGGCAAATAGGGCGGCGCAAGCTGAGCGGGGAGCAGGAAAAGTCTGGAGATGGAACGGGCGCAAATGCAGCGCGACAGGTGGGAAGGCGACACGACAGGGGGAAACAGACACACGTACGATGATGATGACGAATGCAAGCGGCAGGCGGTGGAGGTGCAAGAGGAATAGCATGGGTGGGAACTGCATGGCAACGGCGGCGGGTCGTGCATTGGAGTTTGCCTTGGTTCAGGCAGGACACACAGAGGACGGCACGTCCAGGCTGGCACCGCTGCCCCCGTGCTGCTGGGCTGGGGACAGCCTCAGGCTGGGTTCCGGACTGCTGCTGCTGGGCTGGCCTCCAGGCTCCTCGCTTGAGTTGCCGCTGCTGTGGCGGCCCGGGAGCTGGGCAGCCACGGCCACCGGCGAGCCAGCCCCTTGCCGCTGCAGCTCCAGGTGCAGCAGCAGCTGGTCCTCTTCTGGAACTGGAGTGAGCAGCTGCTGCTCCGGAAACGGAATCAGCAGCTCCTTCTGACTGGCAAAGGCTGCTGCCACCATGGCGCGAGCGAGCACAGCGTGAGGAGTCAGAGCTGGCGGTACCGCTGGCGGCGTACCGCTCGGCACCTGCTCACCAGCTGAGGCGGGAAGGTCGTGGAAGGCCAACATCGTAGGAACGCCCAGTGGCGATGCAGCAGCAGCAGCAGCCGTGGGGGTGGCGTCACCAGCTGCCCCACCGCCGCGGGCCGCCAACGCGGCAGCGAAAGAGAGAGGTGTGCCAGCACCCGCGCGCGGCGTGCCGGCTGGCAGGGCGCAGGCGGCTGCGCTGCCGGGCCTGGCGATGGGCTGCACCGTGAGAATGGGCGGCAGCACAGGGGCCGGCAGGACTGGGAGGTGCAGAGGGGCGATGGCGAGGGCCGGGCGGGGACCTGCCGCCAGCAGGGATGCCTGCTGCTGCTGCTGCTGCGCTGCCAAGCTGCGAGGGCTTGCAGCAGGCAGGGCTGCTCCTCCTGCTGCTGCTGCTGCCGCGTCTGACGCCACAAAAAGCGCCCCGGCGATGCCTGCCGGCCGCAGCGGCAGCAGCAAGGCCGAGGGGCTGACTGGCAGCAGCGGCAGGCAGGAAGTTACGGCGAGTCCGCTGCTGGCGGTGGGAGGTGCGCAGGCCGTGGCAGGATCGCTGTCGCTGCTGGGAGCGCTGGGTGTAGCTGCTGCCGCCGCTCCGCTGCCGCCGGCCGCAGCGGTGGGCGTGCCGCCGCCGCCGCCGCAGCAAGTCAGGACCAATCCGGGCTGCAGCTGCATCAGCTGCTCCGGCCAGTTTTGAGGCAGGTAGACAGTCATGCGGTCGGCGCCGCCCATGCCCTTGGGGCAGATCTCCCTCACCACTGCACAAGGGAGGCGGGGAGTGAATGGACGAGCAGGAAAATCAGGGAAGGCAGGGCAGTAGGTGGGTTTAGCCTCTGTAAGGCAGGCAACACAATTGGAGAGTGGGAGGCACGTGCAACGAGAAGAGAGAGGAACATGCCAGCAGCAGTTAGCACACGCAGTCAAGCTTCCGTGCAGTGGCCAGAGAACTACCAGAGATGCCACACAGACCGGGGGGAGAGGGGGGGGGGGCAGCAGCAGCATGCCCATCGGCACCACCACCAGACCCAGCACCAGCAAGCAACTGCGGCAGCCAGCAGATGCTAGACCGCAACCTTCTTTGCAGACACCCGGCAGATCAGGCGTGGCAGGCGTGCGGCGGCAGGCGGCAGCAGTGCTCTTACCAAGCGTGCCGCCCGTGTCGAGCGGTGGGAAGTTGCACTTGGCGGCTGAGCCCTTGATCTGCCTCTTGCGAATGTCGTACACCACTGCTGCCTCCTCGGCGGTGTCAAAGGTGCCCAGCCACCTGCAGAGGGGCAGGCAGGGCCAGAGACGGGGCGTGAGGCGAAGCCCTACTGAAACAGCTGGGTGGCAGCGGCAGCGGCAAACGGCAGCCGTTGAGAGCGACAAGGCGGAGCAAGTGTGCCGGGCAGCTTTTGAATGAGCTGACGCACCACAATTGGCATGCATGCATGCATGCATGCGTGCACAGCAATTTGCCCCGGCTTGGAGCTATCCAGATTTCCAGATCAACGGCAGGCCCAGTGCAGCACAAGCAGCCCACGACCGGCAGCCGTGAAGGGGTGTTCACTCACTCTCGAGCTCCAGTGTGTGGGTTCCTTATCTCAGCTGCATATGATCCCCAGGGCCGCTTGCGCACTCCGATGTACGCCGCAGTCTTGGAGGGCGGTGGCGGCGGTGGGCGCTGGCCGCTGCCGCCAGCCGCCGCCTCGGCCCCCGCCGCCGCCTGCCCCACCCTGCGGCTGCCTTTGGGCGTCCAGCTGCCGCCGCCACGGGGAGTGGAGGAGGCACGGCGCGTACTGCCTGCCCGGGGCGTACCTCGCTTGGGTGTACCGCCGGCCCTTGCCGAGCGGGGTGTACCGCCGGCGGTGCGAGGCGTATCGCAGGCCTCCCACTCGGCTGCTGCTGCTGCCGCGGCTGCAAGAGATGCGGCGGCGGCTGCCGCAGCTGTGGCTCGTTGCGGGGGCAAGGCAAGGCCCGGGGCTGCCGCCGCACGAGCTGTTGCGATGCGCGGCGGCGGCGGCGGCAGCAGCGCCGCGGCTGCTGCTGCCATGGCCGCCCGATCCGCGGCTGCATGCTCCTGCTCCGAAGCTGCCAGGGCGGCTTGCCCCGCTGCCGCTGCTGCTGCGTTGTACTGCCTGTCGCCGCCGGCAAGCGGGAACGCTGGCTGTGCGGCAGGTCCCGCATGCCCGCCAGCGGCGGAATCTGCCGTCGCTTCCGGTGCCGTGCTTAATGCCAGCAGCATCTCAGCATCGGATTGTGTCAAGCTGACTGTACTGGCAGCCCGTGGCAGGTGAGGAGCCCCTGCTGGCGGCACCTCCTGAAGCTGCAGCGACGCCTGTGAAAAGGAGGCACCGCAGGGTGCGGCGGCAGCGGCGGCACCGTCGCTGTCAGCAGCAGCGCCATGTGCCGTCAAGACCAGGCCCCCCTGTTCAGTGTGTCCGTTTGGCTGCTGCTGCTCCTGCTCCTGCTGCTGTTCCTGTTTGAGCGCAGCCATCGCCGGCGGCAGGGGTGGACGGTGGTGCTGCTGTTGCGGCAGCTGGTGAGGCTGCGGCGGCGTGTGGCCGTCCAAATGTGCGGCAGGCTGCGTTCCCTGCGCCGCCACATCACGTGGCCCACTAAGCGCCAGGGCTGCAACATCGCTGCTACAAGCTGGGGCTGGCGGATGAGGCTGGTACGCCGCCACATCGGCGCTCACCGCCACAGGTGCCGAGTCTGATGTCGGTTCAGGCTTCAAGCCAGCAGGAGGCACGGCCGCTGCTGCTGCCACCGCCTTACAGCTGTCGGCAGGCTGCTCATGCTGCACTCGCGGGACAGCGGGCAGTTCACAGTCCTCCCCGCCCACTGCTCGTCGCCGCTTCGCGCTTGGCACATGGAATGCGCTGCTGTCATGGGCATCGGCCTCTGCTCGTGCTGCTGGCCCCACAACGGCACCCTGTTGCTGCTGCTGCCTGGCTGGTGGCTGCGGCGTGGCGCCGGCAGGTCTCGGCGGCCGCTCTGCCGCCATGCACGCCGCCGCCGCGTGCTGCTACCGCCCGCCGTTATTCCTGGGCCACGAGATATGTACCCAGGGTGCAAGTACCTGCATGTTCACAGTGCGTGCGGGGCAGGGCGCGACGAAAATGAACGCACACCCAAGTGGCGGCGCGGAGGCTGAACGCGACTTTTCGCATGCAACTGTGACTAATTCACCTCCCAGTATGTTACGCGTGCAAAGTGCGGCCCAGCGGTGCTGCCGCGGGCAAATTGGGCAACGTGAACGAAAGCGGCTTGCAGGCTGTTTGCAGCGCTGCGTTAAATGATACGGAAGTCGATGGCATGCCTGATGCACATTGCGGGTGTGCGCCGCCGCCAGATCACCGCCTTTCCAGTCAGCGCCGCCGCTGAGAGCCGCACGCTTAGTGGCATGAACTATGATGTGCAGTGCCAACACAATGCTCCATACAGGCATTTGAACTGAGACGGACATGAGCCCGCTTTCAAGCCAGGGACAGCTGCTATCCAGCGATCGACTTGTGGTAGGAAGCCGTCGATGGAATGTGGTTGCCGTCGCAGATGTCGCTGACACTCATTTCGAGCCCTGATTTGGGCACAACAATATATGCAGCCATCAGGTGGGCTTCGTCGACCACACAAGGGCTCAGAACAGCACAGGACAGCCTGCAAGCATCTGGCGGTGCGGTAGTGCGGTACCTGTACTGGCGGCCCAACCAACAGGCGGTATGCAGCGCCCCTGCCCCCTTGGTCGATGGTTGATCGAACCACACCGAGGCGGCCAACCGGTCGAACCCCAAAACCTGCCTCGTGCCCTTCCCGCCCCCTCGGGGACTCCAGCCTCAATAATGAGCCACGAACTCGCCAAGAGGTTTGGGCCAATGCATAAACCATACGGTAGGCTCAGGCTTCCTCGATGGCTCACTGGGCGCCCCGCTTTGGCAGCGTTCCGCCGCAGCGTCTCTGCTCATCATCCTTCAAACTGCTTGTGCAGTGCCTGCCAACAGAGATGCTGAGGGGTACCCTGAGGCTGAGAAGGCGGGGCTGAAGCATGTAGCCGTACGCAGCAGCGGACGAGACTCAACTTACAAGCCAGCAACCGGGCATGTGGCGCCGCGCCCGGCGGCATGGTCCCCTACTGCCGGCCCGAGTTAGAGCCCTGCCAGCTTTCCCTGTGCTCGTGTCTGTGCTTGACATCGTGCATGTGCGACAGATATGTTACGTTTTCAGTTCAGCTCCAATTCAGTGTGACAATGGCTGGGCGGGGTGACACGTCTCATACGTGCGCTTGGCCAGGGGGTAAATCAAGACCAGTGAGAAAATCAAGACCAGTGATTGGTGGCAGTGTGGCATCTGGTGCTCAGTGCAATGATAAACAACCACGTGTCGTGTGTAAGCGCCAACTGTGCTCAGGCTGACAACAAGCGAGTCACGAAAAGAGGAAAGTGGGATGCAAGGCGTCACAAGTGCTTGCCTGCCTGCCTGTGAGTAAGCTAAGGAATCTCAAACCAGCGATCTGCAAAACGCCTGGGTGACTGCTGGCCTCCGGGCACTGCTGCCTACACTGCCTGCCCTGCTGCCAGGCTGGCGTCGTGGCCGCCCGGCGCAATGCTACTGCATCCGTTGCTGGCGTGGGGAGCAGCAGGGTCTACCAGCGAGCTGGCGTAGCTGCGCGTCGCCTCCAGCAGCTGCTGCGCAGCCGCAAAGCGCCCCCCGGCGATCAGCATCAGCACCGCTGGGCGCAGTAGCTGGGCGTGGAAGAGCAGGGAGTGGCAGCACTCCCGATCCTGCCCCACGAGCTGCGCCACGATGTCTGCCGCAGCCGCCTGCAGCCGCCGCCGGGGCGCAGCCTCAAGCGCCGACCCGGCAGCTGGCGGCGCCTCGTGTGCAGCTGCCGCCGCCTCGTGAACAACCTCAAAGGCCCGGGGCAGGGCACAGTCTGTCAACGCCTGCTGCACGCCAGCCCGCTTCACAGGCACTGCGGCTACCGCTGCCAGTATGCTGGCAGCCTCCGCCTGCTGCTCTACCGCCTGCCCCGGCCGACCAACAAACTCAGCCAGCGCCTGCACGGCTGCCGCGTGTGCCAGCTCGCCGGCTGCATCTGCTTGCAGCGCAACAGCTGCGCCCAGTAGGCCCAAGGCAGCAGCATGCTGCGCACCTGCACCATCGGCTGCAGCAGCACACACACAGCATACCGTGGGAGGCAGCAGTCAGTGCCGGCTGACAGCACGGCTTGCTGCTTGAGGAGCAGCACGGCACTGTGTCTTCCACACAGCACAGCACAGCATGCACAGCGCAGCACCGCCGCCAACTCCAACGACAAAAACGGCACAACAGTGCAGCCGCGGGCCCTGGACCCAGGCACCTGACTGCAGGACGCCGACCAGCGCAGCCATGCCGCCGCTCCACACCATCTTGCGCAGATTGGCGCTGTCCTGGCGGCAGAAAGCCTGCAGGGGCCCACGGCAACGGGGCAGCAGCAGCGGCAGCGGGGGTGACACACGATGCAGCAGGAGCAGGCCTGGCAAGTGCAGACCACACAATGAGCTGCCTCCCTGTTGGTGCGCTGGTACCCGAATGGTTTGCTGACTCGTGCCTGCTTGCACTCCAGCCTGCCAACCTGCCCCTGCCTGCCCGCAACCAGCTGACACGCGGGGAGGGGAGCCTCTGGCCCTGTCAAACCAAGCAAATCAAGGCCACGCAATGGGTCACCTGGAGCGCCGAGAGCGCCGCCCCTCGAGCCCCTCGGGTGGGTGCCGACTCGAGCGTCTTGCAAAGCATGCGCACCACCTTGCCGTGGCACAGAGCCGCCTGCGGGGCAGCATGGGATAGGAGAAGGGGGTGCGCGGGCAAGAGTGAGGCTCCGGAGCGGCATGGCTTACGAGCTCAGCGCAGGCGGTCTGCCTGAGTGCGTCTTGACAAGCTGGTCTCGCCACGCCAGCAGCAGCAGCACCGGGAGCAATGAGGGCTTCCAAGACAGCGGGCTAGCGTCCCCCAGCAGGCATGTAGGTAGGCAGCATGTGCTGGTCCCTATGCTGTCAGTGGTTGTTGTCGAGCTGTGCCAGTCTCGCTTCCAGCGCCTAAGGGCCTCAGCCGCCCTGCCTGCCTGCCCTTGCCAACAACGCCCCTCACACCTGCACAGCCTCGCTGCGGCTTCCGGCCAGCAGCTCCAAGAAGCGGCCTGCAGAGGCTTGGCCGTCCAGAATCCCGCGGTACATCAGCTGGATGACCTTGGCTGTGCCGCCCGGTGCACTCAGTATCTCCGCCCTGCGGCAGCAGAGACACGCAGTATGGCACAGTGCTGTGAGGAAGCTGTGAGGAAGGTGTGGGGTAGCTGTAAAGCCGCCATCATGGCAACCTCGTTCAACAGGCAGCCAGTGGTGGCACAAAACAAGCACTGCTGGAGGGAGGCGGTACCGCCCGACGACATTGAGGGTACCACAGACGTACCGCACATCGTCATCTGCTGCCAGGTCTGTCAGTATGCGGGTGCACAGGTCCCGAAGCGTGCGATCCAGGCTGTCGAGCATGATGATCAGCATGTGCACACCCCCAGCAGCCACCGTCGCGGCCTCCACCGGACGCCCGCTGTGGCGGCAGTAGGCGTGCAGCTTGCGGGCGGCCAGGACCTGCGGCAAAGGGGGAGCGGGCATGCACGGAGTGAGCAGCTAGTGCGGCCTGCTGCATGTGCTCATCCTGCTGCGGGTGAGGTAGGTGCAGCACTTGCTCCTCCATGCAGACAGACGCCTGTTGCAGCCTGACGTCAGCTTTGCAGCCTGACGGCACAGCAGGCGGCACACCTGTTCGTCCGTGCGGCCAGACAGCAGCTGGCTAAGGAGCGAGGGCACAGCATGCACAGCATCGTCAGCTGAGGCGGGAGCAAACAGCGCTGTGTCTGCTGCGCTGCTAAAGGATGCGGTGGTACCAGAGGCGAGCGAGAACGCATCCTCGGAAACTGTAGCGCTGTCGCTGTACATGCTGCGTGCACTCCTAGACCGCACCACGCTGCCTCCCACGGCAGTCTCGGGGGTTCGGGGACTGGCAAACGGTGGTGCGCCAGCGCCGGTGCCCGGTGAGCTCTGCCCAAAGCGGCCGCCTGTCTTGGGCTTGGGCGGTGGCGTGCTGTACCGCGATGCCATGGCTACGGCCAGGCGGCTGCACTAGCCTGGAGGGCACTGGCAAGCGTCTTGTGGGAGGGGGCGGCGGCAGCGGCGGCAGTGGCGACCAGCCAGGTCGCTTGCACGCGCCGTCCAGCGCCGCACATCCCGTCTCGCTGCTCAAGCATGATGCAGCGTGCCAAGAGGAAGCGGCTCACCCGCGATCGCGGAGATTCGCTGCAAAATTGCGCTGCCGACCGTGCCGGCCCTGCAGTTGTGTCCGGATTCAAACCCGGTGCTGCTGGTCCGTGCGCAAGCGCTGGAGTTTTGCGCGACAGAGATGGCTGGGCGCGTTCGGACTCCCAGTGGCCGCGGGACTTTGTAACAGTGTGTGCGTGTGCAGGAACGATAAAATGATGCTTGCGCTGCTCAAGAGGAGATGGTCTGATGCACAGTGGCGGCAAGCGCGGCAGCATGTAGGCGCACATCAATTGAAGCTATGCATGCTGCTGGATTGGCCTACTGAGGCGCTTGCACACCAATGCTTCTCTCTGGGAGTGCAAGCGATGTGCACTGCTTGCCGCTTCAGGATGGTCGTGCATCTATGGGGACGACCACAGCACCGATGGCAGTGCTTGGTGCTGCTCAACCCTGGCAACTCTGCTGAACTCTCCACTGGCACCCCTAGCAGCCGAAAGGAGCAGGAGTGGCATGGTCTGCCTGATGTCACAATCACGCATTTAGAGAACTGGCGAGGCAGAGGCAATATTGAGGGATGCATGGCTGACGGCCCGACCTGGGGCGTTGTCATGGCAGCAACAGGACTGCAATGTGGCAGAGGTAGCTGTGGCTCAGCGGCGTTTGTGTTCGCAGTGGGCCAGCCTGCGGATGCTTGCCTGGGTTCCAGTCTACCCGCATATCACAATCTTGAGCGGCGGCAACCACACGATCTGCAGCAGGGCGGCTTAAAGCCAGGGCGGTGATTGTGCCAGGGATGGGCAGCGCTTTCGATTGGGTGTGTTTGCACGTCCCTGCTGGGCTAGCCATGGCTGTGCTGTCTTTCGAAAACTCTTGTTTTTGCTGGCAAAAACAGGCAAAATATGTTGCCGGCGGCACAGCCACGGCATGCACAGCTTGCAGCCCTGCATGTGTCTAGAGCTAGCAGCGCGTTCCCACTCACTTGGAGGATGTGGGCAGGTGGATTGGCTGTGTCCTTGGCCTTTTAAGCGGGGAAATGGGCCGTGCCCGCACGCGACAGCCCGGGCGCTACCTGTTGCGCATTTTTACGTGCATAGGATTGCTGCTGATAGTGGGCACGTTGCGCCAGGGGACTGTCCTCGAGCTACCGAACCAAGTTCGCGACTTGATCGCACAGGCCGGTGCGATGCTGCTTCATTCATGCTCAGCGTTCTTTGACATGCTGCCACAGTGCCAGCAGCATGCAATTGCGGCGCCCAACCACTGCCGCCACCCGCCGCTACTAGACGAATGCCACCAGTTGTGCAGGATCACCTGGCAGTGGTGGCGATGCAACCGGTGGATCGCACAGCATATCAGATGCACAACAGTGCCCGGTGCGTGTCCCTGGCTATGCCGTTGGCAGCATAGCTCTCATACACATCCCAAAGACGGCAGGTGAGCCAGCCCCTTTGACAATGCTTGTTCGAGTGCTGAGCTCTAGTTGCTGTGCGGCCTTCAACAGACAAGTAAATTATGGTCACTTTATTCCCTTTGGTGCTCAATGCAGGCACCTACCTGCACACCGCGCTGCGAAGTCTGATGCCGCAGACTGGCGTGGGGCGATGGTGCACGTGGGGCAACGGGCCAGAGTTTGATATGCCTCCAGTTTTCTCTACTTGCGCAGTGGGCAACCCTGGCCCCGACCACCAGCAGCTGTTCGAGGCCACCAAGCGGTCCTTCCTGACAAACTGCAGCGGCTTCACAAGCCACCAAGACGTTGCCTACTTTGATGCTGTGGGTGTGGATTACTCGCGAACCCTGACCATCACAGCACTGCGACATCCAGTGGAGCGTGTGATCAGCGCCTACTACTACTCCCTTCGTGTGGATGCTCCATTTCTTGCTGGCTACAAGCCTGCCAATGAGACTGACTTCTCAGGCTTGGTCCGCTTTGTTGATGACAACCCAATCGACAGCAACAACCTGATGACCCAGGTTATGGCGGGCGCACGGCATTGCAACTGGCCTGGCACCCCACCTTTGCCGCCTGAGGACCAGCACCTAGCGCTTGCCAAGCAGAATCTTGCTCGCATATGTGTGATTGTGCTTTCGGTGAGCGTCAGATGCGCTTGCCAGTGGTGCAGCGTTGGTGCCTGTGCTGTTCTTGGCTGCTTTGTATCTGTATCTCCCTGGTTGCCCTCCAAGCAGCTCAGCCCTATTACTCGGCTGACATATCACTCAGTGGGCTGCGCTGTGCTGCAGGAATTTATGGATGAGTCGCTGGTGCGCCTCGCAAAGGCAGCCAATTGGGGCAGCAGGCGGGTGCTGCGACTTGCCGCCGAGTTGGAGGCGCACTATACAACTGCCATGAACCAGACCCTTGTGAACTCAACTCCAAAGCCCAAGATCCCCTTGGAAGTGCGGCAGGCCATTGAACGAAACAACCAGCTCGACATGCAGCTGTACGAGTTTGGGCTGCAGCTGTTCATGCACCGCTCGCTGTTGTCATATACCTGATGCTTCGGAGGTTTGATGCTAATTGGTGCTAATTGCCTGTTGCCCTGAACAAATGCTTCCTCCCTGGCATTATTTTTGTTGCAATGCTTACTCAGTGACTCGCATTCAGATTAGACGCGGGTGCAGCGCCGCATAATGCAACGCCTGCGCATGCATACCATGTATCATCCTCTCATTTTGATCCAATCCGCATCGCAGTGTTGTACGCACCTGTTTCTGTGCCGATGCGCGGCAACGCTGGCTCGCGATCGCAGCGCGCGCTCAAGTTTGTGTTTTGGGCTGGCCTGCTTGCAGTCAGCGTAACATGGGCAGCGATAGGTGGCGGTGGCACAGCCGCTGAGGCAGTGTCGGCCGTGAAAACTGGGCGAAGTGAGTGCTGGGGACGCTGGCTGGTGCTCTATACCATCGTCAGCATGCGTACATCGCTGCTGGAGATCACTTTGAGAGGGCCGCCGCCTTGATCGGCTCAGCGGTGTCACGCCCGCCCCATCGCCGCCTTTGCCATGCTGTGCAGGATCCAGCCTGCAGTCTGCAGCGCCATTCACTGCCGCTGGCCAGTGCCCTTCACACCAACTAGGCCATCCTATCAGCAGCGCCGTGTTTGTCCATGTGCCCAAAACGGCAGGTGTGCACAGACCTTGGCCGTGACGTCGATTGCCCCAACGCACCGACCAGGCCTGCCTCTCCACCGCTTGCTACCCTGTTGGTACTTCGCAGGCACCCTGCTGCACTTCCTGCTCAAAGAGTTGATGCCAGCAAGCGGCAGGGGGCGTTGGTGCACGTGGGGCACAGACAGCGGCGACGACTTCCCGCCGCTGTTCAGCAACTGCGGCGGCGGCGAGCCACCGCCCAAGCACCAGCAGCTCTTCGAAGCAACCCAGCGCGCCTTCCTGCACACGTGCTCGGGGTTTGCGACCCACCAAGACACGGAATTCGTGCATGCTCTGGGCGTGGATCGCTCTCGCACCCTGCTTATGACGGCACTGCGACATCCAGTGGAGCGTGTGATCTCTGGCTACTACTACTCCCTAAAAATGAAGGCTCCCTTTGTGGCCCACTACAAGCCCGCCAACGACACCGACTTCTCAGGCCTAGTGCGCTACTCCAGGGACAACCCCATAGATGCTAACAACCTAATGACGTCTCACCTCGGCGACGCGCGGCATTGCAGCTGGCCTGGCACGCAGCCCATGCCGCCGCCGGAGCAGAGGCTCGAGGCCGCCAAGCGAAACCTGGAGCGCATGTGTGTCATCATTTTGGCGGTGAGTGTGACGTGGGCCGGCATGTGGCTTTGCACGGGAATGTGAGTGTGCGTGTGTGAAGGTCATGCTGCTGCTTAGACAGCCTTGCCTGCGCTGCGAGGGTGGCAGCGCGCTAGCGCTGCTGCCGGGTTTGTGGGTCTACGGAACCACGCTCTGGGGCAAAGGGGTCAGCTGCGGCCCTCGCTCCTTCCCGGGGAAATTTGAAAGCATACTGCAGCGGCTGCCCCCTCCTGTGTGGGCGCTTGATTGCCGCCTGTGGTCCCTGATTATGCTGCTGCGCACTGTGCTGCCAGCCGGGATTAGGGCTGCTCCCGGCCCGCTAGTCTGCTCATCTCCTGCTCATCTCTCATTCCAGCGATATGCTGTGTGATGCCCGACTTTGCCACAGGAATTCATGGACGAATCGCTGGTGCAGCTGGCTCGGGCAGCGGGCTGGTCCAGCCGGCGTGTGCTTCGCATCGCAGCTGAGCTGGAGGCGGGGTCGTCTGATGGCCGACTAAACGCAACTCCCAAGCCCAAGGTGCCTGCTGAGGTTCGGCAAGCAATAGCGGAGACAAATGATCTGGATATGCAGCTATACCAGTACGCAGTGCAGCTCTTCATGCAGCGGTCGATGCAGCAGGCAGGAACGATCCCAAAGGAAGGCGGCACTTTGCTTTGACGGAACGTCGTTCCAGTTTTCCAAACACTGCAACAGTCACTGCCCATCTCTGGCTTGTAACGAAGTTTCGCCGGGAGCTTGGACGGTGATAGAAGCTGACGCCGACAGATGGCAGATAGCTGATGCCAGCCTGGACGCATTCAACTTTTCAAGTTGCGCTCGCTTCGCGTGTTTGTTTGATGGCTAGGCACCGCGGTTCGGGCAGCGACATGCTCGCGTCAAGCAACACCGCAGGCGGACGCACCGCAGGCAGCAAGCGCGCGTTGATGCTGGTTGTTTTCGCTGTGTGTGCCCTCCTGGTCGCCTCTGCACACTTCAGCGGTCATCAGGCTGCCGCCGCGCAAATCGCGCGAGGCCTTAGTCACAGGAGTGCGTCGACAGAAACACCGACTTCGTTAGCTGCACCTGCCAGCTGGTGTGCCTTTTGCAAGCTTGCTCACATGAGCACTCTCACTGTGCAGGGTCATCCCTAGAAATCGATGAACAGACTGAGCTGCAAAGCGCCCGTGAGCAGCAGCAGTGCCCGGTGCCTGTCCCCGGCTATGCCGTTGGCAGCATAGCACTCATACACATCCCAAAGACGGCAGGTGCGAATCGGTTCCTTCCATGTCTGCAGTATGCCTCTGCCGCACAGGCGCTGCCTTGAAGGTGTGCAAAGTGCGGAGAAAGCAGGCAGCCCCTATGAACTTGCAGGCACCTTCTTGCACTTTGCACTTCGGAGTTTGATGCCCAAAACAGGGGTCGGAAGGTGGTGCACATGGGGCAACACTCCTGGCAAGGACATGCCTCCAGTGTTCAGCAACTGCGCGACAGGGGATCCTGGGCCCGACCACCAGCAGCTGTTCGAGGCCACCAAGCGGTCCTTCCTGACAAACTGCAGCGGCTTCACCAGCCACCAAGACGTTGCCTACTTTGATGCTGTGGGCGTGGATTACTCGCGAACCCTGACCATCACAGCACTGCGACATCCAGTGGAGCGTGTGATCAGCGCCTACTACTACTCCCTTCGTGTGGATGCTCCATTTCTTGCTGGCTACAAGCCTGCCAATGAGACTGACTTCTCAGGCTTGGTCCGCTTTGTCGATGACAACCCTACAGCTGGCAACAACCTGATGACCCAGGTTATGGCGGGCGCACGGCATTGCAACTGGCCTGGCACCGCACCTTTGCCGCCTGAGGACCAGCACCTAGTGCTTGCCAAGCAGAATCTTGCTCGCATATGTGTGATTGTGCTTTCGGTGAGTGTCAGATGCGCTTGCCAATGGTGCAGCGTTGGTGCCTGTGCTGTTCTTGGCTGCTTTGTATCTGTATCTCCCTGGTTGCCCTCCAAGCAGCTCAGCCCTATTACTCGGTTGACATCTCACTCAGTGGGCTGCGCTGTGCTGCAGGAATTCATGGATGAGTCGCTGGTGCGCCTCGCAAAGGCAGCCAATTGGGGCAGCAGGCGGGTGCTGCGACTCGCCGCCGAGTTGGAGGCGCAGTATACCGCGGCTAAGGGCCAGACCCTTGTGAACTCAACTCCGAAGCCAAAGATTCCTTTGGAAGTGCGGCAGGCCATTGAACGAAACAACCAGCTTGACATGCAGCTTTACGCATATGGCCTTCGGCTTTTCATGCGGCGTTCAGTAGGGTAGCTCTGTGTGTCGCTTCCATATTGTATTCTTGTTGAGTATTGTTATCCTGGTTACTTATCACTGAATTGATGCTTGCGAATGACGTGTCGGCTGCGACGTTCATCGGCAATCGCCTGCGCAGGCGGCTTGTCGCCGCTCCCGCCTCAGCACGCATAGCAGCAATCATAGGCGTGCTGAACAGCATCGTCTGTGGTGCCATCTTGCGATTATGGAGATTTCAGTCTTAGATGTGCCGAAACCAAGCGTTGCCCGCGGCGTTTGCTTCCCGCTCGGTGCGCCTGTCTTTCAAAAGAAACAGCGAGACCGGCTGTGCCCATGCGTTGATCGTCTGGCTGAACTGCCGACTTTACCGCCTGCCGCCGCCCGCTGCCGGCACCGCCCTACCGCGCTGCAGGGGACGACTTGTTGGCTGCCATCCTTTGTCTCCTGCCTCCAGCCGCCCTCGCCGCGGCAGAGGCTGTGTGCCGCCGCTGGAGCGCCTTGATCAGCGAGCACGGCTGCTGGCGGCACCACGCCCTCGCGGTGCTGGCTGCGCTGGGCTCCAAGGCTGCCTCTGTGAGCGGCGCCTGCAGCCTGGAGCACGCCAGCTGGAAGCAGCGCTACCTTGAGGCCCAGGTGGGTGCATGGACGGGTTCATTGGACGCCCTGCACCTGTTCACCTGTTCACCTGCACTCCATGCTTGCTGCGCACCACACTTTACGACGTGCATCTTGCGGCGCACACACCCTGGAACCCTCCATCCAAACATGTACGCATGCCTCCTCCTCCCGCCCGCCCCTGCTGCCTCCCGGGTGCCCTTGCAGTGGTGCCTGGTGTTCGATGCTGCCAGTCCGCGCTACCACACACGGTCGGTGCTTGTGGAGCGAGCGCACACAGCGGCTGTCAGCAGCCTGTCCAGCCTGGCGGTGCCTGGCTGCAGCTGGCTTGCTTCTGCGTCAGCAGACCGCTCTGTGTGCCTGTGGAATCTGGAGGGCAGGCCTGCAGCCCTCGGCAGGGCCCTGCACCCAGGACCGGTGCTCTTTGTGCAGCTGCAGTCACCGGAAACGGCCCTGAGCGTATGTGCCGATGCCGCCTACCTGTGGCGGATTGAGCCGGCAGCAGGGAGTGAGGCGGCGGCGGGAGGCAGCACGGCGGGTGCAGCTCATGCAGCAGCAGCAGCAAGGCGGGCGGAGCAGAAGGGCAGGAGGAGCAAAATGGCGGGAGATGCAGCCGGCGGCACCGACAGCGGCAGCCGTGCCGCCGTGTACCGCAGTGTGGCCTCCCAGGAGGAAAGAAAGGAGGAAGGATGTCCGCCTGCCTTCCACTTCCGCCTGCTGCGGCGCATCCCCTTTGGGTCCAGCGGCTGCAGCAGCGGCGGCGGACGTGCGACGTGCGCTGCGGCATGGGACAACTGGCTTGCTGCGGGCTGTGGTGAGGCGAAGCTGTTGATGTTTCTTCGGGGGGTGGCCAGCAGGGGGGTGCCGTGCGTCCCGCCTTGCTACTGCTCCCCAGCTGCCTCGCTGCATGCATGAACAAAACACACACTACCACGCCAAGGCATAAAACCAGTAGCCACAGGCCAGGCATTGCTTTCTAGACCTCTTGCTGCCACCGCATCGCGCCCGAATGCCTATTGCCCGCTGACCTCCTTTCCGCCTCCCAGACCTTTCTCATATGTCCCCCACTGTAGAGGATGGCTCCATCCGCCTCTATGACACCTACACAGGCCGGTGCACCAAGCTGCTGCGTCTGCACTCCGCAAGAGTTACTGCGCTGCAGCATGTTCGGCACGGCAGCCTGGACCTGCTGGTCAGGTAAGAGTGAGAGAGCTCGCTGCCGCCCGTGTGTTGACGTCTGCACGATTGCACTGCCGCTGCCGGCACTTTGGTATTGATACCGTGCTGTGTTGTGCCATGCACAAATGGAGCCTGTCACTGGTATGGCTCGTAAGGAATACGCTTGTGCGCTTGTGCACCTGCTTGTTGGTGGCATTTGTGCTGCTTGCTGATAAGCACTTGTGCTGCTTGCTGATAAGCACTTGTGCTGCTTGCTGATGGCGCTTGTGCGCCTCGGGTGCAGCGGAGGCAATGCTGCCGGTCGGGTGGTGATCAGCGATGTTGAGAGCTCGCTGGAGCTGGCTCACGCAACTCTTCGCAACTTTTCCAGGCCTTCAGGTCAGGCGCTGGTGCTTGGTTGCGTGTGTTTACAGTTTGCATGTCTGCGAAGGCACTTGCATGGCACTGGTACGGTGAAGGTAGCGGTGCTGTGTGAGCTTGGCAGCTCGCATGGTCTGTGGCGGCATTGCGTCTCGCTGGCTCGGCAGTGTGGGCAGCTGAGCAGGGGCCCTTGCTGCTTGTGCTTTGCCTCTTGCTTGTGCCCTTCCCTCGGCACTCTTTCTGCTGCTTTCTTTCTCTGTGGCTTGCTCACACCTGAATTTGGCGTGTTGTATTGGGCTCCCGCCTCGCCCGCCTTTCCTTGGACTGAGGCGCCCATGGCTGCTGCTCCTCGTCCCTTGCATGTGTTTGTGCAGACGTGGGCAGCATCCATTTGGACGCTGCGTCGGGTCAGCTGCTGGTTGTCTCAGACCCACGCACCGGCGCAGGCTCTCTCTACCTCTGGTCTTGCGGCCGCCACCTCAGCAGCCTGCCCAGCCCCGCGGCGCGCCTGCGCATGGCCAGCAGCGTCCAGCTGCGCCCCCCGCGCGCATTGCTCGACAGCGACTTCACGTGCGTTGCTGTACCGCGGTACGGCAGCAGTACCTTCTTCTTTGGTGGGGATTCCGCAGGCGACGTGCGCGTTTTGACTACTACTCCGATGGATGAAAGGCCCAGCCTTGATCGTGGCATCGTGAGTGTGTCTGCTTGCTGTCCCATGCCAGCTCTACACCCCAACGCTACTGTAGCTGCCTGCTGCCTGCTGCCAGCGCCACTGATGGCAGTCAAATTGGCGCAAAATGTCCAAGTCTCGTTGCTTGTCAGCAGTCAGGAGGATTGGTTGCAGTAATGCTGGCAACCCCAACGCCGCTCCTGCATTGACGTGCACTGCTGGCGGCACGCCCCTTACTGTTGCTGCCCTGCAGTCAATCAGGGAGGAGCAGCGCTTCCGGCTTCCCAGGCAGCAGCAGCAGCAGCAGCTCCCTGCACATGCCCGCCAGCACGAACCGGGCGCAGGCTCGCAGGCCATGCCTGCGGCAGCAGCTCCAGACGCCGCCGCTGCCACAGCGCAAGAGCATGGTGCCCGAGCTCAGCAGCAGGTCCGTCGTGACCTTCAAGGCCTGCGTGCTCGGACTACGCAGTTGATACCCCGCCAGCCACACTGCACCTGCATCTGCGCTGGCGTGCCGCTCGTGGCAGGCGCTAGCGATGGGCGGCTGACCTTCTGGCGTTGGCGGCGCAGGCTGGCACCGCTACCTGGGGCAGCGGCACAGCAGGCAGCAGCACAGCAGGCAGGCGCGAGCGTGTTGGCAGCCGCAGCTGGACAGCAGGCAGGCGTGGGCGTGTTGGCAGCCGCAGCTGGACAGTAGGCAGGCTTGCAGGCGGGAGTTCCTGGCTGACTTGTCTTTCTTCCCAGCGCTTTTGTTCTCAGCTTTCCGTCGCTTGCACTGCTCATGCCTGCGCTGCCAACCCTGCAATCACTTCCCCACAGACGGCACCCTGTCACACCCCAACAGATGGATACAGCCAGTTGGGGTGATACGCAGAGGAGGCAGTGATGCACGGAGCAGGAGGCGGCTGGCTGGCTCCTAGACATGCACCTGATCGCCGTCCCGGAGTCCTGCCTTGGATGGTCTGACCTGGCATCTGCGCCTTGTTCTGTGAGAGTTTGGTAAGAATGAGAGGGTGACAATGAAAGTCACGACTGGCGACAAGGCCTGGCGACGTGGCACGGCGGCGCGTTGTCGGTGTGAAGCAACGGTGGTCGGGGTCGCGGTGACAGCAGGGAGCAAGGCCGCTGCTCTGCTGCATTCCCTGAAGCGCCCAGGGACAAGTAATCGAGCAAAGGCAGTGAGCAGAGGCACCTGGGCCGATCACCGCGCAGTTGACTGTGTTCCGTTGTGTGCCGCCGCTGCGTCACGTGTATAAGCAAGGCGGAGCAAAACTTTGAACTGAGGATCCGAAGGAGGGGCAGCAGCACGACGAGCAAGGTATGGAGTGATAGCAGCAGGCTTCCAGCAGGGTCAAGAAAGGCACAAGAGGGGGGAAGAAGAGCGGCAGTAAAGGCAGTGCAGGGCGGCTCGTGTGCTGCTGTTGTAAAAGGATGTTGTTGTCTCAGAGGGCCTGCCTGCCTGCCGTGGCTGTAGCTGAAAGGGCGGGCCCTGGGCAGTGCAGAGGTCACACACGTGCGTCAGCAGGTGCGCAAGCAATCGCGTGGGCGCGTGATGGCGGCAGTTGCATCCCATCGTTTGTGGGATGTGCCTGCTGGTCTCCCGCCCGCCCACCTAAATGCCGCCGTGGAAGCCGCCCAGGTTGAGCCCCCGCAGCATCATCAGCAGCTCCTGCCCACTGCAGCACAGCAGGTGGAGCAAGCAAGGCCAGATCGGGAGAGAAGGGCGTGAGGGCAGGGCAGCAACGACAGGGCGGGAAGGGAAGGGCAGCTGGGGAGTGGAGAAAACGAGGCAGGAATGAGGCATGGGGGCAATGGGCTCTGAGACAGTGCACACAGGCAGGCAAACAATAGAACAGGTGCCGGAGAGCAAACAAACAACAAACACACACACAAACCAGCCAAACAAGCATCCCCTGGCTCCCAGCACACCCACCTGATGACCTGCCCCGAGCTCACGCCGCCAGCCTCCTCCTCCTCTCCCTCTCCTGGGGGTGGCGGCGGCGGCTGCGCAGTCGGCCGCGGCCCGCCCAAATCGCCGACATGCTCCCCCAGCAGCTGCCGCAGCAGGCAGTCGGGGCCGCTGCTGAACTGCGCCCACGCTGGGGACGCTTGCAGCTGGGCTGCCAGCTGCACCTGCCAGTCGCTGCGTTCCGGCCCGCCAGCTGCCTGGCCTGAGACGCCGCCGCCACCGGCTGCAGATTCCCCTGCGGCTGGTGAGGGCTGGGAGGAGGAGGCCTGGGGAGGTGAAGGGCCTGCCTGCGGGGAGTCAGCAGCCGCCGACCCCTGCTGCTGCTGCTGCTGCTGGGTGCCGGATGGGCTGCCGCCGCCCGCCGCCCCTGCCTCTGCGCCCTGCCCCTCCTGCGTCGCTGCTCCCTCTGCCGCTGCTGGCGCTGCCTGGCTGTTTGCCCCCAGCACTTCGCCTGTGGCAGCGACATGCAGCATCTGCGCCACTGCCAGCGCAAACCCCACATTGGGCGGCCGCTTGCCAACGCTGGGCGCCGCTTTCGCCGCCGCGCCGATCGCCGCCGCCTCCTCTGCAACATGCACTTCGGGTGCCGCCACCGCCGCCCCGGGAGCCGCAGCATCAAGCGGTGCGCCAAGCAGCTGCCGCCACAGCCCCACATGGCCGATGTGGCTGCCGAGTGACAGCTTCAGGCATCGCCCCACAGCGCCGTGTATGGCGGAGCAGTTGGGGTGGGCAAAGGCGACCGCCGCACACCGCCGCAGGAGGCCGCTTGCCGCCACCTCGCGAGCAATGGAGGCACACTCGCCTCGCAGCAGCTGCGCGAGCAGCTCGGCAACTGCGGCTCTGTGGGTGCCGACAGCAGGCTGCAGTGGAGGGAGCAGCGAAGGTGGAGAGTGGGTGAGTGACGTCTCGCTTTCTAAAACCAAAAGAAAGCTGGCGCATAATTTAAGTGTACACAAAAAACCCTCGACCTCATGTTGGCAGCAGCCAACAGGTACGCCTCTCCTTGTCCCTGCCCCTGCCCCTTGCCCCTCCCTCGCTGCAGAGGTGGGTGCCAGCCAGCCTGCCTCTCCTTCGCCATCGATCCCCTCGTCTCTCCCAGCCTCACTCACCACTGGCGTGGTCTTGGAGTAGGGAGTGAGGATGGGCGGCGGCACCAAGTCCAGCACACTGCGACGCAACACAATGGCAAGCAGCGTTTGGCAGGTACATGTGCACGCTTGGCGGCCATCATACACATCATGCATACTCATGAGAGCGTCAAGTGGGGGACATTGCAAAAGCGTTCCTGCTTCTGCGCACAGGCTGGCGTCGCCAGCAACATCCACGCAGCGCTGCCTGCGCGCACACCTGTGCAGCAAGCGCAGCTTGCGGATGGCCCACTGGCTGAATGTCTTCAACTCAGAAATTTCGGTATTAGCCATCATGGGCAGCTGCAAGGTCAGTGGTTGGTGCACTAAAAGGGAACATAAAGAGAGGCAAAGGTCCAAACCCGGCAGGTGAACGGCAGGTGCAGGTGCAGCGTACCGCCTGGTGGGGCCCGATGCAGCACATAGCAGCGTGCACACTGCGGTACCATGCAGTACTGCACAGTACAACACACCAGTACAACACACCAGTACCGCACTCACCGCGCAGTTGTCCATCTCGTGCTCCACCTGTTCAGCGATAGCCCTCAGCGGCTCAGACACTGCCGGGATGTGAGGCCGCGGCGCATCCAAGCACTGCTCCAGCTGCAGAAGGGCAGCAGGTCAGAGGTCAGAGGTCAGAGGTCAAAGGTCGAAAGCCAATGGTAAACGATTGCAGAGCGGATTTGAGTCAGCGAGGCTCATAAGCCGCATTTGGGCGGCGTAAGACATGGCAATCGATGATGCATGGAGCAAATCTAGTCTGGTATCAAGGGTAGCCATCAAGAGAGCAGGCAGCACGGCTGTGAGGCAGCAACCACAGCAGCGACGAATACGACCAGAGAAAACACGAGACGAGGAAGCAGGAGAGCAGCAGCATGATTGTGAGGGCGGCCGGCGCAGCAGCCACAAACACGGCTCGACAGGCACATGGTGGGCACTCCAGCGGCGCGAGTCACACGACACAAGCGGTACAAGCGGTACAAGCGGCACATGCCGTGCGTACCTGGTCCCAAAGAATGCGAGCCAACTCAGCTGCAGACAGGCCGCCCAGCTGCTCCTGACCCTCTGTCCCGGCTGCCGCCGCCGCCGCGGCGCCGGGCTGTTGCCCCTGCTGCTGGATCTGCTGCTGCTCCGCTTCCTCGGCATCGTCGTTGCCCACCTGCGATGGCAGGGTGGAAGACATGAAGGAGAGGTGGCAGCAGGCCAGACAGCAAGGGAGGCAGGCAAAGGGTGTATCGGCAGGGCGGTAAGGCAGGCAACAAGACGAAACGGTGTGACGCCAGCGGTAGCATACACACATTTCACAGAAAAAAGGGAAGGAGGGGGAGGTAGCCAGGCAGGCAAGCGATGCTTACCGTGAAGTATTTACTGATAACGGGATTGGCCTTCACGGACTCCGCTAAGCTGCTGCCGCCGCCATTTGCATGCCCCTCCTGCTGCTGCTGCTGCTGCGACTGCTGGCCGCCCGCCGCCGCGCCCTGCTGCTGCTGGGGTGGCGGCGGCGGTGCTGAGGCTCCTAACGCCACCCGAAGCGTTTTACGCTGCTGCTGCAGTTCAGCCTGCAAGCAGCAAGCCAGACAGCAGACCCAGCTTCAGCTCACCGGTCTGCCTTGACTGACTGCCAGCAGGCCCCGCTTTCCTTAACTTTTCCCTCCCCTGTGCTGCACTGATAGGTCAAGGAGCTGAGAGGGCATGGGCATTGCAGACAAGCGTGATTCCGCATGCGCAGCATCACCGACCAACTCACAGCCAGAATGCCCGCAGCTTCCTCCCAGAACCACCCACCAGTGCTGCGGTCCCGCTCTGCAGTATCTGTGGGTTGTCCCGCAGGTCTAGATCGATGAGGTCAGGTGCCCGCCCGTCTGCCAGTGCCGCCGCCAGCGCCAGGGCGCCTGCAGAAGTCACGCACAGGAAAGTGTGCGTGAGCAGGCTGCCGAGGCCTGAATCGCCTGGCCTGGCACAAGCATTGGTGCGAGGCGACTGTTGCCGCGAGCTGCCTGCCAGTGCCAGCTGCCCCGCTCCTGACAGCTGTGCTGAGCACAGCTGAAACTGCCTCGCACTCAAGTTGCTGGCTTTCTCACACCGGCAGTGTTGCTGTGGCAGCAGTGTTGTTGTGGCAGCAGTGATGTTGTGGCAGCAGCTCTTGTTGTGGCAGCAGTGTCGTTGTTCATTTGTTTGTGTGCTGCAGGCAGCCACCCACCTTCATCAGAGAAATGGTTGGCAGACAGGTCAATGGATATGCACGTCGTGTTTGATCTCAAGGCTTCGCAAATCTGCGCAGCGGTGGGTCGCGGAGGGTGTAGTGAGAGGGCTGGCGGGAGTCTTGAAGCCGAGGGGCCAGGCCTCAAGTCACAGGCAACACCGCCTCAGTGTTTGTGTGAGCGTGCCCCTTGAAGCAGCAGGCTGCAACGGCGGTCTGCCTTGCCAGCAAGCCGCCTGCCCTTCAGCAGCCCCTGCGCCAGCAGCCTGTCGCCAGCTTCCGCCCGCCCACGTGTGCAGGGCGCTCGCCAGAGCGCCAGCAGCCCGCCCCCCCCCCCCCCACCTTCTTCAGCTTGCCGTCTGCCAGGTGGCAGCCTCCCAGCCGCACCCACATGCCATCGTCGCTGTTGTGAGACAGGTGGTCAACGGCCTCCTGCAGTTCCCAGTGGCAGGGGAAGTGGTGGCGCCGCTTGACGAAACACAGCACTGGCATTGATGGCGGCCCCCTGCACGCAAATTCGAGATGCAACATGGCAGCAAGCTTGCCTGCAGCCGCCGTTCGCCCTCCTTGCGTGCTGCTGGGTCAACCGCAGTTTGCGCGGCTGCTGCCGCGCCGCCGCCGCCGCCAGCCTTCTTCTTTTTCTGCAGGCAGGCAGGAGGGTCGGGACTTCAATACCCACGTACTCCTGTCAAGTAATGACAGCGGCTGCAACGCAGCCCGAAGCCATCTCGGTCGGCATTGCACGGCCTGAAAGCCATTACCTTCTTCTTCTTGCGCTTCTTTGCTGTGGAATCGAGGGGATCTCCGGCCTCGCCGCTTGCGTCGCTGCCGCTGCTCTCCTCTTCGGCCTCGCCCTCAGCTGCTTCGTCATCGCTTGTCTGCTCTGCCTCAGCCTCCTCTTCTAACGCTGCAGCTGATGACGCAGGCTGCTCCACGGCCATTGCAACCCGCCTTGCTGTTTGCAGCTCGGACAAAACCGCGGCTGTCGTCCTTGCACCTAAAGTAACGCTCCAATGTGACGTGCAATCGAAGCGCAGCACTGCGTCATCATGCTGCGCTGTGGGCGCCCCCGCTGCGCATGTCTCTCTTGATGAAGCGAGCAAATGCGTCATGCTCAGTGTGGCATATATGTGTTGTGCAGAGGGGCAGGATGAAGCTGGCATCGTTTCTGATACCTACAAGCACTAGTCTCCCAGCGTGGCTGCCCAACCGCCTGCTCACTCCATCTTGATGCCACCGCCTTGCAGTCCTATGTGAAGGTGAATTGCTCGTGCAACACATGGTTCTGCCACTGGTACAAAAGGGAGGGAAGAGCAAGTTGAATAAGGAAGCGTATATGCGTGTGCAGCAAGAATTTGTGGTCTTCCAGAGCTCCAGCTTTGCAGCGGAGAAGTCATCACAAGCTGCTGAAAAATTTACAGGGGCTGGCATGCTACAGAAGCAGCGGATGCCGCTCCTCAATACGGCCCATGCCTACATGCCAAGATGGCACAGGATTTGGGAGCACCGGCGGCTGCAGCATGGGGATGTCTAGGCTGCTGGATAGCTGCGCCTCGCCAGCAGCAGTCAACCCGATATCATCGCAGCCCGTCAGTTGCAGTTGCAGCGCCCAAGCCAAATCACTGGGCGACGGCCGCAGACTCGTGCAGCAAGCGTTGCCGCCCTCAAACGAGCTGGCGGGATAAGTGTGCACATCTGCGGTCCTCCCTGCTTTTGCCGCACACCTCACTGCGTCGCCGCCTGCTGCTTCCACACCTGCAGCGGCTGCCAATGCCGTCGCTAGCGCTGGATCGTCGAAAGACATCAAGGGGCGGCGCAGAGCTGCACACCCCACGGTTGCCACGTGGTAATGTATGGCTACAGAGCAGCAGAAGCGGCGGCAAGCAGTGGTTTTAGCCCATCTCGCCGCCAACAACTGAGCTTGCAGGCAGGCAGGCAGGCAGGCAGGCACTTAATCACCAATAAACAGGCCGAGAGAGGGGCAGTAGGGGCTGCTAAACAGCAGGCTGAAGCCGCCTTGCCCAGAGGACCAGGCCGGAAGCCGGGCCTGGGAGCTGAACAGCAGGCGGGGCACCATTTCCGCCGGGGCTTCGTGCCAGCACGCGACAGCGCCCGCTGCAAGGTGTGAGCGGCATGGAGGGGCGGTGGCCTTGTCGGCAGAATGTGGCTGTCAGCAAGGGAGCCAGTATTGGGTGAATTTGGCAGCTGTTTGAGCGGCGGCGGCGAGCACAACATGCACTGAATGCATCCTGCTATCTTCATTCATACCAGGCGAGCGAGAGTGTGCCGTCGCCACACCGCACCTGCTGCAAAGACTGTGAGACGGAGGGCGGGGCGGAGCGCCGCCGTTGCCAGCCCGCATGCCTCTGTTATCGCTGCCGCTGCCGTGCCGCCGCCGTTGCGCTCGCTGCCGCCATCGCTGGGTTGTGAGTCGCCGGCCGTGGCGTCTGATTCAGGGTGGAGGGTCGGAGAGGCGGCATGCTGCAGTGGTTGCACTGCTTCGAGGAGGCAAGACATAGGGTGGTAGATGCCAGGCGGGTCATCTGGTAGCTGCAGCTGCACGTGTGGCAGTACGCCCAGCACCACACTGCATCGCGAGGGAGGGAGAAGGAAGGAAGGCGGTTGACGAAACGTGTCGAAATGCAGCAGGTGCAGTGAGCAGCAGCGCTCGAGCTGCCAGTGCAGCAGGCCGCGCAGGCCGTGCAGGTGCTTCTGCTGCGTGCCACAGTTGTGGTGCAGAGCAAGCGGGAGCTCACCGCTGGGCCGGCTCTGGGGTAGCGTGCTGCGCACGGCCTGCGCACTGCAGCAGCAGGGCCGCCTGGGCCGGGGAGCTGTCGCCGGAAGGCCGGAGGACCTGCCGTTGCATCGCTATCAGGCGCAGCTCTGCCAGGGCGGTGCAGTCAGGGATGCCGTCAGCCGGGCTCCCGGGACAGGGTGTGCCGCCCAGGCTGGCCACGGTGTGCTGTGATGGAGTGTGCGGGCGGGAGCTGCCGTGGATGGGCCACTCAACGGGATGAGGCAGCGCTGCGCCCACAGGCAGTGGAGCGTGCAGCTCAAGCTGCTGGTCATGCGCCACATCTGCCGCACCCGCTGCCACACCGCTATCGGAGGTCAGGTGGCAGCTGGGGCTGCTCGGCACCAAGTCTGGCGCTGCTTCCTGCTGCAGGTGATACTCTTGTGCCCTGGGAACGGCGGCCGCCTCCTCAGACGGTGTGTCTCCGGCTGCTGCTTGGGCTTGGGCGTTGGTGTGCTGGCTGCGTAGCCGTGCAAGCGCCACATCGCTGGTGACGCCAGAGGACTTGCGCTTCATCCTGTGCACCTTGCAGTGGCAGCTGTTGCACAGGCGGGAGCCCCGCTGGGGCATGTTGCGGAAGCTGGATGACCAGTGTGTGCTGCAAACGAAACACCCCTCCGCCTGCAGGGATTGACCAGTGGGAGGGAATGCAGTGCTCAGCCGCAGTGTGAAGGCATATGCCGCCCCAGGGATGGCGGCGGAAGGCGAGTGTCAGGGCTGGGCTGGCCAGGGAGATGCTGGACCCCGTCACGCCCTGGTCCCACAATTACGTTTCGCAGGTCCCAGCGTGCACAGCCAGCTCTGGGCGTCCGCGCAGGGAGGGACCTCAACCCTGGCATCTCGCAGCAAAGCCCAGATCGATACCCACGTCGAATGTGCCACCCTCGCTGCGCCGGGCCTGCGGGGGAGCGGGGGACTCCATTTACGCGTGCGGGACGGGCAGCTACGCCGCCGCTGTATCCAGGGATAGGGCAGGAGGCTGCAGCACCTGGCAACGGAGCAAGAGTGTAACAACAGTGCGGCCTGGGCAGCTGTGAGCCACGCCGCCATGGAACAGTATTGCCCATCGTGTTTCGCCTCGCGTGGCCTGCACGTTGTATCGGAGCTTGACACAGACCCATGCGGCGCGAGACGAGCTGACCGGGGCTGTGGGGGTCGCCGCCGCCACTTGCCGCCGCCAACCAATGGTTGCCGCAGAGGCCCATAAGGCATCATCCTGCACAGGCTCATGTGCAATCACATCTTGCGTGCGTAACCATTGCAAGCGACTCCAGCAGCAGTCAAGCTGCCCAGGCATGATGGCACGCTGCTGCGCACGATGGCTGCGGCAGGCGGCTTCATCATCAAAGCATCCACAGACACCAGAGCGAGAGCGTCGTGGTCGTGCTTGCTTGTTTGTGCTTACCATCCCCGTGTCCGCAAAGAAATTTGTACTGCAAAGTTGGCCAAATCAAGAGCACAAGTTGCAAGAATGAGGGGCGGTACTGATGGCCACAACAGCGTGACGGATGCACAAAGTGAGCCATGACGAGACATGTTGGTGTGGACATGAGGTCACATCATCGACAGCACGCAGCACGCATGCACTGCGGCTCTGAATGGCTGCCCAAAGGAAAATTGGTTGCGCTATGATGGTGTGCCGTTGGCGGTGCGGATGAAAGGCCCTGACGAGGGCCGCGCTGACGGCCCCTTGTCGCAGCAGACCTCTGCCTGCAGATGTGCTAATCAATCTGGCCTAAAGGGCAGGCGCTAGACAATCAGGCTGGGAGCAATGTTGTTTGCAGGACGAGGTCGGCCATGCAGTTCGGCGATGTTTGTGGCTGATGCACTGAAGAATGGTCAGCCATTCAGTGCAATTCAGCTCGCTCCGGCTGACCATCATGCTGGGTGGTCGCAGCACGGGCTGCAGATGAGGGCTGGCCTGCACCGTTGGCTCATCTGCCATCCCTGCAGACCTTCAAGGTGCACCAGCTTGCTAGCCCTAGCCCTGCTTTTGGAGGCTCTTGGATCGCAGCCACGCTGACGCGCCCGCTGGAGGCAGAGGCCGGCACGATGGGTGCTTTGGGCTCTGGATTCATGGAGGGCTTCCTCAAGAGCTGGGGCGTGATTTTGGCAAGCGAAATCGGCGACAAAACGTTCTTTATCGCCGCCATTATGGCCATGAGGCACTCCAGAAAGCTGGTGCGTGCATGCACACGCCGTTGCTTCCTATGCCGCCGCCGCTGCCGCCTTGCGCAACCTGCCGCCGCTGCCCAAGCACCCGGCCTCAACCGCTGCTGCAGGTTTTCGCTGGCGCCATCGGCGCATTGGCGGCCATGACGGTGCTGTCAGCTGCGCTGGGCTGGGCAGCGCCCAACTTGGTGCGCTCACTTGCTGTTCACCGCCTGCTGTCCTCATTGTGCTGCATCCCCGCTCCGTCCCCACCCCGCTCCAGCACCAGGTTGCTTGACCAAAACGGCTGAACAGCACACCAAAACGCACACAAGGCACATCAACACACACAAAACCAGACAGCACAGACCTGTTGCCGACCAGCGCGCCTGTCTGCATGCTCACAGATTAGCAAGAAGTGGACGCACTACGGCGCGACGCTGCTCTTCTTCTTTTTTGGGGCTCGCATGATCTACGAGGCCATCACTGACGCCCACGCAAACGACAACGAGCTGGAGGAGGTGGAGCGAGAGCTGGGCGACAAGGTGTGTGTGTGTGTGTGTGTGTGTGTGTGTGTGTGTCTGTTCACCCAGCACAGACACAAGCTGCTGTCAGCCCGTGGTCTCTGCCGCCCCAGTGGCACTGTAGCAGGCGGTAGCAGTTCTCAGATAATGTGTCCATTGTGGAGCCCCAGCCTTGCATCGCAGCTGCCGCTGCCACTTCTGCCGCCGCCGCTCCTGCTTTTCCTGCTATCGAGCTGCACAGTGGAGGCCTGCCCCTGCCACTGCCCCTGCCGACCATCCCAAATCATCATCATCATCGTTTTTCTTTGCTCTGACCTACACCCAACACATGAGCCCCCGATCCCGAATACCTCACTCCTGTAAATTGGTGACTTATACTAGCTTACACTCTGCCTCATGCGTGCAGTCCACCAAGTCTGGGAGGGAGGGCAGCGACGGGAAGGTCGGCGCGGCGCATCATCCCGCGCTGTCACCGCTGCGCAGGCTCGTGTCTCCAGTGCTGCTCGAATCCTTCACCCTCACCTTCCTGGCAGAGTGGGGCGACCGCAGCCAAATCGCAACCATCGGTGCGAGCAGGGGTCCTCTGCCGCTGCCGCTGCCGCTGCTGCTAGGGTGACACGCTGGCGCCGCCTGTCAGCTGCAACCCTGTTGCTACCATACCGCCTTAAAGCTGAGGAGCAGGAGCTTCGGGCCTGCCTGGCAGCAAATACTCCCTGCCCCCGCCTCCGGTGCATATGACACAGCGGTGGCTGGTACTCCTGGCAGAGGCACCTACTCAGTGATGTGATCAAGCACACGAGGCCAGAGCTCAAAGCCCTGCAGAGGTGCCCTGCCCTAACAAGCTGCCTCTGCCCTGTAACCCCGCGTTACCACTGCGCAGGTCTCGCGGCGGCAGCTGACGTATTTGGCGTCACTCTTGGCGGCATTTTGGGGCATGCCATGTGCACAGGTGTGGGCAAGTTGTGGTGGTGGCTGTGGTGATGGTGGTGGTGGTTCGATGTGCCACATCATGCATGTCAGGGCGCCGCTGTGCATGTGCTTGGCTGGCGCCCAGGCCGGGTTCTTTCTTTTGGGAACGGTGTGCGGTGCAGTGTAGCTGTTGCTGTTGCCATTGTGGTGTCAACTGGCCCTAAGCCGTGTTCTGTTGATGTATTTTCTGTTGTCTGTCTTTGCTGTTGTGCAGGGGCGGCGGTGCTGGGTGGAAAGCACTTGGCGGAGCACATCCATGAGCGCATGGTGGCTTACTTGTGAGTCTGCTGCCGTACAGTGTCAGCCACTTACAATGGTTGCTGAGCTTTGGCAGCCACCTGCTTGTCACATGTCATGCGTGGCAGCGCGTGTTGGCGCTGTTGTGGTTGCTGGTGCAATGCAAACACGTGCTGTCTGACGGGCCAAGTTCACTTGCTGCATGCTGCGGGTGCATCGACACGCTGTTGCTCCGGCCGCAGCAGACATCACTGCTGCTGTCGCTGCTGTTACTGCTCCCTGCAGCGGCGGCGCCCTTTTCCTCATCTTTGGCGCTCACTCCCTTTGGTCAGGCGTGCCGGAGTGAAACGGCGGCATGGTGCCGCTGGCACGCCAGTCCCTGTTTCCGTCAGGCTCTCTGTTATTCAGTTCTGCGCTGCCTGGCTGTCTTGCTTTGCTCATGGTATGCATTCTTTAATCTCATCGCATGTTTAGTTCCCCTGCGTTCTTTGCCGCAAGCACTTCCTGCTGTATGTGCTGCCTCACCGGCTCGCGATGCGGGCTGTGCTGTGCCCTCCAGCTCTTTTGGCGCGCGCATCGGGCGCCTGTTGCTGTAAACGTAAAGGCGGCCTGAGCTTCCCTGACAAGTTGGCCGAGTGCGCCGCCACCCCGCCTGTACTGGCACCTATTCTGATGTCGGTTTGGTCGTTTGAGTTGCGGCTGGCGATTCTTAGTACACCTTTCCCCGTCTTTGCTGCGTTGATTCAACGGCGGCCTTCTGTTGCGGAAACTGCCAACCACCACCGTACGGGCTACGACAATCGCCGTCACCCGCGCAGGGGGCTCTGCGGGTCAGGCAGGCAGTGAGACAGCTGAAGCCTGGTAGCGTGAAGGAAATGGCGCAGTCTGTTCGCCTGCCATGAGTGCAACGGCATTTGAACCCGTGGACTGGGCGGTGCTGGGGGCATCAGGTGCGCAATTCGGCTCAGGCGGGCAAACAAGGCGACAAGGCGCACCCGCGCCGCCAACCGCTCGTCGCTCCCCTTGTTCTGCTGCAGGCGTCACTGTGCTCTTCGCCCTGGCAGCCTGCCTTCACTCAGTGCCGTGGCGTCGCGGTGGGGGCAAGGATGCCACTCGCAGCTTCTCCATTTTGTGGCGTGGCCGTGCCGTCCTTGCCCTCATGTGTGCGGCGACTGCGGTGCGTCGATCACTCCTGCGAGTGAAGCCCCCGCCTTGCTGCGCATCACGTCAGCAGCAGCCACTGCTGTTAGATCTGCAGCACCAAATACTGTCTGCAAGTGTTGCTGTATGCCTTCCCAGTGCGTCGTGCTGCGCCGTCCACGTCACTTCCGTGCAGGCCTCGCAGCTGTTGCGGCTTGGCGTTTTGTGGGGAGCCAACTCTGTTGTCTTTTCTCCCGGGATCACCAGCTGGACTAGCGCGGGATGGATGTGCAGGTGGGATTGGTTGATGGGGCAAACCAGCCCTCAGGCTTGCATTATTGTGCCTCCCAGCGCGCCAGTCACCTGTCCAGCCACCTGCCGCAGCCCCGTTCTGCATGCTCACTCTGCTTGCCTGCCCGTGCCTCCCAAGCTGCTGCAGGATATACCTCACCCTCTCACTGGGACTGCTGCAGCCGCTCTGCGCCTTCACAGCCCTGCTCATGCTCACAGCGGCCCTTAGGTGCGCTTTTGCGGCACTTCTGAGAATGCACTGCGGCACTTTTGAGACTGCTCTGCGTCGCTTCTGAGAGTGCTCTGCCTCGCTTCCGAGAGTGCTCTGCCTCGCAACGACTGTATTGCTTGAGCATTTTGGCTGAACGGCTCACCACCCACTGCTCAACCCTCCCTCCCGCCCCATTCCCGCCCACTGCTCTGTGGCGGTTGGGCTTCCCATCTGGTGCCTGACCTCTGCTCCTGCCTACCTGCCTGCTGCCTGCCTGCCTGCCTGCCTGCCTGCACTGTGTGGTGCCTGTCCCCGCGTGTGTGCAGCCGCAAGCACCGGCCCGAAGCGGCACGCCACCCCAACGCCCGGCTGCTGGGCCTCGCGCTGCTGTGCACGCTGCCGGTGGCGGCGGCGCAGGTGGTGGTCGCGTGGCTGGGGCTCGTTTTGCGGTCTGGAGGGCAGCCAATTGAGGCAGCCCCTCGCTCGCTCCTCGGCATCTTTTTCGCCACCTATTGGCAGGGGACGCAGCAGCAGTGCGGGACGGCAGGAGGCGGCAGCGCCGCCGCGGGGCAGCCGACAAGCGTCGCCTGCACTGCCTGCGTGTTCCCGGCGGCAGCGGTGATAGCTCACGGCGCCTTTGTGCTGTGTTTCCTGCTAGCACTGGCAGTCACTTCAACCCGCCTGGCAGCCGCGGTGCTCAACACCCGGCTCAAGCGGCGGGTGCGGATATTCCAGGCCGTCGTTTCGTTGCTGGCAGTGGCAGGTGCGGCTAGTGAGATTGCCTAATGCACAGGGCTGGTTGGTGCTGTGACAGCACTGTCGGGTCTGTGTGTTGCTGCTGCCCGTCTGCTGTGTGTTGAGGCCCCCAAGGCTGCTTCTGATGCCACATCTGTAAGGCATGTCTGTGAGTCGTTCGCAATTCTCGCTGGCCGGCGCTGTGCCTTGCAGGGGTTGCGGCTTTGGGCGTCAGCTTATCTCGTGGCCCCTTCTCTTGGCTGAACGTTGGCTGCTGGATCGCCTACGTCGTCAGCACGCTGCTGTTGCTGGCAGTGATGGTGTGGGAGGTCGTGGTGTGCCCGGTTAGAGACCTGAGAGCAATTGATAAGGTGAGCTGCTGGTGAGCCTGGGGCCATGAGCACCGCTTTCTCTTTCGGATTAGAAGGGCTGCTGTGGACCTGCAGGCGGCCATGTGGTGGCTGCGCGTGCCCCTGCCAGCTCATTGTGCACTTGCTGCTGTTGGTGATGGCTTGGCGGGTTGCTGTCCCAGTGCTGACTGCTTGCCCTGCCTTGCTGCCTCGTGCTTGCACCTTGCAGCGGCTGGTGCTCTGGGCCGACGGCAGCGCGGCTTTGGCTGCTGCGGGGGACGAGGGGCCTGGTTCTGGCCGTGGCAGCGGCTCTGGCGCCCTGATCAGGGCTCACAACCGGTCGTCAGAAGCGGAGGCTTATGTGGTGGCAGCAGCAGCGGCACGCACGCAGGCTATGGTGTTGGCGGCGGCGCCGCCGCTTGCGCACCAGTCTGCGCAGCCGCTGCCTTCGCCCAGGCCTGCAGAGGATGCGCTGCCCCTACGGCCTGTGTCCCATCAGCGGCACGGCTCCTTGCTGGGCCAGCAGCTGCCGTCGGCGCCCGTGGTATCGGCGCAGGCAGCTTGGGCGCATGAGCCTGGGCCGCCGCCGCTGTTTACATCTGCCATACATGCAACGCCTGCGCACCTGCAGCCCCAGTACCTGTCGCTATACCCCTGAGCTGTTGCTTGGGGTGTATCACGGGGCTGAAACTGGCCCCACCCCGCTATGCTGCAATGCTGCATCTATCTGCCTGTGCTCCCGTTTGCCTTGCCCTCCTGCCGTGTGCACACCGCTCATTCAACACTCGATGCCACTCCTTCCTAAATGCACGATATGTCCCATTAGACGGCAGCTACTCCGGCTGCCATGAACTCACTCACTCTCCGGTTGGCTGGCCGTACAAATGCCCCGTACGCCAAGCCTCCGTTTCATCTCCAGTACCACAGCCGCCCGGAGATCCGGCCCTCGACACCTTTGCTTGCCTGTTTCTTAATCCTTCCACCTGACACTCACAAACAAGCAGGAGCATTTGGGGACGGAGGTGGCACTCAAATGAAGGAGATGGCAGTGAGACACGAGGCGGCGGCAAAATGCATGTGACATAATGGGTGAGGTGAGCTAGGAATTTTGCAGCCACAAACTCAGCTTCGCGCCCTGTATTCTTAGTTGTGGGGCTTTAACTGTACTCAGAGAGCTTGCCAGGCGTACAGGGCGCTCGCTTCGCTGCCAACTGCTCTCTAGCGGCCACGCCGGCTCGCCATCCACCATGAACGACATCGAGCTGGGCCAGCACAAAGGCCACAATGACATCTCTATTAGCGACTCTCAGCCATCCAAAAGCATGAGCAAGTCTCTCTCCATGGCGTTCCTCTCCGCTGGAATGACGGTCGTGGTCAAGGTGCGCCGCCATGCCGCAATCAGCAATTGTTTTGTGGCGGTTGCCGAGTGGCGGCAGGAGCGCGACGGCACTGGACGAATGGCGGCGGGCGGCGCTGACGCAGCGCGGCTTCCTGCCTCCTTCCTGTGCCGCAGGACGTGACTTACACAGTGATCAACTCCCAGAACAAGAAGGAGACGCTGAGCCTGCTGAAGGGCGTGGGCGGCTATCTGCTGCCAGGAGAGATGTCCGCTCTGATGGGGTGAGCGTGCCTGGCAACTGACAGGATCACATCATCCTCTGCCTGCCTCCGCTTTCTCTCACTGAACCAGCACGGAGCAGCAGAATGTGCCTGCAACTATTTGATGCCGTCCGCCGATGCAGCCGTGCTGTTGTGGGGGCGATGGAGAATCGAGCTGGAAAGCACACTGCTTGAGCACCAGCTGGCAGATGTAAGCTCACCTCTCACTTTCACTCCTCCCCATTCCTGCTGCCCGTCCCTGCAGGCCGTCCGGTTCAGGCAAGACCACGCTGCTGGATCTGCTGGCAGGGCGCAAGACTGTGGGGCAAATGGAGGGCCAGATCGCGTTTGCCGGACACAAGGCAACGCCGCAGGTGCTGCGCCGCCTCTGCTGCAGGTTGCTGCGGCCGCCGTGACCTGCTGCTGCTGGTAATCTTGCCAGCCCCAACCCTACTGTGCTGCCTCCCTGCCTCACTCGCCCACGCACCCGCTCACGAACTCAGTCTGGCCCCCTCCTGTGCAGTTCCTGCGTCGCTTCACAGGTTACGTGGAGCAGTTTGACACACTGCTGGGAATTCTGACGGTGGAGGTGCGTGTGCCACTGCGCAGCAGTGCGTGGTATTTTGCTTTGGCTGATGTGCATTTCAGGCTGTCTGCTCTATCTCGTCACCCTCAATCTTCTTCCCTTTTTTTGCTGTGCATACCAGAGCTTAACTTCCTCTTCGCACCCTTCTCAGCATCTCCTCACCTTCTTCCGCTTCGCCAATGCCACCTGCACCTGTACCTGCACCTGTACCTGTACCGCAGGAGATGTTGATGTACACAGCTGAGCTCAAGCGCCCCATCACCCAGAGCCACAGCCACAAGAAGGCGGCGGTGGATGAGCTGATCGACTTGCTGGCGCTGGACGGCTGCCGCAATGTGCTGATCGGAAGGTGGGGCCTGCTGCTGCTGTATGGCTTGTCTGCTTGCTGGGCTGGCCCTGCTTGCTCTGCTTTGTTTGCCCTGCCTGCCTGCCTGCCTGCCTGCTCATGCTGGTCTGTCTGACTGCCGTGGTCCTGCAAGTGCCTGCTATGGCTGACGCGTGTGCTCTGTGTGCGCGCTGTGGGTGCTGCAGCTCGATGACCAAGGGCATCTCGGGCGGCCAGGTGAGGCCTGAGCTGCTTGCCTTGAGCTTGCTTGTTTGTCTTCACAGTCCGTGTGTCCGCAAAGAAAGTTGTGGTTCACACAATGAGCTGGCACGCTCTTCTGGTCGATCCCAGCTTGCCACCTGAGGCACAGCACCCGCCCCGCCTCGACCTGCTGCCTGCTCTGTGCTTCAGCAGTGCTGCTTGCTTCCCCCACGCGCCTGCCTGCTTGCTGCCGCTGCCGCTGGGCATGGGTTTGCGAACACAACCCACGCTCGGTGCCCTTTACACCACACCCCTGACTCCTGTGCTGGGCCTCTCGCCACACCCCATCCCGGCAGGCCAAGCGAGTCAACATTGGCATCGCTCTGGTGACCAACCCCCGGGTGCTCTTCCTGGGTGCGTGCCAAGTGCTGGCCTGCCTGCCTCCCAGGCTTGCAACCGTGCCTGCCTTGCGTGCAGGGTTGAGGGTTGTGTGCCACTTGCGTGATCGAGCACTGCCGGGTCCACCACCTTTTTCCTTTCCTTTCCGGTTCCCTTTCTGACCTTGTTCACGTGACAACCCATGAGGCTTCGCCTCAAGGTCTGCTGCCCATATTGTTGACCCTTTGGTTCACATCTCCTCACCTTGCCACTCTGTGCCCCCTGCCCCTTTACCCTCGCAGACGAACCCACCTCCGGCCTCGACTCCTACACCTCCAACGAGGTCATGAGCGTGGTGAAGCAGCTGGCCAGCAACGGCATCACGGTGTGCGCCACCATCCACTCCCCCAGCCCCTACTGCTTCAAGCTCTTCGACCGTCTCATGTTGCTGCTCAGGGGGCAGGTTGTGTACTTCGGAGCCAACGGTGGGTGTACTGCAGGGTGACTGTGGGTGTACCGCAGGGTGCTTGGATGAACTGCCGGCCGTGCACAAGGTTGCCGCTTTGTGCTGGCCTCCGGCGCAGCGGCCAGCCGGCCGCGGCAGGCCTTCCAAACCCTCTCTCCTCTCCTCCCTCCTCCTCCTCCTCCTTGCTCACCTCCTCCCGTCCCCTCCCTCGCCTCCCTCTATCCCTGGCCCCTTCTCCTGCAGGCAAGCAAGCCGTGGAGTTCTTCCACCAGAGCTGCCCCGCCCTGCCAGGCCTCAAGGAGGGCGAGAACGAGGCGGAGTGGATCGTGGACCTCACGGTGCAGGCAGACAGGCAGGGACGCTCCGGCGACTTTGCCGCCGCCTACGAATCCAGCGAGTTTAAGAGTGCGGCTGATTCGGACATTGCGCGGCTACTGGCAAAAGCGGAGGACCTGGGTGGGTTGAGGGTTGTGCGGTGCGGCGGCGGTGTTGGCTTGTAGCGCGTTGGTTGGTGCGGTGGGGGGCTGTGGTCGTGTTCCGGTTGTTGGGTGCTGGGCTGGTCACGGCGGTGTGGTGTCTAGTGGTTGCGCTGGAGCATACGACGATGCACCCAACCTCCCTTACTTTTGGCTGCTCACGGCACGCTTCCAAGTCCAACGAACTGCTGTCTCTTTGATACACAGCTCCTCACCCTGCCACCTGTGTGTCCCTGCCCCCGCAGACGATGCTACCAAAGCTGACCTGGCTGTGCGGAGAGAGACCGTGACCCCCTTCTGGTGGGCTCTGAAGACACTGTTCAAGGTGGGTGCCGGCGTGGGGTGGGAGGGTGCTGGGCGAGGTACAGAAATTGTACTGCAGGGCGCAGTACATCACTGCAGGACGCTGGTACTGCCCTCCTACTGCGCAATCTGGAACTTGAAGGCGGGCACGTGTCGGAGGCAGCCCAGCTGCTACACCCCTTGCAAGGGGTTTTGCAAGGACCCATGTTGTACCGCTATTGTACTGCTGCGTCCCCCTGCAGTACCGCACCCTCAAGAACTACAAGTCCCCCGACTACCTGGGGCCTCGGGTGGCAGACAAGCTCATCTTCTCGTGAGCGGCTGCCTGCACTGATGCTGCCTGCACTGCCTCTGCCTTGCTCGGACTGCCTTTGTATGTCGGTGTGATGCCTTGGGTGTTGGTTGGCACGCTTTGCTCCCTCTGAATTGCCCACATTGTCGCGCACGCCTCCCTGCCGCCTCTCCCGCCCGCCTGTCGCAGCCTCATCATCTTCACACTCTACTGGAAGGTCGGCAAGAACACAGATCCCGACAATATCACAAACATTGCCGGTGAGTGGTGCGGTGGTGCCTGCAGGCACGCCGCTGTGTGCTGCTGGCAGCTGCTGGTGGCCTCACGTCAATGCTGGAACACGGCGATGCTTCCGCCGCGTAGCTGCCCCCGCAGGCTGCTCCTGCGGCCTGTGTCCTGCTCTCCCTGCGTTGCCTCTTGCGCTCGTGCGTTGTTGGATGCCCGTTGCTTCTGGCTGAGGCTGCAAGCACGCTGGTCCTTGGTCCCACTGGAAGTGCCAAACCTTGCCCCGCTCATGCCCGTGGCTCCCTTGCAGCCGTGCTGTTCATGTGGGTGACGCTGCCCGCCTTTGGTGCCGCCTCCTACGTCCCTGCCATCGTGCTGGAGCGCTCTCTATTTGTCAGGTGGGCGGCTGGCGGCATGCTGGTTCTGCGGTAATGAGTGTGGGGTGTTCACACTCCTTCCTGCTGCGCTGCTGCAAGGCGCTTTGTTTTGAATTGGAGCATGCCCGCATGTACGGTCCCGAAATCAGATGCCTGTTGTACCGCCATTTGTACCGCTCGCAGGGAACGCAACGACGGCCTGTACCGCGTCATCACCTACCTGGTGGCCAAGATACTGGAGGAGGTCTTCATCGCCCTGCTCTCCTCAATCGCCTTTGGTGCGCGAGCGGCGAGGGGGCTGTGACGTGGCGGGCTGACCTGTGCTGCGCATTCAACGCTTAATCTATCATGTATTGCCTTGCTCTGGTGCTGCTGCACTGGCCTCACGCTGTCCCCTCTGCCCCTCCCTCCTCTCCCTTCCATCAGCCAACCTGGTGTTCTGGACGCTGCAGCTGCAAGGCTCTTTTGCAATCTTCTGGCTTATCTACTACACAACCCTGTCCACGGGCATCGGTGCGTGCTTCTGCATGTGCTGCCTAGTGCATGCACTCTGCACTGCAGGGGCCGGGCCCCAGCACTGGATCTCTTCCACGAGTCACATGGATGGGTCACGTCTCCGACCGGTCACACACCTTTCTGCCTGTGTACCTGTGACTCTCTCGTCCTCCTCTTCTCACTTTCTGCTAAACCCTCCTCTCCCTCATTTCCCATTCCCATGACCGCAGTGCTGGCATACTTCATCGCCGCCCTTTCGCCCAATATGGACGTGGCCAATGCCGCGCTGCCAACCTATGTAGTCGTGAGTGACGGCAGCTGCGTGTGCCGGCCACATGCCACGCTGCTTTCTGCGGGTTGCATCTGCCACTGCACCCTCTGCTGCCGCCCGACCCATGTGTGCGCCCGTGTGCACTCAGCTCAATGCAACGTGTGACCTCTCACTTAAACATGCTCGCACCTCCTGCCTTGCACCTGCCTGCTTTCGTGTACTGCTGACCCTCAACTGTATTTCTGTATTTCCCCTGCTCTGTCATCTGTCCCGTCCCTGCAGTCCCTGCTCTTCTTCGCCGGCTTCCTGATCCGCTTTGACGCCATCCCCAAGTACTGGCAGTGGTACTCGTACATCGACTTCCTCAAGTGAGTGAGGGCGGTACATCGGGGCAGTACACATGGTACTGCAGGGGCGACGCAGCTGCAGTACAGTGGTCGCAAGGCTGTGGCACTCAGGGAGCGGGCTTGGGGGTTTGGGGCAGCCGCTGCCGCACATTCACCGTGTTTTTATGCTCGGCTAGCCCCTGGCCGATGAAGCTGGTTTTGGGGCACTGTCACAGCCGCCGCCGTCACTCTTTGTCCTGCACCCTCCGTGCCACCCCTGCGCCTCCTGCCGCAGGTATGCTTGGGGAGCGCTGATGAAGAACCAGTTCAACGGGGATCGCAACGTGGAGGTGAGCAGTGTGCTGAGCCTGTGTGAACCTCGTTGTTGCCCGAGTGTTGATGTGCCTGCCTGCGTGAACCTCATTGCTGCCTGGGTGGCTAGTATCGGCGGCTGGTGACCACACGACTTCATTCAAGTGGCTGAGGGAAGGCAGGCTTCTGTGTGTGTGTGTGTGTGACTGGATCATCCCAGTGCAGGCATGCCTGGCCTCGCCCCCCTACCTCGCCTCACACCTCTGCTGCCCTGTGCCCTGTGCTTGCGTCTGTGTTGCAGTTCCTTGCGCCCGCCAACGGCCAGGAGAGCCAGAACGTGCTCAACTACTACTCGCTGGCGGGCATCAACATGTGGGGCTGGCTGGGCATTGAGGCCTGCTTCTTTGCAAGTGAGTCCTGGGCTGGAGGGCGTTGGGGTTTTTTAACCCTGTGAGCGAGGGATGATCCATGCTGTCTTAGGCTGCTGTCTTGTCTGCCTGGCCTGCTGCTGCCCCTCACCACCTCCAGCGTCCTTGCCTCCTGCTCCTCCTTTTCCCCTGCAGCCTTCTTCGCCTTTGCCTTCCTCGCACTCAAGTATGTGCAGCACGTCAAGCGATGAGCTGTGCTCCCATGCAAAGCCTCGCGCTTCAATCTGTCTTCTCCGGTGCTCAAGCAGCACTCCCTGCTTCTGCTGCTGTGTGGGCGAGCGTCACAGCATCGCAAAGGTGGTCTGCGCCTTCCTCCAAAATGCCAAGCCACCGCGTCGCTCTTATGAGCACTGCAACTCTCCAGTGCTGCCAGTTTCTTGCTGCGCGGCGCAGCGCCGAGACCCCGCATCCCTCTGCTTGGCCGCCCCTGTCCTAGCGTGGACTTGTTTGCACAAGCGACCCCTCGTACATCCCCGCTCCCTATTCTTTCTTTACTTTTCTTGAGAATCCAACAGCTGTCAGCTGTCACCTCGCCAGACATTACCTGCCTTATCCTCACACCCACCATCCTGTTTGCAACACCACCACCAGGTACCCCGTCCCTTGCCTTGATCTTCTTCTGTTGCTTGTATGTCTCCCCGGCTTCTGCGCCACCTCCGGAGAGCATCGCATGCGGCCCACCAGCTGCACCCATGTTGAGCCAGCAGGCCGGGGCTTGTTCTGTATTTGAACTTCCATCTCTGTGATTGTGTAAATGCTACACTTCTTTCCACGCCATGTCAGGATGGTGGGACAGGAACACGCCCTCCATCACACTCTCCAGCACGACGTGTGTGCTGTGTGGGCGGAGGAGGTGCTGCAAGCAAGCAGGAGCGCCAGTGCAATCACATCCCTGAAAGAAAGCCACTTGCTCACTGGTGTGTCAGCCTCGCAATCCTTGTCAAACAGCAGACAAGTTACAGACACAATGGTGTTGCGGCATGGGACATATGTTTGAGCGCGAACAAGGACAACAGGGATTGTCACGGGCGTATGAATGAGTGGGACATTTGCATGGGGACATGGCATGGTGCAATCGCAAATTACTGTTCTGGCATGAATGGCAGGGTGCATGGGGTGATGTGTGCTTGCGCGCATGCAAGTGAATGCGGCAGCAGGATGAATGGACAGGTACACAGGTACACAGGTGAATATCAATCTGCATCTTTCTGTTTGGATAATGGGATAAAGGGAACGCTCTTGGGCTTCTGTGCTACTTGGCTAAGGAGAGGGGGCAGGGTACCGGGCTAAGGCTAGGAGCAGTCACTCTGGGCGAATTAGAGAACGAAAGGAGGGAAGGATGGATGAAGGGCACGGTCAACTGCTGCACACTCGGGCGGCTAGGAAGCAATCACAAGGGGTCACTGGGAGGAGGGGAGGCAGTATGAAGGGAGGGAAGGGAGCGGTACAGCAAATGGGACTAAGGACAGACGGGACAGCACTTGCTGCATACGGAAGGTAGTGTGGGGTGACAAAGGGGGCTACAGTGGTACAAAGGGGATGCATGGAACATGCAGGGGGATGCTTCTTGAGCTGGTTTCCAGAGTAACATAGGTGAGAGGGTAGAGATGGCTGTCGGGACATCCAGCCTGGCAAAACGAAGCCTGGGCAGAGCCCAAAGCGCAGGCTGTGTCGCTGTTGGCAGCGGCCAAGGAAGGGCTCACCATCAAGATGGGGAGGATGGGAGGCGTCGGCGGGTCTTCCCCGCCTCGCCTCACACCTCAACCCCGCCCTGTGCCTCAAGAGCTTCAGCAAGCTCTCGTTGTTCAAGCTTCGGAGTCATCATAGCTGGCAAAGATGGCTGAAGCTGGCATCGCCTGCCTGGAGGCGGCCTTGCTGCGCCCCAGGCCAATGGTACCCAGCACAAAGGGAGCCACATTGCTGGACGCAGTCGCAGCCGCGGCAGCAGCAGCCGCATCCTTGTCGGCAGCCGCAGCCGCCGCGGTGGAGGCTGCGGCCGAGGCGGCGGCCGCGGCTTCCGCTGCAGCAGCGGCAGAGGCTGCCGCCAGCGCGGCGGCGGCCTGCTGGGTGGCTGCAGCGGCTTCTTTGGCGGCTGTCTTGCTGCTGACTGCCTGTTCTAGGATGTCAGACAGGCTGAACTCCAGTTCACGGCACAGCTCCTCCAGCGGCAGGATGCCAAAGGGCTCTTCGATAGCAACTACAGGGGTTGAGGGCCGGGGGGGGGGAGGGGCACAGGGAAGCAGAGGAATGACACATGTGAGTACAGCGTCCTTGAAGGGAACAGGAAATACGGTGGGCAGTTGCAGCCCAAGCCACCGGTCAGCAGGCAGGCAGGTAGCAACGTAAGCTGCAAGCCTCGACAGCCCCGACAGGTCTGCCAGCCAGCTCAACAGCAGGGTCACAGGCAGGCAGGGTGCGGCAGCAGGCAAGGGAAGCGGTCAGTCGGCAGTCAACAACAAAACCCCAAAGCAGCCTCAGCTGGGCACAACAACCTCACCTCCAATCTCCTCGATGCCCAGCAGCAGGAAGGAGATGACGATGGTGAGGGGGACGGTGCCCCAGCGGCAGGCGGACCAGAGGCCCAGGGGCAAGCATGAGAGCCAGATGACCATGAAGCGGGAGGTGTGGCTGCAGGGGGTGGAAGGGGTGGAAGGGGAGGGATATGTTGATATGGGGCAGCAACGAAGAGGGCGGGAGGTTTGTAGGACTTGGTGAGGTGGCGAGCGTGCGAGGAGCGGTGGGAAGGGGCTCCTCATTCCGTGTCCTTGCCTCCCCTCCCTGCCTGCCAGTGTTTCCCTGCACCCCTGCCTGCACCCCTGCCTGCCTGCATCTCGCCTGCCTGCCTCTCAGCCTGCATGCTCACCGTGTGTAGGAGAGGGGGATGGGGGTCCTGAGCAGCCGCTCACACTTGCCCAGCTGATCCTCAAGGAAGGTGAAGTTCTGCAGGGAGGGAGGGAGGGGGGGAGGGAGGGGGGCGGAGGGGGCAAAGCGTGGCGCTTAGGTGCTGGAAGAGGCAAACGTACGTGCGAGAGAGTGTGGACATCCTGCCAGCAACCTGCAGAGCTGGATAAGGATCCACTTGAACCTGAGGCTCGGCCCTCAGTGTTTGCCGCCTGCTGCTGCCTGGCTGCGTGCCTGCTACAGCAACACCACGCCGACACACCTCGTCAATTCGATTGCGCTGTGAGTCGCGCAGGGGGGCGGCTTCAGCCAGCTCAGTCAGCACCGCCAGCACAAACATGGGGCGGTGGTTGGCGGCCAGCAGCAGCGCCATTTCGGTGGGGGTCAGCACGCCCTGCAGGGGTAAGGGAGTTGGGGGGAGGGGCAGGCGGCCAAAGGCGAGGCAACCAGGGTTGGTGGCAGCAGCACCAAGTGGCGGCGGTGGTGGCAGCGGTTTAGAACCAATGGCTTGAAACCCCTCCAACGCAAACGCCCCTGCACCACAACAAGCCACACACACACCACCCTCCAGACAACCCTAGGCCCACCTGCAATTCTGCACCGACATCAGAGTCCTCAGTCAGCTGCGCCTTGAGCGATCGAGAAAAGGCCACCAGCCACCTGCCGGCAAGGAAGAGGGGAACGAAACGCAGGGAGAAGAAAGAAAGCAGCTTGAGTGAGCTGGCAACGAGTCACTGGAGTCAGTCAATCAACTGCAGCTGCCACAGCGGCACGACAGGAACGGCACGCTGGCCAGGGACAGGTTGCAGAGGCGCCAGAGACGAATGGGGGGTGACGAGAGGCCGGTAGGCGAATCGAGAGGTGAGGCAGGTGGGGGAGAGGGAGGGAGAGAGAAGAGCGCGCACCTGCCAGTTGAGGCGGCTGCCAGCATGGCAGCAGGTCCGCCTCCCTGCCCGTTGCCGGTACGCGAGGAGGAGGCCAGCAGCTGTCGCAGGGTGTCCCTGCTGCGGGTGCCGATGTCCCCCCAGGCACTCATGGCCTGCTGCCAGCGGTCGTAAGAGGTGTTGGTCCTGCAAAGGGGGGGGGAAGTAGAAGGGGGACAGGTGAGTGAGTGTGCGCGTGTGTGTGATGGTGGTGCCCCTGCTGAATGCCGCTTGCAGCTGGTCGCGCCCAAATCACACCCGTCAACCTCAACTGGGCTGCCCAGCAAGTTTGTCTGCAACCACACAGACTGTGCGCACACACATACACACAGACACAAGCAGGTTCGTGTCAGCACCACCACCGCACCTGAACACCAGCAGCAGGGACAGCGCGAAGGATGTGATGTCAAAGGGCAGCGTGGGAAGCACCAGGGAGGGGAAGTAGGCGGGAAGGTAGCCGTCCTGCAAAGCCTGCTCGTAAAGGCACACGGCGGTGGCGGTGCCGCCGACAGACAGCAGCGGCTGGGCCAGGCCGCGCACGATGCGCGACTGGAAGATGCCAGACATGTGCCGCACCTGCAGGCAGGCAACACATCGGCGCAGGTGCAGGTGCAGGCAGGTGTGAGCACATGTGGGCAAGCTGTAAGGTGCAAGCACACCGGGACAGGAGGATCGGGAGGTGTGGCAGAGAGAGAGAAAGCGGGTTGAAGTGAATGGGTGGCCGGACGAGGCTGTTAGTCGAGCCCGAAGGCAGCAATGGCGACACACGGCAAACATGCGCGCGTGAAAGGCAGAATTCACAAGCAACAGCACTGCGGCACTGCTGCAGCCGCTGTCCTAGCCAGCTAGCTCACGTATCGGGATGTGGAGCGGTGGAAAGCCCAGCGGCGGAACGTGAAGTTTGAAAGCTCCCGCATATGCCTGCGGCACACACAGGGGGCAACACCGGCATGCATTCATGCAATCTGCCAACAACGCTGCTCCTTCAATGAGCGACAGGTACAAGGGGGACCGGCGGAGCCTTCTCTTGTGCAGCAAAGCTGGTACGTGCGCTCGGAGCAATCTGGCAAACGGCAGTAGCGCCAGCGGCGGCAGCACACCTTCGGCCCTGCTCTTTGTTCTGATCCAGCTCTACACTCTCCAGGCTGCCCTCCTCCAGGCTCCAGGTGTCTTCCTTCTGCGCCGCTGTGCGCGGCGAACGTGGCGCCGTCGAGCTGAGGCTGACGGCGACGTCGGGAGCAGAGCCGCCCGACGCCCTCACAGGTGCAGCTCGCCGTCTAGGGCCGTGTGCCGCAGCCCGCCGCGTTCCAGCGGCCAGCCGTGCTGTGTCAGTGGCCTGGGGAAGGCGCAGCGGCCGTAGCGCGAGCTTGGGCAACGCCGGCGGCGACGCGTGCATCATCGCGGGAGCAAGCCCCAGGTAAGGAGATGGGCCGATCAGGGGCGGGACTTGGTTTACGGCGGAGCGGAGAGGCGGAAGAGGCGGCGTGCAAAGAGCGGTCTTTTGCTGTGGCGGCCTTGGTTGCACACTCAGGGGAAGGGGAGTAATGTTTAGCGGAAACTGGATGGCGGACAAACGCGGGCAGACTGGGCCAAAACGACTGACACGCGGCAAGGCTGAAGCAAAAATCACGCAGCTCTTTCTCGACGCGGTGGCGGTTGCATGATCGGTGTGCAACTCGCAGGAGCGTGCGCGCTGACGCCCCGAGTTTCTGGCACTGGTCTCGCGACGGTCAAACAAGTCGGTTGCGGGGTGGTTGACCAGACAAGAAGCTGTTGCCCAACTGCCGCAGACCTGCCACTCCGCTGCCTCCTCTGCACCATCAGCTACCCTCACAACTGCTTCTGGGTTCAAGCCCCTTCCTGCACCACCTATCACCGTCCCTGCAAGTCCGTCGCGCCTGAGTTGCCCACCGGGCCGTGTGCATGAGCGAGACATTAAATGGGGGCATGGAAACTGCTTTGAGAGGGGCAAACAAGAGGGTTGAATGGGGAGTTGGGCACTGCTGTAACTCGACACGACACAAACCAAGCAACACAAAAGATTGCGCAGCATGGCTCCTCTACAGCACCTCCGGGTCAACAGGCTCAGCAGCAGGCTCAGCAGCAGGGGCCGCCTTCTTCGCCGCCGCCTTCTTGCCGCCGCCAGCCGCCTTCTTGGCACCACCAGCAGGCGCCTTCTTAGCAGCGGGCGCGGCGGAGGCAGAGGCGGCGGCTGCGCCGCCGTCTCCTGCGCTGCCGCCTCCCTGCTGCTGCTGCTGCTGCTCCATCATCTGATAGATGCGGGCCGCAAAATCCTTTGGAGATTCGATCATGAAGCCTCCCGCCAGCAGTGCGGCTTCGTACAACAGCTGCACCTGCTCCCTTGCCTCCCGGCTCTCCAGCTCCACTTTGCCCTTCAGCGACTGGATGATGGGGTGCTGCAGATTCACAACAGGCAGGGGGCCACGGATTGAAAGCGGTGAAAGCCTTGTCGGTATGAATCACTTCGCAGCGGAGCTGCGTAGCAAGCTAGAAAGCCATTGACTGCGCAGTCAACAAACGAGCGCATGTATCAGTCAACCCCAGGTAGGGCAACTGAAGAAGCAGGGAGGCAGGCAGGCACCCACCAAACCAATCAATCAGCACCCACCTGCGGGTTGAGCTCCATGATGCGCCGCCCCCTCATGTACTCCGCTGAACGAGCGTCACCCATGGTCTGGTGGCAGAAGGGGAGGGGGGTGAGGAAGAGGGTAGGTGGTGGTTGAGGGTGAAGTCGAGACAGGAGAGAGGGGTGTTGAGGCGTCAGGGTGCAATCAAAAGCCGTGCGACTTGCAAGCACAAGGTGGCAGACACACAGGAGCCGCGCCGCTTTGGGCCACGCAGCGTGTGCGCTCCACCCACCAAAGCAGTTACTCCACGCAACATGCCACCCCCCACCCCCCTCAGCACCCACCAAAGCAAGACAGCCACCCCCACCCCCCTCACCACCCACCAAAACAAGGCAGCCGCCCCCACCTGCGCCCTCATAATACGCTCCATGTTGGCGCTCCACCCAAACTTGGAGGCCACCACCACTGCCGGTGAGTCGGTGAGCCGGCTGGTGACGCTCACCTTCTCCACCTTGTCGCCCAAGACCTGCGGGGGTTGGATGGGCGGGGGAGAGGTGAGGGGAGAGGGGTGAAGAGGGGAAAGTGTCAACCTAACTCTTTCACAGCATTGCACTTGGAACAATGCGGCTGGAGAATTAATCTGCCGAACAAGACTGCTTTGTTGTGTTGAAAAGTCCACAAAAAGCCCACCTCACTCCCCATCACACACGCACACACGCACACACACGCACACACACACGCACACACGCACACACACACACACACACACACTCCCCACACACCTTTTTGATGTAAGCAGTCAGGCCCTTGAACTCCTCGGTTGCACTCTGCAGCGCAGCCTTGTCCTCCTCTGCAGCCGCACACGCAGGCAGTGGGGCGATGAGTGGGTGGCAGAGGGGTTGACACAGTGAGTCTCAACGAGAGCCTGAACAGGTGATGCTGCTGAACAAGGGGGGGCGAAATGGGCCCCTCGAGGCCTGCTTCCATCCTGTCTGATGGCCGCAAGCAGCCCGGGTTCGTTCAGTGTTCAGACACCAGGCACGCGACGGCGGCAGACGCGGGAGCGATTGCTGAGGCTGTCAGGCTGAGGGGCTGCAGCGGCAGCAGTAAGAAGTGCAGCCCCCCCCTCCCCATTCCCTAGAACCCCACCACCACCAATCCCACCCACACACCCACGCACAAACACACCCACGCAACTCATGCACCACACACACACACCATGCACACACCTGAGTCGTCCAGGTTCAGGTCCTCCCTGCTCACATCAACCAGCTTCAAGCCCTCAAACTCCTGTGAAGGGGGCGTGAGTGAGGATGAGGAGGTTGAGTGCACCAGCGGATGTCGGGTCCAGGTGGAAAGCAAGAACGAGGAGCAGGGCAATGACAAGGCATCAAGGCGCCAAGCTCACAAGCCGGGAAGAGGGGGGGGGGGGGGGGGGGGGGGGGGGTTGAAAGCACGACCAGCAGAGAGGAGAGCACAGCAGGGCACACGCAACACGCAACCAGTCCAGTGCAGCTGGCAGACACAAATTGTAATCAATTTTTGTTTTGAAAGCTAGGGACATTGCAACATCTTTGATGTTTATGTTACGTTTGGAGCGCTTCAGCAACACGCCGCCCCAGTGTCAATGTGGCACCGTACCGTACCGCCTCACCTCCATGGTCTGTACCGCCACCTCGTCAATCGGCTCAGTGAGGTACAGCACCTCGTAGCCCTTGCTGACCAGTGACTCGACATAAGGGGAGGCCTCGGCGCCGGCACGGGTGTCGGCTGCAGGGGGGGAGAGGGGGGAAGAGGGGGGGAGGGGAGGTAGGGAGGAGGGAGGTTTGAAGGCCAGGCAAGGGGATTATTTGATGACGGCCGGTATTGACAGGTGCAAGCGGTGAGAACCATCAAACCAATCAGTCCCCGCGATTCCTGCAAGCACCCACAGCAGCCCGGCAAACCAGCACCCACGAAACCAACAAAACCCATCAAACCAACCATCACCCATCAAACCAGCACCCACCAACACATGAGCAGCACGCACCAAAGCAAGCAGCACCCACCACTCCTGCAAGCACCCACAGCAGCCCGGCAAACCAGCACCCACCAAGCCTGACCCACCTGCCAGGTAGTAGATCTGCGTCTGGCCCTCCTTCTTCCTCTCGACATACTCAGACAGGGAGGTGAGCCCCTTCTCGGCAGCAATGGCAGAGGAAGAGAAGCGCAGCAGAGGGGCCAGCGACTTGCGGTTGTCCTGCAAAAGGGAGGGGGGGGAGGGAGCGGGACACGTGGGTGGCAGGTCAATGGTGCGGGTTGATGGGGGTGGGGGTGGAAGTGGGAGGGCTGGGTGGCAGCAGCGGTGCAGTTTGGGTTTTGGCGGGGTATGGCTGGGAAGCGGGCACACAGCGCAAGCGAGTGGGGGCGGCTGCAGGGCTGGGAGATCTGCGTGCCAGTGTGAGCTGTGGCTACGTGGTGCAGCCGTCAACAGCACCACCACCACCACACATACTGCTGGCCTCTCGGGGTGCTCACTTCAGCAGGCTGGCAACCCAGCTGAGGGCTTGCTCTCCCTCCCTCTCTTGCTTCCCTCCCTCTCCTCCCCCCCCCCCCCCCCCCCCCCCCCCCCCCCCCCCCCCCCCCGCCCGCCCCCCGGGCATGCACTCACCGCATCATCAATGCAGCCCAGCTTGATGAATTTGCCAAAGGACTCCCAGAAGGCGGCATACTCCTGCGGGGGTGGCAGTACAGGCAGTACACGCATAAGAACGGGTGAAGTGGCGGTACAGCGGTACAAATAGTTAGAGATACAATGGTATAATTGTACTTCCCAGTGGTGGCACATCCGCCATCAGGGGCAGCGCCGTCAGGCCACTCCACACGCAACTCAGCGGCCGGCGGCGATGGGTGCAGCGCATCCATCAGCACCAGACAGCACCGTGGCACTCTGCCACTCTCAAAACATCGCACAGCACCTCTCCCGCCGCTTATGAACCACCACTGACGGACCTTCTTGTCCTCCCTGCCAGCAATGTCGCTGATCATGTCGATGGAGCGCTTGACCAGCTGGCGGCGAATCAGCCGCACCACGCGGTTCTCCTGTAGAGCGGCAGGGGGAGCGGAGAGGGGTGAGGAGACGAGAATGAATACAGATAAGAAATGAATAAGAATTAGAATGAAAAAAAGTGCTGATGTCTCCGGTAAGCGACAATCGGCAACGAACGCTTGCCTCACACATTCAGCCACGCACGCATTATCACGTAGGCAGTGCTGGGTCAGCAGCCCGAGATAGCTGCATCGAGGCTTGCCGCCCCCAAGAGCTCAAAGGGGACACACACGACTGTGCAACCCTGAACCCTTGAAACCAAATCCGATGCACTCCTTCTCAGCACAGCCGCTCACGCACCCCCACCCTTCAGCCACCCAGCACCCACCAAACCACCAGCACCCAACCAACCAATCAACCACCCCAGCACCCACCTGCAGGATCTCCCGGGACACATTGAGGGGCAGGTCTGATGAGTCCACCACTCCCTTGATGAAGCTGAGGTAGCGGGGCATCAGGTCCTCGTCAAACTCATCTGCTTGGGGGGGTAGGGGGTTGGGGGGGAAAAGTTAAAAGGTACATGAATTAGCAAGAGCGTGGGTGAGGGGAAGGGCAAGGGTGGGAGGGCAAAGGGCAAAGGGTAGAGGGCAGAGGGCAGAGGGCAGAGGGTAGAGGGTAGAGGGTAGAGGGTAGAGGGTTGAGGGAGTACGTTTCAAGCGAGAGGGTGGTGTGTGAGTGGAGGGGAGGGGTGCAGGCATGCAGACGCCAACCCAAGGGCGGGGGCGAGTACAACAGAATGGGCGGGGCAGGTACCACTCCCAGCTTTCTGCACCTCTGCGCACGCCGCCCTGCTGCTCGATGCCCCAGCCTCACCCTGCCCTGCCACCACCACGGCCTCCCCGACCCACCCTTCCAGCCACCACCCGTCTCACACTGCCAGCCTGCCTTCTCACCACACCTCTCCCCTTTGCCCTCCTCTCAACAGCCCGTTGAGAAGCCGTCATCCACCCATACCCCCACCCCCTTCCTTGTCGCCCCGCCCCAGCCCCACGCCACCCAGTCAGCCCCAGCCCCACGCCTACCCACACCCACACCCAAACCCACCCACCGCGCCCACCCCCTCATCCCACCACACCCAAACACCCACCCCACCCATCCAGCCTCACCCAGACTGCCCCCACCCAGTCAGCCCACCCCACCCCACCCAGTCAGCCCCACCATTGCCCCACCATTGCCCCACACCCACCCAGCCACACCCACACCCAAACACCCACACACACAGCCAGTCAGCCCCACCCACCCGAGATGAACACCCTCTTCACATACAGGCGGATGTTCCTGCTCTTGGCCATGGAGCGGTCCTGGTCAAAGGGCGCCATGCCGGGGACAAACAGCATGGAGGAAAACTGCGGGGATGGAGGGGGTGGGGGGAGAAAGAGGGGGGGAGAGGAAGGGAAAGGGCCAGATGTCAGTGCACCCGTGAAGGGAGGGAGGTGGAGGGGAAGGGAAAGGAAGGGAATGTCGGTGTGGAGGGGCAAGGGGATGCAAGGGGCGAGGGTGATGGTCGTTAGAGAGGAGGGGAGAGGGTCACGTCGTCGTGTACGTGCGCCAGGCGACAGCGGTACGAGCGGCGTACCGCTCAGCACTACGCAGCCTCAGTGCCGGTCAAGGCACCCACACAGCTCTCCTCGGATGCTCAAGCTTCAGCTCTTTGCCGCCGTTTCTTGCTGTACCACCAATCAACCACACGAGCGACCACACACCCAGAATTCAGCACACCACCCCTCACACCCAACACTCAACTCTCCCACCAACACCTCCCCTCTCACACACACATCAGCACACCACCCTCATCCCCACCACCAAAACCCACACACACCCCCACCCACCCCACCCACACACACACACACACTTGACCTCTCACAATCACACACACACTTGACCTCTCACAATCACACACACACACATACACACACAGAGCAGCCCACCACACCACACCCACCCACCCACCCACCTCAATCGTGCCCTCCACGTTGAAGTGAGCCACACCCAGCGGCTCAATGAACTCCCTGCATACACGTGAAGGGCTCGGGGCGAAGGCTGTCAGGGAGGGCGGGATGCAGAGCTGGGAGTGGCAGCAGACAGGGGGGGGGCACACACTTTGAGCTAAGGAGAGTGCTCCTTCCTGCCTGCTGCCCGCGTCATTCCTTCCCGCCCACACCCAGCCCACCCACCTCGCGCCCACTTCGCACTGTTTCCATTTGTTGGTGTCCACACATTTCAACACAGCTGTTTCATTAGAGCTGTTACATCGAGAAGAACCTCCAACGCACCGGGCTCACCCACCCCTCCAACCCCCGCCACACACACCCCCTATGCGTGCACTCCATCACACTCACCGGAAGGTGGTCTTGAAGAAAGCGTCGTACTCATCCTTGGCCACACTCTTGGGGCTGCGCACCCACAGCGGCTTGTTGTCGTTCTGCACCCGCCACTGCTCCTCCTCATGGGTCACAGTCTTCATGACTGCGAGACAGGCAGGGAGGGAGGGAAAGTGGCAGGGGAGGGAGAGGAAGGGAGGGTGAGAAGGTGGGCGGGCGGCCGTGCAAAATTGAAACACACACTTAGCGGCTGCATCCCCTCTGCAGCAGAAGCTGTAAGTCAGGCTTCCTGGGTGGACCGAAGATGGACTGCGACACAGATACGCACAAGTGACGAAGCAGCAGCAGCAGCAGCAAGATTATCAGCCCCCCCCCAAACAAGCAGCAGCAGCACACTGCCGCCCTGTCTTTCTCTCGCTGCATGCGCACCTGGCTGCACCGCGTCCACCGCCGCCTCCTCCTTGCCCTCGGCCCGGGCCTTCTCCTCTGCCTCCACCTGCGCCTTGGCGGTGGCCTCCTCGTCTACTACCTGCAAGTTGAATGGTTGAAATGGTTGAACAGTTGAAATGGTTGAATGGTTGAACAGTTGAATCGAGTATCAATCGCAGCACACAGCCACTTGCGAGAGAGGGGACTGTTTTGGGGCAGCAAGCGAGCGACAGCAGGCGGCAAGGGTGGCAGCGGGAGGACGCAAGGATGGGAAGACCAGACAGCACACAGTGCAAGCTCACGAGGTCAGCGTCCCAGCACCATGCAGCACACAGGCGCACAGTCACACTGCCTCACTGCCACACCACATGCAGCACCACCAGCCGAGCACATGAGCACTTGGGCACGCCAAGCAACAAATGGAAAGCACCAGCACGGCGCCAGCAGACGGAGCAGCAGCGCACAGCGCACCTGCTCTGACTTGGTGGTCTTGACCCAGAGCTTGATGGGGAAGGAGATGAACTCGCTGTACTGCTTGATGAGAGACTGCAGGTACGGGTACAGGTGAGGCGTTACAGATGGGGCGGTACACAGGTGGCAGCACAGATGCACATGCGAGTCAGCGCAGCATACTGCTGAGCGCGTTTTGTGGCACAACCCATACAAACAGTGAGCAGGCAATCCTGCTCAGCACCCCAGCAGGCAACCCAAAATACAGATCAACCAAGCAAACATGCATCCACCGAGCACACAACACTGCCACACCCCTTCTCCCCAGCACCCAGCACCCAGCACCCACCTCCAGCTTGGCTGGGTCAGAAAACTCCGTGGCATCAGGCTTCAGGTGCAGTGTGATGCGGGTGCCGCGAGGGATGTCGGCAGCGGCGTCCTCCTTGACTGCAGTGTAAACGGGGCAGAGCAAGCAGAGGGCGTGTCAGCTTGCTTGCTTGGCTGCGTGGACAGTTGTCATTTGTGGCCCGCAGCGCTGTTGTCCTGAACTGCAACGGACGGGGATGGCACCCGCCAACACCTGATGTAAACCCTGGCTGGCTGTTGCTGATATGTGGGGACCAGGCCGGGAGGGCAGCGGGCGCCAACCGCCAAGGGAGGCAGCACCAGCCGAAGCAGCAGTGCTCTCATCCCCAGCACCGCCACCATACGCGCCACCAGCATTCACACCACCACCTTCCACGCTACCACCAGCACCAGCACCACCACCAGCCGCCCTACTCACTTGTGTAGCTGTGTGCGCCAGCAGCAGACTCCCACAGCCACTGGGAGCCGTCCTTGTTGGATTTGGTGGACACGCTGACCTGTCACAAGGGGGAGGCAATCCTAGGAGTTAAGTAGGGATTGAGGGATTGACGCCTGTCTTCGAATCCTTTACAGCTGAGGGCTGCTGACAGGTGAAGTGAGTGAACATGATTCTCTGTCTAAGGCAGGCTGGGGAGGCGCCATGCGGGCAAGCAGGACAGGTGCCACTGTACCTCGGAGCAGAGCAGGGCAGGCAAGCAAGCAACACATTATGACATCGGTACGGCAGCAGTACAACGGCAGGAGCAGGCATGGAGGGCGCACCTTGTCGGCAACCAGGAAGGCAGAGTAGAACCCCACACCAAACTGCGGCAAGGGCACACGCAAGCACACAGCAACGGAAGAGGGGTGAATGCGGGAACGAGCCGGTGCGATGCATTCCCGCCGGAACGAAAGGGACAGGACGGTGCAGCCCAACATCGCAGCAGCTGGTTTTGTTTACTTGACAGCCACACACCGACCACACGGCCACCTGTCCTAGACCTGCCATCCAGCCCTCACAGAGAGAAGGTTTTAGCACACATAAAACATCCAAAGACATTTCAGACCCTGCCTCAGGTCACGCCTCAGCCCCAGCACCCACCTGGCCAATCAGGTTTGCATCCTTCTTCTCCTTCATCGCCTCCATGAACTTGGCGGTACCTGCGGTACAGTACCGTACAGGCGGTGCAACAGCAGGACGTGAGCGATACTGGCACATCGAGACACGAGGGCGGTCCCGCAGTCAGCGGTGCAGGGAGGGGTTGCCAGCACTGGCGGCAAGTGCTGGCCAACCACTCGCCTCCTTCAGCATCACTCTCCCCCCCCCCCACACACACGAACACCACCACCACCACCACCACCACAACTTGTCTGTCCAGCTAGCCAGCCAGCCAGCCAGCCAGTAGCCTGGCAGCCACGCAGCCACCCAGCAGCATTCACTCACCCAGTCACGCAGCCACCCAGCAGCACACACTCAGCCAGCCAGCCACCCGGCAGCACCCAGCAGCACTCAACCCAGCCATCCAAGTTACCGGCAGCACCCACCCGACTTTGCAATGGTGCCCAGTGTGCCGATCAGCTCCTCGCGGGTCATGCCCACACCCGTGTCCTCAATCACCACCGTGTTGGCCTCCTTGTCGGCACGGATGCGGATCTCCAGGTCTGTGGTGATGTGTGTGTGTCGGGGGGGGGGGGGGGGGGGGGGGGCGGGTAGAGGGATGCGGTTAGCTAGCGGTGGCTGTGTGTGAGGGTTATCTCAGGGGAACACAGCAGCGGGACGCAGCACCATCGCATGGCGCCACTGCACCGAAGTCGCTGCCAGGCAGCGGCAGGCGCCACCCAGTGTTGAGCAGGCCTCAGCCGTGTCGCCGGTGCTGCCAGCACAGGCAGCTCTGCACAGCCTATTCTCGACCTAGCACCCACTTTCGCCACCTCTCGCTGATACCCTCGCACCCAGAACTCGACCCATCACCCACCAATCCAGCGCCCTAAACTCACACACCACCCAGCACACTCTCCAAGAGTCCACCCACCCACCCCAGCACCCTCCAAACAACCACCCACCCCAGCACCCAGCACCCAGCACCCACCACCCCACCCAGCCACCCACCCACCCGTGCCGCTCTTGTATTCCTCAGAGTCCTGCAGCGCCATCAGGCGGATCTTGTCCAGTGCGTCGCTGGCGTTGGACACCAGCTCGCGCAAGAACACGTCCCTGTTTGAGTAGAGGGAGTTGACTATCAGGTCCATGAGGCGGTCCACCTGGGTATGGGTGGGGGGGGGGCGGGGGGGGGGGGGGGGGGGGTGAGGTGGGGTTGATATAAGGGAGGGGTGAGGTGAGGTGGCGTAGCGTGAGGTGGGGTTGGAGTGAGGTGACACTAAGCAAGAAGGGGTGTGGTGAGATTAAGCGGAAGGATGTGAGAAGGCAAGGAGAGAGTGGCCTGTCATGCGGAAGGTGCGTGGAAGTAGCTGTATGCTGTTGTGCTGTTGTGCGCTGCAGGTGGACGCTTGCAAGGAGTGAAGGCGGGAGCGGGGGAGCAGTGCATTGGATGTGGAAAGCAGGCAGGACGGCCAGGCGAATAAGCAATGGGAGGTGGGTGCTGGAGAGAGCAGGTTGAGGTGATGCAGAGAGCGCCAAAAACGGCAGGCAGCACCGCGGTCTCGAGCAGATGTAAGGCTAGAGATCGCTGAGGTCAGCTGCGGGCCAGGCGGCCATCGCAGCGGGTGTCAAATCAAGGGTGAGCAGCGGAGAAGTTTCCGGTTTCGGGCCGATCGCCGGCGCCGCTGCTCCCGTGCCCCAAACTGTGGCCAAGGCTGCCATGTGTGGCCGCGCCGCATCTCACCTCTGCTTGGTACTGAAAGGTCTCGGGCTCGGCAGTGGCAGCAGCCGCACAAACGGTGCGAGCCTGGCGCAAGCTCTGCCCGCTGGCGGCGGATCGGGCAGCGGCGGCGGCAGCAAAGCGTGGCCTGGCAACGACGCCACGCACCACGGCGGCCTTGCATTGGGACGAAGCGGCCATACGGGCCACGGCGGAAGCCTGCAGCGTAGACATGCACGGCACAAAGCGCGATGGTTTCCACGCAGTTGCGGCAGCGGCTCGGCCAGCCAGCAGCATGTCGGCACAGCAGTCTTCTGCGCTTTGCATATGATGATGAGGAGTTAGCGCACCGCACGAAGGACCGAGGCGACCATCGTCACAGGCGGTGTTGCAAGACAATCACTCAGACGATAGCTACTGGTGCAAAGACAATCGATGGCCGCAACTGAGCCTCCTACTGTCGTACTGTAGTACGCCGCCGCATCAGTGAGGTACGCAAGCATGTTGCGCGCAGCTGTAGTCTTGACCTGCCAGCAGCTGTGCTGGTGCATTTCTTCCTCCTTGCCTGGACTTGTCAAGTCACTTTGTGATAGTGCCACGTGTCAGAATGCAATGTGGGACTGCCGACTTGACCATGCCCAGCACGGCTCGGCACGACCCTGACAGCCAGCAATGTATATGGCAGGCATTGGTGCTGCAGGTGGTGTGCAAAGAAAGGAATTGAGCCCTGTGATAGAATCGCATCGCGCCGCCGCATGCTGCCCAGGTAGGCCTCCGCCTGCCATGCGGGAAGTGGCCCCATCAGGATGACCTCTGCACATGCGCGTGTGCCTTGTGCTATCCCATCGATTCCCTGCATCTCAGCACCGTCCATCGTTCAGTGCGTTCTCAGGTGCGTCGTCGCCTGGAGTCAGCGCAAGGACCCGCCCCCCCCCCCCCGCGCTGTCTCTCATTGCTTGCAAGCAGGCTTGGCATCAGCATCAGGGCAGGAACGCCGCAATGCCGTGAATATCCAGCTTGCGAAAGTGCGCGCTAGGGTTCGATGAGCCCACTCATCACGTTGCGGACCCTGCAACACCCTTGATCGCTCTCATAGAGCGGCTGCGACATCAGCATCACGCAGAAAACGCGCCCGTTGCTGATTGCCGCTGCCGCCGCTGGTTCCCGCCGCAGTCACCCACCATGCCAGTCGGCAGCATTTCATCCAGCCCCGACACTGTCGGCGTGGCAGGTAAACAGCCTGCCGAGGGGAGCAGCTGCGCCACAATCTCGCAGCGAGGACGTGCTGGAGAGCAGGCTGGCAGCATGTAGAGGGCAGGGAGGGCGCCTTTTCAGGTCACCCTGGCTAGGTGTAGACACGGCAACCGTCACAACTGGCCCTGCCTGCCCTGCTTCCCTCCCTTGACCTAAAACGTCTTGCAGTCGTCAACTACCGCGTGCCGATATGCGAGACCCGGCAGGAAGTGCTGGACAACTGCAAGTGAGAGAGAGAGGCTGTTGACGGGTGGCGTTGGGCCAGGGTCGAACCTCACGTGAACTGGCTTGAGCACCAAGTTGCAGCACCCGCGCGTCAAAGTGGCACCTTTGACCACCTTTGACACGGCCGTTGCTTCTCTGCTGCTCACCGCTGCTTGCAGGAAGATTGCGGACACTGTGCAGGGATTGAAGCGGGGCTACCCTGGACTGGACCTGGTCATCTTGTGAGCTCTTCACAGCTTGTTTGCATCCATGCCTGCCTTCTGCTGCATGTGCCGTTCGGTTGCTTGGTTGCTGCTCTCGGCACCTCCGCCTCGTCCTGCCCTTCTGTCCTGCCTGGGTCTTGTCGCTGTCACACACAGTGCTTCCTCAACACCTCAACCCGTTCCACTGATGGGTGCATTCTTGCTTTCCTCCTCTGCTTCCTCCTTGCTGCAGCCCCGAGTACAGCACCCAGGGCTTCCACCCCACCCTCTGGCCCCAGCTGACCACCACCTTGGACGGACCAGAGGTGCAGGTCTTCAAGCAGGCCTGCCGCGACAATGGTGGGTGCGCTGGGGGGTGGTGGCTGTATTGTTGTATAAAGCCGCAGCTGGGGGTGGCTTGGGTGATGAGGGAGGGTGTCAAGCGGCAGCTGAGTGGCATGTGAGGCAACGACTGGTCCGTCTGCCGCCCTTGAGCTTGCAACCGTAGCAGCCTCCTCCACAACCCTTGCTGCCATGGTGGTGCCCTTGGTACGTTCAAGGCTGCTGGTGCTGCTGGTGCTGCTGGTGCTGCTGTTGCACCCGGCCAGAATTGGTTGCTCCCCCCACCCCACCCCACCTTGCGGTGCAGGCGTGTATGGGGTGTTCAGTCTGACTGGTGAGGAGCACCCGGAGGCTGGCAAGAACCCCTACAACACACTGATCATGATCACTGATCAGGTGGGTACGATACTGCCTGTGAGGGGCCTGTACCGCTTTTGCATCATACTGCCTGTGGCACATGGCTGGCCTCCACAAATCATGCCCGGTGCCTTCTTCCTTTCGCGTTTGAACTACTGTTTGATTTGTCTTGCCTTGTCAAATGCGGATGCTGCCTGCTTTTGCCAACAAAAGTGTGCTGCCGCCGCCGCTTGACTCTGCAGGGTGAGATCAACCACGTGTACCGCAAGGTGAGGCGGTACAGCACCGTTGTGGCTGTTCAGTACCACCGCAGGGAGGTTGCGCTCGCTTTCAAAGTTGCTGCTGTTATTGCTGCCGGAATGACTTCATTGCTCCTGGCTGCTGCTGCAACAGTCTAGCCAGCATGGCTTGGCAACGTGCCACGGCACAGCAACACGATGAGTCGCCTCTCCTCTTCCCCCTCCACTGACCCCTCTCAACCCCCCCCCCCCCCCCCCCCCCAAACCCCCCACAGGTGTTCCCCTGGGTGCCCAAGGAGCCTTGGACAGCCGGCAACGAATTCAGCGTTGCACTAGGGCCCAAGGGCCTGGTGTGTGGCGGCTGCATCTGCTACGGTGGGTGGAAGGGGAGGGTGTGTGTTGAACGGAGGGGTGTCAAGAGGCGGCTGCATCTGCTGCGATGGGTGTGGGAATGAAAGATGAGACGAGGGAGAGAGAGAGGGGCAGGAGAGAAAGAGGGAGAGCCACACTTATACTCTGAGACACACACACCTGCCGAACCGCCCCCTCGATGATCCCGCTCCCACCCCGCCTTTCTTTCCCCCGTCCCTCCCTCCATCACCAGACCTCAACATGCCTGAGGTGGGCCGGGACCTGGCCTTCAAGGGTGCGGAGCTGATCATCAGGATACAGGGCTACATGTGAGCGAGCAGTGCAGGGTGTAGTGTAGAGGGTGGAGGCTGGACGGGGAGTGTTGTGGGGTAGAGAAGGGAGGGGAGGGGAGCAGGGTTCAGGGCTACATGTGAGCGAGCAGTGCAGGGTGGAGGGTGTAGGTGCAGGGTAGGAGAGAGTGAGTGTGAGGAAGTTTCTGCGCTACGGAGGCTGCTGGGAGGAAGCTGCAGCCGCGGTCGCAGCCCGTGCAAGCCCTCACCGCAGTGTCACACTGCTGCCACCCTACTAAACACTTGATGCTCCAGCCATGTTGGCCCCAGTGCGAGTCAGTGTCGCAAGTTTCTGTGCGGGCACACAGACAGCACACACTAACAGTGGTGCACTCGTACATCGTAAAGTACACCCTTGCAATGTACCGCCCACAGTATCGCCCCCTCCTGCCCTGTACTGCCAGGTACCCGGCCAAGGAGCAGCAGATCCAGGTGGCTAAAGTGCGGGCCTGGTGAGTCAATGTGTCACGCTGTGCTGTGCTGTGCAGCGCTGCGCTGCGCTGCTCTGTGTCATGTTGTGCTGTGCTGTGCTGTGCTGCGCAACTCGTGCCACCAGTGAGCCGTACGTCGTGCCGAGTCTGCGCTGTCTGAACCCGAAAGCCACGTGCCGGCCAGCCGCCCTGTCTATTTACTAAGAAAGGTATTCTTCCTATTCCCTGCTCCTGCTGGGTGCAGGGAGAACAACTGCTACGTGGCTGTGGCCAACATGGCGGGACGCGACATGGTGTACAGGTGCAGTGCACCTGTGCAGGCCTGCACCTGCAACACATCTGCAGTACACCTGCATTGCCAGGCTTGCATGCGTGCGGCGGGTGCATGCGTGTGCGGCATTCTAGAGCTTTGGGAAGAAGGATTTTAAGTTCAGGGGCTGGAGGGGATGCCGCTGTGCAGTGCCGCTGTGTGTTGGACAAGGTGTCCAGCTGGCATCGGCATAGGGCTGAGTGCGCTGGCATGGGGTGCTGAGAGTGTGGGGGTTGCGTGCGTGTGTGCGTGTGTGCGGTGCAGCCTTTTCGCTGCCGTGTGGCACTGAGCCTCTCCGCTTGTCTGCCCGCAGTCCGTGCCTGCTCCCCTCCCTGGCTGCCGCCCTCCTGTCCACCCACCGCTCCTAACGGTCCACCATTTTTTTGTCTTTCTTCCCGCAGCTACTTTGGTCACAGCAACATTGTGAGCTTTGACGGCACCACCCTGGCAGAGTGCGGCACCTCTCCAGATGAAGCCACGTGAGTGGTGGGCTGCTGCCGTAGTCTGCCCATCAGTCAGTTTGGGGCAGTACAAACAACCTGCGTTGACGGGTCGTGCCTGCAAAGAACCTGAGGTGAAGCAGCGGCAGGCACAGCCGGGAGGGGTCGCTTGTTGTGCTTAGCAGGGCAGCCTGGCGAAGTGCTGGCAGCAGAGGGAGCAGGGCAGCTTCAACCGATGTCACTTGGCCAAGTGTGTGTGGCAAGCAACCAAACGTGGGATTGTGTCAATGACCGCCCTTGCGACTGCGTGTGCTGTGTGCAGGTACGCCGAGCTGAGCCTGTCTGCCATCCGCAATGCACGCCGCAATTGGACGGCAGAGAATCACATGTGAGACAGGAGGGAGAGAGGGGGGGAGGGAGGTAGCGGCGCAGGGTGGTGTGGCGGTGCAGTGTATGCTTGGTGCTGGGAGGCGTGCGCCGCAGCAGCATTGCGCGCTGGGCTGTGCTCTTGTTGACCTGAGATTATAGGCAGCCTTATCCCCATCACTTACAGCCTATCTGTGTGTTCATTGCTCAATGCGCGCCCTTCTCCTTGCACCCTCCCTCCCTCTGCCGCCGCCAGCTACAACCTCATGCACCGGGGCTACACTTCTGAGCCGGGGGGCCAGGCTGAGTGCCCCTTCGACTTCTACAAGACCTGGGCCGCCGCTCCTGCCAAGGCCAAAACACTGTCCGAGGCGCTGACGCGCGATGCAGGTGGGGATGAGGGATGAGGAAGAAAGCATCGCCTCCGAGCGCGTGTGTTGACAGGGAGACAGGCTGGATGTGGGTGGCGGACGTGTTTTCTTGCAGGCGCTGAGGAGGGCAGCAGGAGGCGGTGCTGGTTGCCACCTTCCTGGCTGCCCATCTTTCGGCTATTATCACGCCACCTCAGTTGTCCTCAGGAAGCTGCCAACCTGCCACACACACTGCTCGCCTGGACCCCCTGTGCAGATGCGCCTGCTGACGCCACCTGTGTTGATGTGGCGCCAATGCCGCCCTCACGCCTCATCTCGGTGCGCCAAGCTGCTCGGCTCACCCCTGCTGCTCAGCGCTTAGCTGTCGCTCAACTCAGCGTCAGCTGAGCGATCATTGCTGCAAACTGCTCAGCCAAGCCTGCTGCGTAGCTTGTGACCTGGGCCACTTTGGCATCAACACGCATCGCCTGGCACTTGCCTGCTGAGACACTCAATGCTGCCGGCTGCTGCTGCTGCTGCTGCTGCCTCTGGTGATGCAGGCTACATTTGGCAAGGCCGCTAACGGCAAGGCGAACGGCCATGCCAATGGCCATGCAAACGGCACTGCCAACGGCAAGACTGCCAACGGCGTTCACTGAGGGGCCAGCGCCTCTTGCGGCATGCGTCTCCCAAAAGTGATGCCTGCCTAGATCCCATTCATTGGCCCTCTTCCTGGGTGGCCTCCTGCCCCACTGCTGCTTGCTTACGCGATTACCGGTGGGCAGCGCGATTGGCTGTGGTTGTAATGAGATCGCTGCCAGCAAGCAGCAGCAGCATGTCTGCCGTGGTGTGAGTGGTGTCCTGCCTCTCAGATGCATCGCATTGTCCTTTCCCCTCCAACTTGCGCTGTCCAACTACTTCAGGCACCCTGCAACCCCTCTTGTCATAGCGCTTGCTCTTTTTCCACTTTCTTGCCTTGAATCCCTGCTGACAGCATTCGGCCCTGCAGCGGCGTTCCCCTTCCCCCCTTCTGATTCCCGATTCATTGTGCACACATTCTACCTCTCCGTTTCATTGAGCATACCAGCGTTTATGGCGTGCCACCACTGTAACGATAGCGAACAAGTCACCCGGGGTTGCATGCATGCATGTGTGTCGACCCTGCAGGTTTCATGCTACCAGTGCTCGAGGGCGCCGCAGCATCCCAACCCTGCCTGTTGATTGTGTGTTGAACCTGCGCCAGCTGACTGCCGCCCCATCCCCCATTATAGCAGGCTGCAAGGGCCTCGCAGGCAAGAGCGCAGCTTGCTGCTTTTGCTGGCAAGCCCTGCTTTGTCAAACGGCACCTCTCATTGATGCAGCCCTCTTGGTGATATGTGCACAACACGCCTGCTACACTCAATTTGACCCAAGGGTGAGGAACATTCTCCCACCGTTCCTCCGTCGCCAACATGTCTGGCGCCGCCGCTGCCGACAAGGTGATGTACCCATTCCCGCGGGCTTTTGCCTTTCACATTGAGCGACCTCCGCACCCATCGTAAGAGTTGTAGAGTTGTTCGGTCGAGCGGAAGCCTGCGAGGTGCGTCCGGACAGTGGGTTCTCACGGAGGGAGCCGCAGCGGGATGGCTAGGCCAGCGGTGATGTGCAGCCTGATTTTGCTGCGCTTCGCACGCTCCTGGTGTTGGGGAGTTCGCGGGTCGCTCGCCGCCATTTGCTTGGGTCTCGTCGCGAACGGTGCTCTGGAGCGCTGGACCTGCAGGTGTACACACAGTGGCTGCAGCCCTCCTCAGAAACTGCAGTGCCGCCAGTTCCGCCACCGCCGCCGCCACTTGCCACCGGCGTATTGTCCACCCGTTTGTCGCCTATCTTCCGTGACCCTCCGGCATTCTACACACATGGCACGTTCGGCGCTGCTCCTGCTGTTGGGGGCAACGCTGATTGCAGCCTCGGCGGCAAAATCGCTGACAGCCAGCGGTGAGGCAGGGTCGGGCGCTGGCATGTCTCTTCCGCCATTGCGCTTTCATCCTGTTTTCGGGCCTTTTCTTCCTCGAGTGCCGTTGTGGCGTGCATGCTGCTGCTGCCTGGATGCCAAGCAGCGGTCTGTGCCCGATCGAGTGGTCCACCCTGATACTCATGCATGCACACGTGCCCTCAACCCGCGCTGCCGACTGCTGGTGCTGACCTCGCAGTGACTGGGCTGCCTTATGATGATCCCAGAGTCAGACCCTTTGACGGCAAGTCCTTTACATATACCACTTTTGGGCTCACCAAGACTGTCACCGTGAGTGCTGGCCTCCGCTGCCATCCGCCCAGCATGTGTCCAGCAGCGTGTGCTACTAAGAAGTTGCCTCTACTGCAATAACTGCTCGAAGCATTCATCTGTCACCTGCCGGCCTGCTCACGTTCCTGCCGCTAGCTAATGCGCTTGCCTGCTTGCCTGCGTGTTCCCCTCATTACAGATCCTAACACAGCAGAACAAGTGGTGGTTGACGGCCAAGCTGACGGCAAAGAAGATTGAGGTGCCATGCGTTCTAGACAGTGCCGCAGCTGCGCCGCAGACGTGCATGGTCTTGGGGTGTTCTGTGCAGGCGGAGGGCAGCGGTACTGGCCCAGGCTGCATGCTGTGCTGTGCTGTGCTGTGCTGTGCTGTGTGTCAGCCCCCACTGCCTCCTTCCCTCCCTGCAGCCCTTCTCTTCCATGACTTACATTGAGTTTCAGAGTGCGTCCATCTACGGAACCGATATCATAGGAGTGTTGATCACCAAGACCTCATTCTCAGGTGCGGCAGCCGGCAACAAGTGCCCACAGCCCATTCCTCCATGCTAGCGCCGCAGCCTTGTGTAGAGCCAGAAGGGGCCCGCCTGCACCATAGCCTTCTGCTTGCTTCGCGCTGCAAGGCAGCTTGCACGGGCGGTCAGCGTGGCTGCAGTGACTCTACGAGTAGGCTGCATTGTGCATGCGGCCCCGCATGCAGCAGCATATGTTTTCTTGCTCTTACACACAGGCGAAGCTGCGGAGCTGGGGGTTGAGCGTTGCCTCTGGGACGAGTGGTTTGCTGCCTTGCCGGCCGCAGTCTTTAAGCATCGACTACCAATTGACGCTGTTGGCTTGCCCTGCTCATGCGCCCTCCCCCTGCAGTGAGCCTGAACGGCAAGCCCTTCACCCCTAAGAAGCAGGCAATCAAGGGCGGCACTCTCAACTACATTATGCCCGTGGTGAGCTGGGCTGGCACATGCCGGCGAACTGCGCGTGTAACAACACAGCCTGTGGCCCTGCCTGCAATCGAACTTGCCTGCTGTGGCGCTGCCTGCCTTGTGTGCCGCCCGCCTATGTGGCTGCCATGGACCAGCACATCCCCAGACTGGCATTTTAAGCCGTATGCTTGCCTGCATTATCACCGCTCCGCCCCCTACCTCTACCACCGGCAGCATACCCAGGACGCTGCATTGCCTGCCACATGCTTGTGCACACCTGCCACATGGCTGTGTGCGGGGCTCTGACCTTGCCTTGCGCTGACCTTCATCCCTTGCCCGTGCCTCTGCTTGCTGCAGTGGGGCAAGGATCACATTCTGGTGCTGAAGAGGTCAGGCGTCAGCATTCGAATCACCCAGCCTTTTGATGCGGCGGCTGTCAAGTATAAGCAGTGGTTGAATGCCAACGTCATCTTGGCCGATCCAAAGAAGACAGGCTGGCGTGGCATCCTGGCGCCTCCCCTGCTCAAACCTTGAGCGCTGCCTTGCAGATTGGATGCAATGGCGCGTTGCAGCTGCTTTTCGACCAATGACTATGTTATCGTCTCGTTCACTTTCATTGTCAGCACTCCGTGACAATATTGACAACGTGCTCAACTTGAACTACATCGAAATAGTGCTGCTGCTTCGTGTGCTGCGCTGTGCGTATGCTGCCAACATGCTGTGACTCATGTAGTAACCTTTTCTGCTCCCACGCGAGTTTGTTGGACACTGTGCGATGCTGCAAGGAAGGGTAGCGGTGGTGACAGGCGCAAGCCGAGGAGCGGGCAAGTGCCGACGCGAAATGCGCATGCCGGGCTGCATGGGAGATCGGGTCACCGGGAAGCCTAACGCCGGGCTGCAAAATGCTTGGTTACCAGCCAACTGTGAATCGCCGGTGCCTGCCCACCGCCGCTCGCCGCCACTTGCAGGTGCTGGCGTAGCGAGGGCCCTGGGCAGCGCAGGAGCCACAGTGTATGTGACAGGCCGGACGGTGCGTGGTGGTGTGCCGCCAGCAGACGGGGCTGTAGGCACCGTTGAAGACACAGCAGCCGAGGTGACTCGACGCGGCGGCCGCGGCATTGCCGCCGTGTGCGACCACTCTGACGACGCTCAGGTATGGCTTCCTGCCTGCCTGCCTGCCTGCCTGCCTGCCTGCCTGCCTGCCTGCCTGCCTGCCTGCCTGCCCATGCATGCATGCGCACGTGCCCCTTGCAGGGCTGCCTACCTGAAAGGCAGACTGCAACGCTGTGCTCCCCCTGCTTCCCCATCGGCGCCCACACTCAGGTGGCAGCGCTGTTCCAGCGGGTGCAAGAGGAGCAGGGGCAGCTTGACCTGCTGGTCAACGCGGTGTGGGGAGGGAACGAGCTGCCTGGCTTGCTGGCGGCTTGGGCCCAGCCCAGCTGGGAGCAGGAGCCAGCCGCCTACTGGCACTCTATGTTTGAAGCGGGCGTCAGGGCAGCCCTGATTGGTAAACAGAGCTGCGACTTTGTGCAGCCTCTTGCCCCTCTTGCTTGCGGCCAGACTTGCTTGCGTGCCGTGAGGATTACTTTGCCGATCAGGTTGAAGCCTGAGCTGTGGCTGTCGCATGCTGCGGCCAACCCTGACGGCCTTGGCACACCATGAACGCCTGCTGATCTGCTGCTTTCTCCTCCCCCACCCACCGCGCCCAGCCTCGAGTCATGCAGCACGACTGATGGCTGCACAAGGCAGCGGCCTCATTGTGAACGTTTCTTTCTATATGCCCGAGCGAGGCACCACTGGCGGCGCTGGCAGCACAGGTGGCAGCTACATTGGCAACCTCTACTATGACCTCGCCAAGGCTGCACTAAACAGGTGAGAACATGCTGCTGCTGCCGCATCACAACCTTGCTACACCAGCTGCGAGCGGAGTGCAGCGCACCGCCCTTGCACGCAATCACAGCATCTGGTGCGCACTCGCCGACCTTCCGATTTTTAAGCATTTGTCTTCCATCTTCCTGTCCTCAGGCATGCTTTCTGCCTGGCCAACGAGCTCCGCTCTCACGGAGCGGCTGCGGTTTCCATAGCCCCGGGACATATGCGCACAGAGCGTGTGCTAAAGGCGTTTGGCACTGATGAGCAGCACTGGCAGCAGGTCCCGGAGCTGGCTGGTGCCAGCGAAAGCCCCGAATACCTGGGCAGGGCGGTGGCGGCACTTGCTGGCGATGCCGCCGGCGCGTTGCAGCGCAGTGGGCAGGTAAGAGGGAGCGCTTTGCAGCGCGGTGGGGCTGAGTAGGGGCCGTGCGCCTGCTTGGAGGTGAGGCTGCTCCTGCACTCAAGGCCGCCTGCCACCCTCCAACCCTGCAGGTTCTGCTGGTCGCTGACCTGGCTCAGCAGTATGGCTTCTGCGACATCGACGGCAGCCAGCCGCAGCCCTTCAAACCGGCGGGCAAAGAAGGGTAGAGAACCCCAGCTTATGTTTAAATAGATGCACTCTGATTTGTCGCGTGCCTGATTTGGCTGAGATTGTTCCTGCACGCAACGTCCTGTCTGCAATGCACACGGTGGTGTCAGGCTGCTGGGCAGGATTGGGGATCAGGCTTGCTAGTCAGTGCTTGTTCAAAGCGGCATCATGACGATTGGCTGCTTTGCGCTTTGCCGCCGCAGCATCTCACCAGGTATCGATCTTGCATCAAGGCCTCCGTTTCAATTTCAATTCTCACCCAGCAGCAGCAACAACAGCACAAGCACGCAATGGCGAGCACGATGGCTTGCACGGGTGAGTTGGTGCGGCCATGTCGCCAGGAGTGGGCGGAGAAGCGCTGATGAAGCCCACACTGCTGATGCAGGTGTGACGGCCGGCAGGATCGTCGAACAGCGGGCCGCGGCCGCGATGCCTGGCTTGGCAGGTAAGACACGGCCTGAGCCTGATCCAGCTGCGCCAGACGCCTTGCTTGAGGCTTAGTAGCATCACGGCAGCACGCTGCGGAGGAGAGGCTAGGGCTTCCCTTGCTAGCACCGCCGCCACGCCGCCAGCAAACTCGGCGCCGCCATTGGTTTCTCGAGACTCCACTCGCTGGCTCTGCAGGCATCAAGGCCGCCCGCAGCGCTGCTGGCAAGCCTGCTGCACGTGCAGTGATGGCCGCAGCACCAGCAAGACGCCGCACGCTGCGTGTTGCCGCAACCGCAACCACAGACGCACCTCCAGCTGCCGGCACAGCAAACAGCAACGGCGGCGGCACTCGTGTCATGATCATTGGTGGTGATGGGTACTGCGGCTGGGCTACCGCACTGCATCTGTCTGGTGAGACAAAGTGCCGCATGTTCGTATGTCTCTCGCTCGCCGGCGCCGTGATTATGTTGCCTCTGCCGTTCCTACTGCCGCCTGGCGCTTTCGGCTGTTGTTGCTGTCTCCCATGCTGCTGCTGTGGCACCCATCGCAATCCTCAAATAACAAGCACATGGTCGATTCCGTTCACGTGGTCGCTCGCCCTTATCCCAAAGTTCCAGCTGTCTTGTTTGCTGTTCTGCTGTCTTGCGGCCCGTTGCCCCCTCCCTGCCCCTTGCTCCACCCCCCGCCTTCTCGACCCTTCGACTCAATGCAGCTCGCGGCTACAACGTGTGCATTGTCGACAACCTTGTGCGACGGAACTACGACCTGCAGTTGGGGCTGGACACCCTGACACCCATTGCGTCTGCCCACGAGCGCGTGCGCAAGTGAGGCTCGCGGCCTCTCAGCCCAGCCTGTGCTCGGCCGGATGCCTGTAATTGGAGGCTGGCTGGCTGGCTCGAAGGCCGGCTGGCTGGATGGTTGGAGAGCAGACCTGGCAGCAGCAGCAGCGGTCTTTGCTGATGTAATCTCTGCCCTCGTGCGCCATTGTATTTGGCTCCAACTGGGCACCGCGCTGGGTTCGAACTGCTGCTTGTCCTCTCCTTTTCGCGTGTGTGTGCTCTCTCTGTGTGCAGGTGGGGCGAGGTGTCTGGAAAGCACATTGACCTGCAGGTCGGAGACATCTGCGACTGGGAGTTCTTGTCCCAGGCGTTCACGGTGAGTGCGGGAGAACGGAGCGTGGGGATTGCAAAGGGATGCATTCGTGAAGGGCCGGAGGGAGGGACCGCAGGCCAGGGCACAGGAGAGACATGCACTCTTAAAGGGCAGTGAGGCAAGCAGGCAGTGCAGCTATGCAGCGGGACATGCCTGAGCTCAAGCAGCCAGCCATGTACCGCACACACCACTGAGACAAACCCTGCTCGCGTGCCTGCCGCCGCCCCTCGCCTGCAGTCCTTCAAGCCGGAGCACGTGGTGCACTTTGGTGAGCAGCGCTCCGCCCCCTACTCCATGATTGACCGCCAGCACGCCATCTACACCCAGAGCAACAACGTGCTGGGCACGATCAACGTGTTGTACGCAATCAAGGCGAGCGAGCAGGGGTGCAGCAGTGTGGGTCGCGTGGTGCTCGCTTGCCGGTGTGTCGTTTGGTGCTTGCTTGCCGGTCTGTGGCGTGGTGCTTGCTTGCTGGTCTGCTCTTGCAGCATGTGTGTCTGCGAAGGTGGAGTGGTTGGCCAGGCACCGCAGGAGGGTTCTGCAGGGCTGATGGGCGGCAGGGCTGAGCATGCGGGGATGAGGTGTAGGGTGAGTGGCTGCCACCTGGCGTACCTTGATGCATCATGTGTGAAGTGTGTGTGTGTGTGTGTGTGGTGTGGTTGAATGCAGGAGCTGAGCCCGGACTGCCACCTGGTGAAGCTGGGCACCATGGGGGAGTACGGTGAGGCGGGGCAATGCACCCCATGGCTGCTTGCTTGGTTGTGTTTACGTTCTGTGTGTCTGCACAGGAAACTGCGATGCCGAGCTGTCTTGAGGCCAACATGAGGTGGCAGTACTATGGCAGTACTAGTACGGTTGCCTGTGATGTGGCTGCTGCGGTGTGTCTGATGCGGCTTGACTGTTTGGATTGGTGTGGTTGTGTTGCTGGGCTCCTGGCTGTGCCTCCTCCTCTCCCTCACCTCCCTGCCCCTCCCCCATCACAGGCACCCCCAACATCGACATCGAGGAGGGCTACCTCACAGTCACGCACAACGGGCGCACAGACACTCTGCCTTACCCCAAACAGGTGTGCAACTGGCGGAGAGGCTTGGCGGCGGCGGCAAGCGGGTAGACTTCCACGCTGCGCGTGCACCAGCGGCTGCATGCCAAGCTGTGGTTGTTGCGTCGCTTGCTACGCGGCGTGACTTTGCTGTCACATTTCCAGCCTCGCGTCTTGCTGTATCGTGTGCTTCACGACCTTGCATCTACGTATGCATCCCCAGTGCTGTGCATCACCTTCTCTGCCTCCCTTTCTCCCTCCCTTCTTCCCCCTCTCTTCTGCTCTTCTCCCCCCCACAGGCCGGTTCCTTCTACCACCTGTCCAAGGTGCACGACTCCCACAACATGCATTTTGCTGCCCGCGCCTGGAAGCTGCCAATCACCGACCTCAACCAGGTGCGCGCCTGGGCCCACAGCCTGTGCTGCACAGCACAGCATGTAGCTGTGTAGCGTAGCAAAGCATGTAGCTGTGTAGCACAGCTCAGCATGTAGCTGTGTAGCGTAGCAAAGCATGCAGGTACACCGCAGAACGCATGCGTGTGTACAAGGCGGCAAGGGTGTGGCGGAATGGATGGGCGGGCGTCTCAGAAGTCCCTTTTGCTCCACGCGTTGCACAGACGAGCTTCTAGCTTTCATGTCCCACCGTTGGTGCCTGCAATTAGTATTGCAAGAAACAACATGAGCTCTCCTGTGGTTTTCACAAGTTCAAACTCATAGGTGCCCCTTGTTTGCCCTCCCCTCCCTCCCGCCCCCGCCCCTCAGGGTGTGGTGTACGGCGTACGCACCGAGGAGACCATGGCTGACAAGGCGCTGATCAACCGATACGACTACGACGGCATCTTTGGTACCGGTGTGTACCGCTGCGGCACCGCAGTACCATGTTGATTCATGGCCTGTTTGCTGCTGTCGCGTTAGGGAGCCCTGAAGCTGCGTGCTGGGCTTACAGGCGCAGCATGTGGTGGTGTGGTGCAGCAGCAGCTGCGGCAGGGCTTGTGCCTGTTCGTCTTCCTTCCCCCTCTTGCTACAAGGGTTCATTGGAACAGCTTGGCTGCACTGGCCGGGGGACTGGCTAATAGGCTTGCGCCTACTGACACCCTTGCTCCGGTGCGCCTGCCCGCTGCCTGCCTGCAGCCCTCAACCGCTTTGTTGTGCAGGCAGCTGTGGGTCACCCGCTGACTGTGTACGGCAAGGGGGGGCAGACTCGAGGGTTCCTGGACATTCGGGACACTGTGCGATGCATCCAGGTGCGTTTGGGGGGTGCAAATCACAATACATACTTTACAGTTACAGTTGCAATTGAGTTTCACATTGTTTCAGTGCGGCGCAGTTGGTGCGATTGCCTGGTGGTTCGTGCAGTTGCACTTGCCAACGGATGGGGCGGAAGTTGTGCGGGTGGTGTGGAGGTGGTGGCGAGTCCTGGGCAGGGCAGGTGTATGGCAGCAGCAGCAGCGTTAGCACCCCCTGCGCCCCCTCTCACCTCTCTCGATGCGGTGTGCGCCTGCATGTGTGGCTGTGCAGATTGCGGTGGACAACCCCGCGCCAAAGGGTGAGATGCGGGTGTTCAACCAGTTCACCGAGCAATTCAGGTGGGTGGATCAGGGTATGGGATACGGGTATGTCAACAGGGCCTGCTGGTCTCCTCAATTTACATCGCTAAGTACCATCGTCTTTCATTGCGTTCCTTCACTCTTGCGTTTTCTTTTCTTTCTCCTCTGCCCTTCTTGCCCCCCGCAGCGTCAACGACCTGGCCCGCATCGTGACCGCTGAAGGAGCCAAGCTGGGGCTGGAGGTCAAGGTGGGTTGTGGCGGCACGGCCCGGCAGGGATGGAAAGGCTTGCGGGGCTGTGCTGGAGGCTCCATCAGGGGCTGGGCTGGGCTGGCTGGTTGGGCTTGAGTGCGGGCCGCCAGAGGAGCCAGCTGCCTGCTGCCTGATGCAAGGAAACAAGCCTCCCTGGCCTAAACTTCAATCTGCTTGCTTCCCTCCCTCCAAACCTCCCCACCCGCTGGTGTGCAGACTGTGTCCATTCCCAACCCGCGAGTGGAGGGTGCGTGCCTGCCAGCGCCTCTGCTGAGCCTCACACCCGTCCTTGCCCTGCCTCGCACCCTTTGAATTTGCACACACTGTGCTTGTGCCTGCTCTACATCCGGCGCGCCTGCTCCTCCCACCAGAGCTGCGTGCTCTGCAGAGGGGTCACGGCCCTGCGCATGCGGCAGCTCGCAGCTGCTGTCGCGTCCCTCCCTTGCTTTTCTCAACACTCTGTTTGCCCGCCCTGTGTGCTTTTGTTGCACTGCAGCCGAGGAGCACTACTACAACGCGAAATGCACAAAGCTGCGGTAAGTGTACCGCAGCTGCCCTGCACTGCACCTGTAGCTCGACGCACACTGTTGATCCTGTCACTCTTGCCAGCCCACGCTTTGGCGTGCGTATGTTGGCGTGCGTTGGTTTGCATTGCAGGGTGTACCCGCGCGCCTGCGTACCTGCATGCGTTGCCTCCCTGCCTCATCGTCTCCCCTTGCCGCCCCTTATCCCTGCTCGTCTCCTCCCCGGTCCCCCACTCTCCCCCCAACACACTCTGACCTGCAGTGACCTGGGCCTGGAGCCCCACTTCCTGTCTGATGGCATGATGGACTCACTGCTGCAGTTTGCCATTGAGGTGCGAGAGAGGGCAAGGGTGTGCTGGTTGGGTTGGTGGGCGCTGCGTGGCTTGTGGGTGCTGGTGGGGTGAATGGGGCCGCGCCTCTGCCACGCTGCCCGTCACTGTGCCTTGCTGCCTCATCAAGTGGGCTGCCATGCCCTGCTGCCGCCCTTCGCCCGGCTGGTGTGCATGCTTGAGAGGCAGTCACCAGCTGTCGCTTTGATGAGTGCGGTACACATATCTCATGAGTATGTGTACCGCGTGTACCGCTGTGCAGTACAAGGATCGCGTGAACCTCGAGCTCATCAAGCCGGCAGTCGACTGGCGCAAGAGCCCGGTGTCCGTCGCCACCATGAGCGCCGCCGTGGCCAAGCAGTGATATGGCTGCCGCTGGAACTTGCGTGCAGTGGTGCTGGTTGCCACTCAGCAGTCAGCCGGGTTTTTCCTTGCAGCTCGCCTCTCCTGGACAAGGTTTCGTTGGCTGCTTCCTGAGATGTGCTGGTCCGCTTGCGGTCCATGACTTGCTACATGCTACCATGCCCCACCAACCTCATCCTGACCATCCTTGCCACATGCTGCCTTGCGGCTCCGCATGCTGTCCTGGCGCCAGCTACTTTTCTGCCGACCCACCATGACGCTGCGGCCCCGGGTCCTTTTGAGCTTCCAGCCTGCCCCGCTTTTGTGTCTGTAGCAGATCGTTCTCCTCTCAGTGATACCTAGGGGCGAAGGGTGCAGCTAGTGCAAGAAATGAGCCGGCTGCCGCTCCCGTCGCCGCCGTTCCCGCTGTTGCAGAAGAAAGCGGCCCGTCACTTCAAAAGTGACGATTCTTACTCCCTGCAACTCATCGGACCCCCATGGACACACTGCTCAATCTGCTGCCGGGCAAGAGTCCTCTTGAAGCGGCGATGGCGAGCAGCGGCCAGTGGTCAATAACGGCGAGCGACGGTGTAAAGATCGCCTACGAGCGGTACGGGCGGCTGGACAGCCGGCTGGACAGCCGGCCCGTCATCGTGCTGATCCACGGCTGGAGCGGTGAGCGGTGGCGATTTACCGCCGCTGCTCCCGTCGCTGCTTTGCTTTGCCGCCGCCTCCTCAGCTGCTGCTGCTGCTGTCCTTTCAGGTTCCCGGCACTACTTCGATTTGAATGCTCGCCCGCTGGCCAACGCTGGCTGTACCGTGTACAGCTTTGACCTTCGGTCTCACGGAGACAGTGGAAGGCCGACCTGGGTGAGGATGCATCACCAGCCAACCGCCAGCCTCCATCTTCCGCCTGCTGCTTATCAACGCAGCTCGAGCAGCCAAGCTGTATGCTGGGTGCATTTGCCCAAGAAAAAGCCATGCAGCTTGCAGCACAAGCAACAATCCGGCCACTCCCTGGCGCCTGTGATCCACAAACGGCTGGCTATGTATGTACTCGTCTGTGCTGTTGCCAATCTGTGTTGCAGGGGCATCATGTGGCGCGGCTGGCTGCCGACCTCCGAGACCTGCTGACTCAGCTGGACCTGAGAGAAGTGACTGTGCTGGGCACTAGCATGGGTGCCGCCGTCATCTGGAGCTACCTGGAGCTGTTTGGTGAAGAGCGGCTGAAACAGGTAGGTGCGGGCGGCCAGCGTATGTGCCTTCACCGAGCAACAAACAATGCTTGAAGGAGTGAAGGGGATGGTCGCATGGTGCATATGGCGCCGCTGGTCGCTGCGAGGGCGTGGGGGCTGGCCAATCAGATGCTGCAGCTGTCACTCCACTTCAGAGGACTTAGGGTCCCTGAAGACATGCCTCTTGTTGAGACTTAGCTGTGCCCTATGCAGTAAGTAAGCTGCCGTCACCTCCTCTCAACCCCCCTGCAGGCCGTGTTTGTGGACCAAGCGCCGCTGCAAAACGTGGCCCCTGATTGGAAGTGAGTCAGCTTGCCTGGGCTATGACGTCACTGCCAAAACTGCTCTGCTGTCGTGCATGCTGCTGCTGTGTGCTTTCGCCTCTCTGCAGCCTGTTGCCAGTCCGCGCACCCACCAACCAGTCATGCTCTGCTTGCAGCTTGCCAGCTTGCCTGCTTGCCTGCTTGCCTGCATGCATGCAACTCCCTGCTGATGCGCTTCACGTTCACTCGCAGGTGGGGCTCCAACGGCTGCTTTGACATCGCCTCGCTCACCAGGCTGCAGTGCAAGCTGGAAATGGGTGAGGAATCAAATTGACACACACAGCAAGCATGTGCAATGTTGGTGGCTGCATAGTTACCGCCCCTGACTTCCGCTGGTAGCAATCACACATGTCCATGCTGATGCGCAGTGTGTCTTGCTGCCGCAGCTGAGCCGCCGCTGAGCCGCCGCTGTGCCGACGCCTTGCTGCAGACTTCCCAGGCTTTGCGAAAGACAATTGCACCTTTTGCGCCGCGCTGCCTCTGAGCAAGGAGGTGGCTGCGGTGTTGGAGGCGGAGACGCTCCGGGCAGGTATGTTGAATCAGAACTATAAAAAACCAAGTGATAAGACCCTGCAAGGCTGGGCTAAGGCCTTCCCTTGACTCTTTGGGACACAGAAGAGCCGTGCTCAAGGCCGACACTCTGTGGCGGCTGTTTCTGTGCGCGTGCTACGCTATGCTGGCTGCCTGAAAGTCCAGGCAGTTGTGTGGTGTGTGGTGTGTGCGTTGATTGCGCTGCTGTCTGTGCGACAGGGTGAGCGCCTTTGAACAGCGGATGTGCACACTTCTTGCTGCTCTGATGTGTCTCCCTCCCCCCATGGCTGCAGATCCCAAGGCGCTGGCACTGTTGATGGCAGATCACACGGCCATCGATTGGCGCCCGCTGCTGCCTCGAATCACCATCCCTTGCCTCAACTTGGTGGGGCGGCTTTCTGCTGTTTTCCCCTGGTGAGCGTGTGGGCGCTGTTGGGGTTGAGTAAATGATGCCTGAAGTACTGACACTGTAATGCTTGCATTCGCATCACACTCTTCCCCCCAATGTTCGCCGAGGTGCAGGTTTGGCTGCGAAACGGTTGGCAAGCTCATCCCCAACGCACACACCGTGTTCTTCGAGCAGGCAAACCACTGGTTGTACTTGGAGCAGCCGGATGCCTTCAACAAGTTGGTGGCTGACTTTGTGCATCAGGGCTTGGTAAACGTCCGGGGTGTGCACAGCCTGTGATGGGTGCACCTGCGTCTCTTGGCGATGAGAGACACCTCCTGCTCCCCACATTTCACCCCCTGATATTCTTTGTGAGACACTGCCTTCATTTGTTGCATTGAAATGTCCTTGACAGCTCTTTGGATTCTGGGTGATGCACGTGCCCGCCTGCAAGTGAATCAACAGATTCAAGGGTGCCAGTGCGGGACGGCTGCCGTTGGCTTAGGCAGCGTTTTGAAATCGGGATTGGCAAGGCGCCGCTTGTTCAGTTGAGCTCAATTCTGTCTGGTGCAGCCCGTGCCCGATTGATCAGCCTCGGCTTGCACCACCACCTGAGCGACATTTGAGCCGCCAGGGCCTCCTGCAGACACAAGCTTCCGCATCTGCACTCCCACGCACCACTTGATGAGGGGCCGTGCGGCGCCGGATGGTGAGGCTCCGGCTTCTGGGCTTTGCATCGCTCGACCGCATGCAACCCTCGACGCGCGTCTCTCCCCCGCCACCCACACCTGCATGCATCTCTTTGCAGTCATGCCACCGCAAGCCGCTGGTCTCGCATCGCCGGCAACCACAGCGGAGGCGGCAGCGACCGCGCCGTCGCCACTTAAACTGGAGCAACAGCCGGTTGACGATGCCATCCAGTCTTTGCTGGGGCTGGCAGAGGCGCCGTCAGGGGAGATGACTGCCACAGGGCCCTGGGACAACTGGGAGGCCAGCGGCAGCGGGCGAGACGATGCCCTCCTGCACCGCCGGCTGAGTGCCTCAGACCTACAGCACTCTCGCCTGCGCATCCCGGGTGTGTGAATGTGGCAATGCCGGGTGTGGGTGGGGCGTGTGCTGCAGAAGCGTGTACAGCATTCCAAGGGCCCGTGCTTGCGGCGTGCTGTGGTACAATTAGCCAAGTCGGTGCAATCTCTTGTTGGACGCACGAGCGTCGGTTGTCATTGCTGACTGGTCTGCTCGCTGGCTGGTTGGTCTGCTTGCTGTGCTGCTTTGCAATGGTGTTCTGCCATCACTCTGCCGTCATTCCATCCAATATCCTGCTTGCGCAGCATATCACTTACTATGCTTGTCCTGCCTGCCTCTCTCCTTTCTTACAGTCCCGCTGTTCCAGCTGCTGTTTGGGACAGGGCCCACCCGGAGTAGCGGCAGGAGCAGCCGCAGCCGAAGCGGCGGCGTGCGGGTGGCACTGCAGGTGGCAGGCGGTGCTGCCAGCGGTACTGTCAGCGGTCAAGCCCAGGCACTGGAGGGCACAGCTGTGCTGGCAGGCGGGGCGTACTTGCTGGCAGGGGAGGCGGTACAGCAGCTGTACAGTGCTCTGCATGTTGAGCCTTCGGATTTGATCAGCCTTCGATTCGAGGGCAGCGCCAATGAAAGTGGACTTCCCACAGCGCTGTGCAGCTTGGCAGAGAAGGCAGAGGGGCAGGGGGCCAGGAGGCGCGCGGCGGGCACAGCAGCAGCAGGCGCAGCAGGCCGCCACTTGGCAGACAGCCCTGGCAGCCCTGAGCAGCTGCTGCTACCCGCGGCTGGCAGCGGCGCCACGCCCTTCCCTCTCCACTCGCAGCAGCAGCAGCAGCAGCAGCAGCAGCAGCAGCAGCACGCGGGCAGGGCTTCCAAGCGGCTAGCGGGGGAGGAACCTGCGGCGCCGCCCACAATTGCCATTGCTGAATCGCTGGCAGCAGGGCCGGGCGAGGACGCAGATGCAGAGGCGGCGGCAGTGCTGGCGGCGGCGGCGGATGACGGCAGCGAGAAGGTGGCTTCGGCCGCCGCCGTCGCCCCGGCACCCGATGGCGGCTGGGAGGGAGGGGAGGAGGAGGAGGAGGTGCGGGACCCAGACTGGAGGGACAACAAGCCTAAGGGGAGGGGCAGGCCCCGCAAGCGTCGCAGGGGAGGCTCAGCAGCCGCAGCAGGGCCCGCCTCCGGGCGTGGCGCGGCGGCGGGCGCGGCGGCGCTGTCGTGCGCCCACTGCGGGGCCCTTGACACCCCCCGCTGGTGGAAAGACAACTTTCCAATTGGCACGCTGTGCAACGCATGCGGCATCTGGCTCAAGCGTCACGGTGCGTCCCTCTCCTTGGCCCTCTCTGCTGTGCCTGCCTGTTGATTGATTGTGTTGCGGCAGCCCGGCGTCATCAACAGCAAAGAGTTTTCCACTGTTCCGAGTGCTTGTGTCTCCTTCCCGTCTGGCCTGCCTTCTTGCCTGCTTGGTTGGCTTGGTTGCCCCTGCCCCTGCCACTGCCACCAAACTGCTCAAGCCTTGAATTGCTGCTTTGTCATTCCCTCCCTCTTTCCCCCCCGTAGGCTACCCCCGTCCCGTTCAATTCTTCATCGACTTCACAGCCGCCGACGCCGCCACAGGCAGCGCCAAAGTCGCGGCCGCTGCGCAGGCAGCGCAGCGGCAGCAGGCGCAGCAGGTGGCGGCACAGCAGCAGCAGCAGGCGGCGCAGCAACAGCAAGGCAGCACGGCAGGTGTGGGAGGCAGCAGCAGGGAGGCCGCTGTGCCTGTGGAAGAGTACTACCTGATCAATGGACGACCCAAGCGCCGCCGCTCGTCTCTTGGCGACGGCGCCGCCGCTGCCGCCGCCGCCGCCGCAGCAGCAGCTGCGGTGGGAGGCGCACCAAGCAGCAGTGCAGGTGCGGAGGGTGGGCGAGCATGGGACTGCTTCCGCTGATACACAACTGCTGCTTGTACAGCTGCAGCTTGTACAACTGCAGCTGGTTGGTGATCAGCAGAGCTATGTGGCTCTCCGCTTACACACGTACCTGCTGCTACTTGATTCAAACCTGCCTGCCCTGCCTGCCCTGCCTGCAGCGGGAGCCACAGCGACTCCTGGCGGCGGAGAGGGCGGCGAGGGTCCTCCCCCTGCTCCTGTAACAGCCGGCGCCGCCGCCGCCTCGGACCCGCCCATAAACTTCGAGGCCGCTGGCAGCCGGGTGTTTGTGGTGCGGCGCAAGCTCCTGAAGGTGCGAGCGCTTCAACAACATCTGGCCGATGCTTTGCTGTCACTGTCGGTGAAGTGGCTGCTGGCACAGCCCATGAGTGGGTGTGCGTTGCAGCGGCGTGTGAGAACTGGGCAGGAGCAGTTGAGTAGTGACGGCTGCCATAGCAGCACAGCTTTTGGCTCACCCTCAAGCATCCTGCCAACCCTGCTCAGCCCGCTGTTTGGTACAACTTAAATCCCTTTTTCCTCTTTCTTTGCAGGCCGAAGGCACCACGGATCAAGCAGCCGCGCTGGTGCAGTTTGGCTGGGCGCCTGGCTCTCGGCCCTCTCACGACATGTTCGGCGCCGTCGCACGGTTTGGGGAGGCGAGCCAAGAGGTGACGGTGGATGATTTCGAGCTGCTGTCCGACTGCAAAGCGGCGGCCACGCTGCAGCTGCGGCCTGGCGCGAGCATTGCCAGCTGGGATGGCTTGGTGCGCCGGTTTGTGGACAGTTTGTGACCTGATTCTCAACCTCATGTGTGGCATACTCATGGTTGTGGGGCAGCCTCTCCCTCACACCCCGCCTGCTGCTGGCCTCAGCGTTCTGAACAGTTTTTTGTGCCCCACACGGGCAACCCTGCCAATGCTGTCCTGGCTGCTGAAATGCAGCCTGGGGCAGCACAGCATTGCACCGATCTGTCACTGTGCCATGGCGTGCCGTGCCTGCCTATCTCTCTCGCCTCTTCCTGCTCTCTCCCGCTCTCTCCTCCCCCTCTTTCTGCGCTACCGCGTGTCTGTTATCGCTATCACTGCTGGTCAACACAGATTGACCCACCATCTCATTGGCAGCTGCAACAGCTGCACCCCCTCCTCCTGCACGCACTCTCCTTCTAATGCACTCCCCGCCACTCACCACCAGCTGGTGCCAAGTGAAAGTCCGCACAACATGACCAGTTAAATGCGCTTCGCCAACAAGATACAGGGTGGACGAAAGTACAGAGTACAGGGGGTGCAAGCCCGCTCAAACAGCAGAGGCTGCACCAGACGCACCATGCATGTGTTGGGTACGTGCCCGCCGCCGCCTGGTGATGCAACACGGGTTCACGGGCATGAAGGGAGCGGCAGCAGCAGCAGCAGCGACGCGATCACAGCTCTTGTCGGTCCTCAGCCCTTGCGTTCCCCGCCAGGAAGGCCATGGTGTGCGCCAGCACCTGCACACGGGTACGGCAGCAGCAGCAGCAAGCAAGTAGTCATCACAGCTGTGTCAAGCAGCCACACGATGCAAACGGGGCGGAGGGTGCTGGCACCAGCAAAGGTGACACGGATGTGTGCCTGTGCCAGTGCCAGCCGCCACGAAGACAAGCCCAACAGCTTGGATCGGGCAGCCACGTGCCAGAAAAACAACAAATCTTCTGCTGCAACAAGTTGCAGCGCAAGCCGTCTCAAAAGCCGTGTTCAACTGACCTTCACCCCCCGAGCAATGTCTTCAGGGCTCGCAAACTCATCAGGGCGGTGGGACCACCCATTGCGGCAGGGGATGAAGATCATGGCGGTGGGGGCCACCTGCGGTGACAGGCGCGGGACCATGATCAACAATACAAGATGTGGTACCGCGGGCATGTGAGCAGGACAGCAGTGACAGGCAGAACATGCGGGGAGGAGCATTGACCCAAGCCGGCAGCCACATCACTGATGGACAGTGTCCATCAGTGTTGTATACAACAGGATGGCAGTGACCACCGCTTCTGCCCCAATTGCCCCCTATCCTCGCTCCCTTTCTCTCGTGCCCTTCGTTGTTCTCGTCGTTCCACCCACCTGTGCCATAAAGAGCGAGTCGTGGTAGGCCCTGCTCACCATCTCCCGACTGCTGTACCCTAGCTCACTGCACAGGAGGGGTCAAGAGGAGCACAGAAGCGTTAGAACAGCAGTTACGGCACACACCTCAAGTGGCTGAGTGCGTGCATCACGTGCCAGCAGGCAGAGCAGCAGGGTCAGGACAGTGGACGCAGCCTCGACAGCAGCAAGGAAAGCCAGGCGCATGACTGCAGGCAGGCCACACCGCTTTTCGAAACGGCAGCAGGTCAGCCGGGGCCGTCTGCACAGGCAGCAGCAGCAGCAGCAGTGCAAGCTTGCCTGACCGCCGCGCGCACGGCTTGCAGCACAAAGGGCGAGGAGGTGGCGGGGGGGTCCCTGTTGATGAGGTCCACTGTGTGGCGTACCTGCAGGGTGGTGGAGGCAGTGCAGGGTGGTGGTAAATGGAAAGAAAGAAAGCGGTGGCGTACCTCCGGGGTGAAGGTGGTGCAACACAGGTGAGGAAGGGGTGGTACCGCAGAAGAGGGTGACATGGTACCGCAGGACAGAGTGTTAGGTTACCGCAGAATGAGGGCGGGTAGCAAGGGGCCAGGTGATGGGCAACTGCTTTAGTGGCACATCAGTGGGTGGAGCAGTGGTGCTTTGTAGGACGATTGTCACTTTCAGTACACTATCGCTGGGTCCTTACAGGCCGGCAGACGCTGGCAGGCCTCCTCCACACAATGAAAGGCACACACAAGACACCAGAGCCACCGCACCAGAGCCCAACCCGCGGCCCCACCTTTCGCCGCTCCGCTATGCTGGCCGCCTCCGCGGTGATGGCGGCAACCACGCCGTCCCGCCGGCCCCCATCGATGTCCCGCACGTCAATTTCCAGTACCGCTTCCCGCGGCACTGCGGCAGAAAGAAGAAGGGAGGCGGAAGGCCATTGAAATAGCGTAGCAAGCAGTGGAAAGAGGAGAGGCAGGTGAAGGATGCAACCCGGAGAGGCTGCCTGGCTGCTGGCTGGTGGTGGGAGGGATGTGGGCGGGGTCTCAGGGCTGGGGCGGAGGAGCGGCATTGGCATGGCACGAGGGGTTGCAACAGGGCTTTGTCTAGCACAGGTGCATTTCGTGCCACCTAATACTGCTTGTCTGTTGCCATAGGCGCATGCGCCACCCACCAGAGTTGACTGCCTTGGGGCTGATGTCCCAGAAGCCGGTGGTGGCGACGGCGTCTGGGGAGCCTGCGGTACAGCGGTACATTGCCAAGAGAACGGCACAGGGTGTGCAGGGAGAGCAGTACAGTGCTCACGTCCACAGGCGCAGAGCTTTCAGCCAAAAGGATGTCGAAAAAAAAAAAACAGGACAAGCGTTTAACATATCCAAAACAGAACAAAAACCCTGTTTGAGATGCGCACCAGTGCCCAGTGCAGCGCGCTCCACAAACAGCGCCAGCTCGGCCGCCGCCAGCGAGGCATCATTGCGCCACGCCATCAGCTGTGCCCCTGCATGGCCGCCATCACCTGCAGGCGGAGGCTGAACGGGGTGGTGATGAGCAGGAGTAAACAAGGAAGGGGGAAGAAAGAAAGAAGCAGACCCAAGCCGGGCCATAACCTGTCTACCCTGTTGCGAGAAGGAAGCTAGAGGCAGAGCTCCATGGCACTTGATCTCAGGCGGCAGTGCAGAGCCCAAAAAACTGCACAGCAGCCGCGGCGGCACCCACCCGAGAAGGACACTCGCAGGGCTGCCGGGGCCGCAATCGCGGTCACCACTCCGATTTGCTGCCCCTGCTGCTCCAGCAGAGGGCCCTGCGGTTGCAGGCAGGGGAACACAAATGAAAGAGATGCACGGCCCATGACAATTCCACATGTTGTGCAACACCCAAATCACCAGCACCCAACACACCACCTCACCCTCACAGCACCCACCTGCTCTATGTGCAGCTCAACAAAGTACGACAGGTCGGAAAAAGTGCGGCGGGCACCCTTCAACATGTCCTCGTAGCTGCCAGCACCGTAGCCGGCTGCACATGGCAGAAAGAGCAATTGCGTAACGCACATGCACAACGCACGACATCAGCAGCCGGCAGCGGGCATTTAAGTCAAGCAAGAGCCCCATGCGTCGCTTCGAAGGGCAGGCCGCTGTCGCCACCAGTCGTGGCAGCCGCTCATTGCTGCCGCTCGTGCCTACCTGCTGCAGCAGCCTCCAAGTAAGAGGTCCCATTCTCATCCCTTCTGCTGTCGAGGTATTCAGCATCAAGCACGCCTGCAAGCAAGGATGGAGCGACAAGAAGGGCAAAGGATCAAGCGGTGGAGGGAGTGCCGCCACGTCTTAACTGCAAGCTGACGGCAACGCACGCCCGCTGCGATGTGCCGCTGCAAGGCTGACAACAGCAGCTGACGACAGCAGCAGGCAGGCAGATCCTGTGCCGTGTCACACATCTGCCCTCCAAACTCTTTGTCTAACAGCCTCCCAACATACAATCCGACCGCCACTGCAAACCCCTCGCACCTGCCATTGCGCGGCTGCCGCTGCAGGAGAGACCGAACCGGGTGGGCTCCTCAGAGGTGAACATCACGACCTCCAGAGGGCGGGCAGGCAAGAAGTTGGCCTTTCTCAAAGCCCCAAGCGCGGCAATGCCGCCAATCACACCTGCAGGGTGGGGTCAGGGATCAAGCAGTAGGGTGGATGGCCAGGCAGCGAGACCGTGGTCCGTCCTGCGTGAAACAAACGAGCAAAACAGTATCTGGCAGCGGCTTTTCTCGCTTCATCCCTGCCGCTGTGGTCTGCGCCCTGCCACCATAATCTGCGTATGTGGCATGCCTTCTCTCATCACACTGACTCGCTCACCCACAGTGCCGTCGTACATGCCAGCAAGCGGGATGGCGTCGCAGTGGCTGCCTGTGCCGACAGCAGCGGCATTCGGGTTGGCGCCTGGCAGCACTCCGAATATGTTGCCCATTGTGTCTTCCCGGACTTTGAGGCCTGCCTCTGCCATCAGCTGCTTGATGTAGCTCCGAGCTTTCATGTCGTTTTCTGCCAAGGATGGACAGAGCAGATATGAGGCGGTGGCGGCAGCGGCAGAGGATGACCGGGGCGGTACCAAAGGCCGACGGAATGGCAGCCGCCGGAGCAGGGCAAGGGTAGGGTCGCCTGCTGCCACATCACGTGTGGCTCTTGATGGCCACAAGCCGGGTGTGCGGCGGGAAGGCAGCAAGGCGCCCTTGCCGCCTGCTCACCGGTGAACAGGATGCGGGTCACGGCTGGGTTGGGATCGTCAGTGAATGTGGCGAGTTTGGTGAGCTGATCCACCACGGTTTGGCCGTCCACAGCCAGCTTGAGAGGGCTTGCGGTGGGGGCGGCGAGGGTAAGGAGCAGCAGGCTCCAAGCCGCCCTGCCGCGATACCCAAGCGTCATGGTGAGCAAGGAGCTTGGAATCAGGCCCCGATGGCCGTGCAAACTGCCCACAAAGTGCAAAGTCGCGCCAAGCTGCGGCGAGACGGCTTGAGCCCTGCTGCGAGACCGGCAAGCATGCAATTGATCAAACAAATCAACGCCTCCTGCAGCGTCGAGACCCTAGCACGGCGGTCAGCATGCGGGCGGCGGCGTCACCTGCCGCATCTCGCTAGGTTATCACACAAGTGCATGGAGAGATGGCAGGATATGCAAATGCAATTGTTGAATGCAGGTGAGCGCTTGTTGCAAAGGAACCGCAGTCACGGTCAGAGCGGCGGACTGTCTGTTTGTCGATGTGGTGGCCTCCCCTTCTGGGGCAGCACCGCTGCGCCGCTTTGCTCGTCGTTCTTCGTTCTTGATTGATCACATATGCCGCAAGGCTGCTGCCTGCTGAGGTTTGCCTCCATTTCTTAGTGCCACCGTGCGCCTGTGCGCACTGACAGCAGGGACAGGCGCTTCACTGCCACAGCCGCCTGCTCACAGCGTGCCCTACGGCTAGACCTGCATCTGCAGCTGCTGCAGCTACGACTGCACCGCCTGCTGTGCGCCATCAAACATCCATGGCTTCTGGCGGCACCTGCTGCTGGTGCTGCTGGTGCTGCTGCACCGCTGTCGACTTTGCGTCATCAGAACCAGAGCCCTGCTGCTGCCGCCCTGAATGCGGCTCCCCCTGCTGCTGCTGCTGCTGCTGCTGCTGCTGCTGCTGGGCGTGTTCATCTAGCGAGGCCCCGCCCAGCCTGGCGCTGCCCCCTATGGGGACGCTTGCAGGAGCCCGCTGCAGCTTGCTTTTGCTCTTGCCTCCTCGCCTGCTGTGCCTGCCGGCACGAGTGACGGGCACCGCCTGCAGCTCGCGGCAGAGCCCAGAGTGGAAAGACGAAAAGAGCAGGGAGCAGCTGATTGGCAAGGCAGGCAGAAGCAAAAGCACGGTTGACACCTTCTCCTATACTCCCCCGCTCATTGCCGAAGCAGTGCAGCTGGGCTGATGTGCTATTGCTGCGCTGAAACTCACCACAGGGCCCTCTCCACCCATGCTTCTGCCAGCACCAAAGCCATCCATGGGCTGCCCCGCCGCCGCCTGCTCACTGATCTGGTTGAGCCTGCAGGGCGTATGAGTTGTCGTGGTGGGGTGGGGCAATGAATGGCAGGTCAGCATAGGCATAGCCTGCCGGTTGTGAAACCATCAGGTGCGGCGGCCTCTTGGCTGCAGAATTCGGCTTAGCACCGCAACTTGGGCTGGGAACACCAGCTCACAACAGTGCAAGACTGGGCAGCAGCTTGACAGGCGCAGGCTCACCAGTTGTTCAAGGTCACTTCATCAAGCTGCAGGCAGGCAGCGGTAGGACAGCGTGCAGGGAAGGGGGAAGTAAGGGAGGCTTTTGTGCTTTGCAGCAGTTGATGGGACGATTGTATTGCTGGCTCGTGTTGGGTTGGAGTGCAAAGGCAGCAGCCAACCCGTAAGAGGATACACGGCAAGGGACAGACGGCAGGGCACCGCCGCAACAGATGCTTGGCAGGGCTGGCATGCACCGTCTCAGCCAGCACCCACCTGAGCCAGCATTGCGTGAGCGGAGCCTCCCTCTGCCTCCAGCCCCAGCGCACCGGCCAGCCCTTTTGAGAGCGGTTCGGTGGGGATGGCTCCAGTCATCTCCCTGTAGCACAGCACAGCAGGCACAGCAAGCTGTGACAACCCGAAGTCAAACAACGGGCGGGCACCATGGTGATGGTGTGCACGCACGGCTGCTGGACCCCTCCCAGCCTGCAGCCCTGCAACCCCAAATCCCTTTCTCTCCTCCCTCCTCGAACAAAGGCAGCAGCACATATAGAGCGGTCACCTCATGATGGTGCCCGGGTCACGGCTCATAGGCGGCAGGCTGGCAGCGCCGTCGTGGGTGCCGAACAGCGGCGGCGCGCCCGGCTGTGCCGCCCGCTCCAGGCGGGCAGCCCAGTCGCGTCCCAGCACCTGCTCCACCCTGTGACAAGCAGTGGGTGATGGTGGCAGGGAGCCGCAGGGGGAAGGGAAGAGGGGCCGGTTAAAGGGTGAGCGGAGGAGGTGAGGCTGGGTAGAGCAGGTCAGAGTAGGGAGAGCAAGTGAGGGTGGGGAGCAGCTAACAGGAGCCATCAGAGTGAGAGGTATCTGGTATTGTACCGGCTGCAAGCACACCCACATGCCCCATATAACATGAAACTCGCCCCCGCCCCCCCCATTCAGATCACCAGCCGTAGTTCTTGGCCTTGATGGCAGCAGCCACCTTCCCCTCCCAGTACACACACAGCTTCTGGAAGGCGGCCTCTCGCTGAGCACACCCAAGCTCGTACTGCAGGCAGGTGAGAAGGTCCGACGTGGATGGGATGTACAGTTCCAACAGGGTACAGAGGGCGTCGATGGCTGACGGGAGGCTTAAGGGAGGTTGCCTGTGCTCGGCCGTACAGCGCACTTCACGGCCATGGCTGAAGGCCCCCTGCTGCTGGTTGCCAGCGGGACAGGCAGCTCCAGTTGGCTGACGGCAGCACCAGCTGCCACTGCCTCCTCCTGTCTCTCTGGCTGGCTGCCGCGGCTGCCGGCCCCCTCCCCTTCTACCCCCATCCCCCCACTCGCCTCTTTGGAGCGCAGCTCTTGGCAGAGGCTGGCGCAGGCTGCCTCCATCTCTCGCTGCCGCCCCTCCAGATCACAGCCCTCCAGCTCACAGCCCTCCTGCCCCTGCTTCTGCAGCTGCCTAAGCGGCGGCGCCTGCTCGGCCCCTGGGCCCTCAGATGCTGCACCCTCTGCTGCTGCACCAGTAGCTTCAGCGGCAGCACTGGTGCCGCCGCCGCCATTGAGGACCTCGAAGGCCTGCAGCTCCAACAGAGCCTCCTGCATCAGCTGCTGCACCTGTGCCACAGTCACAGCTGCACCGCCGCCGCCGCCGCCCCCGTCGCCGCCGTCGCCCGCCTCTTCGCTGTTGAGTGTTGCTGCGGCGGCGACGCACACCTGCTGCAGGAAAGCAGCATCCTGCGGCGTGGGGTTGGTGGCCGCTCCCGCCATGCCCAGAAGCCTCTGCAGCAGGTCAGCCTGCTCCTGCTGCTGCTCCTGCTCATCGAATCCGCGGATGGTGGCCACCCGCCGAGCTTCCAGCAGGTCAGTGACCAGGCTGTCGGCACACTGCTTGCCAAGCTCCTCTGCATTGCAGCAGGGCAGAGAAGGAGCATAACAGTTTCAGTTCGCCAGAGCAGTGCCTTTGCCTTTCACTCTTGCCAGCACCTGGCTGGTGCAGCAGTGGCATGCTGCCTCCGGGGATGCAGCTGCCGTAAACAGCGCAAGCTGGCCGCTAGCAAGGTAATGCAGGGCAGGACAGGGCAGAATACCACAGGGCGAGGGCAAGCATGAACAGCCGCTCCCTCTCACTGTCATCAAGCGTCTCCAGCACCGCCAGCAGCTCAGGCAGCTCGGCTTCCAGGCTGCGCAGCTCGGCCATCATGCTCTCGACATCATCAGAACTGCAGCTGCGTGAGCAAGCAAGCGCATAGTGGCCAGGGGAGAAGGTTGAAGAGGTCAGGGGATGCCGGGAATACAAAGCAAGAGAGAAGTACTCTTGCAGAGGGGCAGGGAGCGCTGTTCTGAGGGCAAGCAAGGGTGACACTCGTACCACTGCTTACCCGTCTTGAGCCTCAGAGTCGTCAATCGCCTCAAACAGCTTGGCAGCTGCATGGCAGCAGAGTCACACACGGCGGCGTAAGAGAGTCAAGCACAGCAGGCCGGAGCAGGCAACTGCCCAGTGGCCGACCAGAAGCTGTTTCCTCCCCACTGGTGTCACACCTCAGTTTGAGCCGTCATGGGGTCACACACGCATACAAGCAGCACCCGCTGGCAGCTTATTGAAGCCCAGAGCTGGACAGGTGTGATGTATCGCACCATCAAAGCCCTGCACCTCCTCCGCTGCTTGGCTGGCGGCCTGGCTGGCTGCCGCCTCCTCCGCCACCCGGCGTGCAAAGCCTGTGTAGAGAGCCTTCTCGCTGGGCAGGTTGTCCTCTGCACGGCTCAAAGCGGTGTGTTTGTTACTATCGTGCAAGCATGCGACGTTAAAAGCGCTAGAGCACATTTGAGCCAGACAAAGAAGTCCGAAACGCACTCTCAGGTTCAGCCATCACGCTGATGTCACAGTGGTCCAGAACGCACTCCCAGGTTCAGCCATCACGCTGATGTCACAGTGGTGCACAGCAGCCTCAGCGTCCTCTGCGCAGCTACTCACCCATTTGCTCCACAGCCCGTGCTGCCCGCGCCGCCGCTCTTGCCGCCTCCCTCTCGCAAGGAGTGCCCACCGCCGCCTGTGCCGCCGCTGCTGTCGACTCAGCAAGTTGGATGCATTGACGGCGGAAGGTGTCGCTGCAGGGGGCGAGCGGGGCGCTGACGGTCAGTGGGTCAGTGCCAGGTGCAAGGGGGGGTGGCCAGCTGTTTGCCGTCAGTGCATGAGGGCGCCAGTGGATGGTTGGACAGCACCCAGCCGACTCACAGTGCTGCCGGGTAGTCAATGTCTGGCGCCCCCTGCATGATGGCGGGAGAGGGAGCAGATTGCGGTGTGGGTGGTAGTTGTGTGCGTGGTTTGGGCAAGACCAGGAACAAGCAGACAGCAGCATGCAAGTCAGACTATGGGGGTTGAGGTCAGCAGCGTGACAACCGACAGCCTACGCAAACGACAATTGCCCAAGTGTTTCAGAGCCAGCCCACCATTTCGATGTACATAAACTTGATCTCAGGGGCCAGTGTGTCATCCAGCCTGCGGGATGGATCACGCGGCAGAGGAGCAGGTGCATGGCTTGAGCAGCTGAGGGCATGGCTGCAAGCTGACGGTGCGTGAGCTGCGGTGGCTGCCGCAAGGCAAACGGGGAACTGCCATGCTGTGCCATGCTGTGTCGCGCCGTGCTGCGCCATGCTGCGCTGTGCAATGCTGTGCTGCAGTACTGCACTCACTCGACCTCCAAATAGTCCGGGCGTGGTGGGCGTCCATACTCCGACTGCAAAGGATGCCGCACACAGGGCAGAGTGCAGAGAAGTCAAGGAAACACAGGCAGGCGGCAACGGACGGGCTGTGCACCAGCTGGCTGCCTTTCAGGCGTCGGCATCGGCATTGGCATCGGTGCTGCCAGCCTGGCCTGCATGACGCCTGGCAGCCGCAGCCGGCAATGCTGCATTTGCTGGCAAGGCACTAGCGCTGCTTGCTCAGCAGTGGCGTGCAGGGCTGCAAGTGCGGGGAACATAATCAAACCACACACAGCGGCACGGCAGCACCCACCAAGAACCGCTCCTGCCTGCTCAACGTCCAGAATACAGAATACAAGTCTGTGTAGTATCGATCGTCGTCCAGCAGTTCATGGGCTTCTGCAGCAGTGGGCAGCAGGCAGTAACATGCAGTAACATGCGTCCACGGTAAGGCGGCAGGTAGCGGCAGCAGTTGGGTGCTGCATCAAAGATGGACGCCTCACCGGACAGATCTTCGGAATCAGTAGAAGAGGCAGACTCCCAGGACTCCTGCTCGCTGCTGCTGCTGCAGTCTGCACAGAGCAGGGGAAGCACGGCGGACGTAGGGCTCAACAGCTTCTGCAAGCGATCCTCCATGTGTGAATGGCACCCGCTTTGCATGGGCACCCAAGCTAAGACAAGCAGCACCCACCTGACCCACCGGACTCAGACAGGTATGCCTCAACCATGCGCTCCTCCTTCTCTGCCGCCCCAGCTGGAGCAGCCGGCGCCGCTGCCGAGGCCGAGGCCGCACCCGCGACCCCTGTACCACGCTTCACTGCTGACTTTGCCTTGGGCTGTGCACGTGCATGGAACTGAGCTGCTGCAAGCAGCAGAAGCAAGTCGTGCCGCAGGCAAGGTGAAGGGATTCAGGGCAGCAGGGACACGCTGTGGAGTCCAGCTATCGGCTGCAGCCAGAAAGCAAGTAGCGGCAACAGCCGGACTGTGCTTCTTCCCCTTCACCTGGACCAGGCTCCCCCTCCGCTACTCGTGCGCCATGGGCTGCCAGCTCTGCCGCGTAGTCACCGAGGGGAAAGTTGGTACGTGCGGCGCTGCAGGGCCAGGCAGGTGGCAGGTGTAAGGAGGCGTGTCATAGCTGGCGCAAAGTCATAGCAACTTAGCCAGCAGCTGTCCCAGCAAGCGCACCTGCCATGCAACTGGATCTGAATGTGATCGTAGCGTCGGGCTGCGTCTTGCTCGGTCTTGTAATACTCTGCGACCCGCTTGCCGCCCAATTTTGCGCGCATCTGCCAGCTACCAGTGCCTTTGTACCAGCTGACACCGCGGTACCTGCTGCTGCCTTTGCGAAAGCGTGCATCCAGTTTTGCTTTCCCCTCGTCTGCCATCGCAGCGGCATACTGCAGGCAGCTAGGCAGCAGTCGTTGGAGTGAAGCATACATCATCTGGCTTCTCAACGACATTCGCCGAGCACCCACCGCGTGCACGTTGTCATACTTTCCCTTCAGCTCGCGCTTGAGCTCATCGGTCATCATGAGTGGCAGGTTGAACTCCGCATCGTCCCCGTTGATGAGGTAAATGGCCCTGCAAGCAGCGAGGGCGGCGCCGTTCGAGCGCCAACGCAGTTCAAGCGGCGCGCGCCACCGCTGTCGGAATCGGTGCCGCACTCACTTGTCAAAGGCGTGGGCGGCCTCCTCTGGGGTGGGATGGCTGCCGAAGTGTAGTTTGCTAGCGCCAACCCTTTTCTGTGCGTGCCAGTTTCCGTTTCTCCACTGAGTGATGCCCTTGAAGCCGTGGGGTGGGGCCATGGTGCCTGATAGAGTGTGAATCAAATCAAAGCGTCTGCAAGCGGAGAACGGCAGACTTGAACACGTAGCAGGACGCAGCATTCCGCGATCGGGTCATTGCACAGCCACAGCCAGCGCCAATCGATCGATTGACAGCAACTGGACAGCGATCGCGGGTGTCACCCGCTGATCACTTCGCCACTTCGCCATCCCGCCTGCAACTTCGTTTTGCGACCTCCAAGCAAAGTGCAAGGTGTGCAAATGCAGCTGTCTCACGCTTACAGCACGATCCGCCACTGCCGCCTTCCACCCCTGCCGCCACCGCCTGCCCCCACTCCGTGCAGGACGAATGGCTGTCGTGCCAGGGAAGCACATCGCAGTTGCCGGCAGCGTGAATGTGGACCTCGTATTCTCACTGCACCGAGTGCCGCATGCCGGGGAGACGCTGGCTGCACGCGGCTTCACAACACATCCCGGCGGGAAGGTGTGGCTGTGAACCACCTGCACCACATTGTTGCTGTATAGCACTCGACAGTGGATCCTCCAAACCCGCCTGCATTCCACCCTGGTCACAGCGCAGGGGGGCAACCAAGCAGCCGCAGCCGCCCGACTGGGGTGCCCCACCAAGTTGGTGGCGCAGGTGGGGAGGGAAGACCCGCAATCAAAGATGTGAGCTGTTGCCGGCAACTGCCGCTTCCTGCACATGCTGCTTGCTTGGCTCTGCTTGTGGCAGCAGGCTGCTGATGCTGTGCCCGCGGCTGCGCTCAGTCACTTGCTCCTCTTGCCTGCTTGCATGCTGTTGGCCGCCAGGCTTCGAGAAGCACTGCAAGGGTGCGGTGTGGACACAGGCTTGCTCAAGGAGGTAGACGGGCCCTGCGGCACTGCCGTAATCCTGCTAGAGGAAGGCGGTGAGAGGAAGTAAGGTTATATTACGGGGCAGAGGGAAAGGGGGAAGAGCGCAATGAGAGCAGCAGGCCGAGCAGCTGCGGTATGGGCAGGAACGACCCCTGCGAGGGGCTCGCAAAGCTCAGCTGGCCGGCAGCGCCTCACCAAGACATGGCCTGCGATCCAGCTTCCAGAGTTTTGCGGCTTCGTAACGGTCATTGCCAGCCGCTGCATGCTGCTGCCTCCCAACAAGCAAAGCCTTCCCTGTTGATTGTTCACAAAACAACTGACTCCCTGCTTGCTTGCCCGCCCTCTTTCTTTCTTCTTTCCCCTCTGCCAGGTGACAACCGCATCATCCTTCATGGGGGGGCCAACATGACCGCCTGGCAGCTGGACGATGCTGCTCGAGCCGCCATCTCTTCAGCGGGTGCTGTGCTGCTGCAGCGGGAGATCCCAGAGAGGGTGAATGCTGAGGTGGCTCAGGTGCGGGGCATTGCGTTGTGTTGTGTGAGACGCGGCACAGATGGTGCTTGGTACCTGATGAACAGCAGGAATAATATCCTTTGCAGCGGAATGAGTTTGAAATGACTGTGCAGCAGCAGTTGAAGGCATCCGCTGGAGGTTGATCCTGGTGAAAGCTAGCCCCCTTTCAGCAGCACGGCTTGCAGCCATCGGCATACCTGCTTCCACAGAGACGCCCCTCGCTCTTCGCCTTCCCCCCCTCCTCCCCTCTCCTGTTCCAGCTGGCGCAGCAGGCGGGGGTGCCTGTGGTGCTGGATGCAGGCGGAGCAAGCACCCCTCTCAGCCCCTCCCTGCTGCGATGCCTCGCTGTGCTGTCTCCCAACGAAACCGAGCTGCAAGGCCTGACAGGTGATGGATGGATGAGTGGGCTTGATGGTGCAGCCTGTGCTGGTGGCTGTTGTGGCTTCTTGCACACCATTACTCATTGCGGCACTTGAAGGTGGTAAATTCTTCAGCCCACTATGCACCCCTCGCACCTTGCACTGTGGCTGGCCACGAGGTTCGCAGCCTCTCGTCCCTGGCTTCATGCACAAGTAGCGGCGCTTCAGCCCACTCTCATCCTTCACACTTTTCGCTGGGTTGCATCGTGCGGCGACAGGCCGCTCACCACCCAGCCAGCACTGCCCAGCATGCAGCTCATCCTCCCCCTCTCCTCCAGCTGCTCGCAGGCATGCCGACCGAAAGCGAGGAGGAGATAGTGGTGGCGGCGCAGGTGCTGCGGGGTCAAGGCGTGGACACTGTGCTAGTGAAGCTGGGCGCTCGAGGCAGCTTGCTCCTAGGTGGGTAAGGGCAGGTGGCATGGCCGGGATTGGTAGTTGAACTGTGGCATTGGAGATGCACTGCGCTGGGGGTATGGCCAACGCGCTGTGGTGCGGTGTGCTGTTTTGAGGGCGTTGTGCTGCTTTGGTGGTTGTACCTTGTTGCGAGTGCAGCCTTCAGGACCCCGTAATCATGCCACTGCCCCCCCAAAGCACCCACTGCCCAAGCGACGTGTGCCTGCTGTGTTTACAACAAAGTGACACAACTGCTGTGTCCGTGCGCTGTGCAGACAGCGAGGGTAATGTGTGGCGACAGGAGGCGTGCCGGGTGGAGTCGGTGGTGGACACAACGGGTGCAGGTGGGCAGGCAGGCAGGCTATCTTAATATCGAGTCTTATTTTCCTTTTTGTTTAGCACCAATAGCAAGTTGCTGACCAGCAATGCAAACCCGTCATGACGGGTGGAGCAACAAGTGTGCAATTGCGATGCATGCCCAGCTGCACCCTCCTGCTCCTGCTCGTCCTGCCTTGCACAGCTTGCCTGCGCCGTCACAAGCTTTGCTTGTACCTCCGCCCTGTCTGCCTCCTGTTCGCTCCCTGCTTGCTGCTGCCCCTGCCTCCTGACGCATGTCCTTCTCTGCCGCACCCTTCATTCATGTTGGAGGTTATTCTACTATTCGTTTTCCTTTTTTCTTGACATCCATGCAGGCGACTGCTTCACAGCCGCCTTTGCTGTGGCCATACTGGAGGGACGCCCTTATCGAGAGGCCATGCGCTTTGCCAGCGCGGCGGCAGCGCTGTGCATACAGGCGTCGGGGGCGATGCCCAGCATGCCCAGCAGGCGGCAAGTGGACGCAGCTCTCTCGGCGGCAGCGTCATGACCCGCTTGGTTGTTCGAGTTTTGTAACGTGCAATTTTGCAGCGTCGAATTGGGTAACGTGCAATTTGTCCAGGAGCGACTGCTTTCAGCTGTTTCAGCAGAAGGGTGAATTTGAGTTGACATGCCGCCTCCTGTGGCCTCATGTGCCCGGCTGACAGCAATGTGATTGGTCTTGCTGCACCCCCATGGGTGGTGGTGGCTGATTTGCAACGGGGGCAATGATTACACATAGTCACACAGTGAGTCCACGGCACGCTGTTCAACCAGTAGGACCTCAGACAGCCACAAACAACACCCACACAGGTTGACATATCAATCGCCTCCCTTTGCTGCAAAGGGGTCAGGCTTGCTCGCGCTGTCCCCCTGCTGCTGCCCTCCCGCTGCCTGCTGCTGCTGTGCCGCTGCCAGTACTGCCGCCGCCTGCTGCTGATGGCGCAGTGCAGCGCTTGCTGCCGCCGCTGCGGCCGCCGCCGCCGCCGCCTGCTGTTGCTGCTGCATTTGCAGCATTTGCGCTGCCACTAGCTCTTCTGCTAGGGCATCGAGCAAGATCTCTGCAGCACAGGACAGCAAAGGGGACGAGAGGAAGTCACACAGGCTGATTTGCCCGAACCATTGGCACCTTTACACCTTATTTCCACTGGCGCTTGTAGCCCAACGTAGCACCTCACTACAGCAAGCCAAACTCACACACGCAGCCAGCCAGCACAGGGCAGCGCTTGGCACGGCACAAGCAGGTGCAGGGCACCGGGAAGGCAAGTTGGAGGGCAGAGCGGGGCAGGAAAGGGCAGGCAGAGTCGCTCACCTGAACCGCTGGGCACTGTGCCCGCCCTGTTGGGTGCCCAACCCGCCGCCACTGCAGACACAGGCAGAGTCAGCGGGTGCTGCTGCCCCTCGGCCCCTTGATCCAAGTGCTGCCTCTGGGGCTGCTGTTGAGGCTGCTGCTGCTGCTGCTGTGTAGCTGGTTCAGCTGTCTGCATCTGCACAGCACTGGCTGCCCAGGAGCTTGCTAGGGGTGGTCGAGGCGGCATGCTCAAGGGCTGCTGCTGCTGCTGAGGCTGTCCTGCCTGGAAACTGCTCGCCCCTCCTGCCTGGTCGGGCATCGGGCGCAGGCTCATCGCACGCTGTGCTATCGGACTGCAGCAGCGTCAGTTGGGGCAGTTTTGTGTGTCTAGTAAGCCCTTACACTGGCCTCGGCACAAGGCAATCCTCTCCCCCCATGCTGCCGCAGCAGAGCTCCACGACTGCACACCGCAAGCCCGGCGTTCGACACCACACATTCTGCCACATACTGGATTCAGTGCCGTTGGCAAAGGGCGCGCTTCACCCCTCTCCTGCCCTCCTCCCTTGCACCCCCCCCAGCTCCCACCCGGGGTTGAAGATGTTCATGCCTCCCTGCAGCTCGCTTCGAATGGCGTGCAGCTGATACATGGTGGCCTGCACTTCTTGGTGCAGCTGCAGACCGCATTGGGTGGGGTGGGGCGAGAAAATTGTGAGGGCAGGTGAAGGTGCAGGTGAGGTGGGGTCATGACACTTTGAAGATCTGTGAGGAGGGAAACTAGAGGCGGCCCGCTGCGGTGCTGGGACTGTAGACGAGGCAGGGAATTGCCAGACTGCGCCTTGGCAGGTGCCACCTGAGGCTTGTACCTGGCACACAACCGGGTGGAAGCGCAATCCACAGTAGGCCACAACAGGCAGCCTTCCAGCCAACCGACCCGCCAGCCCACCTTTGTCATCTCGGTGTCCTCGGCAAATTGAAAGAAGCGGGCGCGTGTGCGATACAAGAACCCTGTGGCTTGCCCCGTCAGCCGTCCCGCCACCCGTGCCACGCGCGGCAGCTCGTTGGGACCTGCACAGAGTGCACGAGAGGCCGGTGAGCGCGGATGCAAGTAAGCGGCGGCGGCGAGGTGGCGGCGAGAGTGCGGCAGCCCACCAAAGGCCCAGGCGGCGGCCACGACGATGACGAAGACCTGCCCGATGCTAAACATGGGGCAGGATTGGGTTGTGCTGCGCTCTGGGGGTCAGCAAGCTGCGAGTTCGGGTTTTCGTCTCAGGACGCAGTCGTTATCGACAGAGGGTCGTTAGGGAGCGGCGTGCCCCTTGGCATTGAGCCAAAAGTTACATTTGCATTCCTGCTGGGCGTGCTGCGTCAGAAAACGAAATGTGGGGGCGGCTGCGCTTTGCATCTCATTCATTTCTCCCTTCGCCTCCCGTCTCACACTCGCTCGCATCCTTTACAGTCGCAGCAATGGCCTGCACCCTCTCACTCGGCCTCACGGCCAGCTGCAGCCTTTCCCGGCCTCCCCTCAGCAGCAGCGCCCGGTTCCAGGGCCCTCTGGCGGCCCCGACGTTGCGAGCGCACGCCCACCGCGTTCAGGCAGTGGCGGGTCTCAGCCGCGGCCTGGAATCCGCGGCTGGCCTACTCGGCCACAGCCTAAACGCACCCAGCGATGAAGAGCTGAGCTGCCCGGTGACGCTGGTGAGTGAGCCGGTTGATAAGCCGCTGACGCTGACCCTCCCACGCGGACCGCTGCCCAGCCACACCCGTGCCCCTGAGGAACACCCTGGTGGTTGGCTCAACCGCACAGAGGGACCGGCGTGGTTCGCCGTGGTGCTGCCGCCACTCGCGCCGCCTTGACCGCCTGCCGCCCTCTGCCCTTTGCTTTCTGCCACAGGTCCACTCTCCTCAGGATTTCCAGGCCGTTTTGGACGCAAACAAGGGCAAGCTGGTGGTGCTTATGTGCAAGGCCACCCACTGCCGCCCCTGCAAGGTGCGCACCGCCGCCTGACTAATCCGCATGCTGGCGTCAGTTAGACAGCATCAGCCACGATCAGCTGCGTCAGCCACAATCAGCAACAATCAGCCACAAGTAGCTTTGGTGCAAACCAGCCACCGTGCAGTGCTCCCAGGCAGCAACCAGCACTGTCAGGGCGGCCGTACCACAATTCAAGCCTCAAGATCACTTACAGATGTCTCCCTCTGCTTTCCTTGCTTCAGATGTTTGCGCGCAAGTATGCGACAGCAGCCCGGCAGTACAGCGACGCGGTGTTCTTGGAAATCTTTGGGGACGAGAGCAAGGCAACGCGGCAGATGATGATAGACTGGAAGGTGAAGGTGACGCCCACCTTTGTGCTGTTCCGGGACGGACAGCTGGTGCACAACCATGGCGGCATCAACGAGACCAAGCTGCACAGGGTGAGCTGACGAGCGGTGACCGTGCAATGCGTGAGAGAAGCAGAACGCGATGCAGCACGGCGTGTTGGGCTGATGATGAGTCGGCCAGGAGACAGGAGACTCACTCACCCTGCTGATCGAGCTCCTTGTTCCTCCCTCGTCTCTGCTGCAGTCCATCGCGCAGTATTTGCAAGAAGGCGAGGCAGGCTATGGTTCCTTCAAAGAGCCTGAGCTGGGCATGCCTGCTCAGTAGCTGCCGGGAGCTTCCACTCTGCAGCCGCCACGCCGCCGCCGCTCGTTCTGGCGCCACCAGCAACTTGCACCCCTTGCTCGCTTCATGCACTCGCACTGCAATTCCAAGCAGCCGATGATTCGTGCCTCTGCTGCATGCGCTTACGTCCCGCGCACAGCACACGTTAGCCTCCCCCTATTGCCACGTCGCCTGTTCCGCAGCCGCCTGTCGCCCCCGTGATTGTGGGGGCGGCAGCGTGTGTGGCCAGCCGCTTGCGCCCAACCCCGCAACCCCAGCACCAACAGCTGCAGGGTCAGCGGTCCCCATGCCTTGCCATATACACACCCTGACTCCCTCACTAGTCTCGCTCTTGTGCCGCCCTCGAGCTCCCTTTGTCCGTCTCGTCCCCCCGCCTGCCTGCCAGCAACCCCTGCGGGCATAACCCTTGCCCCTTCTCGCTGCAATTGGCTGCCAAGCATTCATCCATTTCGTGTGTTGCTCTGTTCCGTCAGTCACCTCTCACTGCTTCCGCTATCCTTCTCCCCTGCGCCCTCGCCCCGCCTCCTCTAGCGCCTGTCAAGTCCCTGCTGAGCACGATCGGCCGGGCTGTCATCTCCCTGGTTGCTTCACACGCACCCCACTTCACCCCCTTAGGCAGCCCCTCCCAGCGCTCTCAGCTCACCGCGCTTACCAGGACCACCGCAGCCCTTGACACACTGAACCAAACACCCACTATCCGCTTAGGCCTGCCGTTTTCCAGACCAAACACTGCACTGTAAACTAGATGCCAGCTCATAGCGCGAGATCACTCAGATGGGAAGGAGAGAGAGAGGAGGCGTGTGTTTCACTGTTACAGGCTCTAAAATTGATAGCTGCCCTACCAGTACACCAGCTCTATTCTGTGCTGTGATGCTTACAGCGGTGTGAAAACGGTCAGAAGCTACCTGCTCTCTAGGTGTGGTATTGCATGCGTTCTGGGCGAGAAAAGAAAGCAATCACTCGGGGGGCGGGGCTGCCTAGTGAGCTGCACTACAGTCGAGTCAGTGTACAAAGAAAGAAAAGGGAGACGCGGGCCAGGGGTAGAGCAGGTGCATCCCAGCTGTGACGAGGCCGGCGCCTCAGCTCTGCATTGCAGCCGCTTCGCAGCGGTGCCCTGCGGGCAGAAAGCACGGCCCAATCGCCCCCAAAGGAGCTCAGCCTGGCACACAATTGCCTCCGTCCAGGGGCGCGTCTGCTGCAACTGCCAGGAAGCTGCCGGATCAGCCAAAGAGGGACGTCTTCTTCATGATCCTGCACAGCGAGAAGGAGGGATGGAGGCACAGTACCACAAACGACGTCAGACGCTCTGTGCGAGAGCACACACTTGATGCGGCAATGGTGTCGAGTTGACTGCTCGTTCAGCTTCGATCCACATCGGCACACATCTGCACCCCCTTCTCTAAGCTTGCCCCGGCTTCAACCCATACTGCCCTTCTCGAGTCACAATTCCCCGTTCCTCTTTATCTCCCCTCAGCTCACTAGCTCATCTCACTCACCGCAGGAACTCGTTTGTGTCGACCTCGCCATCACCATCGCGATCCGCCTCTGCAAGAGGTGAGCAGGCGAGCAGGAGGGCAGCTTGAGGTCGGCTTGCACCCGCAAGCTCAGGCTAACAAGAAAGCGTCACCACTTGAGGGCACGCTCCGCGGACAGCAGGCAAGGGTGGGTCATCGAGCATGGAGGCAGCCTCTCATCCCCACCCCAGCCCACCCTCTTAAACCACCCCCAGGCACAGCCCTCACGTCCCCAATGCCTCAAACCACCCCCCACAAAACACTGAAGACCAAACACTACAGATGAAACATCCGAAAGAAGATGAACAAAAGCAATCAGGCACCCACCGTCAATCATCTCCTGCAGCTCTTCGTCAGAGATCGCCTCCCCCAGCTCCTTGGCCACCCGCTTCAGGTTCTTGAAGCTGATCTTGCCCGTCTCGTCGTCATCAAACAGCCTGTGGGATGGGGGGGGGGGGGGGGGGGGGGGGGGGGGGGGAGAAGGGAAGGGAGGGAAGGGCAGTGTGTTGGGGTTCGTGAGGGAGCCAGGGCAGGAGGGGCTGACAGTCGCCAGACTGACACACTTTCAAACACACCTGAACGCCTTCATGATTTCCTCAGTGCTGTCTCGCTCCCCCATCTTGGCTGTCATCATCTGCAGCAAGAGGGAGGGGCAGAAGAGGGCGTGCGGGGAGGCTTGATTCGAGGGGTATTGGCCCCGCTTGCTGTGTTTGGAACGGGGCAAGCGCGCCACAGCCGGCACAGCACTACAAACTGCAGTCCAAACAACCAGAAGAGGCAGCTGCACGGCGGCATGATCCCTGCAGTAGGCTACTGCCAGCAGTACAGTGCACTACTTCGCACGGCACACTGCAGTACCAAAGCGGTACACACCTGCAGGAACTCGTCATAGTCGATGGTGCCGCTGCCGTCGCTGTCCACCTCGGCAATCATCTTCTTGATTTCTTCCTTCTTTGGCTCAAAGCCCAGGGCCCTCATGGCCACCTTGAGCTCCTGCACAAGAAAAAAAGGAAGACTGTGACTACCAGGTGGGTGGAGGGCGGGAGGGGGGAGAGTGGCAGGGCGGCGGGGGCTGAGAGTTGCAAGGACCGGGGGCCTCCGGGGCCGGAACGGCTGAGAAGGCAGCCGGCTGCTGCCTGCTACGATCTGTTTCAGACATGACAGAGGCACGGAGCCACTGGATTCCTGAGCGGATGCTCTGACGCTTTTGCACAACCCTCCAGAATCGCAAGTGCTGCCAGGGCTTACCTTGGCATCGATGGTGCCGCTGCCGTCGGTGTCAAAGAGGTCAAAAGCTTCCCGGATCTCCTGCTTTTGCTCCTCAGTCAGGCCCTTGGGCCCGGTGCCAGCCTTCTTGTCGCGCCGGGCAGTCGTGACTGCCTTGCGGTAGCTCTGCGCCGTCAGACCCGTCGACTGCGGCAAAGGCCACGCGGTGGCGGCGGCAAGTTCAGTGCGGCAGTTGGCGCTGGAGGTGGCAGCCTAGATGGTGCTGGACACTAGACGACGAGGCAGGGAGTGCAGGGAAGGCTCCAGGCCGCAGCCAGAGGATTTTGAATGCGATCGAGTGCCTCCGCGGCGCGCAGCGGGCTGAGATGCAAGCAGGTGTGGAGCAATGTCGCGGCGAGCATGTGCACAGCCGCTGAGCGCTGCAAGAGCCCGCTCTCACCATCTTTTGACTGCCGCTTCGGCTGCACAGGTGCCACAGGTGCTTGACACAGGTCTGGCTTGCACACGAGTAATGAACGGCTGCAAGGGAGTGGCAAAGACGGCCAGAGCAGCACACGCGATTTCCAAGCCGACTGCATGCAGAGCACCATGGCGGCTGTACTCCTCAATTGCGATAGCATTGCCTCGCTGATCGGTCTGGGCACCGCACGCCTCGAGACAGCCGGCTGTCGGGACTCAGCACTGCAATGGCTCCCACTGCACGCCGCCCATCCAAACGACGGGCTGTGGGACTGCTGGGCATCCGGCAAGCGAACAGCTCTGACGACGAGGACTACGCGCCAGCAGGGTACCGGTCCCCCGCCGGCGCCAGCCGCCCCGCCTCCGCTGCTGCCTACCCTCCATCGCCGGTGGCCGATGAGGACGTGCCGCTGGCTCAGCGCCGGCGCCAGTTGCACGCGCAGCAGCAGCAGCAGCAGCAGCAACAGCCGAAACCGGCAGCGGCCGCCGGCAGTGGCAGCGGCGGCACCCCACCAGCGCGCACGCCTGGTCTCCCAGATGAGGTGCTTTGCCTGATTCTGCGCAAGGCCTGCGACCCTGCAAACGGAGGCGCAATCCCCACCGCGGCCGCAGCCACGTGCGTGTGCCGTGCCTGGCGGGCGGCGGCACTGTCCAGCCCAAATCTGTGGCAGCACGTCGATCTGACATGGCCCCGCTGCCGGCCGACCGACGCTGCCCTGGCCCGCATCACACCCCGCTGGTCAGGCCTATGCTCCCTCAAGCTGGCTCCAGGCGCCGCAGGCACGGGCGGGATGAGCGGCGCAAGCCTGCAGCTGGTGGCAGCCCGCTGCCCAGTGCTGACCTCCCTCAGCCTGGCTCACTGCTCACAGTTTGGCGAGGCAGCCCTGTGTGCCGCTCTCACTGAGATGCTGCTACGCCCCGCGGCTGCCGACCGCAGCAGCGCGCCGCTCACGCACCTGGACCTCTCCTTTTCTGAGGTGAGCCGGTGCGGGTGTGGCATGCTTGTGCTGACGGCAGTCTACTAAGCCATGCCGTGCTCAGCATGTGCCATGCTTGCAAGCACCTTCCACGCTGTGCCGCCATCCCTCTCCTGCCCGCCGACGGCTTGCCTGTGGCACAACCTTTTGGATGCGATTGCCTACACCGTACTGCGCTGCTGTGCTGCCGCAGATTGCGCCCAAAGTATCAGGGCTGGATACCGTTGTGAGGACGGTGCTGGCACAGCAGGCCAGGAACGGCAGCGGACCGGTCCTGCAGGTGCGGCCAGGGTATGGCGGCACAATTGTCGCCTCTTACAGTCGAGGGGGTGGTGCAGCTGTTGCATTGTGGATACTGCTCAGACAGCGAGATCTGTGGCAGATGCATTGGCCAGGAGCCGCCGCCTTGCGTCTGTCACCGATCCGGTTAGTCAGCTGAGCTCACAGTGGGGCTCAAGCTTGCTGCCGCCGCCCTCCCCGCCCTCTTGCTCCACCACCCTCTGCTTGCAGGAACTGCTTGTGGAAGGGTGCCCCGTTTTGTCGCATCGCGGCTTGCGAGCTGTGACGGAGGCAAGCGTGGAGCAGGGCACACCGCTGCTGGCAGCCCTCCAAGTCTTGGACCTGTCGCAGTCTGCCAGCGCCAAGCCGGGGTTTGTGATCAACTTGGAGCGGCTCCAGTACAGCGCGCCCGGCCTGCGCCAGCTGCGCTTAAACAGCCTGTGTGGGGCCTACGGGTGGAGCACCAACCCAACCCCCAGCAGGCTGCCGAGAGATGCGCCGCCGCCGGGGTTCTGCCACCTGCGAGTGTGCCAGGTGGGGGAGCCTGCTGGCTGGAGCCACTGCCGTGCTGCTGTTCCAGGAGGGCCGCACTGGGCATTTCATGCACGGCTCAGCTGCTACAGCCTTGGGGAAGGGCCATGGGGGAGGTGTGCCTGTATGTGTGTTTGTTCAGGGAAGCATTTTTTGTGCTGAGCATGCGTTGGGCCTCCTGTGCATGTGCCTGTGCCTGTGCCGCTGCAGGTTGCAGCCAAGCCCAGGCAGAGCATGTCAGGGCTGGGCACGATTGGCAGCTATGTCACCGACGCATGCTTGATACGGTGCGTTCACAAGGTGGCAGCGCCTGCAAAAGCTGGCATGCTGGGCGGAACACAGGCAGGCATCCGCCCATCGACCAAGCTTGAGCCCTGCACTGGCCGTCGTACATCCTTGGGTCGGCATGCACGGGGTGGACTTAGCAATCACAGCTCTTGTGACGCTCTGCTGCGTCCGCCTCAACCCTTCGCTTTGCTTCATCTTGCTCGCTATTTCCTGCCTTGCGCTGTCTTTGCTTGTAGGTTGCTGGCTCACGCCTCACAGCTGGAGGAGCTGGATGTGAGCTGCTGCGATCGGCTGTCCCCGGACTCTCTGGCCACCTCCATCCACCCAGGTGCCTTGCCAGCAGCTCTCCTCCCTGAAGCACAGCACCGCAGATGCTACAGCCCATTCTGAGCTGATTTGATCTGTCACTGCAGCTGGCTGCGAACACAACAGCATCAGCTGGATTCTTCAAGAAAATACGCAGCCGCTGGCTGGTCCCTGCTGCCAAGTGCCTCCGTCCGTGCCCGACGCTACCCTTGCTCCCCTTGCAGAGGCGCCGCTCAAGCACGCTCTGCTGGCGCGCAGCGGATGGTGCTGCGACGAGGCGGTTGAGTTTTTGGTCGACAGGTGGGCTGCGTGATGGGGTGCGCTGCACTGTTACACCGTTGGTTTGTGCCACGCTTGCCCTCTGCAAAAAATGCATCATTTGCACTTATGGTGCCACTTATTTAAGGAGCCCTTCTCACCTCCCTGCTGCAGGTTTGGGGCCAGCCTGGAGGCTGTCGACCTGGGCTGGGGAGCCAGCCGCATCACGGATGCTGCGGCGGCGGCACTGGCTCGCTGTCCCCGACTGCATTCCGTTGGGCTTGAAGGTGAGACTGAGTGGCGCCTGCACGGCTGTGTGCTGTTAGCTGCAGCAGGCGTCATTCTGTGCTGCCAGGCTGGAATGGAATGCAAGGTGACAGCGCTGTAGATGGTGACACTATCCATTGTTCCAACTCGGCAGCGGTACTGCGATGTGTTGTACCTGCAGGTACTGCTGTCTCCTCGGAAGGTGTGCGACAGCTGCTCCAGGCAGCCGACATGCATGCGGCAGAGGCTGCCTGCAGTGCAGGCGGCAGCAGCAGCAACAGCAGCGGCAGCGGCCGCCCAGTGTTTACGGTTGACGTGGGCAGCTGTCGGGGCCTGGAGCGCGGTGTGCGGCAGGCAGCAATGCTTGGTATGGACCAGCTGCGCGAGGCGTTGATTTCGTGAGGAGGAGGAGCCATGAGCATCAAGCTGTTTGCTTGGCTGCGGTTGTGTTTCTCGCTTGCTTCATACTGTCTGCACCACATTCAAACCTTTGACTAAGCTACGCTTCTATCCTGGGACACACTGGGAACGTATAGAGGTATTCTGCTCGCTCGCTCGGCTCCTGGTGGAAATCCGACCTGCGCTTTTCCGGTCAGATACGTTGTTGTCAGCAGGCGCATAGCGCATAAGGTTAATGGGAAGATACCGCAACTTTGAGAAAAGGGGATGGCAGGTAACAAGCACGAGCTCACTCAATGGAAGCTATCGATGCTCCCGAGATTGCTTCCAACACAGCGCAGGGGTTTGCCGACTGTTTGCCATGATGCAAATGAAAGGCAGAGCAAACAGCTCAGGCGGCAGTGGTGGGCCCGTGCTACACGTGCACACCAATCCTGCTGCTCACAGCGTCACGTGTTTGAGCCCTGAACATCCATCCCCCAATGAGTATTAAATGCTTGTACACATGTGAAATGCTGCACAACACCGTTGAAATCGCAGAGGCTGGAAACGGCAAATTGCTGCCCTGTTTCGAGAGGTTGCACTTTGGCTACGCTCACATCAGCCTGCCGGCATACACTGCGCGAGGGTACCTCTCCTGCAGCTCCTCCCACTGCAGGTGGGGCCAGGCAGGTGGCCCGGGTGACGGGTCAATCACACAGGAATGACAGCTGCTACCATGCACACGCAGCACAGAAAGGAGTACACAGGCAGGCGGACGGACAAGCACCCCACTTGGCAGCCAAAAAGGTGAACTGAGCCGTCAGCACCAGGCCCCTGGCCTCTACAGCAGCAGGTGATGGCGCCACTCGGTGCCCCAAGGGCCCCTTGATGCCTCACCTGTACAAACACGGTGTGGGCCAGTCGACTGTGGTACAGTATCTTGCCTGCACACAAAGCAGTACAAATGGAAGTACCGTCATGCCCAACGGGTGTGATCTGCTTCGCGATCTGCTTTGCGATCACGGGCAGCTGTCGAACGCGGCCAACAGGTCAGCAGCAGGTCTGGCCATCCTCGTAGCACTGCACCGGTTTGGTGCCATGCAGCAGACGCGATGCAGGTGCGGGTGCAGGCAGGCAGTACGATATACCCACCGGACAGAGACAAGCGGTACACCCTCGCAATGCTTTCCACGTACACGACCCTGCCACGGCACACGCCCAGCAGGCGCAGCAGCAGGGCGGCGGCGGCGATGGGGATGCAGGTTCCGGGGCCGTTGAGCAGCACCACGTCTGGCCGGTGGTCGAGCACCACACCGACTGCGGGGGAAGCAGACAAACCAGCAGCACAGCGTGTCAAGACAGGGCAGACAGTCCAAGCAATGACGCTCCCATGACCTTCCCATTGCAGAGGAAGTTTCAAAGCGCAGCAAAGTAGAGTGTGAAGGCAGGGAGGATTGGGTGCAGGATTCTGAGACCCTGTTGCTTGTGAGACGCGAGCCACTGCAAGCTGCAGAGGTGGTGCCGTGCCTGCTGCAGTCACTTTTCATTCCCAGCTAAACGAACTAGACAAGCTGAGGGCACAGACAGATTAGGTGCAGCTGCGGCATATCACACCTGCAGCCAGCAGCGCCCGAAGTGTTGTCGGCACGCTGGACAGGAAGCTCTGCCCAACCTCTCTGCTTCTAGGGATGACCGCCAGGCTGTACTGCTGCTGTGCCTGCTGTGGCTGCTGCGGCTGGTCCCGCGGTGGAGGCCGCTGCGTGAAGCGCCGCTTAGCTGGGCTGTCGGGAGAGCGAGTGCCTGGCAGCGCCCGCCGCCCCGCCGCTGCTGCGACCTGCTTCGAACGGTTTGCTGCGGCAACACGCGGGGACCGCCGCACGGCTGCTGACTGTGCTGTGCCCAGCCCCGATTTGTGAGGGGATGACTTGCGAGGTGTTGAATATATACTGTTGGTATTGGAGAGCGGCGCCTCTTCATCAGGCGGGACAGCTGCTGCTGCTGCTTCGAAGCTTGCTGCTTTCTGGCTGCTCATGCCGTCTGTTGCAGCCACCACGTAGCAGCGGGGCTGGTACACGTCCAGGTCAACGCCTTGCAGCAGTGCCATCATCTCAGCCGTGTGCCCGCCTGCGTTGGGAGCCGGCAGGGCGGGATGGGCGGTATGCCGCTCCAGCACCGCAGATCACCCCCCTGAGTCCACTCCACGCTGCTCAGCACCCTGATAAAGCAGCAGACAACACTCGCACCTGAACCGAGCACCACCAGCGTTCTCTTGTGCTGCCGACGTTTATACGACACATGGGAGATCACCGCCAGCACCAGGCGTATGCCCAGCAGCGCGATGGCACCCCCGGCAGCGAAGGGAGCGATCGGCATCGCCCAGCTACGGCGATTGCCTCAGGGCAGCGATCCTGGACGATTCCCGACAACCAGGTGGCTGTTTGGCAACCTTTTGAGCCAATTTAACCGTGTCCCCGCTGGCACAACTTTGCCGATGTCTGTTTCTTGCTCCATTTGTTCGCCCTCAGGTGTTGCCCATCACCCCTTCAGGCCATTACAGCATCTCACGAAAGGACACAAACATGCCGAGAGTTTGTGTGCTGGAAGCACCCCGTAGCCCGCTGCAGTAGCCCCACAAGCAACCCATGAGCAGCCTCCAGCCATACAGCGCTGCGGGAGGCGTTTCCAGGGGCGCACCAGCCCATGCCGCCGTCCCTGCCGAGCCGCCGCCATTTCAGCGCCTGCAGTTCGGTGGCAGGCGGTTGCTGGGTGGGTGCGTGGCGTGGGACCGTGCCAGTGGCTTGCTGGCAGTGGAGCTCCAAGCTGAGGACAGCGGTAGGCCGGGCGGCGGTGCTGCAGTGGCGGCATCAGTCGCCATCCTGGACCCGCAAGCCCATGAGGTGAGTCGTTTTGGTGAGGCTGCCCTGGCCTGGCCTGCCCTCCGTCCACGCTGATTGCCTTGCCTTCAATGCAGACAGTGTGTGCCACACACTGTGGCTGGAGCACTGTCTGCAAGTTGCTCAAGGATGCACCTACACGTCATCTTGGATACTCATTTGCTGTTGCCCACACCGCGTCACTTGACCAGCTCTGCCTGCCTACCTGCTCTGCTCTGCTCTGCCTGCTTGCCTGCTTGCCTGCCTGCCTGCTGCTGCAGACCCACTTTGTCGTGCACGTGCCAGCCAGCAGCGGCGCTGAGGCCGGGGAGGGCGTCGCAGCCCTGCTATGGTCGCCACCCAGCGCTCGGCACATGCTTCTGGCAGTGACGAGCAGTGGTGTGGGGTACCAGTGGTCCATGGACGATCCAGGCCCAGCAGCGGCAGCGAAGGGAGTAGCGGCAGAGCAGGGAGCAGCAGCAGCAGCGACAGGAGCTGGAGCAGCAGGAGCGGAAGGAGCAACAGCAGCAGGAGGGGCCAGAGGAATCGGCAGGGGCGGCTCTGGGAGCAGAAAGGGCACAGGGGTCACCCAGGTGCCGTGCGTGAACCAGTGGTTCGGGCGGCTGGCCTTCCGCTTCCAGCTGCCTGCCGACTTGCCGGATGCGAGCCAGCAGCTGCGACCCAGCGCAGCCAGCAGCGGCGGATCGGCGGAGGTGGAGGAGGGGCAGCGGCAGTTTGCATCACGGCGGCAGCGCCAGCGGCTGCTGTGCTGTCGCTTTCTGGAGGCCTCTGCCGCTGCCGCTGCATGGGATGTTGGGGCGGCGCTGCCTGTTGCTGGCACTGCCCCTCCGGCTGCTGAAGTGGTGGCTTTTTACCAACAGAAGGGCCTTGAACAGGCGTTTGCGCCCGCGGCAGCGGCAGCAGCAGCTGCAGCAGCAGCGTTGGCGCCAGGCCAGCCAGACCAGCTTCCCTTGCACTGGCTGCGCCCCGGCTTGCTCTGCGTGGCAGCTGTCACGTGCTCCGGCCAGCTCTTGCTCGCTTGCAGGGGGCGTGGCAGCAGCGCGGCGCAAAGCGGCATCGAGCACAGTGGCAGCGGCGGCAGCAACAGCAGCGGGTCCCAAGGCTGGGCGGTTGCGGCGCCAGTGCAGCTGCCGCTGCCGCCGCCGCCGCCGTCGTCGCTGTCGGCAGATGGTCCTGTCGGTGAGGCTGCAGCGTCGTCTCAGCTGCTGCTGGCTGCTGATGTGGCGGCGGCGGCCACCGGAGGCCTGCTGGTGGCGGCAAGTGTCCCATCGGGCGGCGCAGCGGGTGTGGGCAGCGGCGGCAGCGCTGAGTCGCAGCAGCAGCATGAGGTGTTGCTGTTTGAGGTGACAGGTCCGCCCGCAGCGGTGAAGGCGGCGGCTCCTGGGCAGCAGCAGCACCAGGCAGCTCGCCTCAGCCTCCCAGACTCGCCGATTGCGGCTGGAGCTGCAGCGCTGAGCCTCACATTCCTGCCTGGTGGCGACGCAAGCGGCAGCTCCAGCCGGCTGCTGATAGTCGCTTCAAAGGGCGGCAGCGGCGGGGATGGCGGCAATGGCGGTGGCGGCAGCAATAGCGGCGGCGGCGGCAGCGCCACAACCGCCCGCCTGCTGACGTGCACCAGCAGCGGTCGAGCCCTGAACGGCGGCCTGCACTCCTGGCAGCTGGATGCGGGCCCAGAGGAGCTGCTGTGTGCAGCGGCGGCTCCCGCCGCCACCTGCACCGCCTGCTGCCCGGACAGCGGCTCGCTGGCTGTGCTGCTGCCGGGGCGGGGCCACCTGCTGCGCCTCCACACCGGCAGCCGCGGCTGCTTTGCAGGGAATCCCAGCGGCGGCCTGGCGCGTGTTGGGCAGCCCATCACAGCCATGCCAGCCCATGGCGCTCAGGGGCCGCCCACCGGCCTGGCTGTGTCCCCACATGGCTTGTTTGCGGCTGTTGCGGCGGCTGGAGGGTCGGCAGTGCTGCTGCTGCCCTTGCTGCAGCAGCCGGAGCGGGAGGGGGAGGTTGAGCAGATCATGCTGCAGCTGGCCAAGAGGTGAGGCGTCGTCGTGCAGCTGTGTCATCTACACAGCACCCGCTTGCCGCCTCTACATAGTGCCTGAAACTTGGGCAGCGGCCCAAAGCACCAGCCCATGATCGTTTTTTGAAAACTGGTCAAGACAAATCAGTTATTCTTCAAGATTATTAGATCTTATAGATATTGGATTCTTTAAATACAAAAATTCTTCCCTCCCTTCACACCTGCAGGTGCTGTGTCTCGCTGCTTGCCGGCACCAGCGGCGGCGGCAGTGGCTGGGACCTGGCCGCCACCGCAGCGGCGGCGTGTGGCAGATGGGGCCACCAGGGGCTGCAGGCAAGTGGCGGCAAGAGATGCACAGTGGCAGTCTGTGCAGCGCAGGCTTCCACTCCCAACTATTGCAGTGAGCACACCCTTTGCTCCTGTGCCTCCCTGTGCCCGGCGCCGACCCCACCCCATCACGTTCTCCCCCCTGCTCCCCTGCTCCCCTGCAGTTCACGCAGCAGGTGGTGGATGCAGCGGTACAGGCGGTACGGGACGACGCCCGCCCGCAGTACGCCGCTGCCTGGGGCCGACTCAAGGCCGCACTGCTGGCCGCCGCTGCCGGCGCCAGCCCCGCGGCTGCGGCTGACTTCAATGCAACTTCCGTGAGAGCCGACGCTGCGGCTCGGGACTGGATGGCAACAGCAGCAGATGTGTTTGAGCAGCACTTGCCGGACAAGGGCTCCCGGGCAGTGGCCGCATCCAAGGTTGGTCCAATCGGATGGTTGTCGATCGGTCGGTTGTGGTTGCAAGTGCGTGTGTGAGTGTTTGTTGTTTGGTGGGCCCCACCCTGCACTCCTCAATTTTCACTCCTGCCGCCTCTCTGCTGCTGCTTGCTGCTGCAGGGTGCTGCTGCGCTGGGCGCCGAGGACCGGGCCGGTCTGCTGAAGATGATGCCTGCTCGCTACTGGGGCGTCTGGGCTGCAGACTTCTCTTGCTACCTCACCCGCTGCCTGCTGTTCTGGCTGAAGCTCAAGCAGAAAGGGCCTGCCAAGCCCTCGGCCGCCACTGCAGCAGCCTGCGATGCCTTCACCGCCCAGCAGAATGCCAGCACCGACTGCTTGCCGTGCATCCGCCTGCTGTCAGGTGCGGCGGCGTGCGGGCTTGGCCTGGTGCAGTGCTTGGCAGCCTGTTCAGTGCTGCTGCTGCTATTTTTGCCGTCGCAGTGTGTGTGTGTGTGCTGTGTGAGGGATGCGTGCTTGCCGTGGCTGCAACTGTGTTGCCGGACCGTGCTGCCCTCAGCTTGGCATGGGTTGCGTTGCATTACTGGTCTCGCCGTTTTGTCCTTCAATCCCGCCCTACTACTGCTACTCGCCGCCTTCCACCAGCCTCCATTGATCCCTCCCCCCTGGCTCCCGCCTCTTGCAGATGCTGAGTTCTACCGCTCCTTCAGCCGCCTGGTGAACGCCACCAACCAGGTTCGTGTGCTGTGTGTGTGTGCGCTGTGTGTGTGAGGGGTGCGGCATGTGTGGTCCTCTCCGGCAACCCTTGCCTCCAGCTGTCCATGCCGTTAAGCTGGCCTGCTCACTTTCCAGCCAGTGCCCGCTTGACTGTGCTGCCTTTCTCTGCTGCCCCGCTGGCGGTGTGCAGCTTCAGCGAGTGCTGTTCGTACTGCATGGAGGCACCAAGCAGCGCAGCAACTTCACAATGCTGATTGAGGCAAGCAGGGCCATGTCAGCGGGGGTCTGTTGGGGTGCAGGCCCGTGCTTACGCAAGAATGAGCTTGGCAGCGCAGCTTTATAGGGATGGCAGCAGTAGTGATGATGGCATGGGGCATGCATGCTGCAGCAGCCAAGTCCGCAGCAGCGGCTGGGTACGGCATGCAGGGTATCAAAGCAGTGTAACGTTGACAACAGGCTCAAGCCGCAGCAGCCGAGGAGGCAGCTGCTGCCCGTTTCCTCGCGCTCCTGGGCACCCAAGCTGATCCCTTCGCTGCCTCATGCCCCCCACCTTGCCTGCCCGCAGCAGCTGCAGCTGGTGCAAGACATGGCGGTGCTTCTGAAGGCCCTCTGTAAGTGTGCTTGCCTGCCTGCCATCCTTCCTGCGCCTCTGCCCTCTGCCCTCTGCGTTCGCCTGCGCCTCCGCCCCTGTGTCAGTGTGTAGTCGCCCTGCCATCATTCGCCCAACTTCCCTTTGCCCATGACCACCACCACCCCGCCCTGCAGATGCTGCTTTCAAACAAGCTCAAAGCGAGCAAGCAAGCGGCTCAGCGAGCGGCGGCGGGGGTACAGACACGCACCCGGCCGGCTATGCTGGTGCATGGACGCTGGTGTGCGGCCAGCCGCCGTGCAGCGTGCACTGGAAGGCGGTGGCTGGTGCGCTTCAGAAGTTGAAGCAGCAGGGTAGCAGCAACTTACTGGACAGAGTTCGGCAGCACTGGAAGCAGCAGGCTGCCACTGAGGAAGGCGAAAGCGTGGAGGCTCTGCTCGATGCGGCGGCACAGCTCGGCCTGCTGGCCTCTCCCAAACAGGCAGGCGGCAACGGTGGTAACGGCACCGCCTCGCGACGCAGCGCTGCTGCTGCGCTGTCGGGAGACGGCAATGATGCAGCAGCAGCAGCAGCAGCAGCAAAGTTGCTGCAAATGCGTGCGGTGGCGCTTGCTGCTGCAGAGGTGGGCCACGAGGTGTGGGAGGGGGCGGGGCAGCCGCCGTTGCCTGCCCCTCTCGCTGCCGATTCCTTCTGGGGCTTGGAGCAGCAGGAGGAGGGAGAGCCGGGAGGCGAGGAGGAGCGCAGAGACCGACAGCCGCAGCAGCAGCTGAGCCAGGCTGAACGCAACAATCAGGCCGAGCGCTGGCCTGGTGCCGCCGCTGCCGCGCGATGCCAGGCTTGGGAGCGGGATCGCAACCTGGCGCTGGGCGTGCCAGCAGCGGCGGGGATGGGTGATGGGGCTGCTGCTGTGTTCGAAGGGAGCCTGGATGTGCTGACAGGTGAGGCCAGAGGACAGCAGCGTTGCGTGTGAGGGCATCGGCTGCATGGGTCTATTGTAGCGGAGCCACTTCAACCTTTCAACCCTGCCAGGCCGTCCCTCTCCGCTGCCACCCCAGCTCCTTTCTCCCTTTCTTGTCCCTCTCCTCAACACAGGTCGCCCGCTGACCTGGGACGTAGGCATCAGCCACGCATGTGCGGACGGCGGCGGCGCAACCGCGGAGCTGCAGCGTGCCGCCCTCACTCCTGGCGGGCTGGAGGGCTGGCAGGCTGCTTTTGCGGTGGCGTCGCCCCTTGGGGGCCAGCGCTGGAAGCGGCTGCGGCTGGAGTGATGCCAGCCAGCCAGCCAGCCGGCTGCCTGCCCTTGCCCTGCCGCTTTCTGGTTGGTACACCGTCTTTGCTGCTGCTCTTGGCATGTACCAGCACCCAGGCTGGGGGGGGGGGCGCAGACAGGCTTGACCCTTCATGTCACCTCTGGGAAGGCATTCCCAAATTTGCCTAGCCGTTGCAATACTTTCTGCACTTCACAGTTGACTGTTGACTCTTGTTGAATGCTAGATGCTGTCCGTATCAGCCTAGCGCTGGATTGTATAAATCGTATCGGCAGAAGGCCGGCAGTGAGATGTCTGTGCTTGAAGGCATACAAGGAGGGGGAAGTGGCTGTGGCTAGGCAGGGCAGCAGCAGGGCAAAAGGAAGTGCAGTGCATTCATTGTTTAAAAGCCGGCTGCCAGCCGCACTTGGTCTTGCAGGCGGCGGCGCTCGTGGCAGAGAGGACCAGCAGTGAAAAGGGTGCAGAGCTGCCCGCAAGAGGGAGGGAAGAGGGGAAGGGGCAGGTGCCGTCAAAATTGGGTAGCAGGCGCTCCATGCCGCTCAACGCTGAAGTGTTGAAGGAGTAAGGGCTTGGGCAGAGGAGGAGGGTCTGGTAATGAGGGGAGAGGGCGGGCTGTAAACAAACACACATTCACACATACACACATACACACAAACAACAAGAAAGAAAGCAAGGAGGGAGAGAGAGGGGAGCAGAGCAAGCACAGGCCTGCCAGTAGCTGCCCGCCAGTAGCGGCCGCTTCCCGCAGCAACGGGAAAATCTAACTTGAAATAATTAGTAAAATGTACCACCAACTTGCTTGAGTGATCCCCATTAAACGCCCCCTGCCAGCACCCGGAGGCAGCGCCATGGAGGCAGCTATCAGGTGCTGCTGTGGGGTGGGTGGGCATAGGCTGTGCTGGCGGGGCCCGTGATGACGCCCCCTGAGGGGAACATGCCGGCAGCTGAGGAAGGCAGGCCCGGCATGTTGAGCAGTGGCACGCTGCAGCCGGGCGCCATCGCCGACGTGCCTGCCCCGGTTGCTGTGTCTGGCAGCGACATGCCGGACAGCTGCTGGTGCTGGTTGGTGTGGTGGGAGGGGCCGTGCGGGGGGGACTGGATCGGCGGCTGCGGCTGCTGCTGCTGCTGCGGCACGCTGTGCTTTGCACCGGGAGAAAGAAGGGTGGCCTGCATGGGGCTGGGTCCGCCTGCCAGCGAGAAAGGGGCCAGCGCCGACATCTGCTGCTGCTGCTGCCGCTGCTGCTGCTGCTCGAAGAACTGAGCCACCAGCTGCTGCTGCTGACTGGCGAGCAGCTGCTGGTACAGTGCAGCCGCGGCAGCGGGGTTGTTGGGGGCGGCTGCTGCCGCTGCCCGGGCAGCCGCCTCATGAGCCGCTTCCATAGGCGGCAGCACCACAGGCAAGGCGGCAGGGAGCCGTGTCGCCTGTACTGCGTCACCGCCTGGCAACTGCTGCTGTTGCTGCTGTTGCTGTTGCTGTCCCTGCTGCTGCTGCTGTTGGGCCTGTACCGCCGCAGCAGTTTCCGCTGCCTGCTTGCTGGCCAGCAGGGACGGAGGAAGCCCAAAGTAGGCGGCTGCGGCGGCCGTGGCGGCCGGCGGCGGGGTGGCGGGGGCGGTCACTCCGCCCCCGTTGAATGAGAAGATGATCTCATAGGCTTTGGAGCAGGCCGACATCACTGCCTGCGAGTCACAAGTGGGCTGTGGTGTGCTGGGGTCCTCGCTTTTCACCTCTCCCACGCTTTGCATGATCTGCTGTACCTGCAGCGGCGGAAGGCGGGGCAGGGCGGCAAGGGGGAGGCCAACAGGCACCGGCAAGTGTCAGGACAAATGGCTCAAACCATAAACACTGGACAACAGCAATACTCCTAGCTAGATAATTGCGCCTCAGTGTGAGCTGTTGGCCTCATTGCTCCTCATAGCTCCCCTCAGCACCAGCCCTACCTGCCGAACGAAGCTGTCCCGTGCTTGAGAGTAGTAGCTTTCAATCGGTGCAAGCATGGGGTGAGCAGCAGCCAGTGCGGTGGCCTGCGCCTGTGCTGCCGCCGCCTGCGCCGCCGCCTGTGCGGCCGCCGCTGCCGCTGCAGCCGCCGGATCGGCGGCAAAGCCAGCAAAGAGCTTGCTGGGTTCCAGAGGGGGCAGCCAGAGCGGCGGCAGGAAAGCACCACCCAGCCCGGCTGCCGCGGCAGCGGCAGCGGCGGCGGAGGCGGCCGCGCTTTTGTCGGCGGTCTGGACGGGGAGGGGAGGAGGTACTGCCCCTGCTGCTCCAGCAAAGGCTGCTGCCGCCTGCTGCTGCTGCTGCTGCTGCTTGGTGAGCAATGAGCGCTTTGTGTGGCGGCGTGGCGGCGGCGGCAGCATGGCGGTAGTGCCGCCGGCGCTGCTCGGCCGGCAGTCTGCGGCCGCATCTTCCCCTCTGCACGGCTGCTGCTGTCCCTGCTGCTTTCCTTGATGTGTGGTCGTGTGCAGCATGCGTGCCTGCTGCTCTTGAGCAAACACGGCCTGCTGGCGCAGCTCCTGCCGCTGCCGCGTGCTGGCAGTGGCGGGCTGGAAGCCGCTGTCGGCAGCGCTGCTGTTGTCGCCGCTGCTGCGGCCGTTGCCGCCGCTGGAGGCGCCGCTGCCGCGCTGCTGCCTGGAGGCGGTGGTGACATCAGCACCCAGCGCAGCTGCCGCCAGCTGTTCCAGGTTCGAGCCCTCTCCCGAACCGCTCCCGTTGCGGCCGCCGCTGCCGTCGCCGCCACTGGTCTCTTGTAGCAGCTGCTGGCCGCCGCCTAAGCCCTCCTCCTCACCCTGCCCCTGTGCCTGCTGCGCCTGGCGCTGAGGGGACACCGCAGGCTGGCTGCCTGTGCCGTCGGGGGAGGCTGAAGCAGGCGGTGCACCCTGGGTGCATAGCCGCCGCCGCTGCGTCTTGCGGCGGCAGCTGGCCTGTGCGAGGCTGCCGCTGCTGGCGCTTCGCATGGTGCCTGCGGGGAAGATGGCGGCAAGCCAGCCAGGAGAACGTGTGGAAACAGCAAGAGGAAGAGCAACGTGGAAGAGGAGGGCGGCAGGCTTGGCAAGGGCTGCTGGAAAGCCGGTGTCCTGAGGTGCTGCAGCCATTGCAGGGTTGCAGCCAGGGCAGGTGGAGTGGCGCCACGTGCACTTGCCGCAGCAACAACACCACCGGCAGGACCAAGACACACACCGTTGCTGGGGCTGGGGCTACGGTCCCTCTTCAGGGTGCCAAGCCGGCTGCTGGGCTCGCCGCCGCCGTCTCGGCCGGGGGACCCTGGCTGCCGAGGCGATGGCTCCACGCCGCCGTCTGCCAGCAGCATAGCGGCACCGGCAGGCATGGGCTGTGGGGGCCCTGCGTCGGTGGTTTGGCCCGCAAAGGGGTCGCTGCTAGAGATCAACTGGAGATCGGCTGGGGTGGGATCAGACCCGCTGGTTCGCTGTGCGGCGGCGACTGCCGCCTCGCGCGTGCCGCTGCCGCTGCCGCTGCCGCCCGCGCTGCCGCGCAGCTGGGCACCGTTTGCTGGTCGCCCTAGCTGCAGGTGAAGCGGCTGCGCGGCGGACGTGCCATGGTCACGGCCTGGCTGCGGCACCAGCAGCAGAGGGCCGCTGGACACCGTGTCCAAAGGGGTGTTGGTTGCAAGCAAAGAGTGAGAGAGGCGCTGTCGTTTTGCCGTGTCGGCGCACGACGCTGCTTCCCTGGGGCGTTGCTGCATCGTCTGCCACTGATGCTGCACCAGGGGATTTGCTGCGCCATCGCCGCCGCCGCTGGCTGTGCCGCCGGCACAGGCGCCGTCTACCACCAGCGCGCCGGACCCGTCGCCCTGCATACAGCCCTGCCCTGGTTGTGTTTATGCGCGCAGCGGCGTATCGTGTGGTGCTACCGAAGCCACTGCGGTGTTGCGGCTCACACGCTAGCAGCCTTGCACGCTGTTATTTGAGGCTGGCAACGTTCCTGTGACACACTGGGACCGTATGAGAGGTGTTCTGCTCGCTCGGCTCCTGGTGGAAATCAGACCTGCACTTTTTCGGTCAGATACGTTGCTGGGACGATGTTGTGTTTGACTTGGCGGCAACGGAGCGCAGGGAACCTCAGCTCAGACCTTCAGTCACGGGTGCCCAGCCGGCGGTCGGTTGTGCGTGCACTTTTTGCCGCCGACGGCGCCTTCGCTGCCAGTCGTCTGTGCACACAGCGCGCAGACGCAGCCCAACATGTTATGCAGACGCAGCCCCTGTGCCAGCAGCATGCTGGCGCTGTGTGCGCTCCCAAGCAGTTTCAGCTGACTCGGGCAATGCCTCGAAGAGCCGGAGCAGCCTCACCTCATCTGCCAACAGAGCCCGCAGCCCCGCCAACCTTGGCAGTGGTCCCCCTCCCATGATCAGTGTTCACTCAAGGAGTGCTGCTATGCATGTAACCCAATCCTAGTTGGGGCGGTTGGCTGGCAGCTAGCCTTAGAATTGCTCAATTCCGATCATTGACTCTGGTGGCTGCCGCCCACTCTTAGTAGGACAAACACGCCCTGATGAACCCTCTCAGGAGATCATCGGGGTCTGCTGTGTCACAGTGTGTTGCGCCTGCAGCCCCCGTGCAGCTCACAGGGCGCAGCAGCGGGGCGGTACCCGTAGTGCATGCATTCAAATGCGGCTTTGCATCACGGCGCTGCCCCTTTATGCCGATCGCTTAGCGCACGAGAACAACAACAACTCAACTTTGCGTTTGTCCAGGCCACGCTGCACGATGGCTTCCCGCTGCCAGGAGGTAGGCCCCTCGCCCTTGATCAGCGTGCAGTATCGCTGTGATTGACGCGTGAAGGGTTGAGGCACCCCGGTTGGTGTAATTTTGACATGGTGGAGCAGCAATGCTCCCTTTGGCTTTGCAAACCTGTGCTTGAGCAACCCGTGCTTGGCTCGTGCAGAAGGAACGCAGCGCCCGTGACATACACAGCAGCGGCAGCTCTCGACGTCCCACAGCCCACGCTGCCGAGCTTGCGCTGGCGGTGCTTGCCGCTGCTGGCCCGCCGCAGTCGATCATCCTCGGCCACCTGGAGCCACTCGTCAAGTGAGCTGCGATGCAGGGAACCCTGGCTTGGCTTTCCTGCTATCGCCATCACTCACGGTGTGCGCTCCTTTGCAACGCAGGCGCAGGCTTGGATCCACCTGCACCAGCCTGCGGCAGGCTAGCCTGGCTTGGTTCCCAGAGGTGGCTGTGAGGGTGACTCTTGGCGCCATTAATTTGTCGTCACTGGCTGCCTGGCTCGAGCGGCACCAGAGTGAGCAGCCGCTGCAGCCTGTCTGCGCAAAAGTGTGTTATTGCGGTGGAAGGTGTGTGTTATGGGAGAGGGATACTGACGTATTGTTGTGTGCCTGTCCCTCTGCTGTTTGCAGCCCAGCTGACGCTGGTCTTGCAACAAACAGCTCGTTCGGTCAATGCTCCAGATTTGTCAAGCAGCACAATCGCGGCGCTTCCAGCTCACTTAGTCAGCTCGTTAACTGCCAGTCATGACTTGCCAGCGGCGGTATCTACTCTCACCGCCCTCACCAGCCTGAGGTTCAGAGGGCGATGGCACGGCCTTGATCCGCTGGCTGTCAGCCTCCTTGCACCACTCTCTCGGCTGCGTCAGCTGGACTTGAGCAATATAGACGTGGGCAGCACTGCTGAGGAGGTGCTGGCGCTGCCCGCCCTCACAAATCTGCAAGCGCTGGCGTTGCCCAGGTGCAAATTGCACGTCGCGCCACGTGCGCTGTCGGGCCTCACACACCTGACAGCCCTCAACCTCTCCATCAATTACGTGTTAGTCGCCGCGCCGCTGGCTACCCTGCAGCGCCTCAGGAGCTTGCAGCTTGGAAGCTGCTCCCTAGCGGCATTGCCACAGCAGCTGTCAACACTGACGGCTCTCACCAGCCTTGTCCTCTCGAACAACAGCCAGCTACACGGCGGCTGGCAGCATCTGCTGTCCTTGAACCAGCTGCAAGCTGTTGACCTGTCAGGCTGCGGCCTGACAGCAGTGCCAGAACAGCTTTCGGCGCTGGTGGCCGTCACCCGCCTGGACCTTTCAAATAACCGCGAGCTGAAGAGTGGGAGGCAGCACCTGCAGCCCCTGATCCGACTGCAAGACCTTAACTTTGGACGTTGCAAGTTCACAGCAGTGCCGCTGGAGCTATCCGCATTGACGGCCCTTACCCGCCTGTGCCTGGGGTCCAACCCGCTGCCAGAGAGCGGCTGGAAGCACCTGCCGCCTCTTTCCCAGCAGTGCCAAAGCTTAGACTTGAGCGGCTGCAGCCTGACAGCAGTGCCAGAGCAGTTGTCGACGCTGACGGCCCTCACCCGCCTGGACCTTTCTAGAAACAGCGAGCTCAGAGGTGGGTGGCAACACCTGCTGCCCCTGACTCAGCTGCGGGACTTGAGCCTGTCGCGCTGCGACCTGGAAGCAGTGCCGGAGCAGCTATCGAAGCTGGGCGCCCTGCCCCACCTGAGAATAGCACTGACAGGCAGCGCCACCTGTGCCTCACACTTGCATTGCCTGGAAAACGGCGGCATATGACACATGGCGTGCTATGCCTGCTTTGCTGTACATAGCATACTTTGCGCCTGTGTAACATCACCAGCAGAGACGGCAGTGAGGAGCGGTGTGTGCTGATTGAGTGGCGGCGGCTGGCCTCCTGAGTGGAGGGGCGCACACACACACACAAGGCCTGCGGTGTGTGGTATTGTGGGCCACTTGGTGGGTCACAGGGAGAGGCAGGCACCTGGTGCAGCCTTCGACATTCCCCTCAACTGCTGCGGTCGGTTTGGTACGGCAGCCTCGCACGCTGGCGTCGAGGTGGCGGTGAGAGGCGCACTGCGGCATCTGGGCATCTGGTTTTCCCTTGAGTTGGACTCCTTTGCACCCCACCTGTCCAGAATGGGCTTGTTTGGTGACTTGCCGGCACCAACAAAGCGGCCTGCGGAAGACGTGCCCGATGCGTTGCCACGCAGCAAAGAGCAGAGGCTGGATGCTTCAGGTACGAGGCGCAGGTTTGGTTTCGCCTTGCCGCGCTGCATAAACATCCCAAGCGCAAGCCTCGCAGTAGGCCTGTTGTCGATTGTGACGTTGCTGGTCCCGGCCCGATCTCAACCATCAAGCGCCAACCACGCCGCCTCTGCCGCCGCCGCTGCCGCTGCGCCTCGCAGTTGGACCGGGGCCCTCTGCCGCCGATCTGCAAGACCTGCTTGAAGACGAAGACGAGGAGGTGGATTTCCCAGCAGCAGAGGCAGAAGTAGGAGAGCCTACAGGCGCAGGCGACCATGGAGCGAGGCGTGCTGAGGAGCGACATGCGACTGAGGGCCAGCAGGGTGGGTCGCCGCCTCCTCCGCCGCCGTCGGTGCAAGCGGCAGCCCCTGGCAGCGGCGCTGACCAGGTGTCAGCAGCCCTGCGCAAGATAGCAGGGCACATAGGTCACCCCAAGAAGTTTGCAAAGGCGTCACAGCTGCTGCGGGAGCTAATCGCGCAGGTGCGTCAGTGCATACAACAACCTGAGTGAGACCCAGTACTGGCTGACCTGCAAGCTGCGCTGCCACCGTGCGTTTGCTGCGTGCACCTCCTGCTCTCTGCTCACCCCTCAGCTTGCTGTGTTGTCTCCTGTACCCGTCTGCTGCATGCAGGGGGCCGTCACCGCACGCCACGGCCCCCTGCTCTTCTCAGCGCTCAAAGCCGCCATGGCAGATCCGGGGCAGGCTGCAGAGCCGCTGCTGGCAAGAGAGTACACAAAGCTGTTCACAGCCGCCAGCAGGGTTTCGGAGGTGGGTGGCTGGGCAGGGAGCCGTGGCATGTCTTGACCTGCCCTCCCTCCTCACTTTATCCAAGCTCTTGCCTGCCGTTTAGAGGCCCAAAACCCTAAACAAACCCTAAACTTGTGCACCTCCCCCAGGGCAGGTGTTCAGCGTGCGCGAGAAGAACCAGCTGGAGGTTTACGGCAGCTGGGCGGTGCTGCGCAACCAGCTCACCACAGACGACTCCTTCCAGTTCAACAAGGTGCGAGGCTGATGCAAAGGGACGCGGAGAAGGGGCTGAGAGTGAGGTAGAGAGGGAGGCTGAGAGGGAGGTTGAGAGGAGGTTGAGAGGGAGGCTGAGAGGCAGGCTGGGAGGGAGGCTGCGGCTTTTTGGGAGTATGGAAGCTTGGAGGGAGGCTAAGAGTGGGCGGAGGCTGCGGCGGGGCTGAGAGTGGAGGGAGGCTGAAGCAACCACCCAGAGACCGTCAACGGCCATCCTGCTCCCCGCCCTCTCGTCAAATTCAATCGGTGTCTGTTGTGCCTCCTGCACGCTGCTGCTGCTGCTGTACAGGTAGTGACACAGCTCAAGCAAATGGTGGAGGCGCTGCCTGAGGCGGAGCAGGAGGAGGAGCAGGTGGCGGCACGGCTGGCAGCAGCAGCAGCAGATCCTGACCCAGTGCTGGCAGCATACGACGCACGGCAAGCGGCGCCGCCTGTCGCCGCCGCCGTCCCCGTGGCAGCAGCAGCAGCAGCAGCAGCAGCGGCGGCAGCTGTGGTGGAGGATGCAGAAGAGGATCCCTTTGGGTTAGATGCCTTACTGGAAAGCCAGGCGGCGGCAGAGGCGGCGGCAGCGGCGGCGGCGGCGGCAGCAGCAGCGGCGGCAGCGGCAGCGAAGCTGCCCAAATCTGTGACGTGGAGCAGCAGCGAGGTGGTGTGCCAGAGGCGGGCGGCGCTGCTCGACTGCTTGGACACAGCCAAGGCCTCTTACAGGTGCTTACTGCTGAGTGGGGTTGTTTGCAGCTGGTCGCCTGTTGCTATCTGGCATGTGTGACCCGACACACATGAGTCATTCCCTCTGCTTACCCGTACCGCCCTCCCTTGCTCCATCCACAATCCCTCACTCTCACCTACTCACCGAGCCACGCGATCATTCCACCCTCACCCTCACCTCTACCTCCACCACCACCGCCACACACTTGCAGTTCCACAAACGTCCTCACTCTGCCAGTACATCACCCGTGCCGCCCTCATCACACCACCTGTACATCACCTGTACCGCAGGCACATGTGGGCCCGTACCTCGGTGGACCTGCTCATAGAGCACTGCCACAGCCACAGCGGCAGGTGCGGCGCTTGCGGTTGTGCAGCACACTCGCGTGTTTGTGAAGAGAGAGAGAGTGTGTGTGTGTAACGTCAGTGGAGCGAGGTATCGGTGCCGGCCTGTGTCAGTGTGAGGGGCGGTGGGGTGGAGTCGACAAGGGCTGGCAGGGTCGTTCACTCGTCGACAGCCAGCCATCCTGTGCTGCTTCCCTGCCCACCCGCGCCTTCCCACTTCGCTGACCAGATCCCTCACCTGTTGCTTCTGCTGGTGCCGCTGCCTCTTGCCCCTCCCTGCCCGCCCGCCCACTTGCCCAGCAGGTTCCTGCCCAGCCAGCGGCAGCGCATCGATGAGCTGATGGCCTTCGTGCGGGACCAGCGCCGCATTCGGAAGCTGGTGAGGCACGCAGCCACGGCAGCACATGCTTAGTTTGCCCCCCAAGCAGTGCCTGTCAGCCAGCCAGCATTTGTTATACAGACGACCATGGCCGCAGCAGGCACAGCTTGAGCCCTTACAGCAGTGCGGCCAGCATTCGTGCAGCCAGCCACTCACCCACTTAGCTGGGTACCCCGCAGCAGTGCCGCTATGCCAGCGTTCACGCAGCTGGTGGTGCTGTGCTGTGCCTTGCGTGATCGCAGTGCAGGGTGCAGGCAGCGCTGGGACTTGTGCCTGCCTGCCTGCCTGCCTGCCTGCCTCCCCGCCTGCCTGCCTGCTGCTGGCTTGCACCGTCCCCTGCGTGTGCTTCACTGCTGCGTTGCTGCCTCCACCGCTGCAGGGCCCGTCTGCCAAGGAGGTGAATCGTGATTCCACGGCCTTTGAGAGGGCCAGGGCTGAATGGAGCAAGGCAGACGTCAGCCACCGCGGCAAGGTGGGTGTTTATTTTTGTGGTGGTTGGGGAGGCTTCATCCTACCTCTGCGCCCGGGCGTGCAGCTGCTTTGCGCTTGCTGTTTCTGGGCCTAAAGGGGCTGCGTTGCAAATTTCTGTCCGCTCGAATCATCAACTGCTCTTTCGCCTGCAGGTGGGTGGCGGCGGCGACCGCGGCGCGGAGCAGTGGCTGGGCGGGTGATGTTGCGGGCTCATGTGCACGTGTTCGTGTTTGTGTAACACTGTTTATGTAACAACAGGCTGCAAGTGGCCTGGGAATGAGAGGTCGAAGAGAGGCTCGCAGAGCCCACGACGAAAGACATGGCGCGATACGAGTGGGCGGCGTGTGCAAAAGTCGCCGGCAGCCCGCGAACTCTCACTTCCTGTCTCCTTCGCGCTGTTGCTTCCCTGGGCTGAGATTTGATGCTCGGTTTGCTCAGCAGCGCGTCACATCCCGTTGGAAGCCTTGGCAGGCTGAACCCGCGAGTCGGGCGCCTTGCAGGCCTGCACAGCTCGCCATGCAGAATGGAGGCGAGGAGAACGAGGTCGCGCGCTTCTCCCACCCGCAGCAGGCTCGACCCCAGAGCGCCCAGCCACCAGAGAGCGCAGAGAACACGGATGGGTCGTCCAGCACGCACGCAGGGCAAGGACCATGCATCGACGGCGCTCGCGGCGCCGCAGCTTCCCCACCAGCCGCCTTCGCCCCCGCGCATTCCGAAAGCACTCAACTGAGCACCGCGTTTGCTGCCCGAGCTCTGACCGCAACGAGTCGCAGCACCAGCAACAGCACCGCCACCATAGGCAGCAGCAGCTTCGAGGGCAGTCTGCGGCGGTCACCCCGCCTGCCGCCGCTGCCGGAGCAGCAACAGCAAGACAGTGATACGCCCAACAGGTTGCCTGAGCAGCCTGCCACCCGCCTGCCACCTGCCGCGCCGCTCCACGGCGCGAACAGCATTTCCAACGCCAGCCCCTTCATGCAGCAGCAGATGAATGACATCAACAGCGACGGAAGCAGTAGGTGGCGCAGCGGATGGCTGGCCGCCGCGACGACTGCACAGGCAGCAAAACCGCCACCTCCTGGAATTGGGCTTGGTGGACCGTTTGCTGTAGCTGCTGCTCACCCCGCTGTGAGTTCTGAGCCAGAAGGGCATGCTGGAAGGGAAGAAGGAGCGGAAGCAATGCCAGGGGCAGAGGAAGCAGTCCTGAGTACATGCCAGATTAACAGTGAAGACACTGCCTTGCCGGCAGTGCCTCCGCAGCTTCCCGGCTCCCAGGCAGTTGAGCAGGGAAGGCCAGCTGCAGCATCAACTCAGCGCCACCACCACCAACCCCGTCACCAACAAAGCCCCCATCTCAGGCCGCAGCCGGCTGCAGCCGGGGCGGCACCAGTTGCGGCGGCCGCAGCCCCCGTATCAGCTTTACCTCTTGATCGGCACCCGCGCAGTCCTCGCAGCCCTCACAGGCCTCGCAGCCGCCAAGTGCTAGCTCATGCAGCACAGCCGCGAGCTGAAGAGATAAGCGGGGCGGCAGAACCGGCACAGGCTGCATCCCACCCTGCTGCCATGCCTGCCACGCCTCAGCCCAATGAAGTGCCGCCGCAGCAGCAGCAACAGCCGACGCCCCTGACCGCCTCACAGCCCCCCGCAGAGCCACAGACTGCAGCAGCAGGTGTCTACCAGCAGCTGCAGCAGCCACAGCAGCTCCAGGTGACGCTGCTGCCTCCGCCGCTGTCGCCACCGCAGCAACATCAGCATCAGCAATCTGTTGTGGGCAGCCCCGGGTCAACTTCTGCCTTCTTATCCCTGCAGCTGCCGCAGCCACCTGTTCTTGTGCCACCAGAGGCTGGCGCTGCCGGTCAGCTGGCGCTATCTGCAGCTGCTGCGCAGCCTGCTGTGATACATCCTGCTGTGATCCAAAGCGCTGGATTGGTGACCACTCTGATGCCGCATGGGCCGTCATTAGAAGGGACGCCAGTGCAGCCCGGACAGTCTTTAAAAAACATGCTGACGCGTCAGCAGCAGCAGGCGGCTGCACTAGCAGCGCTTCAGCAGCAGCAGCAGCAGCAGGAAGCCTCGCTGGCCCCGCCCGCCCTGCACCCCGCTGCCGCTGCCGCCTTTGCCAATGCCAGCCCTGCGGCACGGGCCGCCATGATCGCCGCACTGAGCCAGCAGCAGGAGCGGCAGGAGCAGCAGGCTGCAGCTGTGGCCGAGCAAGAGCGGTTGCAAGCACTGCTGCCGGCAATGCTGCACGCACAGCACGCCGCCGCCGCCTTTGGTCTAGCTGGGGAAGCAGGCAGCCAGCAAGGCAGGACTGCCGCTGAGGTGCAGCAAGGCGCACAGCTGACTGCCCAGCAGATGCAGCAGCAGCAGCGGCTGCTTCAAGGCCAGCAGGCAGCGGCAGTAGCTGCCATGCAGCAGCTCACGGTGCAGCAGCAGTACCAGCAACCATTCATGCAGTACCAGTCCCTGGCGGCGGCCAGCTTGCCGGCGATACCATTGCCACCGCCAGCGCCTGCACAGCAAGCCCCCGCGTGGCTGATGCCACCGCCATTGCCGGGCTTGTTTCAGCCTCACTCACAGCCTGGGTTGCTTCCTGCAACTCCCGATCAGCAGCCGGAGCAGCAGGGCTCGTATGGGTTCTGTGAGAGCGTATTCCTTTCCAGGCAGTCCTCTCAAGCCCTGTCGGGCTACAGCGAGGCTGCTTCAGGATCCATGGCACTGCCGCAGTACCAGCTGCCGCAGTGCATGATGCCAGGCGGTGAGGCGGCTCTGCGATTCAGCGGCCCAGCTGCCAGCCGCAGCAGTGCTATGGGCGGTGATGCAGTGCAGAGGCAGGCGGGGCATGCCAAGGCTAGGTTGGCTGAAGCAGCGGCAAGCCAATCTGCTCTTGCGGGGGTGCTTTCACAAAAGCAGAGGGTAAGCAAGTGCTCTTGAAGGTCACGGCAGGCTGCGTTCAGGAGGATTGGGTGCTGGGTTGCTCTCGAGGGTGCTGAAGTGCGATGCCCCCCATCTGTTTGTTCAGCAAGCGCTCAAACAGCTCTTGCCAGTGTCACACGGCTGCCAAAGCACTCGTCCTCTCCGCTGCTTGCCTCTGTATGATTGACTTCAACCACTCCCTGCACAGATCAAGGCAGTGGTAGCCACAGGCGGCCACTTCGTGCACCCCAGCTTCAGCCACAGCGGCGCTGCCAGCGGCAGTGGTGGTGCTGGTGCAAGTGAGGGCAAGGCTGCACGACCGGGCAGCTGGCGATACGAAGGTGGCAAGACGCGTCTGGTAAGTCACAGGCTGCGACTGTTAAATGCTGTCTGGAGTGAAAGCCAGGTGCAACAGATGAGCTTGCCGCGACCAACTGCTGACTTACCAGCCTGGCTGCTGCTGCTGCTGGCTTCTGTCTGCACCTCCTCACCTCACCTGAGTCACTCACCCCTCTTGCCCCTCTGCAGATCTCACTGCCAGCCAGCTGCAGCCTGGCCGAGCTTCTGGCGCTGCTGAGTGAGAAGCAGCGGCACGCTCCTGTTGGCGGCGCTCCTGTGCCGCCTGCCGCCGCCGCTCCTGCCAGGCAGCAGCTGGGCAGTTTGGTGGAGGCAGCGGAGGCAGGGGTGGAGGGGCTTCAGAGTGAGCTGGCTGGGGCGGCAGCTGCAGGATCCGGTACTGCAGAAGGCAGGCTGCAGAAGGTGCGCAGTCACATGCAACTGAGTCACAATTGGCAGGTGCAGCGCCACCCCTCAGCGGGGTAGCTGCGGCTTGCCTGTGCAGCTGTTCCTTTCACAGCCTGGTTGCAACCGGCCTGCCTGCCTGCTATTGCGCTCTGCATGCTGCTGTGTGAGTGTCAGCATCTCTTGGCCCGCTTCTGTATGGCGCTCATCCGTAAACGTTCCCTTCACTTGTACTGCAGCTGCCGATTGTGCGGTACCAGCTGCCCTCCGAGCCCGATCTCGTGGTTGACGTGGTGGACGATGAGGACGTCAGGTGAGCGTGGTGCCAGCAACTAGAAGTGCCAGAGCAAGTGCACTGCAAATGGCACTGCCCAGGTTATCTCTGTGCGGTGCCTGCATGCGGCAGCACTTTGCAGCAGCGGCGGCGCAGGGCAGGCCGCATACGAGAGCTGACGATGAGGCGTTTGAGCAACCAAACACCCACACGAGCATAGCACCTGATTGGTTTATCTGTCGTAGCTGATGTCCCACTGCTGCCACCGATTGCTTGCTATCCTTCCACACTCTGCTGCCGCAGGCTGATGCTTGAGGAGTATGCCGAGTGGGCGGCCGAGGGAGGTGCGCGCCTAGAGCAGCCATGCAGTCACCGTCACAACATCTGCACCAGTCTGCTATGGCCTGCGCAGCTGGTCGTGACCTTAGTCGCTGGCTGCATTGCTGGATTAATCGCTGCATGGCTCAGTTACAGCTAAATGCAGCTTGAAATCAGCACCACACCTGCTGCACGACTGCTCTACCACCTCGTCTCACCGGCTGCCTGTGTGCCCCTCTGCTGCCGCAGCCGAAGGCGGTAGTTCCTCGGCAGCTGCCCGGCCCCGCAAACTTTTCATCTTCGTGCAGTGGCTGTCGCCTGGCGAGCTGCACCTCAGCCTACAGTCAACTGAGGGTGAGGCATGAGTGCCATCATAGGGTGGCCGGCGCATGCAGTGGCCCGCCATTCAAGGCGGGCAGGGCAGACGCTGCTTGCTCTCTGTATGTCTGTGATCCCAGTTACTTGCTGCGATTAGATGAATTCCAGCAGGCATCGGGCGGCTCCAGGCACACAAGTCAGCCTAGTGGAGGTGTTGCCTTTTTTGAGTGTTTCGCAAAGTGCTGCTTTGGTCACACTTTGGCAACCTGTGCCTGCCATCTGCCACCTGCCGCCGTGCAGCGGACTCGACGCTGGGCCCCCTAGCCGCACCACCCGGCAATCTCACCCCGTCTGACTCCAGTGGTGAAGAGACGCAGGCAGAGCGCGCCTCCATCGCTGCCGCCGCTGACTGGCCACAGCCTCGGCTGTCGGACCTCAGGTGCTCCTTCTTCTTTCCTCTTGCCTGCCTGCCTTTCTGCCTGCAGTGAGATCGCCGGTTGTTGCTTGTGCGCACTTGCATCCCTACAGCTTCAAACCTACTTTGCGCCGTGCCTTCCCACAGCTTCCACTCTACAATCCATTGAAGCGCTGCTGCTTTCACGACCTGCTGCTGGTGCTAATGCTGCATGCAGGAGCAACAAGATCGAGGTGTTGCATGCAGCAGACGTGACCCTCACAGCGCTGCTGGGCACAGGGACCTTTGGTGGGTGAGGGCCAGGCTGGATGGTGGTGGCTGTGTACTGGCTTGTTGCTGCTGGGCTGCGTGGCAGGAACAGCGACAGCATGGCTGGTCGGGCGCGTGTGGGTGGGCTGCACACCCGCCTAACTGGAGACCCAGCTGTTGCCTGGCACCATGCGTTGGGCGGCACCAGGCTTGGTGCCAACCACTCAGCCTGGCACCAGAGGGCGCCAAACGCTGCCAGTCGCGCCCGTATCGCCTGTACCGCAGGAGCCACGTACCGCGGCCGCTGGCACGAGTCCAACGTGGCGGTGAAGACGATTGCGCCGCTAATGGTGTGCCACTGATCAGTGATTGCTGTTGCTGTGTGTGTGTGTGCTTGATGCTGCGGCAAGTGCCAGTCATCATCATGTGTACTGCTCACTCTTCCACGTGTACCGCCTTTCTCTGTGACGCAGATTGGGGTGCAGTATGCCAGCAGGCAGGCGTGGGTGGACTTCCTTCGAGACGCCAATGGAATGGGTGGGTGCCAGCGGGGTCTGTTTGATCGAACAGCGGCCGCTCTTGGCTGAGCCTGTGTGGCGTGGCACTGCCTGTGCCGTGCCGCCTAAAGATGCAGCTGTGGTCGTGCTGCGCCGCCACCGTGCCTGCCAGTACCTGCCAAGCCAGTTTGATGCAAGCTGACGCTTTGCCTGCCGCCGTCTTAGAATCGCTGTGCCGCTGCCATGTCTCCCCTCCCCTCGACTCGACCCCTTTTCAGGCAAGCTGCGGCACCCAAACTTGGTTATGGTGTACGGAGTTGTGCTGCCACACGACAGCGACCCTCGCCTGGCTGCGCCTCGGTCCCGCAGCGAACCAGTTACCGCTGCTGCTGTCGTGGCCGAGGCAGCGGCGGTGCAGGAGGAGCTGGCTCTTGAGCAAGAGTTGGCAGCAGCGGGGCTGCCGCCGCCTTCCGCTACTGCTGCTGCTCAGCCCTCTACGTCCCCGGCCGCTGCTGCGCCTCTGCTGGGTTTGCCTCAAGCGGCAGCTGCAGCCGAGCGGCATGCAGGGCAGCTGCAGGCCCGATGTTCGCCCTGCACTGTTGGCTCCGCTTCCTCCTCCTCCCAGCCACCACCACCAGAGTCGTCGGTCTTTCGGCAGGCCACGTTGCCGGCGGTAGTGGAGGCGGTGCTGCCTCAGGAGCTGCCTGCTGCTGTGGCCAACCCTCCGGCGATTGTGATGGAATTCGTGTCTGGACGATCTCTGGGGTGGGTTGGATGCATTGGCGTTTGGAGTGAGAGTCAGGGAGGCAGTGCGAGGTGTGGCTGCGGTTGTCCGAAACTGAGCCAGCACCGCATGTTATTGCTCTATGGCTGGTGCTGTGCGACGTTTTGCAAAGAGGCTGAGAGGCATGCAGCTCTGCAGCAAATGCATCTGTGCCCCTCTCTGCTGCCCCTTGCTGCACACGCTACCACAAGTCACCCATCAAGCTGATCACATGCTGCCAGCCTGTCCCGCAATCTTCAGGGCTGCCATTGATGCGCACAGCGACCTGCTGGGCAGCCGGCTGGCGCGAGTCGTGTATGCTTTGAACACTGCCAAGGTGAGTTGGGGGAGGGAGGAGGGGAAGGGAGGCAGATGATGGTAGAGGGTAGCTCTGTGAAACGGGGCCAGGCCGCGCACAGCTGCTGATGCAGTGGGGGTCAGGGTCAGCAGGCAGCAGTGGCTGCTACCTGCTGCACTGTGTCCCTGCCCCCCTGCATCACCTTCCAGGCTATATCGGCCCATTGCCCGTGACCCATCACCCCCCACCCCTGCAGGCCCTCACTTACCTGCACAGCCGCAAGGTTGCGCACTTGGACCTCAAGAGCGGGTAAGTCTGAGCGCTTCAGACCAGACAGGGATGTATCGACAAAGGGCTGTAGGAGGAGGTGCATGCTCACAATCTGAAATGGTTGGGCTGCCGCTTGTGAGTTTGATTGGCCACTGCTGCCGCGAGCAAGGTATGCGCAGCATTCGCGTTGTTATTTCAGAAATCAGCAATGACGACGTTGTTGGTGTTGCTGCAGGAACGTGCTGCTGGGGTGGAGGGACAGGCGGCCAACCGCCAAGGTGGTGGGGTACGGGCTGAACGGCAGGAAGGTGAGGAGGCACTTGCTGCTCATCTCGTGTCTAGCCCTCCTATCTCACATGCGTTGCTCTGTTGCAACAACTCCACATGCTTGCTGCACCCCTCTCACCACTGTTGCTCTGCGCAGCCAGCCAGCCAAGTTCTGCTGATGTTTCCAAATTGATCTCACTGCCTCCTGCTGGCACCTGCTGCCGCAGGTGACGATGGTGCGTGCGGCGGCGCAGGGTGTGGCTTCCAGCGCTTCCATGTTTCCCTGGGTGGCCCCAGAGGTGCTGCGCACACCGGAGCTGGTGACTGGCAAGGTGACTGGCAAGGCAGAGGGAGGGTGGCAAGGGCAGAGCATGTCCGCCTGGTGTGGTGTTCAGTGCTGCGCACCTCTGTCTCTTATCCTCTCTCCTTTTCTCGGCCTGACCTGTCCCTTCTGCGAATTGCTGTCCCTCTGCAACTCCTTGCCTGCCAGGCCGACGTCTTCTCCTTTGCAGTCGTGTTGTGGGAGCTGTGGGCACTGAAGTAGGTGTGGTGTGCTGACGAGCAAGCGCAGCTGGGCAGGCGGTGGCGGAAGAGCAGTAGGAGAGGCACCCACCCATGCATCCCTCGTGAATTTGGTCTTGCCCTGCCTTGGCCTGTCCCCCTCCCCCTCTGCAGCCCTTTGAGGGTGAAGACACGCTGGCTCTGCTGGAGCGAGTGATGGAGGGTACGTAGCGCAGGGCCTTACGTGCTGCACTTATGTGCTTATGCTCTGCTTATACTGCTATAAGCCATGCTGAATGCTGCATAGTCAGTGTGCTGAACCTTTGAGCCTTGTGTGTGCTGCAGTTGTAGATGTCAGCACAAGCAGCAAGGGCAGTGCTTGGGAGCGCGTGACACGGCGTGCTGTGCCGGTTGCAGATCCCTGCCTCACTAGCTACACTGCCACCTCTGCCGCGCTGCAGGGGAGGTAGTGCGGCCCCCTCTGCCGCCTGATGGTGCTGAGCCGCCTGGTGGGTGTGCCCACCTCTGGCTGCTTGAATTCCACTGAAACCGAACCTCCAGCAACCTAAGAATTGCACTTGCCATTCAAATCCTGCACTTGCTTTTCTAATGCTCTTCGCACCTCTGCTTGAGTTTGCACCTCCGCTTGTGTCTGCCCGGCGCTGCAGAGCGTGCACAATGTTGTGGCGGTTAGCCGCATCAGCGAGCCGCTTCCTCCGTCCTGGACGCTCACTCACCAGCTCGCTCTCCGCTGTTATGTTTCTTGCAGGCCCCGGCTGGAAGGAGCTCATTGAGCGGTGCTGGGCTGAAGACCCGGAGCAGCGGCCGGACTTCAGGTGGGCAGCAGTCAGCAAGGTGCAAGTGCATGATCGGTGCACTATCACTCCTATGGGCTGTCGTTCTCGCCATCACCTCCTGTGCCCACCCCAGCTGTGTGCAGTGCCATCGAAGATAAGCTGCGCAGCATTGCGAGGGAGGTGAAGAAGCAGCAGGCACAGGCACCGCGCCGCCCCCCTGCTGCGCCGCTGACCCGAGCACCCTCGCGCCAAGCGCTGTCCATGCAGCGACAGCCCAGCGGCTCCTGGGCTGTGCGGCGGCAAATGAGCACAGCCGCTGGTTTGGCTGCAGCACGCAAGCAGGGCAGCGCCAGCGCTAGCACCAAAAGTGCAGCGAGTGCCAACGTCCGCGAGCGGCCCAACGGCGGCGAGTCGGCAAGCGGCACCGAAGACGCGGCAGCAGCATTGCCAGCACCTGCACGATCAGCCAGCAGCAGCTCCTTCCGCCCTGTCTCGTAGGAGCCACCAGTGGTTGCTGGTTCGATCAAAGCACACCCTGTTGCTCCAGCACAGCAACAGCTGGGTGCAGCGGAGGGTGCGACGGGGTCCGTTTGAATGGTGACTTCATGAGCTGCATGCGAATCCTGCAATGTGGTGATGCAGCTCGTTTTGACGATGTGATAGACCCGCGTCCTGCGTCACCCTTTCTGCTCGTGGAGGATGGTTGTTCTAAAGCGCGGGCGAGGTATGCATTCATTTCAAGTCAGCAGGGACGCACTGGCGGGGAGAGGAGGCGAGAGGGAATCCAGAGAGCAAGGAGTTGATTGCCGCGTCAGGCAAAGCAGCCGCGGGCGGAGGAAAAGGAACGAGGAAAGGGCAAGCAACGGTCTGAAAAGAGGGAGGGGAATAGACACCAAATGTGGCAGTGACAGAAGGCCGCACACGGCGGCAAAAAAAGGGCCTGTGCCAGCCTCCCCGGCCGACGCTCCGCTGCCGCTCCTGTCGCTACAAGGAGGGGCGGCAGCGGAACCAAGGCACCAAGCGCACCCAGCCAGTCACCTCAGGTGGGATGCTGGGAAGCACGGGCTTGGGCAGCCAGGCAAGGAGGGCGGCGACGGACAGGCAGTAATGTACACAGGCAAGCTGGTGCAGTCGCAATAGACTCAAAACAGGCGTCAGTGCGACTCACGGCAGCGCAAGGTGAAAGAGGGAGTGCGTGCGTGCAGTACAGCGACGTCTGCTCGCAGTTTGGTCAACAGGGCGGTCACAGTGAAGGCTGGCGGGCGTCGGCGCTCGCTGCAGACAGCTACATGTTGACTCTGCGGAGCTGCTGCTGCGCCTCTGGCAGGGCGCAGCCGGTTGCCCAGGAAGCAACAGACTCTATGCAGCTCAGCTCTTCACACAGTGCATGCAGGGCAGAGGGGCGGCCTGCAAACAGCAGCGGACAAGCCATTCAAACAAGGCATGTGTGAGCCGGCAGCACACACACATGTGCCGATACCACCACCATGCAAGCACACTCAGCTGCCAGCAAGTACCCTCCCTTCCCACCAAACGCTTGTAGCCACAACAAAACACGACATAAAACAAGCAACCACACCCTTGCCTGCATGCCCTTCTCTACCCCGCTGTCCATCCCCTCCCCCCTCACCCTCCAGCTGATACTCCATAACAAACAGCCCAGTCTCAGAGTCAGCAAAGCCGCTGTACGCCTGCACACACGCAGAGGAAACACAGGCGCACACCTCCCGATGAGAATGTGATACATGTGATTTAACAACGCTACGGGGACCCCTGAGTATGTGATACAACCACGCCAGCACCGAACGTTCCAGCCCGTGGTGCGCAGCAGGCAGCAGCGCCAGCATTGTGGGATCAAGGTGCGGTGCACAGCACTGCGGCAAACCACCCCGCAGCAGGGCACCACAAGCCACAGGCCAGCCAGCCAGCCAGCCCAACAGCAGACGCACCGAGATGTTGTGCTGGTGGCGGGCAATGACGTTTGCCACCTCTGCCAGCAGGCCTGGTCGGTCGTCGCACTGGATGACCAGCCAGGTGACCTGTGGCGGGGGTACAGCAGAGGCAGAGGCAGCAGATATCATCCACCAGCGGAGGTACAGCAGCTAAGCAACTAAAATGGCATGTGGTACAGCAGCAGCAGTGAAGTGCTCTTGGTGACAACTCGGATCGGTAAAGCCATCCACAACACTACACTTCGCCCTTCCCTAAGCCCTAAATCCTGAGCCACCTCCTCACCTGCCGCGCATCCAGATTCGCCGCCGCCGCTGCCGCTGCTGCCGGTGCTTGCTGCTGCTGTGCGTCCTCAGCGCTGCCACTGGGGGGCGACATGCCCTTGCTGACTGCCAGCGCTGCGTGCTGCCGCAGGAACTTGGCTATCTTGTGGCGAGCGGTACGGGTCTGCAGAGGGGAGGGGAAGGAGGCAGTACATCGGAGGGGGGAAGGGGGGAGGATACCGTCAGAGCCCCACCTCAGCTAGCAGGAAGCTGCTCCGGCTGGGCTATGTGATCCACAAATTCACTCGCAGCATGCGCTTGTAAACGAACATGCACTCAACCTCGAATGCACACGAGGCGGCAGCATCACAGCCATGGGCGAGAGCTGCATCACAGCACCAAGCACACAAACCTGTGCTGCGTCCAGCCACTGCTGGTGGCGGCGGATGATGGTGGCGTTGATGGGGCCCTTGTACCGCACCACCTCCACCACCTCTGCGGTACAGTGCAATGCAATCACAGGTTCAATACGTGTGCCGCACAACGGTGGCAGGGTAGCAATACGGCGGCGACCAACACATCAGCCACAGCACAGCTCGCCATGCAAGTCACTTCACACATGGAGCCAAGCAACCAGCTTGCCAAGCCAGCCAGCCAGCCAGCCAGCCAGCCAGCCAGCCAGCCAGCCAGCCAGCCAGCCAGCCAGCCCTGCTTTGATACACCAAACCACCAATACGCTACCAAGCCACCCAGCCAGCCACCCCCCACTCTCACCCGCGTTCTGCAGCTCCCTGTCAGCCGACACCACCTTGCCGTTGACCTTGGCTGCAACCATGGTGTTGCCCATCTCTGTGTGGATGTGGTAGGCAAAGTCAATGACGGTGGCGCCCTGCAGGCGGGTCGGGTGTGCGTGAAAGGGGCAGGGCGGTGAGGCAGGTGAAATGTGAAGCTTGAGGGGAAGATGGAGGTGCGTGCCTGAGGTGAGGCTGGTGAGGAAGGTGTGCCACCCGGAACCTACCTTGGGCAGCCGCACCACATCGCCGCTGGGCGTGAAGACAAACACAGACTGGCCCAGCAGGTCATCGGTGACGCACTCCACGAACTCAGAGGCTGCAGGGCACGAGGGAGGTGGAGGAAAGGAAGGGAAGAAAAGCGAGATGAAGAAGGAGAAAGAATATGGTGTAAAAGAGAGCCGGTCAGAGGCACGAGGGAGGGGAGGGGAGGAGGCACAGCACGGGCAGTCACGCGCCAAACCTGCCACTTCCAACCTCGGCACTCACCCGTCAACGTGCCCACAAACTCGCTTTGCCACTCCCGGATGCTCTTCAGCCAGTTGATGCGCCGGGAGAGCACTTTGGGATCAATCGAGCCCTCCCCCAACACCCCCCTGCCGCCGCTACTTGACAGCACACCGCTGCTGCGGCCATTGCTGCTGCCATTGCTGCTGCTGCTGGCGCCGTTGCTGGCACCGTTACTGCTGGCGCCGTTGCTGCTGGTGCCATTGCTGCTGCTGAGCTCTGAAGTGTTTGGGGGCTTGGCCACACCACCAGCCATGTTTGCAACCAGCCTGCCTAGGTTGAAGGGGAACCGACGAGCGGAGTCAGCAGCAGCTGCCGCCGTCGACCCCTTGCCACCGCTTGCTCGCCTGCTGCCATTGGCACTGCTGCTGGCACCGTTGCTGCTGCTACCGTTGCTGCTGCTTGCCGTGCCCTCGCTGCCGCTGCCGGCCTCCTCCCACTCATCGCTGCTGCCACTGCTACCACTGCCACTGCTGCCGCTGCCTTCCCCAGACACAGAGAGCCAGGAGCCGGTGCCTGCTTCCTGGCCCCCTGTAGGCTCCTCTCGCTGCCAGGTCCGATCCGCACAGCTCCAGCTCTCCACTGCAATACCGTTTTCTGCCAGCCTGTTCATCTCCTCTGATCGGATCTGCACCTCTATGGGGAACAGCAGCTGCACGCTGCTCTTCTTGCGCAGCGCAGGAGTCAAGTCCCCGTTTTGCAGCAGGGCGGCTGCGAGGTCCAGGCCAGTGGGCACTACCTGTGGAGGCGAGGCGGCGAGGGAGGGGGAACAGCGCAATTGTTGCGTGTAAGCAGGGAATACACAAGCATTGGTGGTGGTGTGTGCGATATTGGGAGCTAAAACGAGCCTTGCAGTTGAACATGCACCTGGCAAGCGCCTAGCCGCAACTCTTTGTGGCACGCACACCCCGCTGGCATTCCAGCCACACATCATGCCATATCAGAACCCAGCACGCTGCCACCACCACATCCACCAACACACCGCCACTCACTGTTGTGTGCAGGCACTGGTAGTTGTTGGGCTTGGGTGTGGCAATGTAGTCCTTCATGGACCCCGGGATGGGAGCCCAGGAGGCATGCACCAAACCCATCACATGGTAGCACAGTTGCCGCTCGGAGCTGCACACAAGGAGCAGGCACAGGGCAGGGAAGGCAAACCAAACGTGAATACGGTGCACGCGAGCGTGCGAATGATGCAGTGCAAACTGCAGACTGAGAAGGGTGAGCCACGAGGCAGAGGAGGTGCAGCGAAAGAGAGAGTGGGAGCAGCATGCTCCAGCCCGCAATGCCTGCCTCACCCGCCATCCATTGCCATGGCACCATCTCCTGCGCTCCTGACGCGTGGTGTGATCACCACCCTCAGCTGGGCAATGTCGCCAACCTCCTTCACGCTCCTGCCAGCCTGATGCAGCTTGCGCCACGTGCTGCTTGGCAGCCGGGGGGTGGGTCAAGGTGGGGACGGAGAGACAGGGCAGGAGTGAGTGGCCAGACAGCTGGCATAGGTACATTGCTCAGGACACAGAGCGAAAGCGATGAGACCGATCAATCTCGATCATGCCTCTCCTTCAGCCTATCAGCTGGCCAACTTGGATCCCATACTTGCCCACCCTTGAGCGTTTTGATACAGGCAGGCTTCCCGCCAGCGCCTCAGCGCCTCTCCACCACAACAGGTTCCACTAGCTCCGCCCCAGCCCTCATCACAGCACAGCACAGCCACCCTACCGACGCAAACCACGCACACAAGCTGCAACAAACGCCTCACCTGTACAGCGCCTTCCTGCAGGCATCCACCCGCACCCCCTCCACCCGAACCAGAAGATAGGGGTCGTTGTCCAGCCGCTCCTGCAGCTCTGCCCGGGCTGCCTCCACCACCGGCTGCTGCGCCTCCCACAGGCGATTCATGGAGCGGCGCATCTCGTCATACTGGGCTGGCAGCGCATACCTGTGTGTGCAAACAAAGGGAGTGGAAGGTGGAAGGTGAAATGGGTGGAAGCGCGTGTGGTGTGCCTAGAGCGGGCAGGCAAAGCAGCAGCAGCTGCTGCCTTGCTGACCCTTGAGCTCGTGACAGGATCCCAAACGCTAAGCCCAGTACACCCTGCGGTAAGCAGTACGGTATCGTTGTGCTCCACCTCCCTGCGGTACCACTCACTTGAAGGACAGCTCCTCCAGCTCCTCCTTGATGCTGTACAGCCCCAGCAGGCGGGCCAAAGGCGCAAACACCTGCGCACAGTCACATACACACAACCACACACACTCTCTCACAAATGTGGCACAACGAAATGCTCGTGAGACGGCAACACAGGGCTCCCAGCAGACAGCAGGCTCTGCTTGGTGCACCGAGGCACACGACACACGATGCACTGTCCACCAGCACAGCGCACGCTGTTGCTGTAAGGGCGTGAGCCGCCACGCACCTGCAGGGTCTCCTGCGCTATCCGCCGCTGCTTGGACGGCGGCATGGAAGCCATGGTGCGCATATTATGCAGCCTGTCTGCCAGCTTGACCACTATGATTCGAACCTGCGCAGATGTCAGCGTGCAAAGAGGGGAGCAAGAGGGTGGGTACTGCAGGAAGCAAGCCCCTCGAGCACGCAGCATGAGCAGCAAATACCAGCTGCAGACGTTGCAGCAGCCACAGCAGCAGCAGCCCCAGCGCTGCCCAGCTCCCAGCCACTGAAGTTTGCTTGCAGACACACAGAATGTAAGAACAAGCTCCTGGCCGCCGGCCGCAAGCGCCATTAGTCGGAAGTTGCTGAGAGAATGAGACTCACCTCCTCAGTCATGGCCAAGAAGAGGAACTGGAGGTCCTGTGCCTTTGGATCTACAGCCCCCGCAGCCCCATTGCTGGCAGAGACGATATCCGCGGCAGTGCCCCCGCTGCGTGCAGCGGTGGTATTGCGGTCTTCAGGGTGGTGCGTGGGCAGCTTGCTGCAAGCGGGGGGCCGGATCACGTCAACGCATGCTGGCTGCTTCTGGCTGGCAAGACGCAGACAAGCTTTCGATCAACAATATGCAATGCACAAGCTCCAGCAGCTGATGCAGCCTGCTGTGGACTATCTGAGCATCGTTTGCTGCTACAGCTGTCCCAATCTTGCCAGCCCACGGCCCCCATGCTGGCCGTGAGGATCAGCACTGCGCCATCAAAGCCCTGCCTGCCCTGTTTGGAGTCCCAACCCGGGTTGCCCCTCCACAGCCTCCCCTCCCACAGCCCCCACCTGAACTTGGTTTCTCCCTCCACAATGCGCCGCACTGCAGGCCCAAAGTGAAAGTTGATTTCATCCAGCCCTACCAGATCCCCACAGTCCTCAACTGTGTCGTGCAGCAGACCTGCAGGGAGGGTGTGGGCAGCCGGGAGGTGGGTTGGTATGCGCGTTGGAGGCAGTGCATCAAACCAACTGCTGCGGCAGAGCACATTGCTAGGCATGCACGAGCACTGCTGACCGGTGCTCAGCCACATCCCTATGGAGCACCATCCTTCATGCTTCTTGTCACTTAGACAACCAGCTATTGCTGGGCACCCTGTCTCTGCCTGCCGCGCCTGCCAACCCGCTGCCGCTGCCAAAGTATGCCATCAAATGCTGCCACAATGCAGGAGCACTTCCTGCCCACCAGTTCGCGTAGCCTTACCTGCCACCAAGCTCTCATAATCCATGCGCAGCTCTGCTAAGATGCGGGTCACCTCCACAGGATGGGTGATGAAGGCCTCGCCGCTCTTCCGCCGCTGCCCAGAGTGTGCGTCGTAGGCGAGGCTCAGCGCCTCTCGCACAGCCACCGTCTCTGCGGCGCTCAGGTAGCGTAGCTGCGGCAGCAGCCGCGTCTCCCAGAGGTAATCCTCTGTCAGCTCACCCTCACGCAGCCGCTGGTAGAACTGCAACACAGCGAGCGGCGGGAAAGGTGTGAAGCGGCGGCATGACATCAATGTGATGGGAGCGGCAGCCAGCATGCCCTAAAGCGCCACAGCGCAGATTGGTTTGATCTTACGACAAGCAACTCACCGAATAGTCTGGTGCCTGCAGAGCCTGGCACGTGGTGGTGAAAGCCAAGCGTCCAAATCCTGGCTGCCGCTGGCGCCCGCCGCCGCCCACGACCTGCACAGCGCCCATCATTCAATGGCTCAGCACAATGTGGTGACTGGACTGGAAGGTGCTGTAGGCAAAGCAGCGCGCAGTGAACGACAGCGCGATCGAAGGTCTTGCCTGTCGTGGGGTTTTGGCCAGGCCGCTGCCGCGCTGCCAGGATGCCCTGGAAGGCTGCGGCCCTCTTCTGGGCAACCGAAGCCGCTGGTCTGCAACAATAGGACAGCGGGGATTGAATGCGAGACTGCCCCCGCTCTCCCAGCCGCTCTGCTCGCCCGCTGTCGGTCCGTAACTCACCTATGCTGCATGCAGAGCTGGTCCCAGCAGTCAAGTGACTTGCAAGCCGCTGCTCGAGCAGAGCGGCCGCCATTGTTTTCCTGCCGCAGCTCACGGCCTCCCCATGCCCATCAAAGCCGTGTCCAAGTCGAATCAGACAGCCAAGCAAACAGCGGCTGCGCCGACTGCTTTTGCGTCCACCCAACAGCACAGCTTGATGAAGCGGTAAACGATGTGTCTATGTGCAACGCTAAGACGGAATGAGAATGACCCGCTGCACTGAAACCAACTCATGCTTTGGCCAGCGAGGCGCAGCGAGCGGTTGCGGCAGGCTCCGTTGTATGTCCATCCCCAAGTCAGCTCACAGCCTGGCATGTACACCTTGCGTGTGGCTTACAGGTACTGTGTGTGGTGCTTTCGGGTTGTGTAGCAGAGTCGGCAATAGGACTTAGCATACGGTGTTGCGGCGGCGGCCGCCACCGCTTTTGTTGTTGCTGAATCCCAAGTTTGGCCTCTTGCCTGAGAGGTACTCGCAGTGGCTCCCTGCCACAACCGACTGTACCGTATTGCAGAGGCCCTTCTGGCCCATTCCCAGCAAGATGGCGCTGCGGCTCATCTGGTCACGCTTAGCCGGTCCTCAGGCTTGTACCTTTTGGCAGCTGGGGGGTCACCCAATGGCATCTGGTGACAGTTTGCCTTCAGCTGATGGGTCCACAATAGCAGCTTGGATTACATGCGCTGCCCCACGACACGGAGATACGCGAGCCGGGGCAGGCAAATTGTCGGTGGACGCAATGCATACGCGAACATATGTCTGTGGTACAATGGCACGAGCGGCACGTAGGCGGCGGCCAGGACAACTGAGCTTCTGGAGATGGATGTGCAGAGTACGCATGGATGGATGTAGGAAAGTAAAAGCAGGCAAAGAAGACACATGAGCGGATGGAGATCTCACAGCGGAGGAGAAACTGAAGCAGCGCAGGAAGCATTGACACAGCTACCGACACAATATTCTTAAGATATCACAGCAGTGCTCTGGGATTGGGCAAGGATCGATGGCAATTCGCTTGTTTCTTTCTGCACAATCAGATCCTGACCTTGTCCCGACTCAACACCACATAATCGCCGTCGAAGAGTGGCGTCTCCTCAGGCACCAGCCGGTTGTTCACATTCACCAGCTGCTGCTGCTGCTCCCGCTGCCGCCGAGCACGCTGCGCATGCTGCGCCGCGGCCTGGCCGACCGCTGCAGCGGCAGCAGCTCGGTCCCTAGGCGAGGCCCCCACAGGGAGGGTGACGTTGCTGCCTGGGTCACTGCTGCTGCTTGGGGGAGGCGAGGAGGGCGATATCTCAATCAGCCCAAGGTCCCGAATCACAGAGCCTGCAGGGACGGGGGAGAAGGGATCCAGGCTTGAGCATGGCGTGTGGACTGAGAGGCGGGGCCCATGCCTGCCATGTATTGACGCTGAGTGACCGTTGACGCCACAGCAAATCGCAACAAGGCCTGCTACTGCTCCATCCCCAGCAGCCACAGGCATGGGCCAAAGCTGTGGAGCGTGCTGCAAAGGCAAAAGACGATTCAACCCCCCAGCATGCAGCACAACGACGGCAGCCTTCTCTATTTCTTGAACCGCACCTGCGGTCGTGCCTCGTGGCACACGCAGGATGCGCCCTCCAGGCCACACCAGCACCATGACATCGGCGCTGGCACCCGCCCCGTCGCGCGGCCGCGGCGCCAGCTGCTTTTCCGTCCAGGCTGCGATGGCGGCAGCGTCGTTGCCGTTGGCTGCCTCTTCAGCCAGCGCTGACTCGGCGGCGATGCTGGCGCCAAGCTCCCGGCCCCACTCCAGCATGCTGCGCAGCAGACGTATCTGCATGTGATGATTAGGAGCAAAAAGTGAGTAATACAAAAACCTTGCTGTGTGACGCAACGTGCGCATGGTGATGGCAAAACTTGCATGTTGCCAGCCTTACCCGGTTGTTCATGTAGTCCATTTCCCCCTCTGCTGCTGTGCTGCTGGGTACATGCTCAGGCGCCAACCCTGCTGCCTCGCTGCCTTCCCTCAACATGTGTCCGCTAGCCCCGCCGCCGCTGCTCACGCCCGCAGCCAAAGCGAGGGCAGGGGCCAGTGGTGCTGCACCACCCTGCTCAAACTGCTGCTCCTGCTCCTCTGCCTGATTGTCCACTGTGAGTGGCACCACCACAGTCGCCATCTTGTGCCCAAACCGATCCAAAAGGTGGTACTTGCCATCTGCATGGCATAAAGGGTAAGGGGAGGAGGCACGGCGGACGTCGAGAGTTGCTGGATATTCTGGGCAATAGCAAACGAGATGCAGCTGAGATCCCATGGCACCCGAGGCAAAAGTATGGGATGGAAAGCAGTGCAGGCTGCACTGTAGTAGCAACATGGTAGCATGGAGCATGAACAGGCTGTGGGTGCCTTTAAAGGGCTATGCATGCACGCCCTCACCGCTGCACAGCGTGAACAGCTCAAGAGCCACGGCCATGTCGCCCTGGCTGGGCTGGAAGTAGCCCCGCTCCTCCACCAGCCTCAGCAGGCGCCTGCGGTACCATGGGGGCAGAACGCAATCTATGTGGAGCGGTGCACTATCAGAAGAGTTTGCGTTCAAGCTGATCGCGTGTCGCTTTGACACACAAACACAGGTTCAGGCATGAGGCCCCCACCCGACGCCGCCACACCTGTACTCCCCAGCAGCAGCTGGCCGCGCGTCAGGCACCGCACGCTGCTGCTGCGAGACCGCAGCCAGCAGGCGTCGGCCACCATACTCTGACAGCACCACCACAGCATCGCGCAAGCGGCCGCCTGCGCAAGGAAAGGAGGAGTGTGCAGGGACCAGAGCAAGCCGGTGAAGGGTGTGGGAGGTCATGGGATGCGAGGCCAGCACGGCTTGGCGCAACACCGCATGGCATGGCGTAGCACAGCATGGTGCCAAACAGCACAAAGCAGGCCACACATACATCGCACGCAGCACACCAGTATCAGTCACCTGGTCCTATGTGCAGCAGAGGATGGCCCACAGCAATGACGCCGCCCTCTTCCTGCTCCCCCGCCACCCCGTCAAGTTGCTGCGCTGTCGCATCATCTGCACTGCCGCTGCTGCTGCTACCAGAACTGGCAGCTGTGAGGTCAGGCACCGGGATGGTTGTCGAGGCAGCCGACGGCGGCTTCTCTTTGTAAGCCCAGTGGGCCGCCTTGCCTAAAAAGCATAGGCGAATGAGAGTGAGTGAGAGTGGCAGTCGGGTGTGCTTGCAAACGCGGGAGCAGGAGGGGCGGGGGCATCAGGAGCGAGGCTTGTCCTGCCAAGCAGCGCCAGGGCAGTGAGCAGGCAGCGAGCCGGTTGAAAGGGAGGCAGTACACTGCAGTATGCATGCGGTACAGCTGCGGTACATGCCGCCCACCCACCATACTCCGCCTGCGAGTGCATGCTGCTGGTGCGCATCTGGACCTCCATCGGCACCCCGCCAGGCCCCACCACCGCGGTGTGCAGCGACTGGTAGCCAGAGGGCTGTGAGCCAAGGGCAAGGGGGAGGCGGGAGGGAGGTGTAGCAAGCATGAACAGAAGGAGCAACGAGTGGTGAGTGATGAAGATGTATTCACGGGAGGCAGGTGCAGCAGAAGAGCTGCCAAGGGCCAGAAACAGGGCAGATGAGAGTGTGGGTCAAGACGGTGTCAAGGCATAGGCACTGGCACACAGCACCGCCCACCAGGCAGTGACGAACGCACAGCGGGGCAAGGCAGCACGAAGCAGTACAGTGAGACACACCTTGGGGGACGCAATGTAGTCGTCCTCCTCACCAGCCACCCGCCTGAACAGCCGATGCACCGCGGGCAGCAGCTTGTAGCAGGCGGCTATGGCCTCTGCCTGGCGGCGCCCTCCTTCATCATCCACCACCACTCGCAGCGCTCTCGCGTCGTACACCTGCGTTAGGAGGCACATAGGGGCATGGGTGGGGACAGGATTGCAGCAGGAGTGGGGCGGGAGAAGGGCAGAAGAAGAGCAACGGGAGCAGGGCAAACAACGGCAAGGCTGAGGGGTGAAGGCAGATGGGCAGCAGGGTTGGGGCAACAACAACAGAAGCGCTGTGGGGAGAAGGCGGATGGAAGCAGGGCAGAGCAAAGCGCAGGCTGCGCCAGGCTGGAAGCACGCCGTGGTGGCACTGCAACACCAGCCCACCGCCCCCGCTGGCCAGCCAGCCACCAAGCCTGTACCGCAAGCATCTCTGCCCATTCTAGTCCTAGTTCTGGACTGTCTTCACAAACAAGCCGGCCAGGCACGGCGGCGCACCTCTGACAGCGGCACTCCCTTGCGGCCCATCTTGCGAAAAGTGCTGTACAGGCTCTTGAGGCGACCCTGCAGTACAGAGAGAAGCACAGGTCAGCACTCTGCAGTACTTGAAATGAGGTGGCAACCAGGAGGCGACCAGTTCGACAGCCAGGCGAGGTGCAGCGGGTGGCCAGCATGGGTGGTGCAACACACCAAGCCAGCATTCAACGGCAGGCATGCACTTACACCTGGCACAGCAGCCCAGCCCGCCACCCGGCACATACCTGCACCGCCACCTCCAGCCCGCTGGCCAGGCTCTCGGTGCCAATCTCCCTCATCAGCAGCTGCGCACAGGCCTGCAGCACCTCCAGCCCGCGGCGTGCCCTGCACCACCCCAGAAGGAGAACGAGAGAGCGACACACACAAAGGAGCACATACGCAAATCAGCAGAGCCAATGGTTGGCCTTTGGCTATGATTCATCTGTGTGGTGTCCAGCGTCAGCAAGCAGGCAGGCAAGGAGCTCACCCCTCTCCGGACCGCAGCTTGGCAATGTTGAAGGTGGTGGCGTCAAACGGCAGCACCGTGTCAATCAGCTGCTTGGTCTGGCAGACGGAGGGGCAGGAGGCACACATGCGAGTTAGCGTGTGTGTGTGTTTGTGTGCATGTATGTATGTGTGGCTTTGGCGCGGCCAGGCACAGAGCTGCAACGGCACCCCAGTGGCACACGGCAGCGACATGCCGAGTCACAGCCATGCAAGCATGCATGCTATGCAGCAACCCCAGCCCACAGCCCCCCCCCCCCCCCCTCCCTGCCACACACACCTCTAGCTGAGGCGGTGTCAGCCAGTTAAACTCCTTGCTGGCCTGCCGCTTGCTCGGCGCGCTGCCGCTTGCCACACTGCTGCCGCCGCTGCTGCCACCGACGCCCTTGCTGCTGCTACTGGCCGTGGCGTGAGAGCTCACCCGCTCTGCCAGGGCGGATGCCGCCAGTGCACCTGCAGCAGGGTCGGCGGTGCCGGTTGCTGCTGCTGCGGGTGCTGCTGCGGGTGCTGGCGGCGTGGGTGTGAGGTGCGTCTCTCCCTCCATGTCAACTCGGCACTCAAAGTCGTCAGACAGGCAGGCATCGATGGAGCCACCCTGCGGCACGGCACAGCAAGGGAGCGAGGGAGAGATGGGTCAAGGTCAAGGCACAGGCAGGCGAAGGAGGGGGAGCAGGGTCGAGCCCCAGCCAGCTCAGCGCCAGCCACAGAGCGGAGCTCAGGCGTGACAGCGCAGTTCAAACGACCCTGCATCCCAAACTCGACTGCTGCTTCCCGGCGCAGTGCAGTGTAGTGCAGAGGGGTAATGCAGAGCGGTGCAGCTGCCGCGCACCTGGTCGGGGATGGTGGGCACCCCCCACAGCTCATCCAGCTGCCTGCGCAGAGCGCGGTACTCTGCGGGCTGCAGCACGGCAAAGCAGAGGTCTTCTAGCTCGGACTGGAGAGAAAGAGGGGGGGGGGGAGGAAGGGACGGGTATTGAATCAAGCATGGGTGTCAGGGCGAGTGCCTGGCAGTCAACTTTTGTCAGACCAACACCCATCAACCGACACCCATACTGCTGCACGACTGTATCATCATCATCACTCCCACCCGCAGCACCCGGCTTCAACACGCCCCTCACACCTTCAGGGCAAACATGCCAAGCCGTTCTGCCAGCGAGCACCACACCCGCCTTGTTTCACTGGCCACTGCCTGCTGCTTCTCAGGCGAGAGGGCGTAGCTGCAGAGGTAGACAGGGAGAGAGAGGGGTGCAAAGCGTGCAGGGCGGCAGACAAAGCGGTCAGCAATGCTCTCAGGGGCAGTGATGGCGGGACTGCAGCTGCTGCCTGAACCCAGGGCATGGCCCGCTGCCCGAAAACCGCCTTCCCTGCCCTCCAACAACCAACAACCAACAGGCCCTTGGATGGACATGATCGCAGGGGTGCGGTGCCTGGCACCTGCCTCCAATCCCCTGCCACAGCACACCCTGCAGCACACCCAGCAGCACCAGCACCAGTGCGACAGCTGTCACTCACACTGTGCGCATGTTGTGCAGCCTGTCGGCCAGCTTGATGGCGATGACCAGAGGCTCACCAACCATCGTCAGAATCATGTTCCTGCACACATGTGTGGTGTGTGTGGTGCGCGTGGTGTGTGTGTGAGAGCGAGGCTGGTGGGCGGACAAGGTTGTTGGCGATCTATATGCACTGTTGAGTGTGTGCGACAGGGCAGGAGGTGAAGTCTGGATGACATTCATAGTAATTCGATTGCAGACAGATTTAAGCTGGTACGAGTCTGTGAGGCAAGCAGGCCGCTGGCGAGGGAGCTGCTTTGAAGCGCACACACAGATGCCGGCACACGTAAGCCTGTCGGCCTGTATCGTCTCAGGTTGTGCTGCGCGACTGTGAGCGCCGACAACAGGCGTGCTGGCGCACACCTCAGCTGCGCCTCCTCCTCCTTGGTGGGCTGGGCCGACTCCACGCGCAGGCGGCGGCGCACAATCTGGTTGGTGGTGGAGAGCTGGGACACCTTTGACACCATTGAGGCGACCTGTGTGGAATGGATGGAGGAAGCGGGGGCACAGGTGAGGTGATGCAGTGTGGTGATGTGTGGAAAAGTGCTGTGGTGGTTGGCGGCGGGGTGCGCTGCACTGTGCATTGTGGAGGTGGCGCGCGACCAGTGCAACAGGAGCTGCCTCAGACATGCAACAGACCGGGACAACACAAACACGCGCACCAGGCCACCCTGATTGCACAAGGAACATTCAAGTCAACACAGCACTCTGCAGTCTACAGCGCAAGCCCAACGCCAGGGTCGGCAGCCAACCCAATCTCAGACCTACCTGCTCCCCAAACAGCTCCTGCACCTCCCCCACTTCAGCATCTGTGTCGTCCAGCACATCATGCAGCAGCGCAGCCACCACCGCAGCCTCCGCCCTGCGAGGCGTGAGAGGTGAGTTGCAGTTGGAGCAGGGCAATAGGCCGCTGGTGAGCGAGGGACGCGGCAAGCGAAGCAGGCACGGTAGAGCAGTCTGGCACCAGTCCCAGCACCTGCTGTCCAACAGGCCACGCCGTCGAACAAGCAGCTCAACAGCCGCTGAGCAGCGACAGAGGGGTTGGCGCGCCGCAGAGCACAGCTCGGTGCCGCTGTTATGGCAGCCCACATCTGATGCAGCTCCAGCAGCCACATGCAGCAGCAGGCAGCCCATGGCAGGCACACCTGTCATCTTCCTCCGTTGGCGACAGCAGGCCCTCCACAATCAGCGCGGTCTCCACGCAGTGCGCCACGTAGGGCGTGCGCGTCTTGCGCACCTGTCCACGATGTGCCGCCGCTGCAAACTCCGCCGCTTGCAGCACCACGGGGCGGCTGAAGAAGCGGCTACCAGAGACGTCCACGCCGTGCAGCAGCAGGGGGTCCTGGCCACGGGTGGGCAGCAGGTAGCAGGACAGCGGGGGGGGGAGGGGGCGGGGATGAGTGTTTGCTGGCAAAGAGAGCAAAGCAGAGGAAGCTGGACAGCTCCTCTGCAGGTGATACAGGAGCGTCTGATGCAAGCATCCCGAACAACAGCTGCCGATGAAACGCAGGCAGGCACAGGGTCAGCACAGAATGGTGGAGGCACAGCGTTGGTGCTGCACGCACGCATCGCACATCCCGCCACCCCCCATCCTGCCATGGCACCCACAAGAGCAGCCCGTTTGTTTCATCTGACCGGCAGCCGCGCCTTGTCACGCACACCTGCTGCCGCCGCAGGCTTTGCTGGAACACGTATGGTTCTATGCCCTCCCATGTGGTGCGAGCCATGTAGTACAGCACCCCGCCTGCAGTACACATGAGTCTGTATTGGTACAGACGGAACCTATAGAGCACCCGCAAAGCAGCCCTCAGCAACAGCTGTTCTTATGACAAGCAAAGGCAGCAGCGCGAGCAGCGGCACTGGGTGTGACAGACACCCCTGGAACGGCAGGCAGGCAGGCAGGCAGGTGGGCAGGCAAGGTTCACAGGAGCTGTAACTCACTCATGCTGGCTGCCAGGGTGAAGAGCGAGGCAAGAGTCATCCATGCCGCCTGCCCCGGGTGCTGCCCAAGCGTTGGTGGCAGCCCCGCCACGGCTGGATGACCCATCAGCACCTGCGTAGCTGCAGACGATACCAGGGCAGCACAGGGGCGCTGCTGGGCTTGAGCAGGCAGCATACCCCCGCAACACGCCGCCGCCGCTGCCGCCGCTGCTGTTCACCGACAACAAGGAGGGCCCTGCTGCGGCGCCCTGGAGCTGCTGCAAACACGCTGTGTGCGAGATCAGTTGCAAGGGCACACCTGTAGCGAGAACAGCCGGCCACTGCCATTTCGCCAGTCCGTTTACGGCAGCCAGCAGTCCCCTGCTCGTGGCTGTCGTCAGAGGAGCCTGAGATAGGGTTGCCACCGGGCCAGGCAGGCGAATAACCCTATATCGAAGGCTTAAGGCGGGAGGCGGAAGAGCGCTGGTCCCCAGGCCTCGCAGGCGGCTGCCGGGACCCTGCATGACCTCTGGACGCCGCTGGAGTCGACAGCGACACCCTAGCAGCGACCCATGTCCAACCGGCTGAAGCTATGCAGAGCTGCAAGCTTGAATCCGCGAGGCTGGAAGTCGTCTTCGTGATTGTGATGAAGCGAAAGCGATCGGCAGACGGGGAGCATCTCTGCGGCCGCTGTGCCAGCGCCCTTGGCCTGCCGCGCATTACGTGCACACGCAAGCCGGCATCTTGCACCCTTGGCTGGTTTACACTATCATACACATTTCAAACATCGGCCCGCAGAATGGATCCCTGAAGTGCGGACAGCACAGCAGTGCTGCGAATCGCAAGGGGTTCCTGTGATCCGCTGCGCCCGGTGCCTGCAGCGGCGGCACCACTCAAGCCCAGGTCGGCCAGCAGCTGGGCACTCTGCTGCTCTGCTGCTTCCAATTGGCGGGCAGCAGCAGCAATTGTCTGAGCAGCTGAGCGTATCTGCTGCAAAGCTATCTCGTCCTGCTCTGATGCTGCCTGATGCTGTGAAATGCGCTCAACCGACTTCAGTGACAACGAATGGCAGCCTGCAGAGCCTGCTGCATCACTCGCTGCGTCAGAAGCCCCTGCACCTGAGGGCACACCTTGCGCTCCTGCACTAGCCATGCTCACAACGCCCAGCGCTCCTGGGCTGCCTGCTTGTTGTTGGGCCGGTGGATGTGAGCTGTTGTCAGCTGCAGCAGTGGCTGTCTGGCTGGCCTGGGGGCTGCTGGGAGGCCCACCGCTTGTATGAGTGGGCTGTTTCAACAGCTGAGGTCCTGCACTGAGTGCGGGAGCAGCCGTTGCCTGCGCCACTGCGATGATCGGGGTCTGGACATTTGCTGCAGCACTAGGCGTGTGTGTGCTGGGTGTTTGGCTGCTGCCGCTGCTGCCGTTTGACGGCTGCTGGTGCTGCGCTTGAGGATGTCCGCTTTGCATAGACGGCCGCAGCTGGGCAGTAGCCTGCTGTCCAGCAACAGACCGGGCATCTCCAACAGCTGCCATGTTGCTGTGAGCAGTAGACTGCTGGTCATTCCACCGCACGTGTTTGCTTTGTTGTGCTGGTCTTGTTGCTGTAACAGTGCTGCCGGGCCCTGTGTTGAAAGCCATGGATTGCGGGCTCATGGCAGGCGGTTGCTGCGGTGCTGCCAGTGCGGCATTGCTGCTGGCAGGTCTGGAGCCCGCATTGCCGCCAGCAGGCATCCCAGGCCTGCTGCTCCAGCTGGGCTGCTGCTGCTGCTGTGCTGGGCGCTGCCATGGCGTGACAGGCGCGATGCCTCTGCCGGCCCACCCCGTGCCTCCGCCCAGTGGAGCCATTGGGCCTCCTAGCATCGCTGTTGTCCTGCCAACAGGGCTGGCTGAGGCATGTGAGCCACCAGCTGCGGGAATCCAGACCGGCGGTCCAAAGGCGCTGCCATAAACCATGCCGCTGCCTCGCATTGAGATTTATGAGTGAGTTGTGGGTGTGAGTCGAGGGTGCTGTCAGATCAAGGAAGGCCACGAGGTCAAGCAGCTGACAGCGGCGGTCAAGGCGGGAGTTTCAAAATGCGGTCAACGCTGGTGAGGTTGTCTGGGCCTGTGCACATGGATGCGCAGTGGCGTTGATGGGCGCGGCAGGCTCGAATTGGGCGAGGCTTAGCGACACATGCTGCGCCGTGCTGTCTACTTTTAAGACCGATGGCTTGCCTGATCACCTGAATGCATGTGGAAAGCGACTGAGACCCGAGGCACTGACAAGCGGGCCAGCATACCGCAAATTTACCTGAAACAGTCTTTTCGGTGAGCCTGAATGCGGCGCATTGCTGTGCAACCGTCTGCGAGCATCGCGCCAAGGACAATGCAATGCATGATCGCCCTATTTCCGTTGTCGCTTGCTGAACTTGCCTGCACTGCCTGCGCACCTGCACGCAGGTCCAGCCCTCAGGGGAGCAGCTCAAGGAGTCCTGGTAGCATTAAAAGGCACCCAAGAGACACAGATGGTGCGCCGCATGTGCTGCCGCTGCTGCGCGCTCACCGCCCGCGTCACCGCTCACATGTATCAACCTGATGCATGCAGGCTCCGACAGTCGAAAAGTCCCAGGTGCCTCAGCTGGTGGAATCCCACACTCCAGAGCAGCTGGCCGCTCTGAAGGCTGCCCTTGAGCAGCTGGGAGCCAAGCTTGATGCCGCCGGGTCGGCCCCTGATGGGCAGGCAGTGGTGAGTTTGCAGCAGTACCACGCCTCAGTGGTATGTTGATTTGCTGCACGATGGTTCAAGTTAGAGTATCTTGGCTCAGCCTGTGACTGGAAGGTATCGAGCGCATGTGTGTGTTTGGGCCGTGCTCAGCTGCTCATCAGACCGTCGCTTCACACACATTGTGCCGCGGGTGCTGCGAGCCTGCAGGGAAAGGACGTAGTAGACATTCGCGAGCAGTGGAGCGACGAGGTGCACGGCGAGGCCGGCAGCACTCGCGTGGCTGTAGCCAGCAGCAGCGGCGACAGGGCAGGTGGTGCTGCCGGTGCGGCGACGGCGGCAGGAGCAGGGGCATTTGACTGGAAGGAGGGTGGCAGTGGCAGCGATGCTGAGGAGGCGGGATCAGCAGAGGCTGGTTCCCAAGACTCCTTCGAGGCGCTGATGCAGCGCATGGATGCGCTGGAGGTTGATGAAGCGCTATGGCAGCAGGGTGAAGCAGCTAGCAGCGGGCCGGCTGCCGAGACCAGTGCTGCGGCAGTCCCGGAAGCAGCAGCAGCAGCAGCAGCAGCAAGTGCAGCGCCAGGAGCAAAGAGGCAGCAGCAAGCAGCGACAAGGGGGCAGCCAGCTGCAGTGCCTGGAACCCAGGCAGTTGTGGGCAGCGGAGTCGGCAGTGGCGGCAGTGGCAGTGTGAAGGGCAGAGCTGGTAGCAGCAGCGGCTTCAAGCCAGGTTTCCTGCTGGGCAAGCGGCTGCAGCCTGCTGCCGTGCCCCTTACTGGCGCCTCCAAAGACGCTTCTAGGCGTCAGCAAGGGGCTGCATCTCAGGCGCCAGCTGAGCGGCAGAAGCAAGAGGAAACAGCCGCTCAAAGGAATGTGGCTTTCAGCGGCAGGGTGGTGGAGCGGGCAGGTAGCGGGGTTGCAGCTTCAACACAGGCGATGCAGCAGCATGAGCGCCCCCCTCGGCAGCCTGAGGGTGAGCAGCCGCAGCCGCAGCCGCAGCGAGTGTCTAAGTTCAAGCAGCGGCGGCAGGGCCACGATGCCTGACGCGGTGATTGTTGGCTTCTCTTCGAGCTGTATGTGCAATGTCTGTCATCAATGCGACTGAGCCCTGTTGTCGCCATGGTTGTCGGTTGACGGCTTGTTCCAGCGGCGGGAGGAAAGGACCAGTTGGTGGCAGTTTCTGGCGAATTGGGTCTCATGCTTCGTCATGGTGTGCTGGATTCAATTGTGCGTCTGTTGAGGCGCTGCAATGAGCGTGCGGTCGCCCCTGTTCGGGACCGTGTTGCTGGGCTTGTTCTTGCTGCTGTTGACGGGCTCGATAAGCATATACTCGAGGTCCTCAATCGACACTGACTCCGCCAGGCGCCTCCTCCTGCTATTTTTCAATAGCAGCGACAAAAAGGTTTGCCAGCGCGCTGCGGATGTGTGCGAGGGTGCGGTGTAGCGGCAGCAAAGCTCAAGCGGCAGCACGATGCGTGAAGGATTCAATCTGTGCCGCCGCGGGCCCGCTCCTTGCCGCCGGTGCGTCGCTTGCAGGACGCAACAACTGCGGCCCTGCATCTCCAGCAGCCAAAAGCGCTAGACGAAGAGGCTGCTGATGAACATCCAGCGCAGCGCAGTGCACACAATGACACGCTGTTGGCTGCCGAGCAGCATGGCATCGAGTCGTTCTTGGAGGGCAAACAGGAGGAGCAGCAGAGTAGCAAGCCTGCTGTAGAAAAGGACAAGGAGCAGCAGCAGGCCAAAGAGCCGCGACCAAAGGAGCAAGAGGAGCAGCAGGAAGCAGGAGGAGGCGCCGCAGTGCAGGATCAGCAGGGTGCGTCTGGCACACACGCCAAGGCGGGCAAGCAGCCACAGCAGCGGTGCGCAGTGTATAACAACGTGGGCTACCACATGGATGTGGCGGCGGGCATGGCCTGGGCATTCCAGGTGTGGCTGCCTGCTGCGCGGTTGGCCTGCTCTGAGTGCTGCCTCTGCTGCTGCATGCTGCTGCTGCTGCTGCTGCACGCTGCTGCGCTGGTTTGTAATTTCCCGCTGCGCTTGGTTATGGTCCCCGCGGCCGGCTACTGCTGTCTACTGGTGCTGGGGCTTGGCGCAATTGGAGGCGGTGCACGGCACATTAGCCCTTTCTCGCAGATTAGCCCTTCCTCGCGCACCTGCTGCTGCAACCGTCCTGCCTTGGCGTTTCTTTGCCGCAGGAGGCCGGGTGTGCTGTTGCTTTGTACCTGGACAGCATGACACGAGGCTTGAAGGCAAGGCTTTTCCCTGGCTGCTGCTGGCTCTGCAATGCTGGCAGCGTGCCGCAGTCCACTAGCCTAGCCGACTGGCTGCATTGTGTCTCACTTGTGCGTCTCGCATGTCGTACGGCCTCACTGCTTCACTGGACCGCTGCGTGTGTTGTGCTGCTTACCTTGCAGGTGCTGAACGAGGAGTGGTTCAAGGGGGACTATCGGGATCCCGCTGCCATGCTGGGCGACCTGCCGCAGGTGACTGCATGCAGCTTCAAACTGCCTGCGGGTGACTGTGTGCGCCAGCTGTGAACTGTCCCTGGCTGCGGGAAGAGAGTGGCATCAGGTAGAGCAAGCGGCGGCTGCCACGGTCCCTCGAGTAAGCGTGCAGGGTTTCTGTGTGCCAAACCCTAGACCACTCTCGCCGCCTGCAGTTCGATGTCGTCGTGTTTGCCACCTTCCCCGAGGGTCCCATGGAGCTGCCCGGGCAGCTGAAGCTGGTGGCAGCTGCAGCAAAGGTGCCCCACCAGCGCCAGCTGCTCGTTCTCCACAACCCTGACCACCTGCTGCGCATGCCGCCCCTGACGGCATTGGTGCTGCAGCACGCTGTGCTGCGGGTGCCCCGCAACCTGACCATGGGCGGCAATGCTGGGCAGGCGCTGCCGCTGACCCGCATGCAGCCGGCCACCCTCGCCCCCTTTGTTTCCAACTACACTCGTTCGCTGTTGGAAACGTGGAGTGGGACGCTTGGTCCCGCAGCGATACCGCACGTTGAAGTACCGTGGCTGCCGCCGCTGGTACCTTCCAAGTCGCTGGACGGCGGCGTTCCCGCCGACCAGCTGAAGCACCTGTGCATACAGGTGGGGTGAGAGGCGTGCTGTGGCCTGAACTCGGATGTCTGTTTTGCTGTGCAGTGCGCTGTTCATCTGGCTTTGGTATGCCGTGCAGCTGCTTGCTCGCTTCAATGCCGTCCAAGTTTGCTCAAAGGGGTTACGGGTTTCGAACTCGATGCCTCTCGTGGTACCACATCTGCCGCCCGTCGAATGTGCCTGCAGGGAACCATTGAACCCTTCAGGAGGGACTACGCCGCCGCCTTTAAAGCCGCATCCCACCCAGCCGTGCTGGCGCAGCTGCGCCGCCGCAAAGAGAAGCTGCTGCTAGTTGGCAGCGAGCGGCTGGATGCGCCGCCGCTGGCGTGTCCAGAGGCCCTGCAGCCGTATGTGCACAAGCACAGCAATCTGGAATACAAGGTGCGGCAGGCCTGCTGTGCATCATATGCCTTGTGGTGTGCGCACCGGTTGATTGGCAGGGAGCTGACAGCAGCTGCCTGCGGCTCACAATCACTGGGCTGATGGGCAAGCACGGCTGGACAACGCGATAGCCGTTTCGAACTCGGTGCCCCCAGCTCCCAGACAACCTCAACCCTCGCCAACCTCCACCCTTCCCCCCCCCCCCCCCCTTGCAGGACTATTATGCACTGCTCACCCGCTGTCGTGCCCTGCTCACAGCCTTCCCCCAGTCGGATGTGTACCTCATGAACAAGTCCAGCAGCACGCTGGCTGCCGCCATTCACGTGGGCACGCCGGTGGTGACAGAGGAGAGGTGGGTGTGCCGGCAGGGGCCTGCAGTGTGCTGGGTGGCTCCTGAGCTGGGGGGTGGACCCTGGGGCCAAGGTCAGATTGACCACCACGCACCGCCGGCTGAACCTGCCACCCTTTATCTGATTCGCCCTGTGTGTGAGGCTCTTGACACTGCGGACAGTGTTTCCCCAATCCAGCACAACTGCAAGCACGACAAACAACACCCGTCTGCCTGCCAGCCTGCCTGCTTGCCTGCCTGCCTGCCTGACCTTGAATTGTACCCGAATGCTTGCTTGCAGGGTCATCGCTGCATACTCCTACCTCCAGAGACCCGCGCTGTTTGCCTACAACACGCCGCCAGGAGCAATCGAGCGCGACCCTGTTGCACTGGCGTCCATATCAGCACAGTCCATAGCTGCTGACTTGCGCACCAAGCGGCAGCGGCAGCAGCAGCGGCACAGCAAGCGGCGGTCGAGGCGGCTGGGCGAGGTGGAGGGCGAGGACGAGGAAGAAGTGGAGCAGCCTGAGCAGGGCAGCTATGCGGCTGCGCTGCTGCATGCCTTCGACACGGGAGCAGCAGCGGCGGCCCACAGCGCGGCAAGGAGCTTGAAAGCAGAATTGATGCGGCATAACACGGAGGTGGCCGGGCAGTTCCTGCGGGACACGGCGACGTTTGCTGCTGCTGCTACTGCTGCCAGCCCGCACGTCGAGCCACAATGACGCAGTATGTTGCGTAGGCTGTTGTTTAAGTCTCCAATTTGTGTGAGCACTGCCAGCGGCGGAATGGCAGAGGCAGGAACAAACCCAGGCGGTGGCGGTGTCGAGGCCGCGCCCGCCTTCGCGGTGCCGATGGCCTCTCAGTCGTTTGTGAACGCAGTATGCCGGCGTTCGGGATCGAAATGAGCCGCTTTGCCGATGATGAAGCGGTATCACGTTCACGAGGAACCGGAGGCCCGAAAGTGCGTTATTTAGCCGACCTCGGCCCCCATTTCACACCCGCAAGTATTTACCCGCATGTATTCACCCTCTGACAGACGACGAACGAAGCTCGCGTGAAGACGCTGCCATGTGAGCTTGCCGAGCCGTCCCGCGCCGGCTCTGCCATGCCATTGGTCCTCGACATGCGCAGCTCGTTGACGCGGCAGCGCTGCAGGCGCTCACGCGATTAGACACATGTTGGAGCGCTGCCGCCTGCCGCCCTGCCGCTACCGCAAAGCTTGCTGCCCGTCTTCACAGCTGGTCTCCACCTTCCCATCCTGCAGACAACCATCAAGAGACATGCCGCTGCTGCACACCCCAATAGCGCTGGTGCTGCTGCTTCTGGCAGTGACAGGGACATGTCGAGGGCAGTGGATTGAGGCAGTGAGTGGGTCTGGTTCAAATGCGCCACTGGTGGCTGCCGGCCCCGCCAACCTGACAAACTGCGCCACGGCTGAGGAGATGTTTGGAGTCACGGCTGACTCCGCTGTCGAGATCACAAACGGCTTGAACTACACCCAGCTGGGCTCCTTCCCAACAGAGGTGCGCAACCTTGCCTCAAACGCATGTCCACCAGACGAAGGACAAGCTCCTGTGCTGCGCTGCCTTGTCACGCTGGTCTGCCTCCGCGCCCTGTTGGTCAACTGTGGTAGGAGACAGGTAACAGGGTACACCTTTGAATTTGCGTGCTGCCAGCAAGTATCTAACACTTCAAGCTGTGCAGGGCTACACGTACGAAGACTTTGCGGCACTGGGCGACGCCACGCTGCCCTGGACCGGCAACGCGGACGCGGTCTTCAAGGTGCCCGCCTTCAAAAGCAAGTGCTGGAACACGTCGGTGCCATACAACAACTGGTGCGCGGCAGCCTTGTGCGCAGCTGTTGTGCAAGTGGGCTTACGTCCTGATTTGCCTGCTGCGCAACAGGGAGGCGTGCAACAGGCAGTACCCTTGCCCTTGAGTTTGGGATCGCTGGCATGCGTTGTGGGTACCATGTTGGCCTTCCTTTTTGGCTGCGCTGTCCCACAGCAACCCCATCCGTCCCCACTCCTGGCAACAGGGCGAGCTGCGACGGCTCCACCAGCCCAGGTGCGTGCGTGACAGGCTGGTCGATGTACAACGCGTCCTGGATGGTCATCGGGCAGCTGCTGTGCACGGGCGCCTACCCCGTACCTTCCTCCGGCTTCTCCGAGGACACCCCTGCCCCCGGCAATGTGTCGGTCATCCTCACTAACCAGGCAGGTGGCAGCCGGAGTACAGCGGTGCAGCTGTACTACAGCAGGGCAGCGGTACTGCATATGCACCTGTCTGGGGGATGTCAAGACAAACAGCGTCGCAAATGTGCAGCAGCAGTGGAAGGCCTGTCCTTGCTTATTTTCCTATCATGCACGGCGTTGCCTGCTGTGTTACCTGCTTGAGCGCTCTGTCTCACCCCTTCCCCGTCTTGTCCCTTTTCCTGCCCCCTGCTGCAGTGCTCTGAGTACCGGTACGAGCCAACTGAGGGCAGCAGCTCGTATTACGTCATCACTGACGAGTGGGGCACACAGTGGGCAATGCAGGTGGGGCTTGGGCGGACCGCAAAAGCCGTCGTGGGCGCTGCTGCTGGTGGTGATGGCTAGCAAGCAGGCGATTGAGGGGCCATGCCCATACCGCAGCAGCCACCGCTAGCCTAATCCTGGCTGCTCCACTCCACCTGCTGCTGCTTGTCACGCACATCCATTCATCGCAGGGTATGCCTGGGGGCCTGCCGGCGAGCCAGGACGAGTGGGATGCGTTGATGGGGGGTGTGGTGCTGCCAGACGGCTGGAAGTTGTCGGTGCACGAGATGAGCGGACCTGAGATCCACAACGTGTACCTCGTCTATGACGCCTGCCTACTCACCATCCTGGTTGACAACATGGGTATGTGTGTGCCTGCCTGCTCTTATTCGCTCTGTCATGAGCCAGAATGATGTGCCTCTCGATGCAGTAGCAGCCCTGGCAGCGGCAGCATGCTGGGGACAGTGCTTCAGCAGGCTCTGCACACTCATCACCTGTCCCTGACCTTTCTTCCCCTCGCTGCTCCTCACCCCCGGTCTGCAGGCAACCGATACCACCAGCTGACCTACAACGTGCCTCTGGCGCAAGGCCTGCTTGGAGGGGTACAGTGTGACGCCACCGGCGCAGTGCCCAGCAACCTGCTGTCAGCCCTGATTGCAGCGCCTGTGCTCTGAGCTGTGCTCAGCCGATGGCAGGTTTGCCATGCCCTCTTGCATGCGCAAGGTCAGCGCCTTTTCTCAATAAATCCCATGTCCACCACTGTCGATTCCTGTCTTCACCTAACTGTCGATTGAACCCGAGTGTTGACTTTGGAGTGACCAATCAATGTAATTCAAATCCTCACCAGCACAAGCAGCTGCAACCAGCACGGGGATGCCGCTGCGTTGCCGCTGGCGCTGCCGGCAACGGAGCATCGCGGTCCGCTGTCTGCCGCCGCGGCGCGTCCAGCTCGAGGTGCGGCGCCAAGCCTAGTGTGCCGTTCTTTCCTGCAGGTGGCTGCGCACGCTTCAGCGGCGGCATCAGCTGCGGCATGAACTGCCGCAAGTCTGCAGCCAGCCACTCCAGCAGCTGGCGCCTGCCAGGACAGTCTGTGGTTGCGTAGCTGCAAGCAGGGGAGACGGGACAGCGCTTCAACTGCGACGCCCCTTGCCGTTGCAAGCTTGCAGCTCCGCACGACACTGCACCGCCAAACGATATGAAGCGCAGTATGTGCTGGCCTCCTCACCTATGCCCCCCCTCAAACCAGCGCTGCTGGAAGCTGCCTGGTGCCGCACAGTCCCGCCACGCCTCCAGCTGCTGCTTGCTGTACCGCCCGTCCTCTGTTGCCCCCAGAGCAGCCAGCGGGCAGGGCAGCACCTGCAAGCCGCAGCCGCCACTTCCTGTCGCGGCTGCTGCTTCACCCAGAGGGTCCCAGGTCTCTATCAGCTTGAAGTCTGCTTGCAGCACCGGCAGCATCATGCGCCGCACCGCTGCATGCTCCTGCAGGGCCGTGAGGGGGGAGGGAGGAGGCAACAGGGCGCGGTGAGGAGTTGGCGGTACCGCCAAGCCGAGGCAGCTGCAGGCATCGACAAGGGGTTTGCATTTGCAGCCCCAAAGCCATGGCAGTGTGCTGTGCCGCCGCAACAGCAGCGATGTGTGTCTCACCAGGCTGGGGTTGTGCCCATACCGCTCGTGCATGGCGGTCCAGAAGTCGGCAGGCGGCACCTGGTGCATGACGGTTGGGTCGACATCGTTCTTTGTGCCTGCAGGCACAGCAGAGGTACAGGGCATTCGGCTGCACAAGCACGCTGCAATGCAGGCAACAGGCCTGCGAGGAGAGAGTGGACCAGCAATGGCTGCTCCTGGAGAAGCAGACGCACCCGCAAGCAGCGGCGAGCGGTTGGCAGACGCATAGACTTTGAACGGCAGGGGGCCGCCCCTTCGCTGCAGCTCCTGGGCCAGGCAATAGGCCACCCACGCGCCCATGCTGCAGTGGCAGAAGTGGTGCAGGGCAGACTGAGGCGGGCCAGGCAGGTGCATGCCGCCGTGAGCGCCCCAGGTGCCAGGCGCACGAAAAGAGCACCGGCGCCCACCTGTGGCCGAAGAAAGCAAAGGGGCGGCTATCCATGAAGGGCAGCAGCGCAGGCAGCATGGACCTGCAGAGGGGCGCAGCCACTCATTCCAATCAGGTTGGCAACAGCAAATCTTGGGAGGGCACCAACCGCCCCGCCCAGCAGCAATCGGCTGCCAACCGCCACTCACTGTATCAGCTCTTGCATGCTGCTCATCGGCGCCTCCTTGATGCGGCTGTTGCGTCCCGGCAGCTCCACCGGCAGCACCTGCGTGCGGCACGCTGGTGCGGTTGATGTGTGGCACGCCGCCGATATGATGGTAAGGCAACGCAGCCCTGCGCACCTCGATCTCTGCGGGCAGCCCCAGCTCCCAGCCGTGAAAGGCGCAGGCACCGCTGCCTGCTGGCGAGAAGCAGAACAGCGACACAAGCGGGGCGGCGGCGGTTGTCGGGGCGGCGGGAGCCTGCACGCCTCCTGCTGAGACCAAAGTCCCGTCTGCTGTTCCATTCGTCTTGATGCGGGGTGGAGGGGCTTTCAAGACCCACACGTTGCGAGTAGCGGCCATCCTGTCTGGCGGAGCTTGAAGGCGTTCAGGGGCGATCGAATCGCCTTCCTGATCCCTTGAGTGGCCGGGAAACCGAAGCCCTTTTCATCAGGCCATCTCGAGGCGAGCTTTCCAAACTCGCCGCCATTTGCCGACATTTGCCGCCGAAAGGCCGTTGTTTTAAATCAGCCCCACAACACCGTAACAAGGCCTTCAGCTTGCACACAGTTACTCCTCTTCACAGTCAGCAGTCATGTCTGCCAGCTGCTGCGTCAATGGCGCCGCTCCTGTCACCAGATCAACCTCTAGCCACGGCCTTGCACGGCGCAGCTGCTCCTTGACACGTTGCAAGGCGAGTCGCATTGTGTCCACAGCACGCTGGTCTCGTGGCTGCAACGGAAGGTGGTTGCAGTGCAGAACCAGGACGGGCTTCAGGCGGTGTGGAGTGCAGCAGCAGCATTCACTCGTCTCTTGACTCAAAGCAGAGACACGCATTTGAATTGTGCGCGAAGCACAGTACACCAGCACGTCAACCGCCACCCTCACCTCAGGGACCTGCATCTTCACCGTGCGCAGCGCTGGCAGGGAAGGCAGGTTCTGCGGCAGCAACGCCACCCAGGCCAGGGCAAAGCGCCAGCTGGTCACGTGGCTGACAAAGAGATGCTCCAGCTGAGGGGTGCGGGCCTCCCAGGCCTCCCCCAGCATCACTCCGCTCACAGCCTCGAAGTTCACCACCAGCCATAGAACGCTCGGCAGCCAAGATGTCCTACAGCTCCTGCTGGTGCTGGCAGCGCCTTGCGAGCGCTGCCCGTGCAGCAGGAACGTGGGGGCATTCAGCAGGCAGAGGCCCATGAGCAGCGGCATGCTACTCCCCCCTGACTGGCTGGCAGAGTTGACTGAATGACTTGACTGCCCCTCTTGGCTCGCGTCGCCCTCAGCGCCCTCCACTTGGTCCAGCAGCAGCAGGCGCAGCTGGGGTCCCAGAGCCAGAACGGTTTCCTCCAGCAGAAAGCTGACCAGCGTCAGCGACAGCTGCGTCAGGTGCGGCAACTGTCCCAGGGTGGCACACAGGCCGCTCGGCAGCTCGCGAGCCTCAGGCATGCCCCTCAGCTGCAGGCACCGAAGTCCTGTCAGCGCCGACAGCTGGAGGCAGGGGTGACAGGCGCCATAGGTCTTAGTGTGGGGACTGGCTGAACCAATGATCCCTGGCTGCTTAGACGACAGGCAGCGGAAGCAGCACGCGATGTCGCAGCAGCAGCAGCAGCAGGCAGGCAGGCAGGCACGATTTGCAGCAGCGGCGTGGCAACAGCTCGTCACCGACCAGCCAGTGCGACCGCAGCTCTTCTCACCCCAAAGTCTGGCAGGCGGTGCGCCATGCTGCCAGAGGCAGTCATGGACAGGCACAAGCGGGTGAGGCCTGGCGGCAGGCGGCAGCCAGCGCTGCCCAGGCCGGCGATGCGCAGCAGGGACAGGTCTTGCAGGTGTGAAAGGGCGGCGAGGGACTCTACGCCTCCTGCTATCGGGGATGCCACATGCAGGCTCTGGAGGCTGGTCAGGCTGCCAAAAAGGGGACCAAGGTGGGGGCTTCCAGGCAGGTAGATGTGCAGGTGGTGCAGGGCACCCGCCGCAGCACAGGGTGCCAGGCAGCGGTGTGCCAGGAATATGAGATGGCGGCGCTGCCACCCGCTGCTGTCGAGGGGCAGCTGCAGCTCCAGGGACAGACGCCTCACGTGCGGCGCATGGCGTTGCAGGTAGAACAGCAGGCTGCCCAGCCGCCGCACCGCCTGGCTGTCGCCCTGGTTGCGGTGCACCGTGACGTGCACAGCATCCAGCAGTGAGGGCGTGTAGCACAGGTCCCGCCACCGTCGGCACACACGACAGGGGCCAGCCATTCTGCAACCAGGGCAGCCAGTGTGAATCATGTTGGAGTTTGAGTAAAGGCGCAGGAGGTTGAGGGAAGGCCTTGTGCGGTGGCAAGCAGGTAGCGCACCTGTTGCGCAACGTGAGGTGGCTGAAAACCGCGGCAAGCAGGTCATCAGGCAGGGCATCCAGCGGCAGCAGCTGTGCTGTCTGGTCCGCCCGCGTGCCTATTGGCCCATCCTCGCCAAGCCGCAGCTGCACCATGCCTGGCAGGAGCAGATCCATACCGGCACAGAGGAGCAGCAGCCCTGCACGACGGCGGCAAGGCGTTGGCGGTGGCGGTGGCGGTGGCGGGCGGCCCTACCAAGAACAGGCAATGAGTTGGCGCTGTTTCGCATCCCCAGACACTGCGGAGATGTTGGGCTACCTATTTTGCTACCTATTTTGCTTTTGCTTACCTGCTTTGCTGCCCGATCGTTCGCAGACGAGGATCAGTGGCGGAGGGGCGGCTCAGGACGCGGCTGCGTGTGATGATCGCGAGTCAGTGAAAGGAGCAAGTGGTGGTTAAACAGCCGGCGTCTGAGCCGTGCCAGTCATCTTGGCGCCGCCCCGCACCCTATCGCCGCCCCGGTTGCAAGTGATGGAGTGCAGGTGATGGCTTCAGATGGTGATGGAGACCATCATGGGCTGTTGCTGCTGGTGTATGAGCACTTGCGACGATCTGAGCTTCCATGGTGCATGTCTGTGCGGCGGCAGCGGTTTCGCCCCAGTGGCTCAGCCTATCGCTTTCAACGCCTTCCGCGCCTGTCGTCGACTCCTTACATTTTCCCGGTGATTCCGTCGCAGCTGGAGTGCTCAGGCAGCGTTTGACTGCCTCGAGCGCGCGATGCAGGCCACCAGCGGTTTGGGGGCACGCACCGCCAAGTCGGCACGCAACCGAGGACCCGCGCCGCCCGACGCCACCAAGCAGGTGAGGCCGCGGCCACCAGAACCGCGCCCCCGCCACTTCTACCGCCACCGACCGCCTCCCTCGATTTATCGCCTTCCGCTGCTCTTCCCTGCAGCAAGACCGGCACACTCAGCTGGGAGGCCTGCTCATGAGGGCAGACCTGGCACCCAGCCCGCTGGAACGCATGCTGGCTGTGTGCAGGGCGCTGCTGTGCCTCACCACAGACCTGCTGCGCCCTGGGGCGGCCTTCGGCGACACTCCCGCAGTTGTGCTGGGCCAGCACTACCTGTCCCGACGCCAGCTGGGTGCGCTGCAACCCGTTGCCCTGTCTGCTGCTTGAATACAATGCCCGTCTGCCACTTCAGGCTGCTGCCGCGGCGCCGCTCCGCATCAGACGTCTTGCCCTGGACATGCACACCCAACTAAGCACATACAGCCGGCCACGTGTGCCTTGCCTGTGCCTGCAGCCGGCAAGCACCGTGGAGACGCCATGCAGCTGTACCTGCAAGAGCTGTGCTCCCATGTGACCCTGGGCCCCACCCAGCACCCAAAGTACACAGCGCCGCCCGCCGCCGCCGGGGCGGGGCTGCCGGCCGCTGCCGCCCCCGCCCCCTCTGGCCCAGTGGTGCAGATGCAGCTGCGGCTGCGCCCTGCAGTGGCCGCCAGGCAGCAGCAGGGCGGCCTGCTGGCGCAGCTGGGCGGCGGGAAGGGCGTGGGGCCGGCGGACGCTGCGCCAGCCGCCTGGGTAGAGTGCAGTCTGGAGGTGAATGTTTGTCCTGCGCTGCTTGCTTGGTTGCTCTGCCTACACCCCTTGGCATCTGAAGGAGCGTCACTGCGCTGCTACCGCTCCCTGGCCTGCACATTCCACACCTTCTTTCTTCCTTCCTAGCTTGCTTGCAGGGTGGCCTGACCATTGTGCTGCCCCGCCACGGAGAGACGTATGCCGCCACGCTGCCCACCCTGGTGCTGGCGGCTCCCCTGGCCCAGGTGCCTCCCCTTCCCTTTTCTTGTCTGCCGCTGCGGCCTTTTGTGTGTTGCCGTTTCTATTACAGTCCAAGGAAGGCATGGAGAGCTTTGTAATGCAGACAGCGCTGATTTGTGTTGTTGTGTGCAGGCGTGCCCGCTGGACTTCTGTGGCTCAGCCACTGTCGCCTGCCAGGCAACTGGCCTGGCCACCTCCCTCACTTTCAAGCCCTTCGCTGGCGGCAAGGTCAAGGGAGGCGTGGACACACTGCTGGGCGAGGGTGCGCCCCACGCTGCATGCCTTCACTTGCTCATGCTGCCCACCGGCCTGCTGCTGACTGCCGCCTTGAGCTCGTTCTGTACATGATAGCGCCAGTTTTTCAACGCACTGCTGCCCCGCGCTGCCGCGCCTGCAGGTCGTCAACAGGTGGTGGCCATCAGCGGCAGCTGGCAGGGGTCAGTCGTGGCCAAATCGGCAGAGGGCTCAGGTGCCTGCCTGCACCGCCTTGCCTGTCTCGGCCTGCTCCGCATCGGCAGGAGGTTCAGTTGGAGATGCTTCTGTGTATGCATCCTGTGGCATGCATGACCTCCGCATGAAAGCGCCTGCAGCCTGCAGCATGCCTGCACTGGTGGCGTAATCGGCTCACTCGTTGCGGCTGCTGCCGCTGATGTGGAGCCTGCTTTCCTCCCCGGCGAGCGTGCAGGAGTGCTGTTTGAGGCGTCCCAGTTCCTGCCACAAGCTGCCGCCACCATCAACCTAGCCGAGCCCGGGCCCCGAGCCTGCACCCGCCTGTGGTCGGCTCTGCTGGAGGAAATGGTGTTTGTTGATGCCACGGTGGGTGGAAGATACGTGCTTGATGCTGAGAGTGCTTGCGGGGGGCGGCCTGCAAGCAGGCAGTGCTTTCAGCAGCAGGGACTGCATCTCTGCATCGCCCCGTGTCCGCTTGTAAATCTGCCCAGCCGGTCTCCTGTGCAGGCGGCGGCCAAGGAAGGAAAGAAGGCTGCAGAGCTGGCGACAGCGCTGCCGCCACACCTGCACCGCTCATTGCTGTTTGAGGTGGAAAGCTCAGGCCTGAAGTGAGTGGTGCTGCCGCAGCCTTGTAGCCTGCTGCTGCAGCTGTTGCGAAACAGCTTTGTTGATGGCATGGTAGGGGCCCCTGGTCCATGCTATCCTAACCTGCTGCTGCCATTCCCCTGTCGGCGGGTGCAGGCCAAAGCAAGCTGACGGCGCTGAGGAGGAAGCTGGCAGCCGTGACCCTGCAGCTGGTTCGCTGCCACCCTGCGTGATCAGTGACCACGCCGCCCACGGCGCCCCCACTTACCAGCTGCACTACCGGGTGCAGGCTGCGTAACTGTCACCTCACCCCACATCATTTGCTCCTCGTCTTTCTTTACAGACCACTACACACACAACATGTTCTCTGCTGCTGCGCGTCTCGTCACTGCGTCAATCCAATCGCAGCTTGAAGGCTGCAGCAGCACCACTGCTTCCTCTCCCAACGTATCAGTCCTGTGCATCCCCCAGTCCACCGTTCTAGGAGGGTTGCTCATTGGTGGGTCTCCCCCAGCCTTGCCAGCACCTGCCCCCTCGTCATAGCCTTCTGCACCAGCTGCAAAGCCCCCTCACCGCCAGCTGCGGCCTGACTTCCTCCGCCGCAGCGATGAGCTGCTTCAACTGCACCGTCACACCAGCTCAATCACCACTTTGGGAGGCGTTGTTGCGATGTGAATAGATAATGCAGATTAAACTGCGCTCATTCAGCCGCAAGAATCATGGGGTGGAAAGTGGTCCTCTTGTCTTGGACACAACGCAGCCTGCAGCCGCCATTCTTCACAAGATGCTGGCATCCAGGTTGCTCCGAAACACAGCCATCTCGGATGCCCATATGTGCGGGGTCGCTGCCGGTCCTGCTGCTGCGCGCAGCCTCTCTGCAGCCGGCAAAAGGTCGGCACAGGAGTTTGTCGACCCTGCAGCTGTAGCAGGCGAGTGGAGGTGCACCGATGCCGCCGCCAAACCCGCCGCCACGGCTACCGCCGCTACTGTCTCGACTCGCAGGATCTGGACAGGCGGGGGAGGATGAGGGCGGCATGAAAGTGCAGGTAAGCAAGCCCAGGCTGAGCATAGGCGTGACCCAATTGCCGCCTCTGCAGCGCACCATGGCGGTATGGTTGGCCTGGCCGCAACCGCAGTGGGGGATCTCTACTGCAGACAGTGCTCCCCGAGATTGGCAGCTACGGTGACGATCCCGTGGCAGCTGGAGTAGAGACTGCCATTGAGCCGCCGCTGCATGAAGTGGAGCCAGGGAGCGCCGCTGCAGAGGCAGGTGGCCTCGGCACGAGCCCAGTTTTGGGGCAAGGTGCGCGCGTGGCCAGGGCACAGTGGCTCTGTAAGGACTCCGCTCGCAGATATACTCCCGCTTCTGACCAGCTTGGCTGTCTGATTGCTGCATGCCCTGGGCCCATCTGCCGCCACCCTTGCCGCTGCTGGCAACCTGAGCGCAGGCCAGCCAACGCCCGGCAGCGCCCAAGCTCACGAGGTCCGCAACATGCCTGTGCCCGGGGAGGCGCCGGGCACCAGCGGGCACGCAATGCAGGGTTGGACGCGCTGGAAGTGAGTTGCTGCCGCATGTGTGGTGTGTGTATGCAAGCTTGGTTTGCTGTGCAGCTGGTATACAGACCTGGACGGTGACGAGGCAGCTGCCCGAGACTGCCGTTGCCGCTAACACAATTGCATCCTTGAGTGACTGACCAATACAGGAAGGAAGCTGATGATGCCATGAAGGGGGGTGCCCCTGAGCCTGGTGTGGTGCTGGAGTAAGGTAGTGATGCCAGCTTTGGGGGCAAGCGGCAGACGGCAGGCAGGAAGCTGAACGGGCACGGCCCCCTTGAATGGCCGCATCTGCTCAGCCCGGCTAGTTTGAACAACTCGTCAACCGTATGCAGCATACTGTTTAAGAACAGTTGTGATGATTTCAAGCTCAGTAGCAAACTGCAGTCACAGGGCCGTGATGGTGACGTCGCTGCTGCCGGGAGGAGTGAACAGGCGGAGCTGTCGGCTTGCCAGCACGGCAGCTAGCGAGGTGCCAGTGCCGTCCGTGACTGTTCCCTCACCCTCCTCTGCTGTGCCAATTGGACCAGAGTTGTGGCGGTGGACGGCTGTCAGCAGCGCCATCAGGTACCGCTGCAGGCAGTGCAGCAGGACAGTGGGAGGCAAAATTGGCTCGAGAAGGCAAGCGCCGCTCTGGCTCCTTCTGGCAGCTGGTGGTGCACGTGGCACAAGGCTGGTGCCTGCACGGCTTGCACTCCCACAGCCAGCACACACCTGGAGGCTGGCCTGAGTGCCCGGATCCCCTCCCTGCATGCACTCCCGTCGCACAGCAGACAACCTCAGGCTGACGCCTCCGCTGCTGCCAGCGCCGCAATCAGGTGCAGCCAGGCCTGCGGTAAGGCGCTGGCTCAGCTGCAGCAGCAGGGGCTGCAAATCGACCCTGTCCCGCCGCCGCTCCTCCATCAGAGCCTGCAGCAGCAGCATCGGCAGCGGTGCAGAGGAAGCAGCATGGTTGCTGCATAATCTCCAGATGTGAACGATAGCAGGCGCATGCGACAGATGCAGGCTATCGGGGCCAGCCACTCTGTATGTACAGGCATACCCTCAGTGTGTGGTGGGATCACATGCACACAACAGCGCCACATGTGCCTGCCTGCTTGCCTGTATGATACGGTCCCCAATCTCCTCATGACGCCGCTTGCCCAGCTCTGCACCGCAGTCGGGACCAGGCTGCTGCCAGGCAGCGGTGCGACTGCTGGGAGTCCGCGCCAGCAGAAGCCTGCCGGCGCCAGCTGCTGGCTTGGCGGCGACCTCCTCCTGTGCATCATCATACTCCCAGTCCAGAGCATCGCAAGTGTCCTGTGTAGTGAGGGCACCAGAGTCGAGCTGTGGCTCAGCTCCCCAGCTGTTGGCGGTGCCTGCTGCAGCCGCTGCCTGCGGATGCGATGTCACAGCAGCCTGCTGCAGGGCTGCAGGTGCCATGCAGCCGTCGTCTGCACAGTCCTCCCACTCCACATCGCAGCCCCAGCCTCCCCCTAAATCATCATCGGATGCAGCAGCGCAGCCAGCTGCCGCGCTCATAGCTGTGGGGCTGGGCCAGGCCTCGCTCATGGCCTGGCACTGAGGGCTGGCACTGCCTGCTGCTGCTGCTGTCAGCGCCGCTGATGGGCTGGTACCTGCCACCTGCTGGGCAGCGCTATCAGCTCCAAAGGGAGCGGCCTCGGCCTCCAGTGCTGCCCAAGGGTCAGCCACATCTGCTGCAGGTGCTGCCGCAGCTCCTGTGCTGCAGGGGCTGCCAGCAGCCTGATCCTGCCAGGCGCGCTGGCCAGCCTCTTGCACATCCCTCACATACCCGGTGTGGTGTGTGGCGTCACGCGCTGGCGCCTCAAACTCCACCCAGGTGTCGCCCAGGCTGGCTGGCGTGCTGGAGGCAGCTGCGGCACATCCCCATTCCTCATCCTGTCCCTCACTGCCCAGCAGCTTGCGCTCCTCGTTGCCAATCCAGAGGGCATCTGCTCCATAAGTGCGCTCCCTTTGCTGCCACCCGCTGGTGGTGCCCTGGCTGAGCTGGCTGTGCCGCCAAGCAGTCAGCGGCGCCTGCAAGCTAGTCTGCATCGCTGGGTGCTGCTGGGCCCGCTGCTGCCTTGGCTGCTGCTGCTGCTCCTCTTCCCACTGCCCCTCTGCATCGTCAAAGCACACCTGCACATCCTGCTCGTCCCCCGCTGCCAGCGAACCAGCTGAGCCCACGGTGGCAGCAGGCACTGGTTGTGCCGCCGGCACACCACCCTGCCTCCAGGCACAGGTGCCTCGTGCTGGTGAACCTGCAGCCACGCCCTGCTGCACTGCTGGCTGATCTGCTGCGACCTGGTCCCACTCCACCTGCACCTCCTCCGGCTGTCCATGCACCAGAGGCTGAGGCGGTGCTTCTTGGCATTGCCCTGCTGGCTCACCGCCGCTGCCGCTGCCGTCATCACCCTGGCTCCACTGGTCCCATGCATCCAGGTCCTGGGCCGTCAGCCCAGCCATCAGCTCAGCAGCAGCAGCAGCAGCAGCAGCAGTGCTGTGCACAGGAGCTGGCAGCTTAGGCGCCACCGCACCGGGCGCCTGTGCTGGCGGCGGCGGCAGGCTGGGACGAAGCAGCGGTAGCAGCAGGGATTCTGGGTCGAGCACCGGCTTCCACTTGGGCTTGCCGCCGACAGGCTGCCTGCGGGGACAGTGGACTGCCAGCTGGCGCGTATTTTTTAGCAGCACTGTTCAGCAGCAACAGCCTAGCCGTGCATTTGCTGAGACGGCAGCTTAGCGACACCTTGGGAATCTGGCCAGACAGATTGGCAGCAGCCCCAGCCTAATGGTAACCACACTCACCGCAGCAGTACTGAAGGCCGCAAGGCATCTATGTCAATGGCTGTGAGATCCAGCAGCAGCATGCCGCCCTGCATGTCGCTTCCGCTGTGGGCAGCAGTTGGCGGCGCTGTCACTGGCACGGCGTGGGCCGCCTGCTGATCTCGATTGTGCTGCTCTGCCCGCTGCTGCTCCTGGGAGATAAGCGGGCTCTCTGGAACACCCTCTGCTCCAATGTCCTCATCGCCACCAGTCCCATGCCGCACTCCGCCAACAGCAGCGGAGTGCCCAGTTGACAGCAGCAGCGCTGGGCGCTGGCTATATGCAGGCACCGCCGCTGCTCTTGCCTTGCCTTGCCGAGGGGCGGCACCAGCAATGCGATCGCCTTCGGAATCAGACTCCTCGATTCCTTCCGAAGCCCCTGCCCAGCCAACCGCTCCGGCAGCAGCCTTGCCGCAAGGCCACGCACCCGGCGGCAGCGCCCGCTGAGTGATTGCTCTGTTGGGGAACACTGGAGCATGGCGCTGGTGTGGGAGCTGGTGCCGCGGCTGTGCCTGCGGCTCCTGGTTTGGCTGCTGAGGGCGCAGCAGTGCTGCGCGTTCCAGCTCTGCAACCTGCTGCAGCATGCGGTCGTCCCACTCTTCTTCCCCTTCGCTCTCAGGCACCACCTCGGGCTGTGCTGGGGCTGGCGGGCGGCGGCGGACTGGAAAGACTGGCACACGATGGCCCCCACCAGGCTGCAGCACAGCTCCTGCAATTGCTGGCTGCTCTGTGAGAGGGCGAGGCAACTGTTGTGACAGCACTGCTCCGTCTCCCATCTTTCCATGCTCCAAGGCTGCCCAAGGGTCCTCTGCCTTACCGTCTCCACAGCCCTGCAACTCCTCTGCAGTTGAAGTGCCAGCAGCTGCTGACACCTCGGCCATTCTGCACCAAGCCTGCTGCCCCTGGTCATCATCATATGCCAGTAACACGCCACCTTCAGCCGCTGCACCTGTCTGCCCGTGCAGCTGCAGCGGAGCCGCAATCGGCGGAAGAGGGGTGATGGCCTCAGCTGCTGCCTGGCTGCCGCCGACCTCGAATGCCGCCCAGGCAGGTGCTCCTGCGTTGCGGCAGGCAAGGGCAGATGCAGGCAATGGAAAGTTTCTCAGCTGGTCAAAAGGAGGCTGGCGCAAGGCGTGAGGTGATTGATTAGCCCCTGTTGCAGCTGCAGTGCTGCAGCCGTCGCACCCACCATCGTCGGCCTCCTGAATGGCATCATCGCTGACAACCCTGCTGTCCCCAGCTGTGACACCGGTAGCAGGCCTCCACTGCCCTCCAGGGCTGGCCGGCTGCTGCTGCTGATGATGATGATGGTCGGGCTGCAGCGGTGCCTGCATTGCGGCTTGGGGCTGCAGGTATGGCGGCAACGGCGGCAGCACCCTCGGCGCTAACTGATCACCCCAGGAACTGACGCCAGCTGGCAGAAGCTGTAGGATTCCCTGCTGCTCCAGCGGGGCAGTGTGCTGGCGCAGCAAATCGACCACTGCCTCCAGCCCAGCTGCTGAGGGCTCATCAGAAGCTGGGTCGGCAGGCTGGGCTGTAGCATCGAGGGCGATATCGCCCTCTCCGAACAACCTGAGTGTGCGACAAGGGCAGCTGTCACGCTCGCTTGCAGGCTGCTGACGGCATGCAGCATCAGCTATTGGCAGTCATGACAGCAGAGGCCTGCACAGCCAAGCACTGCATCAGCCACGCACCACATTCCATGCAGCGGCCAACACTCACTGCAGCAGCAGGTCTTCAAAAGGCGGCGGCGCCAGCTCAGCCTCCACATCCAGGATCAGCTGTGCGTCTGGCAGCCGGGTGGCGTCACCCTCCCCCCCGCCCAGCAGCAGCTCCTGCATCATGTGTGGCACCGGGGCAGCACGTGCAAGCGCCTCATGATGCGCCTCCTGATGCACCACCTGTTGATGCTTCGTGCTGTGTGCAGTGCGCCTGGAAGCATTGGCAGCGGTCAACTCAAGCCGCCAGCGCGCATGCAGCTCACCTGCAACTCAGCCAGTCTTAGCTCTGGGGGCTGCTCGCCGCGCAGCAGCTGCTTAAACTGGAGGTGCAGGTCGTCTCTGTAGAATGCTGCGCCTGCGTCACCATCTGCGACAGCATCCTGCCCATCCAGAGCTGCCCCGACAGGGCCTGCACCCACAATGGCTGCTGCCGCCGCCGCCGCCGTCTGGTGCCTCCTGGAGCCGAGGCGCTGCCGCTGGGGTGGCGCTGCTGATCGCTTCAACGCGTCCTCTGTTTGTTTGACCAGGGCGTTCTTCATCGTCTTGATCAGCTGCAGCAGCAGCGGGTGCGCGCTTATCGTTTGGTGCTGAGGTATGGTGCGTATGCAAGGAGCGTTTCAACGCATGCGGCGTAGACTCATCTCAGAGCAGAGCCGGGCCCAACTGCACGTCAGCCAGGCATATGCAGCACGCTGTGCCGGCACGAGCTGCCTGCTCACCTCCACCCTGACGTGCACGTTGGTTGCGGCGGCTTCGACTGCAGAGCGGCCTGCGTCGGCTCGCTGGTCCGGGCCCTGCAAGAAGGCAGGTCGGGCGGAACAGCTGGTCCAGCCCTGAAACCACGGAGGGCCAGCGTTGGCAATGATGGGTGCTTGACAAGGGCGCAGGTCTGCACCTGACAATGTCCTGGGGCCGCCCTGCCAAACTCGCTTGTGGCCAGGCTGACATATTTGGCGGCAAAGGGGTCCCGCTTGTGCCGCTTGCGGTCAATGTCCTCCTGCAAGGTGGATGGTCGAACAAGCAGCGCTGGTCAGTGACGACGGGCGGCTGCGATCAAGGGCGGAGGCGGCAAGCTCCTAGGCGGCGACCTGCACATCCTTTGCTGTAACAGCAGCTGTTTGCAACCCCAATCTGTGCGCTGGTGGCCTACAGCGAGGCTCGCCTGCGCTTGCTCGAGCACTCGTGCGTCGGCTGCCCTTCCTGCTAGACCTGGGCGCTGCATGCTCTTGCGCTGCTACAATATGAGGCGGAAACAAAGCGATCCAGTGGGTTGAGGCCTCCACGGATTCAAGTCGCACGTTTTGCATGTCGCTTGATCGACTTGTCTGATCAACTGCATGCTTCTGTGGCATTGATATCAGCAATTTGCAGACCAGCAAACTGCCGCAAGCTCGTCAATACCGGCCGCTGAATAAGTTGCGCTCTGTAGTAACTTGCAGCGACCCGCTGCTGCCGCAGGCATCGTGTTGCGGCACAGCATCACGGCGCATTGCACGAAATTAATGAACGGCATGTGCTCCGCCATGGCGTTGAGCCGCACTCTAAGCCGCTTAGCGGCATGCAGAAGATCACCAACCACCAGCCGGGTGGCGCCATGGCCTCAAAGGCCGCTTCAAGCCGCCGCCGCCGTCGCTGCCACCGCTCCGACCGCCTCCTTGTATATGTGCAACGGCAGTTTGTCCGCAAGGCACAGAAGCACAGGCGGCATGCGTGCAGCCTCCTCCAGTACCTCTAGCATCACTGGCAGCATGGCAGCAGAGGTGTGCAGCATCAAGTGCTGCCTTGCCGATGTGCCAGGCGGAATGGCAGAGGAGGTGGCGGAGGTGCTGCTCGCTTATGGCGCTCAGTCGGTAGCTGTGGAGGAGTACCGACCAAGCGGAGGCCCCGAACAGGTAGGTGGCATGCAAGGTGTTGCATGCAGCGTATCTTTGCGGCCTTTGACCCAGCAGCAGGGCTGGTGCCCGGCGGTCCCACACAGCAGCGGGTTGATTGTGGGTGTGTGACAGGGCCCCTGCCCGCCCCTCTCTGCAGGAAATCTATGCTGACACTGAGGGTCGGGTGTGGGATCGCTGCACAGTGGTGGCCTACTTTCCACCAGAGGTGCGCTGCTGCTTAGGGGGGGCCTTCAGCTGGGCAGGCACCAGCACACCAGCTCACTGCAGGCCTGCTGTGGATGCCCCACCTCAGTTCCACATACGTCCCGCCTTGCAGGAGGACGGAGCAGCCATCCTCGCCTCCACAGCAGCAGACTTTGGACTGCAGGACCGGAAGCAGCTGGTCGAGGCGGTGCGCACGCAGGACTGGGAGCAGAGCATACGGGTGTGTGGCAGCGCTGGCCGAATGCGATTGCTGCTGTTCTTGCATCGGCGCTGGTGCCTGTGGTTGCAGCCCCTTTAAAGCTGTCCTGCCTGCCTGGGATGTGCAGGATAGCTACCAGCCTGCCCAGGTGGGTGAGGGGCTGTGGATCGTGCCCATCTGGAGCCAGGCGCCTGACCCGGCGGCCACAAATATCATTCTGGAGCCAGGTGCCTGTGGTGCCTGTCATAACACTGCCTGTCAAAGCCGCGTTGCACCCTCAACAGAGCATGGTCTGGCTCGGTTAAAAATTGCCAAAGGGTGCCTGTTCACTGTCTTTCTGGCGTCAGGAAGAGGTTCTTCATTCTGCCGGTGCGTCACGCATGCCACGCCCTGGTGCTGTTGCAGGACTGGCCTTCGGCACTGGAGATCATCCCACCACCCGGCTCTGCCTGCGCTGGCTGCAGCGCTTGCAGCAGGCAGGCAGCTTGGACGGGGCTGCAGTCATGGACTACGGTGCAGGGTCGGGAGTGCTGGCGGTGGCGGCGCTGCTGATGGGGGCAGAACGAGCGGTGCGCCCTGCGGCTGTCCCGCCAGGCCACGCATGCCAGTGTGTGCCTGCTTGCTGCTTGCTTCCAGTCCTTCACTTTTTGTTGATCCAGTGCTGTGCGTTGCATGCGCTCCTTGCAGGTGATGCTCCCTGCTTGCTGCTGCTGCTGCGCCTGCTGGCGCTGTTTGTGTCTGAATCATGCGCCCTGGTTGTCTGAACAGCGCAGGTTGGCTCTGATGTGGAGCCGCTGGCTGTGAAGGCCACTCAGGCAAACGCAGCGTTGAATGGTGTTTCAGAACGGCTGGCGGCGTACCTCTGCGCAGGCAAGTACAGCTACGTTGCTGTGTCTTGCTGCCTGCCATGCTGCAGCCGCTGCTGGGGTGTGGCGCCTCGCCATGTCGGGTTCTCACATATACTTGTTCTGCTCTGCAGCTGACTTGAAGCAGCCGGAGCCATTGGCAGCAGCAGGCATCGAGCCGCAGCAGCGTCTGTTTGAAGTGACAGTGGCAAACATCTTGCAGGTGAGGCAGCCGCACTACGGGTGCACAAGAGGTGGAGGCTTTTGGCCGCAGCTGCTACTGCTGCTGCTGCTGCGCCCCGAGCAGCCTGCCCTGCAGCGCTCCGCTTTGAGCCTGATTTGCTCTGTTGCCTGGCATGCAGGGCCCACTGCTGGACCTGGCACCCCGCCTGGCGGCTTACACCAAGCCGGGCGGCCTCCTTGGCCTCTCAGGTGCATGCTGCTGGCCGTGTCATATGCTGTGTGTGAGCGCTCGTCAGCATTGCGCCCCGTTCTGCCGGTACAGTGTCCAGCCATGCCAGCTGCATGCGCTTTTACGCCCCCCGCCTGCCCCTGCGCCTGTGCTGCAGGCATTTTGCAGGAGCAGACAGCGGCAGTGATGGAGGCCTACAGTCCCTGGTTCCAAAGCTTTCAAGTGGAGGGGGAGGAGCGCTGGGCACTGGTCACAGCTGTGCGCCGGACCGACACGTGAATGGTGCACCTGCCGAGGCGCACCTCTCTTGCACCACCTACTCTTGACATGACTACATAAGCCCTCCTTCAAAAGCAGCCGCGACGTGTTCGCGTTGCGGTGCCTGAACTGCTGCTACTCCGCTTTGCAAGATGTTGACAGCGACGATGACCGCAATGCACTAAGAAAGTGAGCAGTGGCAGACAGCGGAGCTGTTGAAAGGGCTGCCGACTCATGTCGCAGGGGTGGTGGGAGTTGACATCACATGGGGCCCCCCACCGGCTCACCGCCATCCTGCTCGCGGCCAGGGCTGGTCAGCGTTTGGATGCGCTTGGCGCCTGTATCTGTGGCCAGGGGGTGTCAGAAATGCAGAAATCATTGCTACTGTCCATGCAAACACCACAACCCTGTGGGTGTTAGTTGAACCTGATGAGGCGGAGCCGCCGCTTGCGTCCTCTTTCGCTGCCAGCAACAGCAATCACCCTTGTCAATGTCTTCAGGTGCTGGGCGCTCTTTCTCAGGCCTGATGGTGCGAGCCCTAGGCGCATCCTCCTTCCTGTCGCCTGCACGCAGCAGCGAACCAAACGCACGTCGGCAGGCGGGTCTGGGCAGCGCTTGCCAGTCTTGTCGATGTGCGCCATCGCTGCGCTCGAACCACTTGTCGTCCCCCTCCTGCCAACGCGCACCCTTGATTGTCCCCTTGCTCAGGGTGCTTGGCAGCCCGGGGCCGCTGGCCTGCTCACTTGCGTAGCCTGAAACTGCAGGCCTTGCCCGCACCAGGCGACGGGCCGCCAGCAGCTAAAGCTTGCAGGCTTGGGACGTGAGCATGAAGCTGATGAGGACGAGATTCCTTGGATGGTGCTGGGTTTGGTGTGCTCAGCTGCATGCTGAACCCAATGAGAAGGTCAGGCAGGATGACATGCAACGCACAATGAACAAGGTGAACTTCAATGAACAAGGTGAACTTCTCAAGGTGAACTTCTGGTTCAGCGTGCCGCCGCTTAGCGGGCAGGACGTGACACCCGCCGCGGCGGTACATGATTCAGGGCTGAACGATTGCCGGCATCTGCACGGTCTCATCATTTCCACAGCTGTCCCAGGAGTGCAGCCGTGCAGTATAGCGGGCCGATCGTTGTTGCCCAACACCGCTCGCTTCTTCGTTTGGCGGCCTTTGCGCGACGTCATCAGGCAGCACGGCACTCCCCAATGACCTGATCAGCTTTGGCCGTTCCAAGCAGCGTCAGTTTTTGGGGGCAGCAGAATGGCGAGAGAGGGCGATGGCGGCACGGCGGACGCCCCTAAACCAACAGGACTATTCGGCAAGCTCTTTGTGAGTGCTGCTGCGCGTCCTTGTGCGCAAGACAGGCTTTTCTCCATTCGCACCTGGTTTGAAGCACAAGGACCCGCATTTGCGTCGGTTAGCAAGTCCAGGCTGCCCTGTCGTCGGCCCGCCCCGTCTGGCTCCAGTTTGTGTCCCACCCGCCGCTACCCGCCGCCGCCGCTGGTGACACCGCCTGGTTTCGTGCACCTTCCTGCTGCAGCCTGCCAAGTCGAAGTCTGTGAAGATGAAGCTGGGCGAACCTCTGGCGATGTATTTCAACGATGAGGCAAGGCAGGGAGATGTTGGGGCCTGCCACTTTGCATCGCATAAAGCAGAGGCCGTCGGTTGTGCTGCTGGAAACCTGGTTCAAATCAGCTCACACTGCTTTGGTTGCCCTGGCATTTGTCTTGCAGCTGAAATGCTGGTTGGTGCCGGGGGAGGAGGAGGAGAGGCGCAAGCAGATTGAGGAGGAGAAGAAGACGGCAGCACCCCCCCGCATGGCCGCAGCATCCAGCGGCACCAGTCTCAGCAGCGCAAGCGAGCCGCCGCCTGCTGACGGGGGCCCTGGCGGTGTGCGGCGAGGCGTGGCGGGGCGGTATGCCGCTGCCGGCGGCTTTGGATCCACCTCAGCCCTGTCTTCAGGCGGCGCTGCCAGCAGCACCGATGGAGCAAGCAGCGTGCTGGGCGGTCTGCGGCCTGCCTCGATGTTCGGGGCGGCAGCAGCAGGAGCGGCATTGGGCGGCGCGCCAGCCATGTTCAAGCCGCCTTCTGCTGTCTTCACTCCTGCTGCACCAGCCGAGGTGGAGTCTGCCGCATCTGCTGAGGGCGGCGGTGTGGCGACCTCAAAAACAGGCACCCCCACCACAGCTGCAGCTGCAGCTGCTGCAGCTGGTCTGCCACCCGCCGAGTCTGTGGCAGGCAGCATCACAGGTGGTGGCCTGGAGGAGGCAGCCCCAGGCGGCTTCCAGCAGCACCAGCAGTACGAGCTGCAGTACCAGGCTGACGGGGTGCAGTACAACGAGCAGTACCAACATGTGGATGCACTGCAGCCCGGACACAACGGCGGGCCCACACTCCAGGTGAGGGGCTGATGAGCAGGGGTGTGATGAGCATGCACTGCAAAGCGCTGCAGCTCATCGGCGGCAGTTTGCTTGACAGCAGCGCTGCCTCACAGTCTGCCTGCATCTGGTGCCTGTCTCTCGTTGTCGTGCAGTACCATTCTGAGCAGTACCACGCCACCCTGGAGGACTCGGCTGGGGCTAGCTCAATGGTGCGTGCCATATCTGTGTGTTGGGGTGGAGGTGATCGCCCTGCTGGTGTGTTGTTGAATGCAGCTTGCTGTGCCTGACTTGGGTATGGCCGCGACCGGAACCGTAATGTGCTGCTGCCACCACTGGCCCCTTCACCCCCCTGGTTGCCTGACCCACTGCAGATGCAGACGGTGGCTGTCAGCGAGACGGTGGCTGCTATTGGCGGCCCCCTGCATGCGCAAACCCAGAGCCAGGAGGCCACTGCAGCCGACAGCGGCCTGCACCATAACAGCTTTGTTGAGCCTCACCCAGAGGACCCGGCTGCGTCTGCGCACCACTCGCAGCAGCAGGAGCAGCAGCACGAGCAGCCCACCAACGGCGATGCCTCGAGCTCTGCAGCACCCGAGGCGCCTCACTCGGCAGCAGCAGGGGCAACACCTGCGGGGCTCAGCGAGGAGGCTGCCACGGCGCTGGTGGACCCTGTTGTGAAGGAGGTGCGGTGGTGGGTGTGAGCTGGTGGGGTGCACCTGCCTGCCCTGCTCCTGCCCTGCTGTTGGGATGCAGCTGTACATGTGCAGCACAAGCGGCCGCTCAATCAACCTGCAGAGTGTGCTCCACACACACGTGCTTGACAGCCACCGCTAATTTTAATCGGTCCGCCTCAAATGACCTTACCGCAGATCCTGTCCTTCTGGTCTTACTATCGCTCCTGCGGCTACGAGAGAGATGCGATGGCCCAGTGGGTCGCTCAGGTGAGGCATTCGGCTGCGGCTGCTGCAGCAGATGCTGCCCCCGTCGCTCACCCTTGCCACCCCCAGCATCCCTGGCGCTTTGCCGCATCGCTCAGTGCATCCTGCTTGCCCGCTGCACTCCAAGCCCTGTGCGCCTCTCTGCAGTTTGCACGCAAAGCCTCTGGCTATACGCTATGCTCCTGTGCTGACTCTCACCCCTCGCTTTCCGCCTTGCCCTGCAGAACTACCCAGCAACTTATCATGACCGCGAATATGACGCCTTGCTGCAGCAGCCGGCTGTGGCCACCGCTGTGGCTGAGCACATGGCTGCCAACGCCTCGCGCTCTGCCAGCCCCGACAATGAAACGGGGGCAAAGGCTGATGCTGAAATGGTTGATGCTGAGGTTGTTGGGGCGGGCTCGGAGCCTGCCGTTGCAGCTGCAGCGACAGTGGCGGCGCCTGCATCTGCATGCGTGCCTGCTGTTGGTGCTGCTGTTGGTACTGCTGGTGGCAGGGCTGCAGCGGTACCCCTGGAGGTCATCCCCGAAGCCTCTGGGGAAGCCACCTCGGATGTTGATGCACCGCTGTCACCAGCCGCCCTGGCTCCTTTGGACACCCGCTCAGCATCCCCCCCTCGCGCCTCGTCGCCCCCGCCTGGCTCCCTGCCGCCCTCACCAACCATGCGCCCGCTGGCCGATGCCGCGGCCGAGCTGACTGCGACTGCGGGGCTAGATGCCGGGGCGGCAGCGGAGGCGGCTGCCGATTTTGCGGCAGCTGGCGACAAGGAGGCTGCCATGTCGGATGACCCAACCCTGGGTCAGGTGTTTGCCACCTTCCTGCGCCCCCAGATCCAAAGTGTGTCGCAAAAGGTGAAGGCGGCGGCAGGCGCGGCAGCCGCCTCTGCGCAGCAGCACCTGACCGCGGCCCAGGCCCAGCTGATGCACCACAGAGAGGGGTCTGTGGAGGCGGGGCAGCAGCCGCGCAGCTTCACTGGGGAGGGCATGGCTGCTGCTGCGGGCGGCTTCATGGAGGCCATGGCAGGTGTGGAAGCAGCGCTCCAAACCTGTGTTGTGGTTGACTTGTGCGGATGCTATCTCGCCGAGTGTGCCAATGCGTGGGTGGCATGCGCACTGTCTGCGTTGCGCCGCCCCCCTTGCTGGTTCCTCCTTTAACGCCGCCCTGCTCATCTTCATGCTCCACTCAGGCCGTAAGCGCAAGGCGGGCAAGCTGCAAAAGGTGCTGCCCTGGGAGCAGCAGGCCGAGTCAGACTCAGAAGACCACATTCCTGCATCAGCAGGCACACCTCCGCACTCTGCGAAATCTGCTGCCGCCGCTGGCCTGCCAGCAAACGGTGAGCTGCACCCGCGCCTGGTTGCCGAGGTTGAGGCTGTGCAAGCAGCTGGTGGCGGCACGCTTGCGGACTATGCCGCTGCAGAGGCTGCGGCCATCGCGGCTGGGCAGCAAGGCTACGGCACCCCTCCCAGCGGCACCACCCCAGCCAAGGAGGAGCTGGAGGCGCTCATGAGGGGGCTGCAGGAGGGAGAGGGTGGCGAGGCCTCGTCCCCCTTCCTCCTGTCACCAGGTGCGGCCGTTTCTACGTGTCTGTCATGCTTGTGCTTCACTGCAGCTGCGCCTTGTACCGCTTTTGTTCTGGCTGGGAAGGAGGGTCTGGCGTCGGGGTGCAGTGTTATTGTGCACTGGTGCAGCTGCAGTCGTCGTGTTGACATTGACCATACGATGTGCGCCTCTTCTTTTGCACCTGCCTTGTCCTGAGCCGCATCGCTGCCGCACCCCACTCCTGCCTGCCTGCAGGCACGCTGGCCTCCCAGCTGGGCATTCCGCGTGCGGCTGCCGCCCGCAACGTGGCTTCATATTTTGGTGGCAGCGATGCTGAGACCCTGAGCAGCCGTGGTGACTGGAGCGAGGGTGAGGCACTCCTGGGCTGCACAGGGCTGGATTTTGTTGATGAGCCCGTTGCGCTCATGAACCTGTGCTAAGCAGCAGAAACCGCCAGGCCAAATGGCGCTCAGCTACTGCTGGCACGTTGCACCGCAGGTGCTTTTCCCGACTGTTTGCATCTGTTGCTGCCTCTGCTGCTGCCTGTCACGTGTGCAGGGGAAATGGAGGCGGAGGCTTCAGAGGTGCAGAGCATGCACAGCACGATGTATGGCGGGGCACAGAGCGTGGGGCAGGTGAGCTCAGGCCCGGCCGCAGACATGCGCTTCTGTCAAGTCTGGCTCTTCAAGTGTTGGGCGCCAGGTGCCGCGTGCAGCTGCCCTGTAAGTGTTGCCTGATCTGGTGGCTGTGCTTGCGTTGCTGAGTCCCTCTTGCCCCCAATCTGCCGCCGCTGCAGAGCCCGCTACCAGACTACCAGCCCATGAGCAATGGCCACCCGCCGCCTTTCCACGAGGAGGAGGAGGAGCGAGGCGCAGGGCAGCAGGGGCAGGGCAGCGCTGAGCATCAGCAGTCCACTGCGCAGCACCAGCAACACGCGGCGGTGCAGCCGCAGCAGTCTGCATTGCCTGCTGCACAGGCCGCGGCTGGCAGCGCACAGCAGAGCCTGGCCGACAAGTTTGACGCTGCCGAGGGTGCGTCACAGGCACAGCAGGACTCTTGGACGGGGGAGTCCTCCCTGCCTGATGCTGGCTCCGGCGTGGGGCCCACAGCCGTGGGTCAGTCGGTGCACGAGGGCTCTGCTGGAAGCGGTGAAGAGCTGCTGTCCCGTCAGCACCAGCAGGAGAGCTGGGCTGCAGGGGAGGAGCCTGCTGAGGACGCATGGCGGCAAGAGGAGCAGCAGCTGCAGTACGAGGCAGGCAGTGCTGAGCCAGTGCAGCCTCCCCTTCAGCTGGATGAGGCCAAAAGCTGGGGCGAGCAAGCCGCCGATGGATGGGACGTGTCAGCGGAGGTGCCAGCTGGTCCGGACTCAGCAGCGCATGAGGTGCTGGCTGGAGGCTTGGCAGCAGCCGAGGGCTGGGGGGGCATGGAGGAGAGCTGGGAACCAATGGCTGTGGCCCCAGAGCCAGCTCCAGCAGCAGAGGTGCTTCCAGAGGCGGCAGACGGCTGGGGCGAGGATAGCTTGGACGAACTGCTGCCCCCGCCACAGCAGCAGCAGGAGCAGCAGGCAGAGGAGCAGCCTGAGCAGCTGCAGTTTGCTGGTGGCTTTGCTGGCGAGGTGCCCGCTGAACAACCAGATGTGGATGGTGCTTCCGAGCTGCTGGCCGCTACCAGCCTGGCAGCTGACAGCAATGTCCAGCAGCTGCAGCCTCAGCTGGAGGCTCAGGCAGCTGTGGATGTTGCTGCCTGGGAGCAGCAGGTGGCGGCGCTGCAGGCGCAGCTGCAGGAGCAGGCGGCAGTGGCGGCGGCACAGGAGCACGAGGTTGCTGTGCTGCAGGCCAGGCTTGAAGAGCAGGCAGCCCTGGCTGCAGCCGCTAAGGCTGCCGCTGACGGCGAGCAGCGGCGCTCGCTTGATGCTGCAGGGGAGCAGCAGGCACTGAAGCAGGTGTGCCGTTGGATGCTACTTGATGCTGTGCGATAAGTGTGCGGTGTGCATGCTGTGTTCCTTGATGCTGCATCCGGGGCGTTATGCAAAGTGATAGGCTTAGTGGTGATCAAAACTGTCGTGTCTATGGCTGCCCCCTGCAGGCCTTGGCCGCGCGTGATGCAGCACTGGAAAGGAAGGAGAACGTTGCAGACGCACTGCAGCAGCAGCTGGCGCAGCGAGAGGCCGAGCTACAGGCAGCGGCGGCGGAAGCTGAGGCGCTGCAGCAGCAGGTGCAACAGCAGCTGGTTTTGATATTCAATACATGTGCAGCTCATGCAGCTGCCTGTGCCCCCCTCTGCATCTGGCGCTTGATCTGTACCATGTCTATGCTCCGCGCCCTGCTGCAGCTGTCGTCAACACAGGCTCACGTGCAGCAGTTGCAGGCGGCTGAGGACGCTCGGGTGCAGGCAGAGGCGGCCCTGGCAGCGGCCCAGGTGGGACAGTTGCACTCGACTTGCCGTCAGCTTCGCCTTGTGACTGCTAAAACCAGCCAAGCAACTCCGTTGTTGTTGCTATGCTTGCCATTCACACCTGCACTCGCTCACCAGACCTGCCCCGACCTTCCTCCCCCCTCTCCCATCTCCCATCACACAGGTGGACCTAGAAATGGCCAATGAGTCACTGGAGCAGCGGGGCCAGGAGCTGGAGGATGCAAAGGTGCGAGGGATGTGCTGGCGGGGAGGCAGGGAGGGACGCTGGGAGGGAGGCGGGGAGGGAGGAGGGAGGTTTAGAGCGCAATGTTGTTGTTTATGCGGCAGCAGGGCATGGGCGATGTGCGTCATGCGGTCAGGGAAGAGCATGTTGGTGCTAGCTGCCTTGGAGAAGTTGTTCATTACGGCTGCCCCGCTCATCCTCATCGCCTCTGCACCTGCCACCTGCCGCCATTTGCAGCTGGCATTGGAGATGAAGGACGAGGCGCTGCAGGCACTCAAGCTGGTGGAGCAGCGCGCAAGGTGCGGCGAGACCCGGGTGGTGCACCATGTGCATGTGCGGGGTGTGGCAGCCCATGCTGGCAGCCGGCCAAGTTATCAATACCCATTGTGCATTGCTGTCTTGCAACTCTTGGCTCGAGTTTGCGCGGTGCTGCTCTATAGCTCAGTTTCTCCTCTCTCTCCATCCTAGTCAACTGGTCACACCAACCCGCTGCAGGGAGCTGGAGTCGGCTGTGTATTCCAAGGACCAACACATTGCGGGCCTGGAGACGCGCATGCAGGTGCGTGAGTGTATTGATGGCAGGTGCTGCAACTCCTCCCACACCGCAGGCATCCCACTTGTCTGTGCACGCGCTATACTGCGCTATACTTTGATCTGCCGGATCCGAGCTTACTTTTGCTATGCACGTGTGCCTTCTCCTCTCCCCTCTTCCCTCCTGTAGGAGCTGCAAGAATCTGCTGCTGAGGCCACAGCTGCAGCGGCAGCGGCCTCTGCCAAGACCCTGGCTGACGCAAAGGAGAGGGTGCAGGCGAGTGGTGCAGCAGGCAGCAGTTGCCGTGCTGCAGCGGTTACATGCTGCACAGGACTGCCATACTGCTCTGCAAGACCAGCTGTGAGCACACGCTGTGTGTGCATGCTACAAATTTACTGTCGTAGTGTGCGCCTCCTTGCCGCTGTGCTGTTGATCTGGTGGCTGCTTGCCATCCTTGAACACCCGTCCTCGCTTGTCCTGCAGATAGCTGTTGCGGCCGCGGTTGCGGAGAAGGATGCGCAGCTGCATGCGGCTCAGGAGGTGCTGAAGAAGCAGCTGCAGCTGCAGCTGCAGCAGGCAGAGGCCGAGCTGGAGGTGGGTGTGCCTCTGGGCAGGCTGCGTGTCTCACCTGCAGCCACTGGAGGTGTCTTGCATTGCTATGTGCTTGCGGTCTGCATGCGTTGCCTGTACATCAGCTTGCCGGCCTGCCTGGACCTCCTGGTGGTAGCTAACACTGCGCCCCTGCTCACCCTTGGCGTTATGTGCTGTGCAGGCCACAGTGTCTGCCACCCTGGACCGCAAGGATGCCGAGATGTCTGAGCTGAGGGTGCAGCTGCAGGCTGCGCTGGAGGCTGCGCAGGTGGGTGTGCCGCGGCGGTAGGGTGGCTACGTTTGCAGCTGCAGTTGCAGTTGCCGTAACATCCGGTGGCATTCGGCATCTGAGTTGATTGGAGGGTCAAACGCGTGTCTGACAGCCCCTCGTGTCTGCTGCCAATCGCCTCCGCGCGTGCAGGCTGCCGAAGCCTCCGCCGCTGCAGCCGCTGCGGGTGGGGTGAGCAGCGAGGACCACGAGGCGGTGCAGCAGCGGTGCAGAGAGATGGAGAAGAAGTTTGGGGTTGCCCGCAAGAAGATTCAGGTGGGTGCTGGGTTCAAGTGGTGGGGCAGGACCTGGATTGAGCTGAGCGTTGCAGGCGTGATGCATGCGTCTTGGCCTGGCTCGGTGCCAGTTCTGCCCCCCCTTTGTGCTTCAGCTGCATCTCTCATCTGTCGCGCATGGTGCAGATGTTGCAGCAGGAGCAGCAGGCGGCCGCAGAGGCTGCCGCAAAAAGCGAGGCTGCCGCAGCTGCCCTGCGTGGCGAGCTCGAGTCAACTGCCGCTGCCCACGAAGCAGCGGCTGCAGAGGCCGCCGCCGCTGCTGAGGCTGAGCTCACATCGCTGCGGCAGCAGCTGCAGTTAGCGCAGCAGATGCAGGAGCAGCTGGGCGCTGAGCAGCAGCAGCTGCAGCAGCAGGTGGAAGGCATGTCTGCTGGGCACCTGCAGGCAAGCTTGACCCGACCCCTGGCCTGCGCGCAGCGGCGCACGTCCTGCTGTAGTTTCGTTGCTGCACCTGCACCCGCACCACCACGCATTCTGCCTGTGCCTTTGCTCACTGCCTGCTGCGTGTCTCTCTCCTTTCCTCCCTGTTCCCGCCTGCCTGCAGGAGGTTGAGTCCCTGGGCGAGGAGAATTTGAAGCTGATGGACCTGCTGGGGGAGAAGCAGGTGGGCTGACACGGCTGGGCAGGGCTGGGCGGCAAGGCCGCGGTCGGCCGCTGCAGTGCCACTTATTCCCTTGGTGGCTTGCAAACAAACAGCAGCCCTCTGCTGGTGCAAGCAGAGGCAGCCAGCAGGGCCTGTGTGGCCTTGCCTCATGTGTTTGCCTCAATCCCTTGACCTCCCTCGCGCCTCCACCCGGTGTCGTGTGAGCGCTGCTGGTAGCCCTGCCACTCCCTGCACCCATATCCCTTGCCCATGCACCTGTCGCTGCCGGCATTGCAGGAGATGCTGGAGGACGCATCTGTGGAGGTGGCTGAGCTGCGGTCAACTGTCGAGGCCTGCCAGCGTGAAGCTGCACAGCTGCGGGAAGAGCTGGCTGCAACTCAGGCTGCCGCGAAGCAGGCGCAGCAGGCGGCCGCAGATGCCACTGCTGCAGCTGAGTGGGAGCAGCAGGCGCGACAGCAGGCTGAGGCGGAGCTTGCCAGCAGGGTGCAGCAATCAGAAGAGCTGCAGCAGAAGCAGGCGGCCGCGGCTGCTGCGGTGGCTGCTGCAGTCGAGGCTGCTGAGCGGCAGGATGCCCTCCTGGGCGAAGTGCAGGAGCAATTGGTGCAACGTGCGGCGGAAGCCGAGCGGGTCCATGGCCAGCTGCTGGCTGCTGAGCAGGAGAAACAAGGAGCAGCCCAGCAGCTGGCTGCCTTGGAGGAGGTGAGGTGCTGCCATGCTGGCGGCTGCTGGTGATTGATGATTGCTGATTGCTGGTGGGAGCTGCTGCCGCACATGTCTCCCCCGCCGGCAACGGGACCGTCTTCCCATTCCTCGCTCACCGCTGCTGTCTCAACCTCTGTTTCTCGCTCCCGCTCGCAGGAGCTGGCCTCCCAGCGCCAGGTCATCGAGTCGCTGCAAGCAGAGCTGGCTGCCAGCAGCGAGGCAGCTGTTGCCGCCCATGCTGCCGCCACGCAGGAGGCCGAGGCTGCAGTGGCTGCAAAGGAAGAGGAGCTGCGGAAGTTCAAGCTGCAGCTGGTGAAGGCCAAGAAGTTGAGGGCCCAGGATGCAGAGAGGTACGCCTGCGGCTGTGCTACGGCTGCGGCCTGTGGGTACAGCTGTGCCTGTTGCATTGAGCCGGTGCGTGCATTGCCGGCATATGCATGCTTAAGCTTGCCTGGAGCACGTGGTAGTGGTCAGCAGCCTCGTGTACCAAACCTGCTTGCACGCACACAGCCTGACCGCCGGTGGCATGATCCCTTACCGGTCGTCTTCTTCATTGCAGGATTGCGGGGCTTGAGGCTGAGCGCGACCAGCTGCTGGCCGTGGCAGCCGCAGCACCAGCTGCTGATGAGGTGCAGCAGGCTCTGGCTGCATCTGCTGCTGCGGCAGCTGCCCTGCAGGAGAAGGAGCAGCAGCTGGATGCGCTGCGGCAGGAGATGGCAGCTGCCGTGGACACCGCTGCCGTCGAGGCGGCGGATCAGCGAGATCAGATTGAGCTGCTGAGGGAGGCGCTAGCGGCCTCGCAGGCACAGGCCCAGGCAGCTGGCGAGGAGCAGCAGCTTGTGGAGGCCCTGCAGCATGAGCTGGCAGCCGCACACCAGGAGGCTGCTGCTGCTGCAGAGGCCGCAGAGGCTGCCGCTGCGGCTCAAGCCCAGCAGCTCGAGTTGCTGCAGCAGGAGGTTGCCGCGGCGCAGACGTTGGCTGAGGCCGCAGCACAGGAGCATCAGGGCGAGCTGGCGGCTCTGCGCCAGCATCTCGCAGATGCTCAGGCCGAAGCTCAGGCAGCCATGGAGGCTGCCGAGGCGAGCCAGCTGCAGTTTGCGGCTTCGGTGGAGCAGGCTGTGGCAGAGGCAAAGGCTGCCGCCCTGGCAACGGTGCAGCAGTGCACCCAGACTGAGGAGCAGCTGCGGCTGGAGCTGGCTCATGCAACAGCAGAGGCGACCGCGGCGGCGGAGGGAAAGGCTGCGGCAGAGGCACAGCTGTTGGACTTGTTGGCAGCGCATGGTTCCACCACCACAGACTCTGATCAGCTGGACTTGCTTCGGCACGAGTTGGCCGCAGCTCGCGCTGCAGCTGCTGCTGCTGAAGAGGCTCAGCAGCGGGCGGCTCAAGAGCTCGCTGATGCTGGCGAGCAGCAGCAGGAGATGCTGCAGCTGCTGGAGCAGCAGCAGGAGCAGCTGGACGCGCTCAGTGCTGCCGGCACCACCGTGACGGCGGCTGTTGCCACTGCTGGGGAGCATTCAACGGTTGCAGCTCTGCAGCAGGAGCTGGAGGCTTTGCGTGTCCGCATTCAGGTGTGGGATGTGAGCGTGCGTTTCGCTGGATGCGTCGCCGTTTGGCAGTAAGCTTTTATCGTGCCTGCATCAGCCCATTTGCGCTGTGGTTCCTGCCTCTCTGATGGATACCTGGCGGGCACTGGGCCAGCCACTCTCCACCTTTCATGAGCGACTTGCTCACTGCTGTTGTGCGTGCTGCCGTACAGGATCTTGAGCCCGCAGCCCTGGAGGTGCAGGCCCTGCGAGGAGAGGTGGCTGAGGGGGAGGAGACGCTGACCGACTGCCTGACCAGCCTGGGGCAGGAGGAGGCAAAGGTGTGCGAGGCTGTGCGTGGCTGCTCGCGGCATCAGTGCTGCGGCTGCACTGCTGCACTGCTGCAGAGGCTGGTGCTGAGTTGGTGCACGGCTGGACATGCATGGCTGCTGTGCCGCCACATTATGTTACACTTGTGCCGCTGGCCCCTCACCTGGCTGGCTGCGTGTGCTGCAGGTCGCGCGCCTGGTGCAGCTGCTGGTGGAGAGGGGTGAGGAAGAAGCTGGGGTGGCGGCGCTGCTGGCACAGGTGAGGCACACACAAAAACACACACAAGGCCAGGTTTTGCCTGGCTGGCTGGCCTGAATGGGCCTGTTCATATCAGGCACCGAATTCGGAGTGCTGACCCTGCACCGTACTGCCCCTTTTCTTCTGTGCAGGTGGAGGAGGAGGCTGGCTGGGGCGGCGAGGAAGAGGAGGCTGATGCAGAGCAGGCCGAGGTGGAAGTTGAGCAGGCGCCAGCTGGAGGCGAGGAGGCGGCATCGGCACGCTTTGGGCAGGATCCCGGGTGGCCCTCTGGGGCCATTGTCTCACCGCAGGAGGCCACCTCCTGGGACCACCCGCAGCTGGCGGCAGCCGAGACGGGTTCACCAGACGCCGCTAAGGCCGCCGCAGAAGCTGCTGAGTGGCCGCAGCAGCATGTGACGGAGCAGCAGCAGCTGGGTCACTCGCCTGACGGCAGAGATCCCGCTCCTGAGGAGGCTGCAGCCTGGCGCCAGGCGGGCAGTGACGAGTGGCCTGTTGATGGTGCAACTGCGGTGCAGCAAGCGACATCCGATTGGCAAACTTCCGCTGCTGACTGGATGCCCGAGGCCGCTGCTGAGGAGGCTTCCGGTTGGGTTGAAGAGCAGCAGTGGCCACCCGCAGAGGCAGGGGCCGAGCCGGCTTCAGCTTGGCAGGAGGCTGCTGCCGCCACTGGCTGGCCTGCTGATCCTGAGGCAGCATCGGCAGCAGAGGTAGCTGCAGCAGAGGTGGCTGCCTGGGGGCAGCAGCAGGCAGCGCCGGGCTGGCAAGGCGCCGAGGCTGAGCCTGAGCCAAGCCCTGCGCAGGTTGCGGCCGAGTGGGGCCAAGCCGAGGATGAGTGGCCTGCTCAGGATGAGTGGCAGCAGCAGGAGGAGCAGGGCCACAGTGCAGCTGAGTGGCAGCAGCAGGAGGAGCAGGGCCACAGTGCAGCTGAGTGGCAGCAGCAGGGTGCAGCAGATGCCGCTGAGTCATGGCAGCAGCAAGCAGAGGCCGACAACGGCTGGCTGGAGCAGCAGCCACCAGTTGTAGCGGCAGACAGCGGCCGCAATGGCGGCGTGCTAGAGCAAGGCGGCAGCGGCTGGCAGGGTGGTGATGACCTGGCCACATCTTTTGAGGAGGTGCCTCTGGGTGGTGGCGCTGCTGCATCCGCTGGCTGGGAGCAGCGTGGCCACCAAGCGCCGCTAGATTGGGGCACAGCCGGCGATGCGCCGGCGGCAGCAGCTGGCGGCGGCGGCTTTGCCTGGGGGTCCCCAGGGGCTGCTGGCGGGCGGCAGTCTCAGCGTCAGGAGGGGTGGGGTGATTTTGGTGATGAAGACCTGGCGTGATAGCCTGTCGGGCTGACCTCTCTCTGACTGGGCGGCAGTTGCAGTGCTCTGCTCCGCACGCCAGCTAGGCACCGCCTGCGCTCAAGTCCTTGTGCCCTGCCTTTCTTTCTCGCTTGTTATCGTTCTTGGTGTGCAGTGCAAGTCCTGATTCAGTCTTGTTGCATAACGCAGCTGCTTTAAGCACGCTGCGACGCAAGGCACGCAAGGGCGGGTGGTGCGGGTTTCAAACGCGAGCGGGTTCAAGTTGGCATGTTGGTGGATACGCAATAAGTGCGGTGATCTACACAAGAGTGGTCGTGCGCTGCTCGCTCATTCATTCGCCATTGAGAGGACGTGGAGCAGGGGAGAAAAGAGATGGTTACAGTGGCAGAAAACAGTGTGTGGTTTTGCTTGCACTTTCGCAAGCATGTCCACCACCTTCTAAAACCGAACAGGCCCAGCTAGCTCGTCAGGCACTGGCAGGCGCTGTCGGTGCGCCTTGACTGCAGAACATTTGGCAAAAAGGCAGTACGAGCAGCGTGGATGCGCAGCTTTGGGTCCCCGCCCAGCAATACCCAGGCACAGGCATGATTGACCAGCAGCCCAATGAACATACATTGGTTTGGCCGCACCTGACGCACGTCGAGCCAGCGGGTGCTCAGGCAGCTGGCGCAGGAAGCCGCCGTCCACCGGCGTCTCAGGTCCCCGCGGGCTCTGACTGCCCCCCCGGCCCACAAAGCCGCCGCTGGTGCTGCGGGCTGCGTTGAACGCACCCCCAAAGCTGCTCCTCACAGCCAGCTGCTGCTGCCGCGCGAGCGCGCTTGCTGCCCCGCTGCCGCCTGCGTCACTGCTCGCTGCATCACGAGGCAGGGAGCCGTTTGGCTGTAGGCTGGATTGGCGGGCCAGGATGGAGTGCGGCGGCAGCTGGAGCCCAGACCCCCGCAGCGACAAGATGTCACCATCCTCGCCTGCCGCCTCCCCCGCTGCTGCCTCTGCTGCATCCGACTCAATTCCTCCTGGCTCTGCACCCGGATCTCTGCTGCCGCTGCCGCGCTTGGCTGCCAGGCTGATAATCTGCAGGCAGCACAGGTCGGTGGTTGGGGCAGGTGGGCAGGCAAAGTGCAAACAGAGGAGTTCCACAGCAGCAAACTGCAAAAGAGTAGAGCCGAGCAGGAGTGTCTGATGGCTGTGCAAATAGAGCATCGCAGTTGACGTGTGTGATCGCTGTGAGTGCTGCCCGCTGGCTGCTGCCTGCTGAGTTCCCAAGCCCTCACCAGGAACGGGAACACAAACTTGTAGACGGCCAGCAGCCAGTCCAGCAGCGACTCAAAGCGCGGGTAGCTGCGGCTGGCCCTGTCCATCAGGTACTGCTTGAAGCGCTGCTCCACCTGGGGGTCCATGCCCGGCTGCTGCAGGAAGTCGCCGACCAGGAAGGCGAGCTGCGAGGAGCGGGGGAGTGGGGGGCACAGGGGCGAGGGGCAGGGGCAGCGAATTCAAATGGGCGGGAGACGTACAACACATGCACGTGACCTGCATGGAACACTACAGCCGAACCAGAGCTTTTGTCGGGCCAAGAAATGCTTCTGCTGCCGCGGCCTTCAGGCGACGCACCTGGTCAAAGTCGGAGGTGACATTGAGGATAGCGGCTTTCAGCGGAGGCGTGGGTGCGGGAGCAGAGCGCACAGTCTGCCAGGCCCAGCCGCACGAGTTGCCAAGCAACAGCACCGTGGCGTTGTACACTGCAGCAGAGTATGAGGCAGGTTGGTGTGGGAGATCAGCAGAGCACACATTAGGCGGGAGAAGGCAGCTGGTCCAATTTCAGAGGCGGCAAACGTACCCGACATCTGCGACAGACGGAGCAACAGCAGCGATCCCAGCACCAGCAGCGCCGTGCGGCGTCTCCCAGGCAACGCCATGGGGTGAAAGAGGCGGTCTGGGGAGCGCGCTGTGTGAGGGGGCTCAAAGTTGGAGCTGGCTGCGCTTGCGGGAACTATCGGTGATTGAGCTGGGTGACGCTGTTGTATTGCAGGACTGGTGCGCGCTGGATTGCTGCCGAAACGGCGTGAGAAGGATGAATCGAGCTGCTAGGTAGCGGGCCTCGGATGGGGGCTTGTCCGGCTGCGATTGGTGCCCTGGATGCAGAGATGTGGTGGGGGGCAAGCGCCGCGAAACTGGCTGCCTCCAGCTCATTCGGAAAGAATCGGCCCGCCCGGCGTTTTTTTGCCCATTGCCAGTGAATCCAACACCTGCTGCTAGCACCTCAAGCACCAGCAGGTTCAATTGCCCCTGCCCGTGATCGCAAACGCGCAATCTCGCCCTCGCACGCAGCGCCGATCAAGCCTGCACTAACTGCAGCAGGTGCTCCAGACGGTGCCACACAGCCGAGTGACGCCGCCTGCAGCGCAGCCAGCGAGGGCCGACCCGACACCGCCAGCGGCAGAACCGTATCGCAGCACTGCCCCAGTCTGAACGAATCCTCCCTGCCTGTCATGTTGCAGGGAGCCACAGGCACAATCTGTGCCCAGCCTCCGCTTGCCATGGTGCCCGATGCGGCACCATCGACACAGCTGCAGCACAACTCACCGACCGCCTCGCAGACGATGGCGGCTATGAACGCGGCTGGCGGGCCTGGCATGTTCAGGGCTCTGCTCACAATCTACAGCACCTATCTGTCTGGTCAGTCGTCCGCTTTGCAGGAGCTCAAGCTCTGAGAGGAGTGGATGCATGTGTGCCAGCCATACCTCTCTGGTGCCTGCCTGTCGCATGCTACATCCTGCAATGCTGCTCCAGCCTGCCACTACCCTTCATCAGCCCGCCACCCCTCAACCCAATGTTGCAGGACCAACAGCGCTGGTGATCCCTGAGCACACCCGTGATGCCTGCTTCCAGGTGGGTCATCGTGCAGGGACACGGCGGTGGAGCCGGGACAGCGGCTGGCACCGGCTGCTGCCCGGCACGCGCCCCAACCTGCCGCTATGTGCCACATCGTCCTACCACAGTCGCCCGCCCCCTGCCCCCCCCTGCAGCTGGTGTGTGACCTGCGCACCAACACCCCCAAGGATCGGCGCTTCCTGCAGCGCCATGCCCGCGCACTCATGCCCCGCACCACACCTGGCTGGCTGGTGAGTGGCTGCCTGCCTGGTGTGCTGCGATGCGGTTGCAGGACTGGGCTGGTGTGGGCGGAACCGTGTGCCAGGCTCAGCTGCCCTGCCTGGTCGTGTGACGGCGCCTGCTGCCCTGGCAAGCGCAGTGGCGGCTGCCGTGGGAGGAGCACAGCCGAACAAGATGGTGACGCTTCCCGCACGATAGCTCTGCTTACTTCCCCTGCCTGCCGCGCCACACTGCAGGCCCTGACCTCTGCGCTCGGCTTCAGCTTCTGCGGCCTGGTGTCACTGTGCTGCACTGCCATTGCTCTCTCCATTGGCGGTGTGTGGGCTCTGGTGGGGCTGGCCATCACTGCCGGTGAGGGGACGCTGTTGGTTGGGAGGGGCACGACATGAAGCACTGTGCTGCCGCACAGCGGCACCTCTCTGCCTCCCATGCTGCTGGTGTCGGCATTCACTGGTGTCAGCAGCCATTCGACTGCCAGTTCGGCTGACACTGTGCAGCAGGGCGCGCACCTGCACATATGTCGGTTCTCCTGCTGCTGCACACGGCTGGCTGCTTGTCAGGGCCGCCTGCCTGGTTCCTTCTGCACTGCGCTGCCGTCTGAGTCCCCCCCGTAGCCGGCTCTGCTGTTGACCTGACACGAGCGCACCCGGCTCCCCCTCGCCCTCCACCTCTCAGGCGTGTTCCTGTCCAGCCTCATGTCTGTGATGGCCCTCACCCTCATGGGCGCAGCCCTCACCTCGGGGGTTGCTGCCTGTGCTGCACTGATGGGTGAGCGAGGCAGGCCGCGGCTGGGCAGTAAACTGGGTTGCGCCTTTCTGATCTGCTGCTGTGGCGTGAGAGCCCTCTCAATGCTGCGACTGGCCTGGACACACCTCCTGGACATGCCGCCCACCCCTCTGTGCAGTGTACATCTCTGTCGCCTCGACACTGGCCTGTCTGCGTGTGGCGGGGCGCCTGCTGCTGGGCCCTCCACGCCAGCCCCAGGATCCATCGCTGCCAGCCCAAGCCTTCAGCGACACATTGCAGCACACAACCAGCAGTGGCAGCCCACCACCTGCCCTCCCACCAATCAAAATCAAGTCTGCGGCCAGCAAGCTGCCCCGCAGCTCCCACAACTCTCCCTGCCCAGACTCCCCGCTGGTGGGCAGCGCCCCAGCCTCCTCCCCCCGCCTGGTGAACCCTGCAGCCTCAGCCCTTGCAGCTGTGCTGCCCGAGTCACACAGCCCAGCACCAGCAGTGGCGCCTGCGCTGCTGGCTGGCGCCCCCGGGGCCGCGGCAGCATTTTCGCCGACCAGCCCTTTCAACGGCATCAGCGGCAGCAGCAGGGGTGGCAGCCCGCTCTCTAAGAGCAGCGCCAGCATGTTGCCTGTGGAGCCTTTGCAGCTGAGCGCCAAGGTGAGGCAGGCTTGCAGCTGATGGGAGCAGGGGTGAAACTGCGGTGCATGCAGGCTGCAACGTCACGCTGCGGGAACTGCGCTGAGTGTTGTGTCTGTTGTGGCTGTGCTTGCAGGTTGGTGGCAGCAGTGGCATGCCTGGCAGCGATGGCCCCTCGCCTGCCATCTCTGCAGCTGACCAGAGCACCATTGCGGCCGTGGAAAGTGGCAAGTCGCTTGGCAGCCAGAGCAGCAGCGTGCCGGTCGGTGCCTCTTGAGCGATGTCTGCGTGCCCGTGGCTGTGTTTACATAGCGAGATGCGGGGTGTCCCTTTCATGTCCTCTTGTTCTTCTTTTGCATGCTGCACCCTTGTAGTGATCGTTTGCGATGCTGATGCCTGCTACCCGTCGTACCCTTCCGCATAGTTGGTTGTGTGATGGCACCCTGCGGTGTAAACGCATGCACTGTTGCTGTAAATATGCGTTGTATCAGGCTGCTCAGGGCTGTCGATTGTTGGCAGTATTTACGGCTAGAGGTTGTTGGTAGTGGGGGGCGGCTTCCGGCAGCGCCTTACCGTCAGCACTGCGCCGCTGCACATGAACTGCTGCTGTCCCATGGCAACGTT